>JAUTXW010005489.1:312500-1523744 GCA_030620095.1 Kuschelorhynchus macadamiae
TAAAATTTTTGTAATTTCGTGCCACACACAACATATTAACAAAACATTTTGAAACTATTCAATATGGGTACCATCACTATTTACATAAGCATGGCAACGGCTAATCAATTTCTTACATACTGCTTGAAGTGTATCTGGAGAGTTTTTCTACTTTCCGAGGTAAAATTCACCACCACTGTATACTAAAGTTTTTCTATGACCATAAAAATAAAATTTTATTGAAAACGGTAGAATTACGTTTCCTGTTTCTCATACGCGTTGATATTGGCACAAGTTTTCTATCATTTGGTAGTCTTTTACCTGAAAATATTTCCCGAAAAACTGTTGCGGCTAAACGTACGGTTTGTCACGCTGCAACGTAAATAAGCGTATTCAACTGTTGTATATATTTCAAATACACACGAATGACACTCTAGCACACACAAAACTACATTAACATAAGTAGGTACAATGAAAATCGCAGCAATAGATAGGTTTATTTCCGTGTTGCCTGGTCGTGTGTTCTGAAATAAGGGCCCTTTAATACTTAAATACATTTTTTTGATTAGGACTTTTCAAATAAACCTAAATTATTGAATTAATAATTATGTGTAAACAACAACCTTGGATAATAAAATGAAAAAAAAATAACCTGAACTTTTAAGTGTTAAAATATTTGAAGTAATTTCGCCTTTCACCCTGTTTTTTTATATCAGTATGAAAATTTATTTATTTTGAGTAGTTAATATTTTAAAACCCAACTGGGTTGACAGTTAACACACCTTTGCTTTGCGTCCAAAATTATTTAAAACAATATCTGAATATTTCTTGTAAACTAAAAACAAATATATTTGAAAATTTTATTTTGACTTTTTTACCTTCTGTGTAGGACTCGTAGGTTGATGATATGAATCCATCCTCTTAAAACTCAAATGAAGCTGTTTGTATTCAAAAAGAAGATCAAATTGAAACGGAAGAAATGCCAATGGTTGTAATGCAGCCACCATAGAATCCAACATGGCTCTCAAGTTCGTACCTCCAGTGAGTGATAATACCAGAAGGGAATCAGCGGTATAGTGCTTCTTAAGCACACTCTCCCTGGTCCGGAGGTAGCTAGTCCAGGCATCCAATGATCTTACATTAAGAAGCCCAAAGATGAATGCATTAAATTTTACTGAAAAGAAAAATTAAGTAAGAGACGAGGCGACGTGAAATTACATATAATACGAACACTGTATTCTCAAATTTTATTATTAGGACTCGTGACGAGAAGGGTATGAGTTTCCCATTATTATTACTTTGTTGCTGTTAAATAAACTCTTCGATCGACCATCTGCAACAAAAATCACGACTTACCCAGTCCTTCACTAATAACGTCTTCGCTATTTATCTTCATCACTAAGTCATTAAGGGCTTTAGTCAAAGGACCTTGTTGAGAAGATGCTTCAACCACTTGCCAAACTGAATTATTTATAGCACCAAAACTAGTTTGCAAACAAGGTTTCAAACCATCACTCAAGACTGCATACAAAGCTGGACACAGAGTAGATAGAGCTAGTTTAGCACAAGCTGGATTTATGTTTGAATCACCTAAAATAAAACATTTTTTTTTAGATACTGAATACTGTGTCACTACCAACTTGACAAAAGTAACACTTCAAAGAATTTACCAAAATTGATCACTGCCACTTAAATCTTTCCAAACCCTCTTTTTTTAAGGTACACATTTTATTGATTCACCTAGGTGAAGGAACTGTTGAACTTTTTAAAAATATCTGCAAAGTGAACCAAAAAATTTTTATGGAAGGAAATTACGATATTTGTAAACAATCTTATCCTAAATATTTTTTACCCCCCTGCTACAATGAATTTAACAAAATTATTTGAAAGATACTTTTCTTCCAGTTTTCAGTTTCATTACAATTTGACTAATTTGAGCAAAATTTTGCTTAAACTTATTTCGATTAAAAAAATTAAAAATATGTTTCAAATGATTGAGATAGTGATAAAAATTATAAAAATAGTTTAAATTATCGCGTATAATCCGTTCATTCAGATAAGTGAGAAATAATTACAGCTAATCAGAGAATAATTGTTTCTTTAAGTAAAAATAATTTAAATATTTTGATTCCAGGTTTAAATGATACATCAAATTGTAGGTACGGCTGAGTTCTTTGAAATTTTGCACAAATTAAATCAATATTTTTGATTAAATATTCTTTATTTCGCTCTGGCGGAATGTTTAACTGACTCTGTTTCGACCCCTAGCCTGCACCTTTCCCTCGAACTGTCAACTTTTTGTCTTTGGTCTTTTATCAAGTGATCTATCGACTAATAAGTATGTATCAGTACCAATTTCCTCAGTCCAGACCACTAACTGACGCTAGTTTGTTGGAGCATGATTTAAATGTATTTAAGTTTTGCAAAATATCAAGATCAATTCGAACACAAAATGTGCCTGCCATACGTTAAATTTATTTTTTACTTGGAAACTCCAGCTTGATACACTTGTACTGTCAAGGAAGTTTTCTGTTTCTTTTAGTTTTGATATTTTCGTAATAAAATTAATACCTAGCGTCGTTCTTAATCAATTTACTGAATTTATTCTATAAATATGACAATCGTTTCGCCAACATTGTGGGTTCATGACATGCAAAATATACAAAAAACAGTTTATTTGATTTTTTTTAAATTTCGATATATTTTATCAATATTTAATTACTTAATTTTAAAATAATTTATTAAGATTGAAAAATCGAATTGATGCTTAAAATTTTCCTATGAACGTGTGGAAAGCAAGATAGATTAGATTTTTTTTTTCAAAAATTATTAAAAAACCTGTTTAACAGAAAGAAGCAATTTCTCACCTAGATTTGTAATTTCAATATCCTAAAAAATTCAAAAATTCATGCCATTATATTTTTTAAATTATGACGTATCGTATTATAATCTCATATTATCCCAGTTAGCTAGTTACAACTGTTTCAACAATAGTGTTAATAGACAAGTCTCGGTTGCGATGACACCAAAAAGAACAGTTTATGCGTCTCTGCGTGATTTAGTTTGCGTATTCATTTGTAATTTTGTGCTATTAAAGAACCGTTTCACCACTCAACATGCAAGACATAGACGCGAAGAATTAATTCCTGAAAGTATTTTGGAAGCAGCTGCAGCAATTAGGTTACAGGTATTGCCCAAAAAATCCCGCCATAGGTATGAAAAAGAACACCAAGTTACACAAGGGTGCGAGAAGAAACAGCAAAATCTCTTAAAGAAGAACTATTTCTATGGTCAATTTTTTCAATGCTCAAATTGATTATCAAAACAAAACAGAAACACGTAGAACTCCGTCCAAAAATATCTAAAATTTTTTCAAAAGTGGAAATTGCAATTTTTTTCCTGATGATGTCTATTTGTTGATTAAATTTGCGACCATTATTGGCCTGGCAGGTGCAGTCGTCGCGAAGATCTTTCTAAATTAACTATTGATAACAATGAAGAGAAAGAGACCCAACTAGTTCAACTAGTGCAGTTCACCTTCAGCTATACACCTCATCGTCGTTTTTTTATAAATTACAAACAGTGAAAATACACAATATAATGTGTGGGGATTAATACATTAAGGAAGATGCCATCCAATATTGCCGGATATCTGTGATTGCCACATCCAGAAACGTATCTGGGTCACAGTTTTCGCCGAGCTTACGCCACAATGTTAGCTGATTCAGGAGAAAATAGAACTAATATCAAGAGGCATGGCGGATGGAAATCCACTACAGTGGCAGAAAGCTATTTGGAAGACTTAATAGAGAACAAAAAACAAAATGCAGTTTTTACCGAAAAGAAAGTTGAATGTGAAGCTGTTTCATTTCCATTAACAAGTAGTACAACTTATAATAAACAGTGTTTAGAATTGGCATCTCTAAGAACGTTATAACCAACAATAAATAATTGTTTAATAAAATAATAATTTAAAAATATATTGATATTTTTATTTGTGAATAAATGTAACATGTATGTGCGTTTTGTAACTATTTTTGAAAGTCGTTAAAGGAAAACGCAGCTTAGGAATTCTGAAAATCACATTTGACATATTTTAAACTTGTGATCAAATCTAATCTGAAGTAATCAATTCTAATTAAGTAAATTTTAACTTACTGCTTATCTGCAGTCGCGTGCGGAAAAACATCACTGTCCGCACTAATTAGGTAAATAACTATTACGTAAAGGAAAAATTCCATGACCAGGTGCAATTTTCTACCCAATCATGTAAATTAACAGAAAATATCTATCCAATATTTTTATACAAAATAATAAGTGTAAGCACAATTATGTCCAATTTAATTATAGACCAGGGACAGCTTTGCAAACACAGTTGCTCTATTTTTCTCCAAGAAAAAGTCTCTTTCAAATGAATTATTGAAATCAATGTACGTGAGATATAGAATTATTTAAGAAAAGTGAGTTCATAAACATCCATTTCTATTTTTTTTTGTTCACTCTGTAGATATTATTAAATGGTAAAAAACTTATAAAGATTGAAACTCGAATCGATGATATAATGAAAAACACTAAAATATTCACAGTTTTATTCAAATAAATAAAATACCATAATGCCCTGCCAATCTAACTATTTAAACTAGTACAAAGTCTCACCTAAAGCATTTAGTTCTTGTTGATTAGATGCTGGAGAAAAATGCTGCATTACTTGATCAACTGCATCCATAACCCCATTGATTAATGACCTTTTCTGAACATAATTATCGGAAGCGGTTTTGCACAAATGTACTGGGGTTGCCTGTGGACTACAATAATTTGGGCTATTTTCATTCTCTTCACAAATGGTCATGTCAGTAACCGTCTTGGGTTGAAAGTTGCGCTGCAGAAGAAAAGCGGAGACATTTGGAGAATTGTTCGGGGGGTTATTTATAAACTGTTTGGTATCCAGGTGTCTATTATTAACACTCACTTTTTCGGCAAAACTTACAGACTTCTTTCCTCCAAAATGTTCTGAATCGTCCTAGAGGTAAAGCCAAGATTTTATTGAAATGTATTGTGAACATAAAAATATATGTCACGATTTCTTTTGAATTAACATTATTATAAAAAAATATGGTTTAATTTCTACTTCCTCGCATAACAGCTCTCCTAATATTATATTAATATAATATATCGACTAAAACGTAAAACAACTAGGGTAAGTTGAGTTTTCGAGAGAGTCCATAGAACCAAAGATATATGATCCATCTATTTCTGCTTAAGCAAAACCTGCGTTGTCTTGAAAACGGTCAAACCGAGTCGTTTCAAAATTTTATCATTAATGCAGGTAGATATTTTTAAAGAGAAAAGTAAAATATCTGGGTAAAGAATTTTTTGAAAATCATATTTTGAGACTAAGACAAGACTACACTACTAGCATTGTGTACTTAAATATCTAGAGATAACAGTGGTCATTGGTGTAAATTTTATTAGAGTGTGAAATTTTAAAACATATATCTTGAACATTATGTTCATAAAATTAAAAAAAAAGTAATGTAGTTAAATATTTTAAGGCTATGAAATTCTAGATCAGTCTAAATTTTTGACATTTTTAGCAGTATACTGAGTAAACTGAAAATCGTCATTTTCCTTTTTATTATTTTTAGGCTGCATTTGAAGAGACATTACAAAATAAATTTTACATCTGTATAGCCACTTTTCCCCCTCTACAAGACAATGCACCAAGGTTTAAAATCCGACGTTTCGTCTTCGAGATCTCATCATCAACTTCTTTTTTTTAATTTCGGCCTGGATATTTTAATTCATTTTTTCAACTTCAACTTCCCAAAATCAAAGATGTACCAGAATAAATGTTTGAACAGAAGATTTAAGATTTCCCTATAAGATACAATGTGTTACAGAGAGACAGAACACCTGAATTTTGTCAAATTCAAGAAAGACAATTTTGAAGGCTGTAAATGTATGAGTGCATTACATAACTAATTTTAAAAGATCAAGACAAAATTAAATAAAAAATCCAGGTCCATATTGAAAAAAAAAGATAATGATGAGACCTCGAAAACGAAACGTCAGATTTTAAATTTGAGAGCACCATCTTGTAGAGAAAAGTGACCTTAGGAAGTAAAATTTATTTTATAATATCACGTTATTAGACATTAAATTGCGCAACTTTGCTCTAATTTAACCAACCTCGTATCTCCCACTGTTTTTAAAATGCCAATACTATCCTATCGAATTTGTAACACCCTGTATATACACATTTTTTAAATAAATTGACGCACAAGTCGATTTCAATAAAATTAGGAAGAAAAAAAGTGTAGATAAATATCCATCGCTTACCATAAAAGAATGGAATGGACGCTTTTTAAAGACATCTATTTGAGTCAAACTAGGAAAAAACTTATAAAGGTAAATGTCTTATGACTACTGTATGCATACTAATATAGATTTATTTTTTAATTAAAAATATATAGATTTCTATCATAAGTAGGTCCATCTCTCTCGCACTGCGTTGAAGTCAACGAAGCGTTGCAAAGCAGTCCATAATATATTATGTCATTGATTAAAATCTCACAAAGTTAAATACCTCATATTCTAAAATACAATGGCCTACATATATGCGAGGAAGTACTATGTTTGCCAATTTTTTATTATATTGGACTTACTTGATTAATTTTTAAAGCCAAAAACTTGCTAACGTAGCTCCTTAACTGAGTCAGACTCTCCTCAGTCTTGTCCTCGTCGGAGGACGAAAATCCACTTAACTTTAAATATTCTTCAAATTGTATCAACTCGTCCGTACTCATATGCGGTAGAAGATATTCCGGTCTATTTGACAAACTTTCTTTTTCGTCTAGGCTGCTACTCGAGGTGCCCGCATCAACTCCTTCATCTTCAGTCTCCGAGAATCTCTTGTTGCGATTTAAAAAATAGGTTTCCGGTACAGATTTTCTTTTATTATAGTTCATCTAAAATTAAAAAGTAATCAGCATTTAGTCTAATGTATTGTGTGTACAGTTGTGTGCATAAATAAAGCACTGGTCAGTTTGTTTATAGTTGTGTGCTGGTCAATTGACCGGTCAAATGACCGGAAAATCTGTCGAATATTAAACGGTAAAAAACCCGGTCAAAATGAATTGTTCGGTGCAATAATAAGATAATAGGTTTATTTCTTCTTCGATTTTTTAAGTTAAGTTTATGAAATAAACTTTCAAAAAGTGTTTTATATTAAAAATGTTTATAATAGTCTATTAATATGATTTATGAGATTTTTATAATATTTAACTTTTATGTATGCATGGATCAAATCCCAATCCCAAATTGTTTTTCATTTTCGGAAAAGCGTTATTTACATTTAAAATATTATTTGGTCATTTCTTAATTAAGTGACTGGTCAAGTGACCATCAAGTTACTGACTAGTCAAAGGCTTAACCTAATCATGTGCTGTGTTCCATGAACGGTAAAGAGGTAAAACGACGTGAAACGAAAAGAAAATTTCTCCGGAAACTTGTATATAAACTGGGACCTCAGGAAGAGAAGCAAAGCGAAGTTTGTCGTTTCTTTATTTTAATAGCATTTTGACAATGAGTAGTTCTTCGACAGATGAAGAAGTTTTTGTTCTGGGTTTGGTTGCCAGTATGGAGGAAGACGAGCAACCAAAAAGAGATTTTGGGTACATCACATAAATAAAAAAAGGGAGGATTTTGGCCAATTTCACCACCTATTTTGCGACTTAAGAAATGATAAGAAATTTTTTAAATACTTCCATATGTAGTTCAAGTAAATACCGAAAATATCCGACTGATAACGAGGCTCACAAAATTCTGATCTCCTCGTCTCTTCCTCGCCGCCTACTGGAGCGTATCGAAACCGAGCGACGCGAAATTCTTTCTGAAATTCTAAACTGCTAGAGCTTGGAAGTGCACCAAGTAAATTTTTACTGCAAATTCTTAATAAAATATTTTTAATACGGATGAAGATTTTAGGAGCGATTTTCGGTTTTTGTTTGATCAATATCCATAGTATGCAAATACCATAGCAGCCTTCTTATACAGGGGGTTATATAAGACCCTGTCATTTTGTTCGACCAGAATTCTTACTATGGAAGATTTCTTTTTCTCCTTGTTCAACCAAAATAATTTAGATCTAGGTACGAAAAAACAATTTCCAGCGATTTTGAAATTTTTTCCTCGTTTTCGAAACACTGATTTTTTAAAATAATCTGCTTTTTTAAACAAATCACAAAGGTATATTCATCAGATTATGAACAAGGTCGGCACGATTAAATTTTCCAACATGAATATTGTATACGTGATTCACCAAAAACTAAGAGGTGGACGTTAAATTGTCATTTGTTGGTTTTGGTTTTTTTTATTAATCTTGAATTCGATATCGCTTCTAATGCCAGTTTTAATAAATAGTTTATTTTATATTTGAAATTTGCTCTAGTTCTTTCAGATATTTCCTTTAATTTAAAACAGGTTTTTTTTAATAAAAATGAAAAATCGCCTTTTAACATTGATATAATTCTTTTTTCCCCAATAAAATACAGTTTCACCTGTTCTTTGTTTACCCAGACTTACTTAAAGTGTTTACCCATCATTTCGAATTAACTGAGAATATGTCCCAATAATACAGAAGGTAACAAAGGTCTGGAATATACGTACCTTGCAGAGCACAAATTCAACATTGTTAAAGTTTAGAAACGGTAGTTTTTGGTGCACCCTGTGTACTGAATCTGATTGCCATTTCAAAAAAACAAAATACTGTTTTTGTACCTAGCTCTAGAATATTTTGGTTGCACAAAGAGAAAAAGAAATCTTCCACAGTAAGAGTTCTGGTCAAATGAACTTTTGAAAAAATGACTCCCATTGAACTTTGGCCTGAGACATAAAACCAAACACTTCTGGGATGTCATGGAAAGTATTAAGTGATCGATTATCAGTTCACGATCGGGGCACTCACATACTTGAAAGATACGTATTCTGCATTATCTATACCGATAACTTACCTCTTCACTAGCTAGATCTTCTTCACTGGTCTCATACATGCTATATCTTTTATTCAGCTCTGCTTTCCTTAATATTCCCCTAGGCAATGGTGGTCGAGGAGGAACATTCTCTTGGTGAGGCAAACTTACACACCTCACTGGGCAATGTGGTGTGGTGGTGATGCATTGTGTTTGTTTGTCGCTAAAATTGTTTATTCATAATTATACTAATCTATGCAGGATAATTTAGAATACTACAACAAACAAACATTTTCCTTCTCTTTGTCTTTCTGTTTTGCCATTTTATAATGATGCATACATAGTTAAAATATGCCCTTATTATTTTAAACATTTTACATAACTGAAACAGTACGCCCTCGAATCAACACTGCCAAATTTAAGCCAGTGCAGATATTGGTGTCCAACTGTCCCATGTTTACTAGACTGATCTTTTCCACAAAAAAAAAAAAAAGACACGAAGGATCGTAACATGAAATACACTTCTCCACTTTTGACATAAAATATTTTTGTACTCCAACTTTAACTTTAGGCAGATAAGTCAATTATCAAACTAATTTCAAAATTTAAGTTCTGAGTGAAAACTACAAAATGTCTACTATTAACTAAACATGCTATACTTAAGTAAAGTTTATTTAAATTTTATATACAAGATGAACAACTAGCAACATTTTTAAATATTTTTAGGTGCATTTTATAATAAGCCTCAAGTGCTATAGTTTATTATATAATGGGCTGTATTTCTATGTGTAAAAAATAATAATAATTGTTTCAGAGTTCAAAATTAAAATGAAAATGCGGAATTTGTAGGAAAGACAGAATGACAAAAGTAAACCATTAAACAAATCTAGACCAGTAAAACGGCTACTGTTTTCCCCTCCTTTAGTTCTATGACTTCTTGATACCTATAACAACCTCAAAAGTTATTAACAAATTAATATTTAAAAAGTTTAGTTTACTGCAAATAATTTGGAAAGTATTAACACTTAAAAATATAATATTAATTTAAAGTTAAAAAAATTATATCATTTAAGCACTTGAAGGAACAATGAAAAAAATGTTTCACTGTTTGTTCATAAAATGTCTACTGTTAGTGAACATGTTTTTCTCGTTTATGTTTCAAGTCAAATAATTATTGTTAAACAAAAGCCACTAAAAATATTTCGCCTTGTGAACACTTTGTCACAACTATACTATCAGATTATGCCATTGCGATGTTTTTAATTGTTATAGTCTATTATTATTTAAAACTTAAACTTCTTTTTTTAAATCTTAATTTATTAATAACTTTTGAAATTATTTATAAGCGGGTTTGAAACTTTGGCACATTATTTTAGGCGTCATTCCGAATCCAATGAGCCTTCACTCACATTTTTACCAGCAGTAGCAAGAATTAACACCCTTTGTGTGTTTATAAACTAGACTAGAAAATAGTTATAACGAACTTCAAAGATTATAGATATTTAAGTAGATCTTCTAAAGAGAAGACCAACAATATATGGCTGTGACATACCGTTTCCGATATATTGGCATTTATCTTCAGGATTTCACCTATATTCAAAGCTATGCAACTAAGACACTTAAAGGAATTTTAAGTATTTAGTTGGGCCAAAAAAATTTTCAGTGTATGAGTTATTCAGTTTGAAGTATTCAATTCTTTAAACAAAAATTGTGGTGCAGTGTCGCTAAGTTTTGAGTATTGATTGTTTTCCTTTTTTTTAATATACCTCCCTGTATATTATTATGAAATAGATTATCAAAAGACGAATTCATTGATATATAATGCCATGGGTTTACGCGTCGACGTTTCTGTATATTATCTCTTATTTTTTGTATGTGAATAACTATGAAGGACTTACCAATTTTACCAAATATATTATTTCAATTGTATAAAAGGGAACATTTTAACTTTTAATCTCTTATTTCATCTAGTAAGAATCAGTGAACTAGATCAACTAAATAAAAACAAGAATTATTTAAAACAATATAAATTTCCTAATGAATAACAAATTAAACGTAAGAGCTATTATGATTAAAGTAGGTTTTTACTTTTAAGAATACTACGTTCTGACGATAGACGTTAATATGTCAGATACAATGACTACATTTAAGATAAATAAGAAAACTACCTAAACTCGCATTAGAACATCTTTCGGCGCAAGCAAATATTTAAAAATTGAATAAGCGTCTTATTTACAGGACTTTAACCCCACATTCACTAAAAAGGTTTAAGAGTTAGACCAGGTCTAGTTGCCATGATATTTAAACTCTTAGTTCGCCAGTTATGTTTCGCTTATATCACTGTGCCATATGTATCTAACTTGTGGTGTTCACACATAACTTAAATTTCGAAACTCGTGTAGTAATTATGAATTACATAAAGCGCGATATTCAATGAACATACTGATAATATTAATATTATATGTAACTAAAACTAACCTGTTCATTAGACTAGCTTCTGAACTTGTTACACTATCATACCGATACACAAAGAGAGGGTTATGGTTGCCTTGAACCGCAGGACTATTTTGCGAGTCAGTTAAAATGGTAGAAGATCCTCTATAGCCACTGCTTGGTTGCGTAGCCGTACTCGAACTGGATGATATGTTATTTTGAATGATTTCGCAGCTTAGGGGTCTCTTTTTCGATCTAGACAGATTAAAGAAAAAGTACAATACTCAGCATGCTGATAAAAATGTTTCAATTAAAAATCACACAAAAACGAATATATATGAGATTTCTACGTTTTCAACAATTTGGACTACATAATTTAAGTTTTCACGCAGATGTGCAATTTTCCATTTAATTTTTCTCTTCAAAATGGCGATCAGTTGTTATCTCGAAATTTTCAGTTATGACATATACATAAAAAAGGAGCATTAAGTATATTATTAAAGCGTACAAAACTTTAATTTTTATCTTTACAGGGTTAAGTAAAAGGGTCGCATTGTGTATTACATTTTTAATTCTATGAAGCTGGGTTCATGTAACTTTTCTTTTTCCTTCTCTTTAGATTTATCAATAACTTTAGTAATAACTTTTTTCGTAATGGCTGACCGTGTTAATGTTCTTAATGACTAATGACTAATTTTATTCTTAAAACATGACACATGACAACTTGATTTGTAAAGTTGAAATATAAAATTTAAAGCAAAAAAAAACTATAGTATCTTTTAGTCATTAGCAGTAAAAGATAAAAATAAATGAACTTTAATGACCAATGCTTAAAACTAAGCACTAACAGAAAAGTTAAAATCTGTATGTGAACACTTGTATTAAAGTTAAGTTAAACTTATCCTTATTACTAATACTAAAACTAAAGAAAAAGAAAAGTTACATGAACTCAACTTCAGACATAAATAAATTAACCAATATACAGAAAATTAACACATTTAAGTGAAAAATAATACTCACCTTAAGAACGAAGGTCTATCCTTCATTCCAACTTTTATGTGGCCTGATATTTCGGGGACATCAGCTAAAATTTTTCGATATTCTTGAGGTAACAACACGTTTAAGGAATCCCAGTCCTTCACGTGATTGAAGCCTTTCTTTTTAAGAATTTCAACGTCATTAAAACTAAACGGCCTCCTTCGGTTAATCGAGGGGACACGTGGTGCGCTCTGAGGGACAAATAGTACGTTGTCTACATCGTTCTTTTCATTTAAAAAGTCGAGATCGGGTAATACATAGTTAGGGTATAAGACATAAACGGGTTTTTGGATCTCTCCCTCCTTTTTGAGCTTGTTCAGAAATGAAGGTTCAATTAATTTGACTGGGTGCGTCGAGTTAGACGTTGGAGTATTCGTGGCATTTTTCAGATTGAGTATTTCGGAAAATTGTGACGTCTGGATACTTCGGTCCAACAGCTCGCTTTTGAGTCTTAGAAAATTTTTCGGACTAATTGCTTTTGGCCTTCTTTGGTCCTATAAAATATGATCTCATTAATTACTTTTTATTATAAAAACTATTACAATAAAAAGTATTTTTTAATCTTGGATTTTTAATTGTAACTAAATATATAATCAAAGATTGCAATCTCATATTTCAGAAATTTCGTTAATTTCACCTCCACAATTTACCTAAAAAAATATTAAATACTCGGATAAAAAAATTACCGATAAAAATTAGGAAATAGGGAAGAATGCGACAAATAAGAAAATTTCTGGTAAAACCATGAAATAAAAGGCATTTATTATTTGTTATACCGTAATAACACAAAGAGTAATAAAATGTCCTTAGAGCTTTTTGTCTAAAAAAAAAAATAAAAAAATCTATATGTATTTATGTTAAGAAAATAGTCCATGTTTTCAAATGAAGTCGACCGTGTTTTGTTGGTTGATGCATATACTAATGAGGTGATATACTTACTTAAAATAACATAAAAAGGTCTTATAAACACTGGTCCTTCATTATGAATATACATGGTGTTAAAGTTTCTTTTGTTTTTTTGTTAACTATATCAAAAACGGTTGCAGCGACTTATAATTTTATTTATTTTTATTTATCTATTGACTCCCTGATCTCCCCCCTTGTGGAACCAGCATGGAAAGAGCTGGAGTATGCAAGAGGACAATCTAAAAACACCTGCTCAAAACAAAACCGGAATTGTGTTAGGTTTATACAAATTTTATTTGATGCAAGATACCAGTTATTTTGGGTTTGGGTTACAAGATGATACTGTTGGATGATTAGCTCCCTAGGCAAAGAAAACTGAAATCGGAAAAAAATGGGAGCAACAAACTACAGTAGTAAAAATATCATATAAAGCGATTGCATCTCCAACAAAACTAGTTATTAGCTTTCAAAACATTTAGAGTAAAAATAAAGCATTTTTAATATCAAACAGATCACTATAAATAAAGGATTTATATAATTAAGTAACTTAAAGTTGTGTATTAACTACTAGTTCTCTGTTAAGGAAATACTTCTTGAAAAATAAATAATAATATTATAACTCACTTGCAAACTCTCATTGTTATTATATTTTTGATATTCTTTCTTCATGTCCTTTCCATAGCTATCACAAACAGACTCGATTTTACTAAAACTTTCAGACAATTGTTCTATTGATTCACTCTTTGAAATATCGTCAGGTTCCTCGGCTATAAGATCATACGTCCTGGCACTACTATCAATAGTTTTTGGATCATTGCTCAGTTCCAAGTTTTTAAAATTATCTACATTTTTATCGGACTCAGAACTCTCTCCGCTTTGGGACGCTGGCCAGTTTTCGGATGAAGACAGCTGGTCCATTGTCAGTGACATACCTGAAAGGTGAACTTATCAGTTTTTTTATCTAAAATGGTGTTGGAGAATAAAATATCATGGCTCATTTCTGTTATTAATTCATAATTTACGTTATCTAATTGAGGACAATAAATTTTGTATAACTGGTTATGCACCAGATATTCGGTATTAGATCTTAGAAAGAAAGGGGAAGCCTGACGTCTTTCAAAAGAAAATACTTTAGTATTTGTTTAACCAAAAAGTAATTAACAATATTTGGTCCTACAGATAGGGTTTTATTTTAGTGTCCACGAATTGCCTTTGAAAAGAAGCAAATCACAACATCCCTCTTACGAGGAAAGTAATTCATTTTAGCAACTATCTCAGGGTAGAATTTGTGTTTATATTTTCCTGTACAAAGTATGTAAATACAGTTAAAATAGTTTTCTAATTGGGTTTCATTAATTTGCTGGTTTGTTAAGCCAAGTATTATTAATTTCCCCTGTCTATATCCTGCAAATCACAGACACTTGCATCACAGTGCGTTAAGATTAATGAATACTACAAAAAGGAAAATACTACCGCTTTTGCATCTGCACAAAATGTGGTTGAGTAAAGAAATAATGTCTTTTATTTTGAATATTTGCAATTGGTCTAAAAATCAAATTACTAAAAATGTACCTTCTTGACTCATGCTCTTCTGTTTCATAAATAATTTAACTAAGTTAAGGTTAGGAGGCTTATTATTTGGACCGTCGCAGCTACTGGCGTCTACCGAAGTTGCCATCTCTGAAAGCGAACCACTTCCTCGACTGCTCTGGATGTGATGATGGATATCAAATACTTTAACTGGCCGGCGTTTCACTGTTGTATCAGTCTGAAAGAAAAATTACCAAATTAAAACTTGGTTTATTCGTTTAGAATCTTGATAAAAGCATTGATACTATCGCGTCCAATAGAGAAGCATCTCTAAAGATGAATATAGAAATGGCAATTTTAAAATTTTATATGTTGGATGAGAAATTTAAGAAAAATATGTTTTATTTGATATTTTCCTTTTTGTGACCGGTAATTATATTTGTTAGAGGTTTTAGGTGACAGTAACAATAAGAGCAATTGTTTTGTTTAGCCACACCTTGTGGAATATACAGAAACATCGTTTATTAATATCAAAAACTTATCATCACAATATTCACAAACCTAAAACTAAAAAGAAAAACTAGACTTTGTTCTTTAAATCTTCACTTACGCTAGAAGGTAGGTATTATCTAAAATGTAAAAACAATATATTTAATTACAAACAACTTATATACTTGCAAAAAAAAATTATAGACCGAAATAGGAGATTTAAAAAGTAAACTAAAATTTCCCATCACACATCACAATTTCTTAGTAGATGTTTACTAACATGACGAAAACGTTCACAAAATATACATACTATGAGAGATCACTAGGAAAATTAAAAAAAATATTCCATGACCGTTTTTGAAAGACAATACTTACAAACACATTTATAAGACACACATTTTGACTAGTCAGAACTAGAAGATAACTAAATAATTTAATTCGAAAATTTAGCAGAAGTAAGCCAGATAGTCAGTAGCGTAACTACAATGGTGCGGTTGCTCCATGGCCCGAGCCCTTGGGAGCCCGGCGCGGCGGTCCGCTTTAATCTTCAAAAAAAACTATCGACAGAACTAAAAAATATCGATTTATAAAAGCGCCCATTTAAGTAAGGAAATTACATTTACAAAAATACGCGACTTTTATCGATAAGCGACAAAAACCGTGTCACCTGTGTGTATAGACCTTAACGCGTACAACAGGCAAACAGCCTGTTGTACGCGTTAAGGTCTATACACACATTAACAGTGTTATTTTTTCTTGGCCTTCAACAGCAGGTTCACTTCTGTCTCAGCGGAGCGCTTTAGGTCGGTAAAGATCTATCGAACAGAATTTCTCGGGAAATAGGGAGCGAAGATGCAAGATAATTACTGAACTGAGATTATTTTAAGTTATTTGCTATTTGCTTTGGGCAGGGCCGCATTACCCATTAGGCCCGGGCCTAAAGCATGTCAAAAAGAGGGCTCACCGCCGCCTCGCTGCAACAAGAATCCTTTATATAATTTTCCTTGCTTCATTTTATCAGTAAGTAGGTAATTTTTATACATTATTATATTAAAGGAGGGGATAAGTTATACGGAAGAGAGGATTTTTTTTGGTCGTCACTATTTTGTGCTAATTTTTTGTGATCTGTATTGGATGCTAAAACAGTATAATTGCAGTGATACTGATCTTATATTTTGTTTTGTGAGTATTTAGTGTTGTGTAGTTGTGATAAAATGAATTACAATATCAATCGGGAGCAGCTAAAAGAAAACGAAACAAACTTGAAAAAGCAGATTAAAATATTTTTTGCGATTTATAAAATCTCCTAATTTTTTTTTATTTTTATGTACTTATTATAGAGAGGAAAGGCTAGGTTTTACGATTTGGCACCAGGGCCCTACGCTGTTTTGTTATGCCACTGCACATATGCACGTCCAAAAAAAAACGGTCCTGATATAGTCAGATGGAAGGGGCACAATACTTATTATTTTACCAACAAAAAATGTGTATTCCTTTAATCTTATTTAAATAAAATGTAAAGAGAAATTGTATGAATCGATTTAGTTTAGTCTTTTGTAAACACGCGCCAGACATGAACATGAATGACAATGAAAATAGAAGGTAAAAAGGCGCATCAAGACCGCGTGGCGGACGAGATCAACGTTCGTTTATAAAAACATGAAAAATAATATTTAAATATTGGGTAAAATTAAGGCGGTTCACTTCAGAATTTGTGTGTTGTACTCCTGACATCTGAACGGGCTGTACCTACGTTTGTTATTTAAATAGTGGTTTAGACTATTCATTCATACTGTAACGGTTTTTCTCTATTTCCCTTCTATTACTATGTGTAATAAGGTGTAATTCCTGTATAGGTTAGTTTTCCACGTAGATGATTTTACTGCAAGATATATGTATGTATATTTAAAAGAAAGTTAATTTTAAGAATTATTGTGCAGCGAAAAAGACAAACCTAAATTATGTCAATAATTACAAATATTCAATTTGTGCTCCGTATGCCCCATCTATTCCTTAAGAGACCTTTGATTTAAACTATTAACTTAATGGTTTCCTTAAAACAGCTTATTTTCGTTCACCGGGCCGCGTGCTAAGCTCGTTTCCGAAAGAGGAGCTCAGTCACTGGACCAATTGGACAAAAGGTGAAAACTAGTCCCACGCGTATCGAGAAGATTCCCTTCTAGTAGGCGTCTGTGAATACTTATATATATTTTTAAGTCAATGTCAGGTGGCCCGGATTGAAGGGTTAAAAAAGTAAATTTAGCTTGGGGAAAAAGCCGTTTACAAATTTATAAAAGACTAAAAGAATCTTTTAGAAATATTATGTAAAAATGCCTTTTATATTTTAACATAAGTACACAATTTCGGCTATTCTCAAATACTAGAAATGTATTTACTAGCCAACTTATTTGAGTTTCTTTTCCGTTATTACATGAACTATTTACTTTTGGAATTTGGCATTATATAACCCCCTGAAACGCAATGGCGAACATATTTAAATTATCATTATTAATTTTTTTTTAATATAAGCGTTATAACGTAGGTCACAATAAATAAATACGCATTTAACACTGAAAAAATATTTTTTTACGTAAAAGGGGGCACTTAAGACCACCCCTTGCTGAATCTTTCTCCAAACTTTCTACTAATTACCTGTCCAGTATTCATAAAGCAGTAATAAGTCCAATACCAAAACACTAATATTTTAAGGCAATACATTATTCAAAATTCGATGGTTTAAAAGTAAACTGATATTTTGTGACTTGTTTTGATGATTTTTTACCCTAGCTCAAAGGTTTGGCACACATAACCTTAAATAACGTAGCTATGGAGTAAATGAAAATTAATTTTAATTTAATATTATTTTTATCTCACTTTTCCTAGATTTTAAAAATAAATAGCATTCGTACATATCCGAGAGTAATATAAAAAGAATAAAAAAAATTCATGGTTATTTACTAGATAGGTACATTAATAAGGGTCATGTGGAACACATTTTCGCAATGCTTAAGCCTAGGTTTTAGCATTCTTGAATTATTTGAGATTTAAGATATGAAATCTCTAAAAAGTTGGTTGGTAATGGTGCCCCCATTGCCCTCTACTTTTCTTGCAGTTTTGCTTTGATTAAAATCAATTCTACATTTGAAAGTAAAAATGTTTGAAGTTCCCCCACCATTTTATTTTTGAAAATAGACAAAAATGATCTGAACAAAGTGCGTAATTGGTTGAAGAATATAATGCTTATATTTTCAACATACTTCACTTATGAAAATTTATAAGAAAATTGGCATTTACACTTTTGTGTTGTTGTTGCGCCCCCCTAGCGGCCAACTTTCGAACTTGAAAATAATTTACAGCGATTTCTCTTAGTGGATTTACCTACAAATATTTTTTTACTTTGGTTCTGTCATTAACGGTTCCCGAGCTTCAGCCGACGTCCTCTGTTATTGGACCACCCTGTACTATTTTCCTGGCCTATTATTCATGTAATGTGAACATAGGATGTGTGGTACGATTTTAATAAAGATAATCAAAAGAAACAAAAAAAACCAGCAACTCTAATTTCTAGGACTGTCGATGCCGTCTCTGGATATATCGATTAAGGGGGAACTGCACGCAGTATTATGGATCATTTGCAAGCCTTCCGCCGCTGCAATATTATGTTAAAGCTATAAGAGATATTTATTAGCTTCAAGGTGATTTAATTAGGAAAATATGTATAGTTGTGCGCTAAATAAGATGTTTTTTGAAATAATTAAAACTAGAATCATAAAACAGAAGCCGATTTGTCCATTTTCGACCATTTTTTGACCACTTTTTGACGCAAATGCCATCGCATATAACTTTTTTATCCACAAAATGGCTCTTTACCGCCTTGCATTGATCCTTTGTCTACGTAACTGCAAAATTTGAAATTGTAAATCGTACTCATGTCTTTGTATTTCTGCAGCGCGTGAACCCTGTTGAACCCATTTTTAACCGAAATGTAATTTAAATTGGCTATACATAACACATTTTTTTGAAGTCGGACGAGCAGGAAGTTTTTTCTAATACGTAGGTACCATTTCATCTTACTTTGAACTTGACTAGACCTTGTCGCTGATTTTTCACTTTTTGCGTGCAATTCTCCCTTAAGCTTAATTTATTGTACATAATTCTCTACTTACCGAACTATTACTAAGTGTGTCCTCCTTTTTGACAATCAGCCTTCTTAATTTCTGTCTGTGTAAATTAGGCAAACTTTGGCTTTTTAATGCTGTATCACTTAATACTAAATGAGTGCTTTCATCTTCTGAGTTGTTGTTGTTCCCAGAGGGCCTCCTCAAATGGTCATCACTATTGCGTTTCTAAATAATTAAGTATTCACTGATAAACGAATTCATATTGTTTAAAAATAAATCAAATAAATAGTATAACTATCGTGTGTGTCAAGGGAAACATGTCGATGGGTTTCTAACAAAACATCATAAGTGCCAAAAGTCGAATTTTACAAGAAAGGATTTTTTTAACAGCAACTGTATTTTTAAACAAATAACTTTTAAAATTTTTAGTAGTATTGTTATTGTGTTTAATAAACGTTAAGAATAAAAAGAGTAAGTGAAATCCTACATTTTCATAGTAGCAAATTGTAGCATACTATATTCTGTCGGCACTCTTTTTGGACAATTTGGCTATATAATCATAAAGAAAAAGACACTTATAAGGAAGTAAGAACCGTCACCATAACGATTAAAACGCAGCTACTTTTGAACATTAGTACTTCTAATCATACTTATATTCCTCCCACTTCTCATTATATTTGTAGATGTAAGAAAAGGTGGAAAGTAGTAAAATTGAATTACGTTACAGTCATATAAACAACGTTTTTGATCTAAGTACTTTTGCAATTGAAAATGGTAGGTATTAAAATTAGAAAATATTTTCTCTTATAATTTACAATATGTAAAACTTCTGAGGCTATACTCGAATATCTTTTAACTAATTATTATCATTTTATTTCACCCTACATCTAGAAAATAAACCGTATAAAACTGTTTTAATTTGCCGCAAACATCTTTTAATATTGAAAATTGTAAAATTGTGCATTTTACATTTTGTTTAAATTTCGCAATGTCAAATGGAAATCTCTTATTTGTATCTAAAAGTTTTTTTAACGGTTTTTTTTTGGTATAAATTTTAGGTTTTACCGCAAAATAAAAAAGAATTGGAAATATCGAAATATTTTATCTTCCGGGGAATATAAAATATTTTTTCTATTTTTTCGAAATGTACAATCCGTTTTGCTACACATTTCGGGGAGGGGGGTTCTAACCCCCAAAGTGCCCCTGGGTGCGCCTCGGGTGAGCCTCTGCAATACTCAGGAAATACTCTAACAAAATATAACGGGTGTAAAAAAAATCTTTCCGGAAAAATTTAGAAAATGGTTTCTCACGTATTTTCTTTAACGCTATGTCTTCTTTTTCGCTAACGAACGAACTTTCAAAATTTTGATTCACGCGAAACTAAATGTGACGTCACTAACGTTTACGATAACTAATATAAGCTATTTATATGTTTTTCGTTGAGAAACTTGGTGGTGCAGTGGTAGGGTTCTCAGCCCGTGTCGTATAGGATATGCGTTTGAGTTCCTGCAAAGACGAAGGTTTTTTTTTATTAAAATTTATAATTAATAAAAATTTGGATTACTCATTTTCTTAAAGTTAGGTTAGGTTAGGATTGGTTAGGTATGCTGTAAAGAAAGCTCGCGGTAGCGCGCCAACCGAATTCTGAGTCTATATTAAAACAAGGATTTTTTTTAACAAAATCTATACTGTAAAGTATAATCTCTCCGTTAGATTAGCACAAGTCTGTCAAAAAAGCAGTTATTCACGCGTATTTCTTATTTAACGTAAACCGACTTTCCGACCATTCGTTAGCGTGGAAGGAGCAACAACCTTCCTTTAAATAAAATCATTCCTGCACATATGGTCAACGAATCGAAAAAATCCCTCATCTTCGGATTCCAGATTTTTCCGGATTATTGACCATGTACACCCTTGCTTTTATTAAGAAAATATTCTTATAACATTTCGCTTTTTAGAAATATTTATAATCAACAGCAAAAGTTATGGTACGAACTTGGATCGAACCCGCACCTCTGGATCACTAGTTCATCGCTCTAACCAATTGCACTATCGTACCACTGATAAGCAATTCGTTAGAACTTGTACATATTCAAACCCCCCGGTATCATAACCATTGTCGATCTTGCTATAACTTTTGCTGTTGATTATAAATATTTCTAAAAATATATTTCACAGTTTAAAAATAAACTGATAAATACCTCTATTCAAAATTTGGCTTACAACGGGCATAACGTAAAATTATATATTTACTAATATGGACAGTACGTAATAGCGATGTCAAATTTGACGTCCAGTCAGGAACGCCGCGCCATAGGGTTAGAATATTTGGCAAGATTGAATATGTACAAGTTCTGACGAATTGCTTATCAGTGGAACGACAGCGCACTTGGTTAGAGCGATGGACTAGTGATCCAGAGGTTCGATCCCCGCTCGTATCATAACTTTTGCTGTTGATTATAAATATTTCTAAAAATATATTTCACAGTTTAAAAATAAACTGATAAAATACTTCTATTCAATATTTCGCTTTGTTTCGTCATTAAATACTAAACTCAAAAATAATATCGTAACTAACGGCGTTTACGATTATCTGTCGGCAACACATTATACATATTACATTGGAATAAACTGTCGTTTATGATAATAACATATATGTTTAGATTACTAACGTTAAAGTGAGCATAGACATAAAAATATTTTACAATTATATGTAGGTTACTGTAAGCAACATTTTGGTAAAAAAAACTGCGTTTCAGCAATTGTGTCGCTTACGATGTTTTGTCAAACCCATCCATGTGTTAGTTCGACTTAAAATAAAATAAATGTAGCTTGTATCATAAATAATAAATTTAAAAAAAATTACCAACCTTGAGCTTACTCCAGGTAGTGAAACTGCTTGAATCAGACTGTGTCATTGATTCTTCTAAAATTTTGTTCCCTATGTTTTTGTTCTTATGTTTAATTTCAATGTTTAGACTTCCAGACTGATTAGAAGGGTTTGAATTTGAGGAACTTTTATCTACAAAAAAAAATGTATACAGTGTAAGACGACAGTTTTATAAATATTTTACAGTCTTTTTGGCCCACAAATAAAAAAACACATTCCTATTTCAAAAGGTTTTTTTAATTGAATTGAGAGGAATATTCATTAAAATTCTGTCGAAAAGAAAGGTTACAAATGTAAAGCTTAGGGAATATTTTATTTAGGCCTGTATTTAGGAATGTTTGGTAACACACTATTTTCACATTGATTCTTAACATTTAGTATTTTTTATTTGACACCCCCAAAATTGCTTTAAGGAAAAATAAAAAGTTCACTATTTTGCAAAGCTATCCTGAAGACTAAAAAATTTCATTTCTAAAAATATACAAAATCATCAGATCAGGAGTTATTGCATACATCAACGATATCCCTCAAGCCAGACAAGAAAGATAGTTCCAGGCCGTTTTCAACTGCAAAAATATCTTCGTTATGTTAAATCTAATTCCAACAAAACTTTGCAAACTGATGGACCAATATACACTTAATATATGCGCTTTTCTTAGAGTTAAGTTAAGATCAATACACCCGTAATATATGGTCTTTCGGTAGGTGGGGTGGCAAACGACAGAAGCGATGTAACAAACGAATGTATTTTTAAATATGCCAAATTTCTTTTTTTATTACCTCAAATTTAACGAAATTTTGAAATAAGAGACTAATACCTACTTAATATATGCTCTTTTCCTAGGTTGGGTGGCAAACGACAGAGGCGGAGTAATAAATTAAATTTTTTTTAAAACTGTATAATCTTTTTTAATTTAACTCGAAAGTTAACGAATTCTTCTAAATAGATGGACCAGTATATCCTTAGTATATGGTCTTTCGCTAAGTGAGGTGGTAAACGACAGAGACGGACGAAAAAATTAATTTATTTTTAAAAATGCAATATATCTTTTATCGCCCCTATCGTTTGCCACCTCAGTGTATATTACTCTATCTGCCGGCAAAATTTCGTTAAATTAGAGGTACGGATACAAGAAATACTACGTTTTCAAAAATAAATAAATTTTGTACTCCGCCCCCATCATTTGTCACCCCACCTACCGAAAGAAAATATATTAAGGGTGTTTTGATCCATCCATTTAAAAAAAATCGTTATCTTTCAAGTTAAAATAAAAAAAGATATTGCTATTTAAAAATAAATTAGCTTTTTTTAAATTATTTTATAAATTAATTTTTTACTCCCCCGTCTGATTTGACACCCCAACTAGGAATATACCATATATTATTCCATCTTCTGCAAAATTTCGTTAAATTTGAGATAATGATAAAAGAGATATTGCATTTTTAGATTAACGTTTTACTACGCCATTGACGTTTGCCAATCCTATCAAAAGAGTGTGCAAAGTTTTGTTGCAATTAGATTTAACCTCGGATTTACCATAAAAAGATATTTTTGCCCTTGGAAACATCCTGGAATTATCTTTCTTGTATATTTAATACGTCAACGGTTTATCTGGTCCGCTGTAAAATTTTGTTGCTGGCTCGTGTTGCTAGCTACAAGAGACTGACGGATTTACATTAATGACTCATTCTGAACCTACAATCATATAATATGTCGTTTAAAACTTGCAATCTTAAAAATACTCTCAATATCAATTATAAATACCTACTACTACACTATTAATTATTTAAAACTTCAGGAACTACCACACATAAAAAACGTTAAATCACTACAAATACAATAATCAATAATATTATATCCTTTTAGTTTGAACTCTCTTGACGTTTTACATTGAAAATATTTTAATATCCAGTTTCGAACTAATGAATTTAAATTTGTTTACAGCCAGTCATTTAGATAATGATAAATAGGAAGTAGTTGTTAGTATAATGAGTCATTTTAAATTGGGTTCCTTTATTGTAAAATAACTTAAGAGAGAAATTGGTCTTGATAGTAAAAATAAAGCGATACCACTTTAGTGCCTTATAAGGATTTTAAATATTACTGTCATAAATAAATATCTCGTATAACAGCAGTGACAGTGTATTTAAAAATACACATAAATCTGGTCAAAAATTATCTGATTATTTTATGCCTGCAGTTACATGACCCCTGTTATGTTATACTTAATAGTTACTTATAGCCTGGTATTTTAAGTGAAATGTAAAACATTAATTTAATCATTGTTCGTTTATTAATTAAAATCTATATAAGGCGTTTTACCGAACATGTTCATTAAAATACTAAATAAAACATAATCATGCGACGCGCCTATCGGTTTATGAGCATTGACAAAGAAGTAGAGAAATCAGCCATTATACGAAGTCCCATTTATTATGAAGTTAATGTGTCCAAAATAACACAATAAAAATTTAAACAAGATTAAATAACATACAATATTGGTAAAATAAAATAGTTTAGTCCTTAAATGGAATATAATAAATACTATTTACAAACCAAGGTAAATTTGGCCAGAGACATTAAAATTCATGCTTCTTTTTAATCACACTTCAATCATGTTTCTGGAAATTACAGATAACTAAAAAGTTTTTAAGAAATGTGATATTGAAGGGGTCCAATTTAAGGCCTAATTATTAGATCTCCGAGTCCAACCTATTAGTGGGAGTGGAGAGTTTTAGTTTAAATACTCTTCTCAAAGAAAAAAAATCATATCTTGGGGCTGACCTGGCATGCTCAAGTGAAGTCGAAATAAGTATGAATTCTCAAAAAAATTAATTTAAAACGAGATACATATATACCGGGTGTCCGAAAAGTCTTAGTATGGGGAGTATGGGCTAATATTTCGAGTACTGGTACAACAAAAAAAAAATTAAATTCAACAGTTTTATGTAAAACATTTTTTTTTCGCTTTTGGGGATGGCGTGAAGTGGTTGACCATTCAAAGTTTACCTTATCTTACGGGCCTTCAAAAAAGAAAATTTTCTGTGCAAACTGGGCGCCCCACGTTAACCTGTTATCGAATAGCGATGTGAAAAACAATACGACAAAAAAAAATGTTTTTAACCTTTCGTTATTCGGGATTTAGAACAAATTCAATAACACGTAATATTAGTTTATATCGTTTGGAGTATTTATTATCAACGCTTAATCATTGAGTAAGTTGTACGTTTTTCTATGAGGAGTTATTGAATGGCCAGAACGATTTCCGGACCTCACCTCATTTGATTTTTTTAGTACTACTATGAAGACCTCGTGTTTTTTACAAAATCAATAGTTCGGTTCTTTCTAGAATCTCCAGGTTACCAAAATAAGGTAAAATTCAATGTAACAACTCCCAGTTTTTAGGTTTACCTGTACTAACACTTTCCGGAAATTCAGACATTAGTCAAGCATTCATTATGATAAGTGAGAAAAAAGTTGTTCATGTTAATTTTAATTAAGTACCTGTTTCATGATAATCACTATCTTCACTGTACATGGTAACTGATCCTTCGAAAGCTATGGTATAATTATCTTTGTTGGCTTGGCAGGTTAACATCATATCATGCAGATCACAATCCAACGAATCTACTGAGAAATTCGCACCTGGCATTGGCGTTTCTTTGACCGGACTGAAGAGGAGTTCTGATTTGCAGATGGATATAGAAGTTGAATTTGCTGAACAGT
Source organism: Kuschelorhynchus macadamiae (assembly GCA_030620095.1). Taxonomy (NCBI): domain Eukaryota; kingdom Metazoa; phylum Arthropoda; class Insecta; order Coleoptera; family Curculionidae; genus Kuschelorhynchus; species Kuschelorhynchus macadamiae. The sequence goes on from JAUTXW010005489.1 coordinate 338,583, forward strand.
CTTCTCCCTGAAACAGACAATCATATCTTATAATGATCTTATAAAGACGCAAAAATCAGACAAGATTCTTTATTTTAGAAGTACAATTTATTTTTGCAATAAACCATACACTATTGTATGTAATTATATATTAAAACAGCAAAATAATCAAAACTATCGACACATATTCAAAAATCTAGATTGGTCGAACAAGGGTATTAACATTAATGGAGAGAGACCGAGCTATCTGCAGTTTGCTAATAATATGGTACTGCTCTCTGATAATTAAGATCTAAAGACGATGATAGAGGAACCAGAAGATACACCAGGGAAAGTGTGTGTGAAAAGAAACAAAAACAAATAAAAGTAATGTGTATTGTTGATAAGAATATCGTCGTAAATTGAGCACAGATAGAAAATGTAAAAAATTATGTATACTTAGGACAACTAACAACATGAGGGAAAGAAAACAAAGACAAGGGGATCAATGGAAGAACTAGATTAGGATGGGCCGCTTTATAGCAAATTAGCACGTGTTAAAAAACAAGAAAACACCTTAGAACAAGAATATGTGATCAGTGCATTCTACCTGTGATGACATACGGGGCAGAAACATGGACTCTTACAAAACAAATTATGAAAAAAATTGGAGTTACACAAAGGGCAATGGAAAAGAGCGATGGTGGGAGTTACTCTGCGTGATAAAAGAAGGAAGGAGTGGATAAGAGGAAGAACAAAAGTAACTGATATCTCCAGAATAAGACAAATGGGCTGTGCAGTACACAGAGCTCGAGTCAGAGATGGAAGATGGAACAAAAAAATCTTACAGTGGAGATCATTACAAGAAAGAACAGGAAAGGGAAGACCAATAACAAGATTATTATAAGTATTATGATATTAAAAAAGTGGCGGGGCTCATGTGGTTTAGAACCGCACAAAATCGAAAACATTCGGGAGATTTGAGGGAGGCCCATGCCCAATACTGGGAGAAGGCTGAAAAGGAAGATGCTACTGGCAGAATTTACTATTATTCTTTGCTCAGGGCCCCATTTAGGGAAGGGTATTTGCTCAGGACAGCAAATTTTGAAGGCGGCAAGTTAAAATCGTTTTCGGGTGACTTATGACAATGAATAGCAAATCGATTTTTTGTTTTGTTGCTTATAAAAAAAACAAATGCAAAAAGAAATTGTTACTGAATATAAAAAATAGACTTTAACTGGACAATACAATTGAAAATATATTTGCTTTCGTTGTACCAAAGATCGATTATACTTTGCAGACAGTCCACCATACAGTTTTATAAATTATCCACATCAATACCTCGGGTCGCCGTTAATATTATATTATTACCTCGCATGCAGCCCGATTGGACTCGGTTATTATTAATAAATTATATTAAGGATATACATAAGTCAGCAGCCACTCGCAAGGACAGGTAGTGGGGCTTCTGACAGTAGCCGCGCTTTGAAGTGTGTTAAATTATTACATGCATTATTAGTAGTGTCTGGCAATAGTTGAAAATTGGTGCTAAACTTATTTATAGTACAAAAAAAAGGTGAGAAAGTGGTCAGACTGCATAGTTGTGTCACACAAGTTGTCGCGATAATAATGTCAGTGCAAGAGCTTTGTAATGGCTGAAAATTTGTTTAATGGAACAGTCGCAGTCAGCAGTGTCCGGAAGTGCGGATATCGAGCGCACGCCACTGCGTCCTACTACCTAACTTTGCGAATTGGTGCTGACTCATGTACACTCCTAATAGTACATAATATTGAAATATAAACCATTACAAAACACTTGCAGTTTATTGCCACGAACTTTCCGGCTATTAGTTGCTTATTTCAAGGCGTTTGGAAATGAAAACACAAAGCAAAATTATGTTTTAAAAACACACACACGACTGTAAATTATACAGGTCGGAGACCGCCGCGTTTTAATTTTAAAAGGGGATGAACGTAAGTTTGGGAACAATATATTTTGATAAAATACAAAACATAATTTTGGTTAAATCTAATTTCCTCTAGAAGCGGCTTGTTTTCGCCAATATAACCCTGCTTAAATATTAAAGTAGGGCTAATTCGGTAGAGGGTATTAAGTATATAAGGTTAAAGAACTTTTTTCACTTTTGCCCCCCAATGCATCTCACAAATAAAAAAACAGACGCATTTTTTAAAAGAATGAACATCGATAATGTTATAAAAAAACTGCACAATTTATTTAGGTATATTTGACTAGGGATAGGCGATATTAGATTTTACCTATAAGCGATTTACTGATAAACCATATCACATCACCTATCGATTTTTTATTTATCGATATGTCGATAGGTATTCTTCCCATCTAGAAAGTTCGTTGCTACCTATCGGTATTTCCCACCACCTAATGATAGAAGCCAAAAACTATTGAAGTCATCATCTTTTTAAGTATGTAATACGTTTATCCATAACTGTCGATTATTGCACACTTATCGGCACTTATCGATAAAATGACCATCCCGACACTTGATCCGAAGGAGAAGTAAAATGTGCGACAATAGCTAGATTTAGAAATACAATATCAACAGCAAAAGTTATGGTGCAAACGGGGATTGAACCCGCATTTCTGGATCACTAGTCTATTGCTCTAACCAATTGCGCTATCGTCCGATTCGCGTATCGATAAGCAATTCGTTAGTACTTGTACATATTCAAACCCACCAGTATCATAACTATTGTTGATCCTGCCAAATAGTCTAACCTTGACAGGACGTCAAATCTGACATCGCTATTAGGTACCGTCCGTATTAGGTAATTTATAATTTTTACGTTATGCTCGTATAAGCCAAATTTTCAGTGGTACGATAGGGCAATTAGAGCAATGGACTAGTGATCCAGAGATGGGATTTGATCCTCGCTCGTACCATAACTTTTGCTGTTGATTATAAACATTTCTAAAAAAATATTTCACAGTTTAAAAACAAAACTGATAAAATACTTCTATTTAAAAATTTGGCTTATACGGACATAATGTAAAAAATAAAAATTTACTAATATGACGTGACGTCCAGTCAGGAACGCCACGCCATAAGATTAGAATATTTGGCAGGATCAACAGTGGTTACGATACTGGAGGGTTTGAATATGTACACATTCTAACGAATTGCTTGTCAGTGGTACGATAGCGCAATAGTTTAGAGCAATGGACTAGTGATCCAGAGATGCGGGTTCGATCCCCGCTCGTACCATAACTTTTGCTGTTGATTATAAATATTTCTAAAAAAATATTTCACAGTTTAAAGACAAAACTGATAAAAGATGACATTTTGACAAAAAATAATAACAGTGAACAATCCGAATAATTAGTCACAAACATAGCAAGTTTTATTAGCTTTTCTTACCTTAAAGTGCTAAAAAAAGTGGTAAGTTGTTTTCGTGAGTTCGGGACAATAAATAAAACCTACTTTTATTGAGAAAATGCCGACGTTTCGACTTTTATTCGATCTTTATCAAGACTATTCCGACAGAAAAGAAGACCCTGACAAAAATGTTATAATAATAGGTCTTTGGTTATACCCATCACGGCGCAGGTCGATAAATAAACGAGACGAACCTATACTATAAGAGATACGGAAGTATTAGACAATTCTTTTCTAGATTATTGTCGCCCATTGTTGTTAGAACAAAAAGCAACAAAAACTCACTTTTGCCACAATTGCGGTTTAACAGCTATTTTAATTGGTTTAAGACTAATTTGAATGTCTTAAAATTTGGTTATAAAATAAAACATAATATACCTACTTATAGAAAACTGAACAATTTTGTCTCATTTTGACATTATCAATACATATGCACTACTACAACTGCACTTATATTAGCTAGTTAATAAATAATTTATTACATATAATATCTTATAAAATATCAACAAATTAGATTTCCGTCAAATCTTGATATACCAAAATATTTTAGAATTATATTAGTTGTACACTGGGTACAATACTTCGAATATGTCCAGAAGAAGATGCATAATTAATTACAAACTAAGTAAATTTAGCTTTTCAACCTCAAAAATACGTATAATTGAAAATATTTATATAAAGGGTATACCTTTAGTATTTAATTAAAATACCTAGATAGAGGATATAATTTTCAACAGGTTTAGTGTTAACAATATTTTTTTGCTAAAATTTATATAATATATAATAAACCGAGGCTGATTTAATTTAAAAAAAATTGCCAGTGGTGGATCGCTTTGAATAAGAACTGTACGCTGTATACTTATACTTGAGTTAACATTCATACTGGTCGCTTCATGTGTCCTCGACTTGCCTCCTTCGCGGATGGATGAATTCCTTTGATGCCATCCGGCGATCAGTATCACAATAGTAAAATCGCGCATTAAAATATGCAAGCAGTGTAAAAACTACTATAGTGACAATGTTTACATATATTTCAAAACTATTTCTTCAATTATTGTCTTACCTGAGAACTACTATGTGGACTGATACAGCTATCCAAATCAAATTTGCCCATCAAAGAACTGGATACTTCTGCAAACGATTCGCCTTGTCTGTTGGTCTGAAAGCAAACAAGAATAATTTGTGAAATAATTATAATTTAATTTAGTACCAATATCATTTAAATTTAAAAATAGGAATTAAAACTGAATTGACCGAATTAATTCATTACCTATTAAAAATTTATAGAGGGCCTGAGGATTTATTCCCTAGTATTTTTATTTGTTCTATTTTTACATTAACAACTTCTCTGTTCAACTAAATAATATAAAAGCTCAAATGTAAACTCTAATTTTTCTCTTGAACAAAAAGTTCATAATTTAGATAATTCAAACGTCTTTATATTAATTTTATTTAAACACGCACACATCACAAAAATTAAATTTTCAGCTAATTTTAGGCATTGATATAGGGTAAGAAAGCAAACCGAATGGTACTCACCTCTTGGCTGAGGTGGTCAGTACACATTGGAGGCAGGTTAGTCAGCAAAGCGTGAATGTCTTCAGTTTTAAAGCTTTCCATATCAGCTTCAGCAAGATTAGCGTCCATATTTTTTGCCAGTGCATCGTAATAATTATCACCTGCCTCATATGTTTCCGGGAGGGAGAGGATACTGGTGTGATGGTTCGTGCCGCCATCTCTGTATCTGGAAAATTAAGACATCTCAAAACATACCGTATACATGTAATGTACATATAGAGTGCGCACTTTTTTAATTTTGAATAAATTTCATTCTAAATATAAATTGATTAATAAAAAACAATTTTGACCTAATTCCAATAGGAATGCCTGATTCTAGAGCCACATAATCAGAAGAGACCCAAGCTCGGCCTAACGATGTCAAACTTTGATTTTTCAAACGATACATGGTATGTATTCCTTAGGTCAAAGAATTAATCTTGTGATCCCTTAATTTAAGACTGATTTTAGATTGTCGGGTTTCTTTAATTTTCTTATTTATTTCACAATGGCGTCAAGAAGCCATATTAATAAAAACATATTAAAATCAATGCAGCTTAACTTTAAACATTTATCTGGTAGGTTACCTTTTATCTAGTGTTAGTAAGTTTCTATATAAATAATATTAAATTGGTAATATTTTTATTTATATATATTTCAATTACTGGGCACAAATAAATATTTAAAAAAATAAAAGTATATTTAATTATAAGAAAAATACGTTTAACCATTTTTTTAAAGTTTAGCATTTTTTATCATGCCAAAATCTGTAAATTTTCATTATGGACATGTGTTTCAGTGTGCAGTGCACCTATAGAGCATACAGCCTGACGGTCTTCATTAAAATTAAGTTTAACGAACATAAAAAGTATGTGAGTTTGAATAAAAATTTTCTTTGCTTTTAAATTTTTTTGGCTTTATTCCAGCCAGTAATTTCCGAATTCGTATTCTTTTCAAAGGTCTCTTTTATGAATGTTGTTGATGTGGTTTGTATTATTTTTTCTGAACTGCGACTCGACGTGCAAACAGAAAAATATTATAGTATATTATTTTGAATTAAAAATGTGCTGCGCTGTGTTGGATTTGTTAGTCTAACTAAAACTAACTAAATGAGGCATCAAACGTAAACGATTATATTCGTTCAGATAGAAATAAACATCAAGTCATCCTACCCATCAGCTTACCTCTGAGATCAACGAAGAGTATTCCGAAAGGTTCCCATTGCACATATAACGCCCAGGGGCTACCCTTTAAAATTAGCCTTGTAATAGATGTGTTAGCGTAATGCCGACTAGTTGTGTAAACTATCTAATTACAAGTTAATGTTATTTATTAAAGAGATTTGTTATAAAGAGAACTCGTAACAATTGGTGTCAGAAGTGGGATTTCTGGGACATGTTGATTTTGAAGAGGAAATCCAGGCAGACAAAAGAAAGATCAAAACCATAAGAGGCCAACACCCACCTAAACACTTCGAAGTTTATTAAGATTATGCTCATATTACCGAAGGTTTGTAGGGAATTTTGCAAAATTGCAGATCCACTATATAAATTAACCGAACAAAAAGCTGCCTTCAAGTAGGAATCAGAATGTGGTACTATATTTAAACTGAAATCAGTTTTATGTTCTAGTCCAATTCTGGCTTTCCCTAAACAAACACGAGATATTTATATTGAAGCTATTTTGTGGCAAATCCAACAATCTCAAGAATATGTTATAGAGTACTACAGCCGTCTATTTTCCAAACCTGAACAGATTTATCACAAGTACCAAAAGATTTACTTGCCATCGTAAGAGCCATTGACCATTTCCACAAATATGATGAATGGCGAGCAGATCAGCTAGAAGACTCCGATATTGGATGATGGATGAAAAGAAGTACCGAAGTTAGACAAGAATGCTAACTGGTAACACTTGAATGCAGGAAAGCCCTAGAGAGGCTGTGTGAGTCCAATAGGGTTAGCCTCATTTGGGTGCCTGGCCATCAGGACATTGGGGGTGATGAAGGGGCGGATCAACTGGCTCGGGAAGGTAGCAACACTGCCTTCACTTGGTCTTGGAATTGCTCCTTCAGCTATCAAGGTAAGGATTAAGAATCGCACTGTCAAGGAATTTCGTGCTGAATGGCACGAGCTAGCAAGACTCAGACAGTCTAAGGTCTTCATGTCAGGCCCTTATAGCCGTTCTGAGTTTAATAGACTTCTAAATCTAAACAGAGGTCAACTTAGAACCATTACCGGGGTCCTAACTGGACACTGGCTGGTGAAATATTACCTGCTTAAGATTGGACTCGACAACGATCCATACTGCAGGTTTTGTGCTGAGGTAGATGAAACTAGCGAGCATCTAGTCTGTCGATGTGACGCTTTAGTCAACGGCAGTCTGCTTTGCTTGGGTGACACCTATGTGGAACCCGAGCTTGTAGGACGTACGCGACCTGAAAGGATACTTTCCTTTCTAAAAAAGAGTGGGCTCTTGGCCTGACACGCCTACTTGGGGAGATAGCACAATAGGCCCCAATGAGCCTAAGTGCTGCCCTTGTTAGGCTCCCCATCTATGTCTATGTCTATGTCTCGACAAGAATGGAAAAAAATCTCTGGCGCATTCAAGACGCTGACGGAAGGACCATTAAAATGCAATTACTAGTTCCTAGAAAAAGAATCTAGGACATATTGTAAGAATTACATGGCGGAAAACCGGAACGCACCTAGGAGTAAACAAAATTCTGGATATAGTTCGAGCACGATTCTAATGGGTTTGCTATCATAAAGATATCAAAGAATGGTGCCGGAAATGTGGCTCATGTTCAGAAACTAAAGGTCCCAGGAAAAGATCTCGTGGTCCAATGAAAGAATATAACGGCAGTTTAACATTCGAAAGCCTAGCAATAAACGTTGTTGCGTATTTCCGAGGTCTGGTCGACGAAACAACTACATTCTAGTTGTCATGGGTTATTTAGTAAGTGGCCTGAGCATTTGCTATCGCGAACCAGGAGCTACAGCAATCGCCCAAGCTTTGGTTGAAGAAGTCTTCAGTAGACATAGAGTTCCCCAGGAACTTTGATCAAGGTGGAAATTTCGAGTCAGCCATTTTTAGGAAGGTTTGTGAAATTATGGGGATACGAAAAACTAGAACAACACCTCTACATCCACAATCAAAAATCATGGTAGAACAATTTAATAGGACTATAACATCAATCCAAACTTGTCAGAAATCAGAGCGACTGGAACCAACAACTGCCCTCGTTTCTGTTGAGTTATATGATAGCGGTTCATGACTCCACGGGTCACTAGGGCTGTCACTTAATGTTTGGGTTGCCCAATGATGAAAGAAAAGAAATACAAGATTATGCTGATAAAATCCACGAACATCTTCAAATTCACGAGATAACACGTTTGGTTGTATAATTCCACAAGAAAAAGAGGGTTATCTTCAAAATTGTCTGAACATTGGGAAGGACCATACCGAATAATCAAGAGGATTAGTTAATATAGAAAAATCCGAAAATCAAGATGAAGGTGGTACACCTGGACAGACTGACGAAATATTATGGTAAAGAAGCTGATCGGGACGATCAGAATTAAGGGAGAGACAGTGTGACTCTCAACTGAGTCATCAAACGTTTATGTTTGGTAGAAGTAGACAAACACGTCAGCCTACCTCCGAGGCTAGTGCAGATTATTCCTGAAGGTTCACATTGCACATATAAGACCGAGCTTCGAGTCTTTACCATTAACCTTATAATAAATGTGTCAGCGTAATGTCGATTAGTTGTCCAAGAATTTAATTGAAAGTCAGAGTTATTTGTTAAATAGGTATTTGTTATAAAGTGAAGTATATCATTCGTTGTTTGGATTTGGGTCAAACTGTTTTTAATTATTTTGCTTTTAAGGGGGCGGACGAGAATTTTAACGCGATGTAAAACTATCCTGTTTAGAGAGGATTATCAAGAGTTGCGACGATTAATTCAAGCAGAAACTGTGGTATATCAAAAATGATTTCCCAGATATATTAAAATCATTTGAACTCTTTGGATTCTCTAAGATTTTTTAAAATGTATTGCTCATTTTCCGATACCTTGTTTATGTAATTGCATACGTATAGATATTTCGAATCGCCGAAATATTTATTTTTTTTGTGTTAGACGTAATAGCGTCCTACGTCCGTCATTTTCAATTTGTTTAAGCAAAGGTTACTAAGAAGACTCGAGAAATACAGACGACTCTTTTGATTCCTCAGTTATGCAAAGAGTTTCATCATTCGATACAAAAAATAAGCAAACATATTTAAAATGTACTATTGTGTTTTGTCCGCTTTATTGATAAAATAATAAAATATTACGAATATTTTCCAAGACTTACCCATAATCCAAGAACCACTGGTAGTCCGAGTTGTCTTGCACGAAATCGACATCTTGAGAAGACGTTGTACTGAGGCAAGAGCCCCTAAGGTTGCTGTTGCAATCAGAGTCTGGGCTAGCACGCATAACCCCTAGCTCACTCATGCCTCTGCCTGCAACAAATAAACAGAGTTTATGAAATTTTTATTCAATACATCGTATATAAAATTTTTACCACATTAAAAAATGTAAATTTAAGGATACCTACTATAGGGTTAGCAAAATATATTTTTTATATAAATATTAAGACAGTAAAATATTTTTGTTATCATGAATATGTACTTTTTCAGGTACACGTCTCGGATGTCGAATACGCAGCTCCAGTATGGATACAGTCTGTACAAAACAGTATTAATTCGCGACTTTTAAAATTAACAGCTGTAGAAAACATGTTAGAAGGGTCACAAACAAATATTAAATTAGGAAAACAACCCTAGGCACCTGCTTTTTAGTCAGCTGTTGATAAGACCTAGGCTTCAAGCATGAAAAAATTTCCTCTAAACTACTTCAGGACTCAGTAGAACATCGTCGCATGGAGCTGTAGAATAAAAAAATCCAACCCAAGATTGTTATTACTCTATTCCCATATAAAAATCCCATAAGAGGCTTAAGCTAGGAACACGCTTTTGGCACGCCGCGCCATGCTGCAATTCTGTGTGGTAATCCTTCATTTTCCATTGGTTATAGCGATTTGTAGCAAATGCAAATCCACACTTCCGCCATGCGTGCTTCCTTTCTACGAAGGAAGTAAAAATACATTAAAAAAAAAATAATTAACTCATGTTTTGGGATATAAGAAATTGACTTGGCAAGTAATTCTTTACGAAGGAAGTAAAAAGTAACATCCTTATAATAATTAAAAGTTTTATTTGCACTTTGTGTATAACTGTTTCGTTTTTTATTGCTTTTCGTTTAATGCAAGAATGAGTAAATGTATGATCCACATGACTATTTTTACTTATGCTTCCAATTTCGGCTAGCAAAAATATGAATAATATAATTATTATAAAGAAAATTATAGGTAATGTGAAACATTCTTGACAAATTTCATAATTTTGGCAGTTTCTAGTATTCTCAAGTTGACGTTAATGAAGCTGAGATACATCGTATATAGTTCTATCTCTTCTTTGTAGCAAATTAAAGAAACGACGTGACGTGATCACAGTTTTAGTTCTTCCTTTGTTCACTCACAGAATCGCTGTTTTTAGGTGCGAATGTGACATATAATAACTTATAGCAATTGGAATTTGGCGAGTCATCATAAACCTATTTTAATTAAAAATATATCTTCAAAATTAGAAATTCATATGGAATTATGACTGGGTATATATTGAATATATAAACGTTATAAACAAGCAGACATTTAGAATATTATATTTGTAATAGATCTACATAAAAACACAATATTTCCTTGTTAAGCAGTAACCTGTTCATATAAATCATCATCAACAACACATCAACATTAAATTGCTTAAACTGTTTTAATTCTTTAAAGACAACGGTCGTACGGGTCGCAGACGAATTTACAGATAAATTAAAATAAAGTTTATCTTTGGGCAAAATCAAAAACTTAATCTTAATATTTTTACTTTTTTAATATAGATTTTCAACCCAAAAAAAAGACCAAACCAGGGCTAATCAAAAACGCAGTCCAATATTCAAAACACAACTATGTACAAACAAAATTATAGATGTTGATAAGAAAAAAAAACTAAAAAAGGCCATTTTTCTGATTTCCTCTTTTATTCACCCTATGAACCCTTCATAAATAGAACGTGTCATATAGCATGCTTATCGAAAGTAGAGAAGCTATGAAAATATAAAACATTTCCGAAATAATTTGATTATTATTTCTAGATTTCTTATTACCATGTAATTTGTGATTTAACAAATATTAGATGTCATTGTAAAAGTTAATTTACTAAAATTTAGAAAAAGTGACATGACAAGTTTTCCGATATAATTCATTTTCATAAATGCTACAGAATTTGAAACTAGTAAGGGTACGTATAAGTCTAATAATAGGTTTATATAGTGAAATTTTGCTCACTTCTAACGCACATAATCATTCATAATACTGTCTTTTCAATCATTCTTATATCGCGTCATTTTGTTCCACCATATCGGACTCGTATCACTATTTTACCAGTTTCTATCTATGCCTCACTTATTTTCTGGGCATGATTTAAAATAAAATGAATTTTTTTTACAATGGTTTTTTAAGACCGCCATTTTGTAACGTCATTTTGAACTCGTACCAGTTAATCCCTATATCACATTCAATTTTGCTGCAAGATATTATCTTTTAGACATTTTATTTGGCCGTCATTTTGTTTCTCCATCTTGAATTGGTACCAAAATTTTACCAGCTTATGTCTATTATATCACACTTAACGGATGCCCAAAATTTCGAAACTCATAACAAAATATTATAGGTTGATTCTTTGATTTTTGTGCAAAATTTGATGTAAATTGGATAATTTGTTTTTTAGTAGTAATTTTTTTAACATTTCACTAAGCTGCCATTTTGTCCCGTCGCGTCATATCCAATTTTTTATTAATACGTTGTCATTCCCACATATCCCTCAATTTTTAACCAAAATTTTAAGTCAATCTGCTAAGTAGTTTTTAGCTACGGACTCTAAAACGTAAAGATATGTAAAACCTGCAATTTTTTCTCGATTACAAACAATTCATTTGGCCGCCATTTTGTTCGGCCATCTTGAATTCGTACCACAATTTTACTAGTTCATCCCTGTACCACAAGTAATGCCTGCACAAAATTTGAAACTAATCTAATAAGTAGTTTTTTCAAGCTGAATTTTTAAAAAATTTATTAAGCTGCCATTTTGTTTTGCCATCTTGGATTCGTAACAAAATTTTACTAGTTAATTACTATCTAATACTTAAAAAATTTGACCAGGCCGTCATTTTTTCCGCCATATTGGTTTTTATCAAAATTTTACCAGGTCATTCCCATATGACTTTCAGTGTTTGATCAAAATTTGAAGTCAATCGGGTAAGTAGTTTTTCAGCTATGCCGCGAACAGACAGCGACGGATTTCAGAAAACATGTTTTCTGGCATCTAGGGAACTTGAAATGTCAAGATCTAAAAAAATCGCGGAGGGTAATTTTTTCATGATTGCAATACTTCCCTTTATATTGACACCTAACGTCATTTTGAATTCGTACTAGTCAATTTCACTAGGCCGCGATCTTTTTCCGGCATATTTGATTTTTAAGAATGTATTGCCAGGTCATCCCCATATGACACTTTATTTTTGACTTAAATTTGATATCAATCTGATACAGACCGACCGACACACAGACCGACGGAATTGAGAAAACGTTTTTCGGCATCTACGGATCCTGAAACTTAAAAATCTGAAAAATCTAGAAGAGTGATTTTTTTTACGATTACAATACTTCCCTTTTAGAGGGGAAGTAAAAAGATAACACATTTACAGAGTACCTACCGAAATCAATTAGAACAATAAAACAGAAGTAGGGCAGATCAAAATTATGTAAAGAATTTTTTTCTTTTATAGCGTTTATTTACAGGCGGTAAGTAAATCAAATCGAGGTATCTAAAAAACAAAAATAGATGTTTGGAATGAATTCATCATGTTGGGGTGCATCGTCTATAAACTATGTATCCTAACGAAAATATCGATGTTCCTGATGCATCAAAGGAGGAATTTACTTAATTTAATCCGGTTGCTTAAGGCGGTGTATGTTTAAAAATTCAAAACCTATCGAATTTTCATGTAATATTAAAAGACAGATTAAATGTGAACAAGCCAACCAATATTATATTAGCAAAGTATTATTCAAAAATAAAACACTTTTACAAATAATTTTTTGACTATAAAACACAGAGGTTACGGTTATATACTTGGCAGTATATATAGTTTACTTTTGACATTAAAAAATAATTAAAAAATCTGAAGACGAAAATTCCTTTAAATTGGAATATAATGTGACAAAGGTTATTTTTTTCTTTGTTCTTGTGTTTACTGCATCTGAAAGCAGGTACGTTGAATTTGAGCCATCAGCAGTGATGGGTCAGTATAGACCGTACATCTAAACCGTCACGGAATGAGCAGAGATCTTGCCAAGTCAACGTCTTACGCCTAAAACATTAATTCTAAACCAAAATTAACTCATTATAAGTTTCAAATTTTTTATTTTTATAATTTGGTTTATTTCAAGCTACTTACTTTAAAGATTTTTTTTTCATTGCATTTATATAATCACCCCAATAACTTTGATGAGACAAAACTGTAATCAACTGAAAACCATAGAAAATTATATGCTATAAATTTGCATTTAATTAAACTTGAGTTGGAAAATTAAAGGTTTAAACAAGCATAACTGTTTTAATTAGCGATTTACGTAATGTAAAAGTAAATATTTTTTTAATCATCAGTTTGTATGTCTTATACGACCCCCTTTCCCTAATCACAAAGTCCTAGGAACACCCCCTGAGTATGACATAATAATGCACGGTTTTTATTAACTTACAACTTATTTTTATATATCATAAACAACGCAAGACCTATTTAAAGTCTTATGAGAACAGCAGTTGATATGCAACTTGTAGTTAAGATACTCATGAGAGGCGATGCTTTCTTGTCCTAAACCCTATAATTCCATAAATCGAATGCAAGTATGCATTCGAATATCTAGCATTTATAACAATTGACACAACTGCAATAAAACCGCTAATACAGCTATTATAATATTAGATACTCAATTTGATTTGCATTTCACTTTTTAATGGTAACCATTGCATACAAATTATTTTACGCTCGATTGCAACTCGTAATGCACAAGTAGACAAAAGCATTGAAAGCAAATTATTTAGTGCTTACTTATTATACAAGACCTCATTGTCATGTCATGAAGGAATTTTGTGGTAAATTCTTAAAGAAGTCAGGGCAGGTATCACTTTCTAAATTAATACATTCGGGTCGACTAAACGATAATTTAATATCAAGAAGCCTCACGTAACAGCAATTTCAAAATATTTTAAGAGCATTTACTTGCTGATGATTTAGGAATTTCAAGAATGCATATGGGACAACTCAATTTAAATTTAGTGGCCAGAGCGTATTACCTTAAATTTTATGGTAAAGAAATTGCAGATGTTTACATCATGGACGGCTAATATAGATGGTAATATATAACAAAAACTGTAGAATATAAACTCTACAAATAAAACAAAAAATTATAACAACCAGGAAAAATGTCCACAATTATAGGGTTTGCATTACACATTTCGCTTTAAAGGCCGTACTGTAATTAGCCTACATGCCAAACTGTTGTGTTCCAGCAACTTGCTATGAAAAAATAGGCATCGCTACAGATTACACCCACCAAATGCGAATCCTTTCGATAAGAAGCGGGGTCAGTTTCTCTAGATAGCTCGAGCCAATCGACAATACATTCCCTATGGCTCTTCGTTCCGTTGCAGTCTGGGAGTCAAGGCCACTAAATATAGATATAACTTCCGCATCTCGTATGTGCAATCTGTGGCACTATCGCATAGCCTTAAAATACTCAACTCTTACTAACATTTCATGTCATTAAACAGTCAAAAATTTAAATAAATAGAGGGTGCTCTAATAGCGTTCTCCCTATATTCGTAAGAGAAACACTTTACAAAGCGAAACTAGTCAGTCAAAAATGATTTATTCAGATTCATATGATATACATTTATAAACATATTTGCTAATATTTTAGGCAGAGAAATAACAATAATAGACCATATACAAATCGACAAGTCTCTTATGATACTTTGTTCCTAATTAGACTAAATTCTATATAATACAAGACAGAAATCCTTACAAAAAATATATATATTTATACACCACTCAAATATGAGCTCCTTGAGTTACATGTAGCTTACATAAGCTAGGAATTTAAATTTCCAGCAGCAGATTGTGCAGCCTTGGGCCCAAGTAAGATATATGTCTCATATAGGCTTTAAATAAGGGCCGTGGAACGATCAAACCCTGATGCGCAACAACAACAGACCGAGTAGGGACAATGGGAATGATTGGAGTACTATTTCATATTAGTGTTCATAAATTTTAATACATATCTTACATACAATTACCTAAGTGTCAGTAAGTTGCTTTTCTTAAACAACATTTCAGAGGAATATTGCCTATTCTTTTTCATGAATATTTTAATTATAGATTTTTGAGTAATAATCAACGGATTAATAGCATTTAAAGTTGCACCACCCCAAACTGTAATCCCGTAACCTAACAGTGATTCTACTAATGCCTGGTATGTCATTTTTAATAGTTTTAATGAAAGAAATTCTTTTAATTGGTATAATTTATAGAATGTTTTCGAATTTTATTAACAATATAGGTTATGTGAGTTTCATATTTAAGGTTTTTATCTATAATTAGCCCAAGATTATTTGACACAATCCTTTGAAGATATACTTACCTTACACATACAACTCGAGGTTCCCATCACGCATGAAAAATCGTGCACCTTCAAACCTGGAGAATTATTTCTGGGTATAGTGTTTATAGAGAATAGAATGTATGTTCTTTTAGATACGTTCATTGTCAAAAGATTCTGGTCCATCCAAATCTTCACCCTAGAAATATAACATTCAGCTCTCTGAAGTACCACATTCTAAGATTCTCCTCTAATTAAAATAACGGTGTCATCCGCATAGCACACACATTTACTATTTTCATTAGGTAGGGCCAAAAACAAATCATTCACGTAGAGAGAGAAAAGAATTGACCTCAGAACAGTACCCTGCGAAACATCAATATCTACAACACACTCCTTACTTAGATCACCATTTATTTTAACCTTTTGCGTTCTAGCTTGTAAGTATGATTCAAAAAGATTGTAAGCAACCCCTCTAATTCTCACATTTTCAAGTTTGTGCAGTAGAACCCGGTGATCCACAGAATCAAAAGCACAGGCCAAATCAATGTATGTCCCAATTCTTTTATGTTTATTATTAAATTTACTTATAATAGATTTAAAGACATACTCCATAGCATTTTCGGTAGGCCTATCTACCTGAAACCATATTGAGATTCGGATAGCACTTTATTTTCATTTAGTTAACTTTCCAATCTTAATTTTATGCCCTTTTAAATGTTCTATTTATCATGCTTGTAACAGCAATTGGTCCATAATTCTCTTTGTTAGACCGGTCACCAGCTTTAAAAATTGGTACAATGACTGCCTTTTTCAAGATATTAGGTTATATGCCTTTTTCAAACACTAAGTTTATTAGATATAAAAGAGGTCTAATAAGATGTCTGTGGTTGTGCGTAAATATTTTAGAAGAGATATTATCCTCTCCAGAAGCTGATTTAATTTTTAGTGACTTTATAACACCAATAAGTTCATTTTCATTAATAGAACACAAATTGAATTTACAACTCTTATTACGAAATTGATAGTAATTACGGATCCGCATGCCGGTTCTACTATTGTAAACGTGTCTCGTAATTTGCCAACTAATAGCCCCAACTTAGCCAACTGGTCAATATAATGGGAGGGGCATCGCCCCCCTTTCCTGCCCTCCCATGAACAAATAGCAAATTCAACGTCATTTTTCAGATTCGTAAGCAGTGAACTGAGTGTTGCCACCCATAGTACAATTGTCCTAGATCTAGCATAATCGCTTTTAGTCTAGTACGCTAGTTATATTGATCCCAAATCTAGTATAACCTCGCTATCCGTTGGTCAAAAAATAAGAAAAAAGTATTTTTCTGCAGGTCGAAGTACATTTAACAATAACTCTTAATTTTAAAAACATCTTCCTGATACATACAATTTTGACTATGCCATAATCTCTTTAAAGTATATAGTATAATAAAGTGCAAATAGATGCATTTCTTTCAATACTTGAATACATCTTCGATGTATTACATATATTATGTACGCACTATGTGAAATAAAAGCAAAATCTGACGGTCAAAAAACAATTATTACAAAAAACTAGTACAAAAAAAATTGAAGGTGGCAACACTGAATGAACTGTACTCCTGGAACAAGCACCCACATACCTACATTATTTGATAAACGCATTTGACGGATTTCAGCAAACAACATCTAAAATATTATTAATAAAATTTCACATTTTGGATTCCAAAAAAAAAAACAAGATAAAGAAGTTGCTTGCTAAATTTACCTATGCACTATAATTAATTGGTTCGCCCAGAGATTATTTATAAAAAAATTAACGTATATCTTATAATACTCTATCAGAAGATTACTTGCAGAAACATAGTTATCTGACTACGTTCAGGATCACAAGATAAGAATTACTTACATAATATAAAGATGAAAAACTAATAATAATTTACTAATATTAAGTCACTGGTCAATTGTTAGTTATTTTAATGACACTGTCTCGTTGATTTTCCCGGAAATGTATAGAAGAAAGTAGTACAACGACTAAATCTCACTTTTGCAAATAATTCTTGTTAATACGTGATAATGTTTTTAACAGTATTCAGTTTATTTGTTGTGAATGGAATTAAAAGGAAGTTTTTTGGCTTTCTCGTAACTAAATATTAATCAACAATATCTCTAAATATACGTTTAATGTGCTAATAAAACTTGCTAATAAAAATATATTTATCTAAGCATGATACGAGAAAATCTCAAGTTTAAAATAATACAAACTATTAAAAATTAATAATAGAGAAGAAAATTTGACAAATATCTAAAGAACCGGTAGACCCAACAGAGCTTGGCAACGCTTAAGCAGAAAATACACTTTCGGCACGGCTGCCTAAAATGTGTCATGTATCAAGTTTCATTGCAAGTGAGACCATCTAATCAAAGATTACAGAATTAAATATATCTAATATCATTTAAGTTACTAGAGAAGTAATTACTATTGATATTTGTTCGTGTTAGTTTTAGTTAAGTTACTTGAGTTTCAGTAACAAGCCGTAAAGTGCAAATAAGATAAATAGTTTAACTAGTTTTATTATTTGCTATATATAGAGTTTTTCTGAGAATAAATATTAAGATGTAGAAGGGGTTTAGGTAGTAAGTTAGGTAAGCAATACAAATTTGACTTGGCTAGGAAGCTAAGTAGTATGTACAGGATAAGTCAACAACACTGCGTTTTTTATGCTTTATAGATTAAATCTGGTAACAAAACACATATAATATAATAAACAATATTTCCGCGTGATGAGTCAAAAAAATAGTGCAACAAAAAGTATTATTTATTAAACGGAAGTATATTAAATAATTTTTGATCTCTGGGTATAATTTTAAATATTTTTTCTTAAAGGACAAATGTACAGGGAAACTGAATATAAATTGGACTCCAATTTAACTTTTTGGAGAGCATTTTGATTTAATGAGGTAGAGAAAAATGATAAATATAAAAGTTGTAGGATGTGTCACGTAGTTTTTTTTATATTTTGACATTAAAAAATTCCTGGTCATCAATAGCTATGTTAAAAGTTTTTTTGTTTAAGTAATTTGCTCCTGTTAATTTACTTGCTGTTATGTTACTTTCAGTAGCTACTGTGATTACAGCAAATAAATATAAACAGAGAGATTGAAAAACACAATATAAACATCTCAAAAGTTCCTAAAATTTGGTAGAGGATACAGTTAAAAGTTTTTGTGATAGTTTGTAAGTTAAAGCAAACAAATTCACAAGTGCCATTTAAAAAAACTTGCAGTTAAAGTTTTTTAGGTTTGAACAAATTTTATATTCTAAACACACCTTACTACAAATGTTATGTAAGAAACACTTTCGCTTTACTTTATTCCTTTTAGTTACCATATGTAAACTTTCTTGCAAAAATAAACACGGTCATTATCAAGAAAATGATAATTGATAATACATACAATTTTTTTTAAAGAAAACAAATCTTTTAAACCTCAACATAATTAAATGTTAATACTTCAGGCGGTAATAATAGTTTAATATTTAGACTTAAGGTTCACGAAAAACTTATTAAAAATGTTACCACTCCTGATGACAGAGCGATCCCTTAAATATGCAAATTATACAGGGTGTTTCCTAACTACGGGACATAACTCCAGGAGGTGATTCCTTAGCTCATTTTAAGAAAAAAAGTTCCTATGGACATGTGTCCGGAGTTGTCTCGATTACGGGGTGGTAAATTTAAAAAAAATCGGTTTTGTATAAATATCATAAATATCCTTAAGCCGATTTGCTTCAAATTTGGTAGTGTTATTTGTAGTACTAAGGCGCTAATTTAGCCCTAACTACATTGAAGTTATTAGATCCAGTGGTGTCTCAAGGGGCACGGCAACCATCAATAATGAGAAAAAAAAGTACGCCACTGACTCTTTTTGCAGTTTTTATAGTTTTTGCAGTTTAAGCAACTAAAAATACAACTTTTTGGTCTCTTGTGTTTTGTTCGTAACTAGCTTGATTTTCGATAAAAAAAACTTTAAACCACTCTATACATTTTTCCTGTACATGGGGGAGTTTACCTTACTGGTATCAGCGTACAGTGACTTTCATATCAGCAAATTTTAAAGTTGTCAATTAGCAGTGATTCGATTATGAATCATTTTAGTAATTCTAAATTTATGGATTAGCAAATGGAAATTCGGAAGAGGCACGGAGAATTTACCAAGACAGATATCCTAACAGAGTAATTCCATGGCTAAAACATTTAGAACGATACATGCAAAATTAAGTGAAACTGGTAGTTTTGATAAAAATACAGGTGGTGGAAGACCAGAAACTGTAACAACGCCTGAATCAGAAGCTATACTTAATGCGGTCGAAAAAGATCCTTCAAATAGTACCTGAAAGATTGCACTGCAGCTTCAAGTCAGCCCAAAAACAGTTTGGAAGGTTTTTAAAAGAAATCGATTGTACCCATATCACATACAGCGGGTTCAAGCTTTACTGCCTCGGGATTTTCATCCAAGATTAATGTTTTGTAGGTGGTTGCTTCATAGGGTGGCACACAATAACAATTTTTTACCAGACATTTTATATACGGACGAGGCAAATTTTTCACGAAATGCTATTATTAATTATCATAACAACCATTCCTGGGCCGACGAAAATCCCACGTTATTACAGAATGTCATTTTCATAAGTAGGAATTATTGATGACTACCTAATTGGGCCATTTTTTTTACCAGTTGAATCATATACAGCCTTTTTGCGAGAACTTTTACCCAATTTGTTAGAATATGTATTCCTACATGTAAGAGCGAATATGTGAGAGACAATCAATGACGAAGCGATTGCAATCGTGTATTTTATCAAATGGTTAGTCATTTTGCTCATCTACTTTAAAATCGAAATTGCTTATTTTTCTGTAATTTATGTATAGTAATTAATACATAGTTTTTATTTTTTTAATAATGTCCATGGATAATTTTTAAGATGGTTTAAAGTCTTTTCTTTTGCCCGAAAACGAGGCTAGATACGAACAAAACACAAGAGACAATAATAATGGTTGCGTTGCCCCTTGAGATGTCACTGGACTTAATAACTTCAATCTAGTTAGGGCTGAATTAGCGCCTTAGTACTGACAAATTTCCACCAAATCGGCATAAGGATATGTATGATGTTTATAAAAAAACCGATTTTTTTAAAAAACTTTAACACCCCGTATCTCAGAATTGAGACAACTCCGGACACATGTCAAAGCTGGCAAATTATCAAATATTGTTAAACGCAAAGATTAGAAAGACAGACAATAAGACAAGAATCTGAAAATAAATTTGCCGCGAATTAAAAATCTCAGGTAAGTTGTTGCATTATTATTTATTATAAACTGCTCCTTATAATTTAAGGATATTAAAAAATTTGCTTTTTCAAATGCCTATAACTTTAGTATTCGGTTTTTCAGATATCGTGAGACATTGCTGGAAAGAGATTTCCATCGCCTTATACAAGACGGCGCAAACGGTAATTAATAGCAATGGATATTGCGTTTACAGGGGTATCAAGAAAGTGGTGCAAAATTTGAAAAAATCTGTAAGTTATAACAGGAATCTGAGGGTAAACTTTCATCGATTTTAAATTGCTGGTAGTACCCTCTCTTAAACGAGGATAGCAACCTACAATTTATAACGCGATGACAGAAAAGATATACATTATTTAGTCACTAAGCTCATAATCAGATATGTATACAGGGTTCCACAGAAACTATAGCACTACCATTTTTTACAATACTATGAGTCAACTTCATAAAATCAAGGTTTTGTTAGATTTGAGATTAAGACTTCATGAGTAGACACAGTATTTTACATAAAATTATCAAAATGTAGAAAATTAAAAAATAACATAAATACGTTACCGAAAAAAAAAAAACTAATACGTGGTGTGCCCTTATCGTGCATCAATAACAGCTTGGGGTAGCGTCTTGGCATGCTGTCTATTAGAATATTAAACACTTCTTGAAGTATTCATTCCTGATATGCGGTAAAACGGCTCTTAGTTGAGGAAATATTTTTTAACTGCGGACATATGATCATCAAGTCTTCTTTGGAGCAAATCCCAAGCATGTTCAATGCAATTTGAATCTGGTGATAATGGAGGTAACATGAGGTGCAGAGTTCATTAGTTTTTCTAACATTGTGGACTATAGCAGTTCTATGAGATCTCGCACTATCATCCAACAAATAAAAATCGGGGTTAATAGCAATTTTGGTACAACGTGAATGATAACGTGCTGTATATACTATTTTGCAACCACGTTTCGGTCTCATATATGAAGTGAAGCTCAAGAAGGCCATGGTAACATAAACTACCCCAAACCATAAATGTACCTCCTGGGTAACAATAAACTGCCTCATGGTACCCCAGGCAAAATCGCACTCTTCCACTGTAGGGGTGCCATGTAGTAATTACAATTTAATTGTGTTCGTAGTAGCAGGTTTTTACTCGGATCGCTATTTTATATATTTCGCCCGGTCGCGAAATGCTTTAGAAACGTTCCTAAGCATCCTCCCTGGAAACATCGGACATTCCATCATTATTAGCTATTATTATTATTAAAAGAGGTGATGATCTTGAATATAGAGATTTTCTCTAAGCTAACGATGAACGGCCAGAGCACTCCTTAAACAAATTATCCGATGAAAAAGACATTATAACACACTCCGTAAATGTACTCTGTCTTACCTTCATGTTCTACAAAATGAAGTATCTCTTAGCTTCATATTGTTAGATACTTTTTTAGCTGACTGTATTCAGTCAAAATATCTATTACAAATTGTCAGTTTCTCTTCATTATAGCCCTGTAGGTCATTTTTGTTTCCTTGCTCGAGTACTCTAAGAACCCCCCAACCAATTCGCCGCTGAGAGTATTCGGTCAAAATATCTATTACACATCGTAGGTTTCTCCTCGTTACTGCCAAGTAGGTCATTTTCGTTTCCTTGCTGGAGTACCCTAACACTCCCTAACCAATTCGCAGTTGTTTCATCCCGCAAATTTTTAAATTCATTTGAGGGTTTTCTCAGCCTGCTTGCTGCCTCTAGATCGCAAGTGCCCTTTAGATAAACA
The DNA here is from genome assembly GCA_030620095.1 of Kuschelorhynchus macadamiae. NCBI lineage: Eukaryota > Metazoa > Arthropoda > Insecta > Coleoptera > Curculionidae > Kuschelorhynchus > Kuschelorhynchus macadamiae. Next base: position 361,440 of record JAUTXW010005489.1, read on the forward strand.
AATAGAATCTCTTTTGGTTTGCCAAACATCTACCAGTGCTTCATGAATTCAGAGTCAATAACGCTGCTCTACTTTCTGTGCAAATTCTGAAAATTTTACTTCCCTTACAGCTTTTACCAGCTAGTTCTGGCATGTTTATCCACTTCTGCAGAGTTTACTTAGACCGATAAGTCTAATTTCATTTGCACTAAAGAGACTTCAGAGCAAGGGCGATCAAAAGGTGATAACAGAGGTAATTACTCCCTCAGGTATTACAAAAAAGGATAATGTATAAGGTCAAAACTTTATAGTTTAAAAGTGTTATTCATGTTAGAGTACCCAGAAATTGAGGAATTTTCCTAAAATTATTGGAATTGTTAAAAAAATGCCAAATGTTCCTAGGTTAAAAAGTTGGACGCCCATAAATAAACGAGTAATGGGATTCATTACACTAATATTAGATCGCCATAAAACGCCATGTATACATATCTATTCATGTTTATAGAAACTCAATAATTCGGAGGTCCTTCTAAAACTTCCGCTACCCTACTTTTTTCTAAAGGAGACGCACGGAGGACAATGTTAGAACATTGAATAATCTTCTACAGGGATAATAAAACATAATTTTGTATTATATTTTTGTTAAGGGGCTGTTAAATAAGAAAATACCCTGATCATCAAATCAATCTGATCAGGATATACAAATCTAAATGAGAACACATTTAAAATACCGAAATGAGGCACAATAATTACCTACATTATAATAATATATGAAACGATTTTAGTAAGTACGTCTTTAGCGAATTAAAGAGGGTGCATAATCTATAATACATTACCATACTATTGCAGATATGTTATAATTACCTAACTAAAACCAGTCGGCAAGGTTGTAGAAAAAAATATGGTAAGGTGTAAGGTAATATGTATTTCGTTCAATTATATGAGCAAATTTTCCTAAATATATTGATGGGTTAGCTCAGGGCTAGTCAAAATATCTTTATCATAGAATTCATGAAGTTAACCAAATATGTATAAAACACAAACTTCGTGTGAATGGGATCTTGTGAAACCTGTAAGCTCCTGTGTTCACCACCATTTATAAATATTAGAACTGTTTCAAAAAAATTTGCCATGTAAGGATTATGGGTGCTTAAACTATTAGGACCTTTTGTATTTTTTGGAAATTAAGTTTTATTAGGAAGAAGATAAATGAACGACTTAATAAGTTCTATATTTTTATTAACAGATTCATAAATATAGTCTTATATGGTGCCCAACGCAGACTAATACTGACTAAAGTAGGAACTTGGCTAAATGGCTAAAATCAGATGGGCTGAGTTTCGTATTTTACCCCCTATCAATTTTAACAACAAATTAGACATTTTAAAATCTCACTTGCATTGGACTTTGGTTCTAATCTAAATTGCAGACCACAATTAGTGAAATTTTGATACGAATGCAAGATGGCAAAACAAAAAGGCCGCTAAGTAAAATATTTAAAAATTTAGTCTGAAAAACTACTTATGGACTGATTTCAAATTATGTACCATAAATAAATATGGTATACAGATGAACTGGTAAAACTGTGGTGCTAATTCAAGACGGCGGGCGGCTAAATAAAATATTTGTAATTGTGAAAAAATCACTCTCACAGGTTTTACAAATTTTCACGTCCTAGGGTCCTTAAGTGTCAAAAAATATGTTTTATTAATTTCGTCAGTTAGTCTGTCGATTTGTCTGTCTGTCTGTCAGTTCACGGCATAGCTTAAAAACTACTTACCTGATTGACTTTTGGTCATAATTTAAGGGTCATATGGGGACGATCTGGTAATATTTTGGTAAAAATCCATTATGGCGAAATAAGATGGCGACCTAGTGAAACGTTAAAAACTTTCTTACTGAAGAAACTAATTATCCAGTTCACCTCAGATTTTGTGAAAAAAATCAAGTGTTACATAATAATGAGCTGGTAATATTTTTGCCTGGCGGCCTAATAAAATATTTAAAAAATCAACCTGAAAACATTACTGATTAGTAGTCTTTTCAGGTTGGTTCAGAAAATTTTGTGCGAGCATTAAGTGTGATATAGAGATAAACTGGTTAAGTTGTGGTATGAATTCAAGATAGCGGAACAAAATGGCAATCAAGTAAAATTAAAAAAAAAAACGTAAAAAAATCTTATTCAATTGACGAAGAAATCATGGTTCTTGGGATTAGACCGTGTCAAATTGGAATTACTATCCGACGTTTCGCCTTAGATTGCACGAGGCATCTTTAGGGATCTTTACTCCACGAGATCTGAACACTGGATGAGAGCGAAGAGATTCAGGCGGGTTTTTATACCCGACTTGTGCTCGCCGAACCGTGACCACGTGTGATGTAGACCGTAACCCGTATCTAATTTTTTGTATGTTTAAATACTTCAAAAGATTCTCTAATTTTTCGTCAATAAAATCCTGGAACCGATTTTAGAACTTTGGTTTCCTTTACATTTATAATATGGCCAGTGCTAGTGTTCAGCCATAGCAGGTTGAACAATTTGTTCTTTTTAATACATCCTTCATGTTCCTTAAGTCTAGTTGATATTGAGCGTCCTACTATTTATTTTAAATTATGCCCAGAAATCAAGTGTGACATAGGTAGAATACAAATTTTTGAAAAGACAGTATATATACATATGTGTTACTAAACGACTATGATTCACTATTCCTAATAAAAGAAAAGATTCATAACGAGGGAATTTCCGGGTAACCGATTTTTTTTACTTAACAAATAGTGGACACACCAACTAACAATCTTGATTTAAACCTCTCTCAGAACAAATTCCTGCCGGACCAGCTCCAGTCCTTTTGCGGATCGGCACCACTATTTGAGTAGCACTGGGTTAGCTGACACTCTGTATACAGTTATCCGTATATTCGTGAACGTTAATATTAACCGACTTCGTTTTTAACCGCTTGTTAAAATATTAAAACATGCTACATTTAAGCACATAAATGATGTCATAAAAATTCAATTGCTACCAGACTAAATTGTATAATTAATGAGAAAACCGTTCTAATAAACATACGTATCTCGACGAGATATGTGATGGTGGGTCTTTTGGTGGGCGGTATTAATAAAGTGGTGAACATTATAATACAAGTTATTACTTATAGTTGGACATGTGGTTTGAAAATTAAATTCGATATTAGGTACACTGGGTCTTTGTAACGGTTACTAATAAACTTATTTAAGATTGATATTCATTATGCAGTATTATAAAACATGTTTTTAGGATTTTTACTTACGCGATGATGACTATCTACATGATTTATTGTGGAAACAACATATTTTTTTGCATTTTTGCTATTACTACATACTACTGGCATTTATTTATAAATTTATTTAGTATTAGTAGAAAAATATACAATGTAATAAAAGATATTATAGTTGTATGTAGTAATGCAGGGATCGCCTACCATTTCGTTGTGTTGAGCCATTTTAGCAGTCTTTTAATAGATAGTGAGCTATCTCAACTTATTTGAGAAAAAGTATGCGAAACTGTTGGCAATATATGTTTAACGCGAGTACAGTATATAATTTTGTGGCCAGTAATTGTATAATGCTTTATTAAAAACCACTTGAATATAGTTGGCAACCTCTGGTATGATGAATGAAGCAACTACGTGAAAACGATGTAATAGCAGACAATTATTTAAAACAAAAGTATTCTCATGGCTGGTTTGAATGAGTAAAAATATATTGAGAACTGGCGAATACAAGGATAACCAAGGAAAAAGCTCTAATTATTAAAAATATTTATATTTTTTATAGATAGTTAAATTATTGTTTTATGTTTAAAACAGGAACAAATTCAATAAACTTAGGAGTAGGGTAAAATTTATTTTGATATTTTTTGAAAATTGAAATCAGATCTCTAATCAGATTGATTTTCGCTTATTTACCCTCGTTTATACTTAACTTTATAAATATTTCTTACAGTTTTTTTTACATGCTGTTATCTCATAATAATAAAAAAACGAATCTAAACGTGAATCTGCTAACGCTTCTCTTTCAAAATATCTGGTGTCTTACGTCTTGTATATTTGTAGAGATTTTTAAATAAAATTTAGTGCACAGTATATTGGGTAATCTCAAAAAACGACTAAATAAGTTCTTTTTTCAAATTCCCCATTCTACTCTGTAACGCTTTGGCATCTTATATTTTTTGCACAATTTAAAAACTATTTAGCAAAATGTCCATTCATGCATACCTAATTTGAAAATCATCATGCATTTACATTATAATTTGACACTGAAGTTGGCTATGCATGAATTAACCATTTTCTAAATAACGTCTAGATGGCGCAAAAACTCTAACCCCCGATTGCACAAAACTTAATTGCTGTATAGAATATTTAACCGAGCTTTCTGATTTGACAAGCTGCTTACAGAAATCTAGGAACTCGTTGTGAAATTTGACATTCTGTAAAACGTTCTAAACTTTAATTGAGCTTTCTGTAAACGGCCATAAGAGTTGAAAAAGTTACAGAACAGTAGAAATGACCATTGATATCGTGAGAAAAAGTTCGGGAAGGTTAAAGGGGTTGCAGCCCGAAAAAAATAACAGCCTGTAGATTTTTCAAAAATGTATTTAGTTCTGTTATTGATATCAGTAATAGTATACCATATACTAAATTTGAAAACGAAAACATAAGCGCTAACATTTTAATATCCCGTACCTCGGAAACGAAGAATTTGCAGACTTGTGTTAATATGATTTTTTTTTCTTATTTTTAAGAGAATAATTATCTCGGAAAGTTATCAGCCTGTTCAATCTTTGACGGTACTTAAATGTCATTACGACAAAGAAAAAAATCAGACTTTAAAACTGTGAAAGTTTTATTATTTCCGACGAATTTGCAACATTAACTTTAAAAAATAAAATGATAAGCTATAGTTATACCTTACTTCTTGTACCAACTGCAGAACAGCACTCGTCGGATTTACATTTCTTCGCCTTTTAATGGTTTTGTTCTTTCGTCTTAAACCTGATAATTATTATGTCCTCTGAAATGTGTCTGAATACTTTAAAAAAATGTTCTCCACTTTCATAAAATAATTACACAATTTGTAGCCGGATATCCTATGCTTTAGGTCAAAAAATATGCCATCCATCGAAAAAATCTCATAAAAAATATGATATTCCATTTGAAAAAATATCAAAATGAGCAGAAGCAGTTTTAGTGAATATTCAGTTGTTTTTCACTCATCATTTTCAGATTTCACAGGAAGAAATATGATAAAAGACCATACTAGTTTTCGAAATCAAGACACCCATGGCGAGGAAAACCGACTTGTCTAGTCTTGGTTGGATAACTACTTAGCCGCAAGTTTGGCAGCAAATATTTAGTTTAGATATATTTTTTGCTTAAATGCTTGTGCGTATACAGGGTGTACTGTAAATATATACTATACAGTATTGTCTTTTTCTATATACATTGTTGCCTCCTAATATTTATTTTCCTAACTACTGCGGGAAGTTCATTATTCGGGCCAGTGTGCCGCTTCGCGTCGTTCAGTAAAACACGAGCAGCACAAAGTAGCTAAAAAACTAAAACATTTTGATTTATTTTAATTATTATTAACAATATTTACATGAAATGTACCCTTTAAGTTTCTACTAATAACGGTTTAACAGGCTTTAACGTAAAGGTAGCAGCTGACCTTGTAGTTGAGTGATAAGAGAGGTGGTGTTTTTGCAGTATATAGATATTATATTTTACGAAGTAATACGACTCCACAATAGTACATAACGTTTTTATTTTACCTTTTTTACTTTTGCGGTCTAGATCGGAGAATATGCACTTTCCGCACTAAAATGCGTGCGGAAAGTAGGCACTTTCCTCACGGTCGTAGGAACATATTATTTCGTGTTGGTGTTCTACATTTTGATGATTCCATAAAATAAGAATTTTGTTTTGTTTGTACCTATATTAAGTGTAATTAATCTTAACTAACGTAACAAAAACCCTGCTGAAATTGTGCATCACATTAATTAGACCCCTGCAGGCATTGTGCCATCATCTCATAACAATAGACTTTTTCGTAAATTAACTATAATTGGTTGCGTTATTACGTCATATTGCTTTCCAACGTCCTTTAGCGGAGTCTAGCTGCGACGAGAAAGTTCTGGGAGAAATTTATGTCAAAAACAATAAACAAAATCAACGCAGACGTTATTAGTATCCTCGAAAATAAATATAATGTTTGCCATCTATTTCTACTAAACACAACTTAATGAAATAATTTTAATATGCACTTGTACTGTCCAATTTAGCCAATAATTAAATCAAAAAGTAGGTTCGATAATAATAACCCAGTCATAAAGCAGGTCGGTTGTTCTGTCATCACAAATTAAATTTAAACTTTGCGAATGAATTAATTTGAAATATTTCGCTTCCAATTCATTTCCAAATTCTCTAGTTTCGAACACAAACAACTGCAATTATGTTTACTTCAAACGTTATTTTTCTTTGCGTGCTTTAGTATTTTATTGGATATTCGTTTGAAATATTTATTATATTATATTTCAAAAGCCCAAATTATCACCCAGTTCTATATCACAACGTGTACCTTTTTTTACAAGCTTTTATTTAACCTGCTTTCTTCGTATGTCTGTCTTTCTGGTTCAAAATTTGTAATTCATTTTTCAAGCATTGCTGGCATTCGATTGAGCTAAAATTTGGCATACCTATGTAACTTCGGTGACAATGCAATAATATGGTACCATGGAGCTAGTCTGATGATAGAGCAGGGTAGCCATAGGAACTCCTCAACTACATAACATAACCCTGTCGTCTTTGGGTTCGCTGGATTTGTCTTGACAGGTACTATAGACTTAGGTGGCGTCCAGGATGCACGTACAGTAACAGTACCCGTGCTAGAAACTCCGTTCAACTTCGGCATCCCAAATTTTATGTCAGTAACGACACCTGCGCTATGCGAACGTACTAGGAACGACACCCACGCTAGATGGCTAGAGACAGAGACATAAAAAAAACTCGATAAATTTCCTTTACGCGGAACTTCCTCGGTTATGATTCTTCCCTTTTATTAATAATAGTGAAATGTGACCCAATTTAGTTTAGTACATAGTCATTTAGTAAAACATATATACTGTCTTTTCAAATATTTTTATTTGGCGCCATTTTATTCCATCATATTGGATTTCTAACACTATTTTACCAGTTTCTACCTACGCTGCACTTAATTTTTGAAAATAATTTAAAATAAATTCAATAAGTAGTTTTTACATTGACCAAGACATTGACACACACACCACCATTTCGTTACGTCATGTTGAATTCGCACCAGTTTATTTTGATTAAATTGATTGATTTTAATTAAAAATTGAAGTCAATCGGGTAAGTAGTTTTTTAGCTAGATCGCGAGCAGCAAGCCGACAGACAGACAGACCAACGGAATTGAGAATAGTATTTTTCCTAACAAGTGTGGAAAATTTTCCACACGCGTTTGGAATATTTATTTTTCTATATTAAAATTTTTATTCAAAGTTTTACATTTTATTGCTGATTTATATAATAATTTGAAGCAAAAGTGCAATTAGTTGCATTGACCACATTGATGGTCGGTTGCAATTGGTTGCTTCTGCTTGCCATTATTTTAATCCTATCGACGCTAATTGGTGTTCTTCTAATTTCTTCAGATTCCATTCTTTGAATGTCGGCCTCTGTCGATGTGCTGGGTTTTGAAAGCTCCGATAAATAAACTAAAATTACCTCGTCTTTTTCATAGTTGTTTATTTTCTTTTGTATAGGAACCATTGGCTAAATATTTCATATTCTTTGTTTTTCAGGTAAAAACGAATTAACATTTTTTGGGCCTCTATAATCTCCCCTGGGACTCCTTCTTATGAGGTTCAACTACATCCATTTTTTTTTGGATATGGACTATAAACTCGGACTTAAATTCAAATGTTTGACGTGGTCATTTTTGACAATAAACAAAATAGCATGACTTGGATATACAGGTAGTAATTATATAGGGAAGTTTTATAAGGTAATTAATAAATTAACGGAAAATTATAATAATATGTATGCTGACCGCGTCCAACTTAACCAAATTGCTGTGGGTCGCGATATATATTCAACGGGTTGTTAATCACAACAAATTTAACCTGGTTGTTATGTTACCCTGGGTTTTTGATAAAAATTTCCGCACTAGTGCGGAAAATATTTTCCGTACTAGTGCTGAAAATATTTTCCACACTAGTGCTGAAAAACAAATTTTTCACACTAAAATATGTGTTGAAAATTAGATTTTCCGCAGGTTTGGAGAAAAAGCATGTATTTCGGCATCTAGGGAACCTGAAACTTAGATTTAAAAAATCTAGGAGGGTAATTTTTTTCACGATTCTAATACTTTCTTTTTACAAAGGAAGTAATATAAGGAATAACATGGAAGGTTATTGCCAGAAAACATTCCGATAAAATATAAAAGTGTACAAACACCCCAAGAAATAAATCACATAAAAGAAACTAATTCTTGAGTAATAAAAATAAGTATGCCAAGCCTGAATATATTCTAATTACCGGCTTAGATACCTGTTTTAGGTACAATGAAGTGCATTGCTGTAAAAAAAAATGCTTAACGATATGGTGCAAAAATATCTGTCCAATCAACTACTGTGTCGGGAAGAAAAACCAGTATGGGGGGAAGAAGAGCCTCACGTAGCTGATAGAAACACCAACGAAGAGAAGTAGAAATCCTCATGCGCTTGCTAAATGCCTTAATGAACGTTAGGGTCTTGGCTATAATAAATCTAAAAAATAATGTGCGTAGGCGCATTTTTCTAATAATTATAAATATTTAAACTGAGCTGTAGTATCTGCCTCCTTTTTTATTTTACTTATAATTTTGGCCATTTATTTGTATCTTTTTTGAACGTGCTCATTAAAATGTTTGACATTAATGGTTCTCTTTTGTTTTAAAATAAACTATAGTCTATAGTTGTTTAATAAGCCACTAAAATAATGATTTTACCGACGTGGTTGGCGTCAGTAAATCCAAGGCAATAAATCAGTTTAGAGCCGTATTGAACACAACTTTAGTGACAATCGGAGGAAAGTACGTTACAATAAATAAAACTTCTTGTTGAGATGCTGTTACTGTGCACTACTTCTAGCGCAGGTGCTTTTACTGTTTCGGACTCTGAAGGGCCTGAAGGTAGCCATAGAAACTCCTCAACTAAACCAGCTCGTTGGAGTTGTTTTAACATGACAAGTACTATGGACCTAGATATAGAGTGTAACAGGGTCTGATGACAGAGTCGGAAGGTGGCCAAAGGAACTCCTCAATTAAACAAGATAGTCCCGCCGTAGTTGGTCTCGTTGGATTTTAAATAAAATGTAATATTCAGATGAATACGCACCAGTAATAATATTAGGGCAAGTAATTAAAACAAACTCTAATGCTAAAAAGTACAAAATAAAATATTTTTTTTATTTATACTATTGCACTAAAAAGTAAAAAATAATATTTAGCGTATGAAGTTAAATAGTAAAACTACAGAAGAATCCAATCCAAACTCATAGATTAAAGGCGCAAGTAGTAACTACTTAATTAAACTTACATAAACACAATACTTTTAAAAATTTGAATATTTTCTAAGAAGCTTGAGGCGTGAGACGACACACTTGAAAACAAGCTTGGTTACGAAAATAACAGTATCAAGTGTATTAAAAAATTGCATATCGATTTCTGTAAAATTGGCATATCAGCTTTGGAATATAACTATAGAAATAAAAGCTTGTTTTTAAAAAGATTTTTCTACGTTTATTTAATTTGCGTTTCGTTATTGTTGCTTAACTTGTACAATAAACAGTTACAAAACTTATAACACACAGGCTTGCCTAGAAAAGTGAAATTGAGGTTAAGTTATTGTTGACGGTTTCGACACAATTTCGTATGTGGGGAAAATGTTTTTCTCAATTTGATGCGGTGCCAAAATAAAAAAAAATCCATTTGCGTATCTATATGGCATAGCTAGAGGGGGGCAAAGAGACATAATCACTATGAATAACGTTTCAAGTTTGGTTAAGTTACTTAATAACTTCCAAAAAGTTTACTAAGTAAACTTTGCTCTAAGTCATAATTTTAACAATAAGTAGTGTTTAAAAAAACAAGCAGCATTTTTGGCTTTTATTTCTCATACACGTTTATTTCGGTTTTTAATTTTTGTATTTTAAATTTCCTTTAACAAATTTTGTTAAAACTTAGCCCAGAGGGGCACCTTAACCAATATTATTGAAAAAAAATATACGCCACTGACTTTTTGTGAAGTTTTTTTCCGGATTAAGAAAATAAAGGGACCACTTTTTTGAACCCTTGAACTTTTTTCGAATCTCGCTTTGTTTTTGAGAAACAAAAATAAAAACCACTTTATTGCATGTCCATGTAATTAATGAATGCCAAATGATATTTGTTAAACATAATATGGAATTATAGCACTTTACTTGAGGTCAAGTTTGGTCTTTACAATTAATACATTGGCGGAGATCTGGGTAAAAAGTACCCTAATTTCACAAAAATCGGTAATACGGACCTGTCGCATAAGTAAAAATTTAATTTAATTTAATTTAATTTGAAGGAAAATTATGATTTCGAGTAAAAAGTAATTTAATTACTAATGTTACACGAACTTCCTGATTAATACAGCAATCAATTCAAAAACTTTGAGTAATAAATGGACAAAGATCAAATAAACTGTTGAAAATGTCCTCCATGAGCCAGTAAACACTCATGTACAGGGTGTCCGGATTTGGTTGCAAAAGCAGGGTATCTCGCTTATTTTTAAAGATAGAACCTTGCGGTTTTCACGAATCTGAGCTAATTTTTTGTAAAACTCATGGAGCCGTAAACAAAATTTTTTATAGCCTTCTTCGTTTATAAGATACAGGGCGAAATAGAAAATTTTGCATTTTGGGATCCCCCTCGTATCTCGGTTATCGTTTAACTTAACGCAAAGGGAAAAACTGCTGCTTATGCAGTTTTTCACGCTGGATCCAGTGGCGTAGTCATATTTTTCATTTGAGTTGTTATTTTTTAGATATGACCCAAAGTTGTGTTTTTTTTAAATGGGGCACCCTGTATATTTGTCCAGAAATTGATTTGTCCTTTTAAAAGCTTCTTAAAAATATATAATAGTTTGGGTCTATTTTAATAAACAACAACAAAAATCCTAATTTTTATAATTATCATCCCCAATTTTGCAGTAGGCCATGCAAAACGATGCCGTTTTCTTTTGTTTTCTTGGAAGCAAATGACATTTCCCAATTTTGTACGCGTATATAAAATATAGCGCTAGTTTTTTGTATTTATTTATTGTGTAAAAATATATTTGTATTATTATGGAAGAAAACCAAACTTTCGAACATTATGAAAGGTACGGTATGTTAGCTTGTTTTATATTAAGTAATGAAAATGTTGAAGCGGCTTCTGAGATGTATTTTAACAGGTAAATAGTTAATTTTTAGGTATGTTGAAATACTATTGCTTAATTTTTATTTAGATATCCAGAAAGGAGGCAACCTAATATATCCACTTTTTATCAGATAAAAAAGAATTTACTTAATCACGGATCATTTATCAAACCTCGTACGAAAACATATAATAAAAAAAATCGGGAGGCTGAGGAAATTACGGTTTTGGCTAATGCAGAAGCTTACCCTACAAACTCTCGTTGGGCCAGTGAAAAGAGCATAGGGATTCCCAAAACTAGCACAAAAAAGCACAAATACCACTCATACAAATTTAGGCTCGTGCAGCACTTACAGCCAGGGGATACAGAGCGTCTTGTAGTCTTCTGCAATTGGTTTCGAGAAAGATGCGATATGGTTAGAGATTTTGAAAGGAAGTTTGTATGGTCAGACGAAGCACAATTCAGTAATTCTGGTATACTCAATAGGCACAATAGTAGATTCTGGTCCCAGGAAAATCAACACCAAATATTTCCCAGAAGACAGCAGGGCAGGTTTGGTCTAAATGTGTCCTGCTTCATATTAGGAACACATATAAAATTTTATATATTTGAGGGAAATCTAACAGCCAATCGCTATATAGAAATTTTAGAGGCAGCTATACCTGAATTACTTGACGATGTTCCTCTAGCGCAAATTAACGAAATTTATTTTCAACAGGACGGTGCTTCTGCACACAATTCTGGAATGACGAGATTATTTCTGGACAATAATTTTACCAATCAATGAATCGGAACAAATGGACCTATAAGATGGCCCCCTAGGTTCCCAGATTTGTCGATTTTAGATTTCTTTCTATGGGGATATCTGCAAAATAGAATTTACAAAAACCACTATGATAATGTCCAACATTTAGGAAATGCAATAAGAGAAAATTTTCGCTATTTACAAAATCATCCCGTTATTTTGCTTAATTCCCTAAAACGAATACGAAAATTGTGCGAAGCATGCATAGAACAAAATAGAAATCAGTTTGAACAGTTCTTTTGATTTCTTTGGTTACTGTAGTTCTTATACGACAGTTGATTTTTGCTGAAAGGCTTGTTACATAATAATTTATTACTGTTTTGTTCTTGTGTTACATAAATCTAGGAAGGTGGTACTTTTTTGGTGCGAAATTATCAATACATATTTTGATAAATAGATTTAATTACATATTTATTTTGATTTATTGTTAGGATGTAGATATTGTTAACGACTTTAAATAAAAGGCAGCATTGTTTTGCATGGCCTACTGCAAAATTTGGGATGATAATTATAAAAATTAGGATTTTTGTTGTTGTTTATTAAAATAGACCCATACTATTAAATATTTTTAAGAAGCTTTTAAAAGGACAAATCAATCTCTGGACAAATATACAGGGTGTCCCATTTAAAAAAACACAACTTTGGGTCACATCTAAAAAATAACAACTCAAATGAAAAATATGACTACGCCACTGGATCCAGCGTAAAAAACTGCATAAGCAGCAATATTTCCCTTTGCATTAAGTTAAAGGATAACCGAGATACGAGGGGGGTCCCAAAATGCAAAATTTTCTATTCCCTGTATCTCATAAACGAAGAAGGCTATGAAAATTTTGTTTACGGCTTCATGAGTTTCACAAAAAATTAGCTCAGGTTCGTGAAAACCGCAAGGTTCTATCTTTAAAAATAAGCGAGATACCCTGCTTTTGCAACCAAATCCGGACACCCTGTACACGACGTGCTAAATTGTCTGTTAAGTGATGGATAATTTCTGGACCATTTATAATACGCAGTCGCAGATCTTCAGATTCAACAGGAATGGTATAAGGTAACCCCAGAAATAAAAATCCATTGGACTTAGATCCGGCACACGGGGTGGCCATGGGTGAGGTCCTCCTCTACCTATCCAACGAGCAGGATATTGTTGATCTCAATACTTTCTAACACGTACTGCAAAATGAGGGGGGGCGCCGTCATGCATGAACCACATTAAAGCTCTCCTTCTTAATGCCACTACTTCCATAAATTATTCTGGCAATTCATCTCTAAGGAAGTTGTGATAAACATCACCAGCAAGTTGATTGTGAATAAACTACGGTCCAACTAAGATATCTCCAATAAATCCAGTCCAAATATTAAACGTAAATTTATACAAATATTAAAAGTAAATGTAAATACTATACTCGATGATAGCATAAGGATTATCTTTCGCCCAAATATGGATGTTGTGAAAATTCATATGCCACTCGGGAAAAATTAGCTTTATCTATAAACAGTATTTTTGCCGAAAAATGTGGGATTCAAAAAGAATTTTCTTGAAACCAGTTGCAAAAATTAACTCGAGCTGGAAAGTCTCCAGGCAACAAAGCTTGCGCGGTTTGCTCGTGATAAGGATAAAGTAAATAGTCTTTTAATATACTTCATACTATTTTGTAACTCACATTCAACTCGTTCCCGATTTTCCTCGTACTCGTGCTTGGAGATTCTTCCACCATGTTTAAGACCTGTTCCTGAAGTTGTGGGGTTCTAACTGTAAATGGTAGGCCGCCCATTTTGCTTTTTGCAAAGCTACCTGTTTCCAGGGATGCAATCTTGTAAATGTTTTTGGACATGGTATTCGTCTATTAGGAAAACGTTCTGCATATAAACGTTTTGCTTCTCGCGCATTTCCGTTTGCTATTAACATAAAATGTACTTGAGATGTCACGACAAAAAAAAACAAATGTGGTTGCCATGGAACGAAGCAAAGCCTACTTAGATCATTTGAAGCAACAAAATAAAAATAATAACTCTATTCCAACCTCCGACTCTAAACAAATTGAAAATGAAACAAAATAGATAGGAAGTAACGTGCCTAAAACCCTTACTTACTTTTAACTGTTTTTCCGTTGGCACAGAGTTTTTTAATAATTTACCGAAATAATGATTATTCCTATACCTACCTATTAGGTAATAATTAGTGCGACATGAACAATAAAATTAAAATGATTTTTTACTCTAAAACCGTAACAGATGCGAGAAAACTGTAGTGGAGGTGTAGTTTAATCAAAATTAATTGATACATCATATGCGATAAGAATTTGGATTATTTAATAGGTCCGTATTACCGATTTTTTAAAAATTAAGGTACTCTACCATGTTTAACGTATCGTAAATATCGTTTGGCATTAATTAAAAAAATGAAAAAAATTATATTTCGAAAGGTAAGGGACATCCGAAAAACTTTTATACTACATTTTCGTCTTAAAATTAGATAGGGGTATCCCCATTTATTTTGTCATTGTTGCAAGCAATTAAACAAATTTTTTTCGTGTTTTTTAATGGTTTTTGTGTGGTCTATGGATATGCAATAAAGTGATTTTTATTTTTTTTTCTCGAATACAAAGTGAGATACGGAAACAACTCAAGGAATAAAAAATTGTTCCTTTAGTTGCTTAATCAAAAAAAAAAAAAATACACAAAAACTCAGTGGCGTATATCTTTTTCTCAATAATAATGGTTAAGGTGCCCGTCGCGCGTATAATGCGTTTCGTTTTAAAATTAAGCGAGGATTCGCCTTTTTTATTTTGTCAGAGAGGTTAAGAAACACCCCGAATTTACTAGAGCCCCAATTTATTATTTCTAAGCCCGATGGCGAAATAAAAACGACCCTAAATAGATATGTGCTAGTCAGCAATATATTTTAGACTTCTAACCCCACCCTCCATTGGTTATGGGCGTTTTATTGATATACCGATAAATGCCGATATGTGAGCACTAATGCCGTTAGAATATATATAGGTAGATCGAGAATATCGATAGGTATTGATAAACCGATTACATATTTAGAAGTAAATTAAGCGCCATATGAAAATGAGGTCCTTTTTTGCTCTTCAATAAGTTTCTCCGAAATATATCTACAGGGCGATAATTATCGACATTTTGATAAATAAAATATATCGATATCGAAAGGTAACACTTAATATCGCGCATTTTTTCTAGCTATGCCAGTGTAATACTAAGCTCATATTGCAAACCTACGCGAATGAGTTCAATTAATTTTGTTTAATTAAGCTTGTCATGCGGTTTATAAAAAAAAAGGTAAATGACTGATGATACTATTAGGGTGATTAAATGATGTTCGCGGCCGCGATAAGCTTTTAAAATCAGTTATACTCACCGTAGTTTATAATAATATGACACTGATATGACAATACCTACATTGACCGATTCACTGAAAAAACTTTGTTGTATGGCTTATAATATTTTTTTAATAAATGCTTGTTTATAAAGTTTTTTTTAATTTATATTTTTCTAGTAGTCGAACAGTGGGGCTTTATTTATACAAAAAAAAAGATTGTTTAGTCTACATATTTGAGCACAGCATTTATTACTATCAGAAAAACAGTATTTTGTAAAATTGTGCACTGCTGTCTTGGGGCAGGGGCAACAGAGCGAGAAAGAAGATAAAAGTAGGATTCCCTGCTCTGTTTTATATATTGTGTTAAATGATTGAGATTTTACGTTTTTTTCGAACAATTTTAGTTTCAAAAATTGTTTTACATCGTTTCACGTGGTCAAATATGTGTGATTTATGCAGTATTTAAAGAAGCTAACCTGATCAGCTCCTCCGTATTTTTAAACTGACTTCTTGAGTTGGTGTTGGGTTTGTCATTCTGCGGCTGCCGTGTTGTGTCGTAGTGTTTATAAACAGAAAGAAAACTTGAGATCTACGAAGTGTCGGCTTATTTCATATATTGATTATATTGGGAATATCTTCAAGTGATATTTTTTTTTCCGAAACATATATAAATTCCTGGTTATCATATAAGTATATGAATAATCAATATGAAATTCATTTTTGGAACTTCTACAGTAGGTATAGCGATTGTTAGGTAATCCCATAGATTTTTTAATCCATTCTTTAGTCTGAGGGTAATCCAATATATTTCTGTGCTTAGAATATTTATGAAAAATGCATAATCATCTCTTAATTTTGAACTTAATAGTTTAAGTTCGTAATATTTAAATCTATGGAAATTTTTTCCAACCAATTCGTTGGAAATTAAGCAAATCAAAAATATAAAATTGATTGTTTCTTCCCATATAAGCAATGTGTGAGAGAGGAAGTTATACCACTTACGTGCGGGTTGCCTAGTAACCGATTTGCCTCACTTTCTTTCTATTAAAGGATCCGTTCCATTTACGCAGTATGTATTTTACTGTTTATAGATTAGTATCTAAATACACCAGAGTGACCTGCCAATATGAGCCATTCGCAATAGCTGACTGGAAAACCTTCTGTTATTTTTTATTATATATTCACTTTAATATTATTTATTATGACTTTATTGATAGGTCTTGTTAAAAAGAACCGGCTCCTTGTTTTAATATACTTATAATACATTTTTCTACATCACCTCAAAAAATACCGAACCAGTGCTAATCAAAACGCAATCCGATTTTTAAAACACAACATACAAAATTGTGTTTTGTTATCGGCCAAGCCAGCTTCGGTACATACAACCTTTGCAATGCAATTGGGTCACCCTACCACTGACCTAGCAGGCCGAAATAATCTAGAAAAGGCTGATTGACGAGAGACCGAGAACTTAACGGCTCGCAGGTTCGGTTATGATGACCAATACGTCATGTGACCCAATCGAGGTTTTTGATTACTGGGTATCTTAAAAAGGTCTACAAAATATTACCACAAATTCCTGAAGCTAGAGAGTGTTAAAATTTGTTCGGATACCATATAAAACACAAAATAAGAAAAAGTTATACATGCACACATCGAGAAAGAATAAAGCATTTGCAGACATATGTTTACATAAAACTTTAGTTTTATTTTTGAAATTACTATCTAATTTAAAATGCTTATTTTGTGTTATTCTGTTTTAGTTTAGTATTTTATATGTGATCTGATGAGAACAAACCTAACACACACGTAACCATAGTTACGTTCCTGCATTTATACTTTTTAAGAGTTCTTAATCACTGTATAACAAAAAATTATTTATATGTAACAGCTGAGGTGAGCCGATATATTTATGCCAGTGTTTATGTATACTTGAATAGGATTTACATTTTGCTCAACATCCTGAGATAAGATAACTTGACCTGCTTTTATATAGCTGTTTCATTAAGTTTCATAATAAAAACAAAGGCTTGAACGCGTAGCTAAATATTGTTTAAAACTTTGTCAAAATATTAAAACACAACATTATTTTCATATATTGCCCCTAATGCTAAAATTATTCTAAAGCTGAAAGCGTTGCTAATACGTTACAGGGAAAGTTGCCAACTTTTTTTCAAGTAACAAAAATAGACTCTGCAGGAAAGTGAACAGAAAATAGGAAAAAAAATACTGCTGTTTTGAACGCAAATACATGAGACAATAAGTCGGCAAAAACTTGATAGATTAATCATTGTATGTATTTTTAGAATATCCTTTTCGTACATCAGGTTAACAGTTCTAGTTCATGGAGTAGTGATGACTCAATCTCTTTATGACTTCGTTACTGTGTATTACTAGGTGTATGATACTTAATGGAACAGATTGTTTCATGAGAGAGCGGGTTGTTCGTTTTTATTCCCTTTAGAGCTACTAAGGTTCAAAAATCAAGCTTTTTAAAAACAACCAAAAGTAATTTTACAGAGAGCTCGATAACAACAAAACATAACGGTGAAACCAACCTGCGACACAAAGAAACCTTCAAGGAATACTAATCTGACATTTGGACTGAGACAAAGAAGCATGGGCTAATGGTTAAGTCTACATAGAGAAAGAGTGAATATCCCTTTTATGGAATTTCTAAACATCAGCGTGAACGAGGTTAGAGAAGTTATCTAATCCACTAACAGATCTCGCTCAACAATTTACACACGTCCTCTTATACCCAGAGGATACCCCGGCATTCAATGCATGGCTCGAACTATATGCTGCCAGAGTTCAAGAATGGATAATCCATCGCAGTATCGACCTATTACACGTCTGTCAATTTTGTGTAACATTCTTGCAGCTTGCATCATCAACAGAATTTACGAACACGCCAGCATCAACAAATGATTGCAGCGAGGACACCAGGGATGTAAAGAACAATGATTATCGTTTCTGTAATACTGAAGCAAGCCAAAAAGACAATCGAAACTTGCGTTCCTAGACTACCGCAAGGCGTTCGACAGTGTGCCTTATTCTTGGCTTATGGAAGTACTTACAGATGTGTTGGGTTAGTTGGCTTGTTTCTTTAAAACTCATATTTATGTTGTGTGGATTAGATAATAGATTGAAATCTCTAGTATAAGTTCAGATGGCTAATTAGTGATGATAATAGGATAGGTTAATAAAAAGCAATATAATGTTAAAAATCTAAATCTAATACGTCAAACCATAGTTCATGTCTGTAAAATTTATTTTCTGAGAAATAAATTAATAAGTAAATACATAAACAAATCCAAATGAAGTAAGACTCTTAAGCATTGTAAGTTAAAAGAATAATACCTTTAAAAATTATGCACTTATTACTTTGGACAGGCAACCAAACACAAAGGAACAGCATAATGTGCCGTATGGACCGACCACCGCTACTTTTATTTCTAAGAGTTTAAAATGGGAATTAAAGAACAAAATCAAGGCATAAGCTTATTAATCCTAACGGGAAAACATATATATATTTTTCGAAGTTGCTAACCTATTAGATTTTTTACATTTGATCTCCCGGGGTATATAAGAAAAAATTGGTGAAAAAAAATTAATACACTTAAAACGTTTCCCTGTAAATCACATACAAGTTTATAAACAAAAAACTAGACTGGAAAAGGGCGCCCTGATTTGACGCGAAAAACTAAAAAAATGTACGGACAATGCTGTCTATAAAACCGATGTTGCACGATTACAAACTACATGGATGGTGCTACGCATACATACCTAATGCCCTGTATGACAAATATGGCCCGTCTATTTTAATGAATTTAAAAAGATCCGAGATTCGGATCACTGATCCGGGTTTTTAAACTGATCCTCATCCGTTGACCCGGGTCTTTAAAAAGATCCAGATTTCCCATCACTAGAAGTACTGCAAATATACAAAATACATCTAACTCAATGTTGATAATTTTCCAGATAACATACAATAGTAGAACACAAAACTCCATTGAATTAACATCTGTAAGTACTGACGAGATACTTATAAAACCAGGCATTTTCACTGTAATTTTGCCTAGCACTGAATCGGCTATTTAACAGCTAAACAGGCCAAACACGGGTTTTTAACAGTCTCTCATCTCCTTTATATGGACTATATTAAACTATACGCCGAAAATCAAAAAAACTATAGGCGATCGAATTTTCTAGGGATATTCACATGGAAGTTTGAATTAGACAAGTGTAAAACCCTAAATATCCTAAAGGGCAAAACGGTCGGAAGCGATATTACCGTGCCAAACGAAGATGAAGGATGGTGAAACTTATAAATACCAAGAGCCCACTTGTTGGAGGAAGCGCAGTCAAAATCAAGAATAACATGTCAGTACTTTTAAGAGAGTCAAAACGGCACTGAAGACTGATATAAACTCAAGACACCTTATTACTGGAATAAACACCTACGCGGGCGGTACCTGTATCTTCTTCCTCATTTAAAACCCTGAGGTGGACTCAAACCGATTTGCAAGAAACCGAACGAACTACCCGACCAACTATAAGGTGCATCACCCCAAGGTATCTATGTTCAGGACTATCCTGTCCAGAAACGAAGGAGGACAAGCAATTGTTGACATAGCCACCTAAAAAAATTGAGTGATTTCGTTCAGGAAAGCTGAAACTTCTGATGTACATAGAACGACAAAATTAGCCGATTAACCTTGCAAACGACCACATGGAAATAACGATAATCTTTGGTGCGAATAAACGGAAGCAATGAACACAGAAAGCTTGGCACGGACAACACTACAATTATTTAAACCAAATGCACATAGAAAAGTCAGCATCAAACACATGGATGGATAAGGAATGGGCAGCTCTTCCCGGAAACTGAAGGATCAGAATCAGGTTATAAATAGCAACAACTAGTTTATAAGTTTACTACTATGATCAGGCGATTTTCACTGATAGACAGGTGACGAATAACCAAACCGATCTATAAATGCGTCCCAAAGATGCAATAATAAAGTCGGCAAACGTCGAAAATTTAAAAAATATTTTTGTTTTTTCATATGTATAACCTGAGAGTGTGATGTTTTTCACAAATATTTTATTTGGTCGTCATGTTGTACGGTCATCTTGAATTAGTACTACAATTTTATTAGTTGATTTCTATACCACAATTAGTTATGGGACACAATTTTAAATCGAACTATTAGCAGTTTTTTCAGGCTGAATTTTTAAATGTTTTATTAAGCCGCCATTCTGTTCCGCCATCTTGGATTCGCACCAAAATGTTACCAGTTGATAATATTTGATGTTTTTGCAAAATTTGAGATAACTTAAATAAGTAGATTTTCAATAACAATTTTTTTAACATTCTACTAGACCGCCATTTTGTTTCGCCATATTGGATTTTTACCAAAATATTACCTGGTCATCCCCAAATGACCCTTAATTTTTGACCAAAATTTGTAGTCAATCGGGTAAGTAGTTTTTTAGCTATGCCGCGAACAGACAGACCGACGGAATTGAGAAAATATGTTTTTCGACATCTAGGGACCCTCAAAAGTGAAGATCTGAAAAAACCTCGAAAGGTGATCTTTTCACGATTACAATACTTTCCTTTTACGAGGGAAGTAAAAACAGTCATCAAGAGAACTAACCCCTTATCAGTAAAGTAAATAATTGTTTCCCAATGTGTTTATGGTGAAAAAGATGTTACTTTTCTCCGCAATCTTGCCTTACATTCATATATTTATGTACTACAAAATTTGTATCGATATTAGGACTTACGATTCTTTGCTTTGCCGAGTAAAATCAGTGGGAAATTTTATGTATACTTACCATATTATTATATTATTTCCTTTGTAGACGATTTAATTCAACATTAAATTTTCCACGTTATAAAATATTTCAGCTTCATTTCAAAATATAAATAATGCAATACGAAACTAGAAGTAACTTTGTTTTGAACTACAAATACATCTGAATATTAACGAACTAATCTATTTATAATTCATAAGCTGCCCAACTGATGATTTTATTTGCACAATTAAAGCTGTCTGAGAATGGGTAATAACAATTGATGTAATGAAGAAATCGTGTTATTTTATGGATTATTTAATTATGTTTGGAAAATATAACAGATAATGAATGAAGACGATAATGAAATATGCCTCAATTACATTTTTTTTCATGCAATATTAAAGCACGACTGCCAAAAATATTTGTAAAAATAATGCATACACATACCTTTAATTCGCCTCAACTGTCTTGTACAGACGTGATTATTATAAAGTTTGAGCCTAAGCTCGCAAAGTTCATGGGTTCCTAATTGTTGAGGCCTTCTCATAATCACGTGCATGCTGGTTAAACACTCACTTGTTAAGAGTCAATATGAGAATGTTAAAACTAAATCACTATTTGTGAACTACTGTCAAATCACATACATATCTATAGTGTTCTTTCTGTTCCCACATTTTGTTCTTAATAATAACATTGTCTTAGTCATAAATTGACTGAAATTGTTTAACAAATTAGTCACAATTTTAATTCCTTTATCGATCCCGCACCTACAAGATATTTCCTTATCAAATAAGGTAACTAAAATGGAATATTCAGCATTATAAATATTGTCTACTTGTCTACCCTTCCTAAAAAAATAAACGAGGAACCGAGTATGAAATTTATGTCAAAATATGTATAACAAATAATAAGCATTTAGAATTACACGTATAAAGCACACCTTGATAGACAATCGATAACAACTAAAATATACAGGGTGTTTTGTAATTGAATATCAATATTTAAGGGGGCAATTTTTGAGTTCATTTTAAGAAGAAAACTCTATATGAACCTTTGTCCTAAAGGTCTTATCTTTTCAGATATGGGGTGGTAAAGTTTTTAAAACTAATCATTTCTTAATAATATCTGTAATACCACTCTAGATATTTTAATGAAATTTGATATACAGGTACTCTGCATCAAGGGGTATTTTTTGATATACCACATTTATTTTTATTTCCACCAGTGGCGTTCGAGCGAAATTTGACCTTCATATTTTGGCAGACAATTATCATACGCCACTGATTTCTCTTAAAATAAAAATAGTTCTTGAAATTCCCATCAATTTTTTAAGCAAATTTGATAACTTGACTTTTTCCTTCGCTTAAAATCGAATTTAAAACTGCTTCCTCAGTTTCTAGAGTTCGATCGACCCTTTTAAATTGATTATTTGGCTTTAAAGTACCTCTTTCAGTGAACCTTCTATATACCTTTGCAAATGTATGCACTGGTATGACTCTATTAGGAAAGCGCTCTTGATACAATCGCCTAGCTTCCGGCTATCAGCCAAACCATACATGTAATGCATGTCTGCCAACTCTTCATTAGTAAACTCCACTAGTCCTTTTCACAACAGCAATGCTCAGATATTTTAAAAACTAAATTAATAAGACGCAAAGAGCTGACTTTAAAAACTGAACTGTCAAAGCAAATGACAACGGAATTAATAATTCTGACAGCCACAGCCTACTACGATTAATAAGTAATAATTCTTTTTTAATGAAGTAATAGTTTTTTTTTATTTTTTACTGAAAGACTTCCAAAATACGAAGTGGTACGTGAACTCTTAAATATATCTTTGAAATCCTTATTCATTTATGAGCAGATTTGATCTCTTGAATTTTTGCCTAAAAAAATTAAATCTACTTCTCTGCATGGTGATATTGTCAAATTAACTATAATGCTATGACCATGCAGAGAAAGGTTTTCGTTTTTTTAAGCGAAAACCGTGCATCAGACTGAAAAAAATTAAGTGAATATTGTATGAGAAATCAGTGGCGTACCATCAATGTCCGCCAAAATATGAAGGTCAAATTCCGCACGAAAGCCTTTAATGGAAATAAAAAGAAATGTGATACATCAAACAATGCCCCTTGATGCATAGTACCTGTATACCAAATTGCATTAAAATATCTAGACTGGTAGTACAGATATTATTGAAAAATTGTATATCTGAAAAGTCAAGACGTTTAGGACACATACTGAAGTGAAGTTTTCTTCATAAAATAGACCCAAAATCACCCCCTTAAATCTTTATTGCAGTCAATTAGAAAACACCCTGTATACGAGAAATAATTTAATACAATAATACTCAAGATATCTCCGTTCAACAAAGTAATTCCAGTAACTATAAAAATTATGCTTATAACTTAATTGCTGAATAGAGCAAACGGGAGAAACGAATTTTTAGGTAAACTTTAAATTCTAAAATGTTTAAGAAGAGAAGATACTGAGATGCGGTTTGCAGCTATGTCTTGCAAATTTTATTGCATATTACCGATTTTAAACGTAAAATCGAGCGTAAAACTTACCCAGACTAATCAGTTATTTATAAAGGGTGTTAAACAAGGCTTGTGATATATCGTTAAAAAGCTAATTTTGAGCTGAATCCGATAATACATAAAAAGATACAGGGTTGTATTTAAATTAAAAAGTAGTGGTCACTTCCGGTAAAACCGTAAGTTTTAATGGTATTTTCATAGAAAATTTCCCTCTTATGAAGTTATAGAAATATCTAAAATTTCAAATTGATGTTTAAAACTAAAAAAATATCAGATCTTAATCCTGTGTCGCATTGTATTGGTAATGTTTTTTATTTTTAAAAATATTAAAGGTAGAGAAACAATAAAAATAGTCTTTTGGAAGAAGTGTTCACTACTCCTTAAAACCTAAATAAAAACTTTTAAATCTGAATTCGATTTTATACTAGAAATATACGTACATGAACTTTAGGTTCGCTAGCTTTTTAACTAATCTTAACAAATTTTTTGCATACTCTGTATATTTTCTTTTAAAAAAATCATATCCCAAAAAATATTGAAATTTTGAAAAAACTTT
This sequence comes from Kuschelorhynchus macadamiae, assembly GCA_030620095.1. Taxonomy (NCBI): domain Eukaryota; kingdom Metazoa; phylum Arthropoda; class Insecta; order Coleoptera; family Curculionidae; genus Kuschelorhynchus; species Kuschelorhynchus macadamiae. The sequence goes on from JAUTXW010005489.1 coordinate 385,953, forward strand.
TCAATTTTTTTTTACAATTTCACTACAGATTAAAACTCAAAAGTCGTTTTTGTCAATTTTCGGAACAAACAAATACTGAAAATATTGTCTTGTTTAACACCCTGTATAAATAATTTTTCAGCTAAGTAATTAGTAAGTTTTACGCTTAAAGTCAGTAATATGCAATAAAATTGGCAATACATAGCTGAATACCGTATCTCAATATATAGTCTTGTTTTATATTCGAATTTAAATTTGACCTAAACATTCGCTTGTCCTTTTTTCTTTGCCCAGCACTGTAGTTGCTGAATAACTAAAATCTGTACCTTGACGTACCTCACCCATTTCCCCTCCTGGAGTTAATATGAGCCTATTACGTACAAAGTAATTCTCCAAAACATGTACAGGGTTTCTCACTCTGAGTTCAGATTGTATTTTGAACGGGCTCTAACTTTATTTTAAAAAATACAAATATTGAATACAAAAAAAAATTAAGATTTTGTTATGGGTGACTTTTTTCCAAAAATTATATTTTTATTCGTTTTGTCTTGTTACCTCTTTCCGTGGACAATCTGCAGATTAGAAAAAGGAGATGTTCCCAAGAAGAAACCAACTAAAACTCAATTCCCCTCATGAAGTTAATTTGAACCTATTATATACAGGGTAATTCTCCAACTCATGAGTATCGTTTTTGTCATTTTAATTGGATCACCCAGTATATTATTGCTTCATTAAATGGGGCTCTTCTTGCTAATTATAATGATACCTTTGACACCTGTATGTTTAAAAACCGCCGATAAAACTAACACAAGTTCTGGAATAAGAGGGAATGTCTTAGAGGGCGAAGAAAAATGTTCGAAAATAGAAAATATTTTATACTACATTTACCACAACTTTAAGATCCTTTTTTTAGTCGTCACTGATTTTCATTGGAGTTATGTTTATGTTGTGTTAATATGCTTTATGTTGTGTTAGGACATAGGACCCTTTTTGGGTGCTAAATATAATAATGAAATTGTTTGGCCCCTCTAGAAAGGCGTTCTAAATACGCCACTGGACCGGTTAAACCGGAAATTAGTGTCAGAAGATAATAAGATAATTTAAAACTAAAACAGATAGGAAATCTCACGTCTAATACATCTACCGAAAATTGACAATATAGGTCTTAAACTTCCTAGCGAGTTTTTCATTTTATTTTCGAGTAAGGATGTCAATATCAAGATCAATATATTCTCCAAAAAAATAGGTAAATTGACTTTTCGGACAACTTTCCTCACACATTATTCGTATACAAAACTTTTATTTTCCTGGACAAAGGGAAGGATTCATTATAGGGGAACTTCGGGATAGTTGATATTACAGATCTGCAAAAGAAATTTAACCGGAACTACTTCCTTCGCATGTACAGGGTATCCCATTTTCGGCACTTTTGCTTGGTGTCTCTCTTATTTTCAAACATAGAAGGTTGCGGTTTTCGCGACAGTATGCTACAATTTGAGAAATTAAAGATGGAGCCAACAAAATGTTCACATCCCTTTTGGTTTTGGAGGTACGTGATGAGTTATCAAAAAGAGTAGAATTTCGTAGAATTCAGTGCTGCTTCAAAATAAGTATACGACGTCAGGTCAAAAAGTTATCGAACCATACTTTTTACATTTTTTTAATGGGACACACTGTATATTAGTCTTTATATTTATTAGGAATAATGTGGGCTTTCCAAAAATATATACATGTATGAAATTATTTTGAAAAACAAGCTCAAAATTACTGTATCCAATTAGTAGATAAGAGGCTATGGATAGTATGTATTAAAAAAAAGTCATGTCAATTAATTAGCATACTAAAGATGTCATACTCTCAAACTTAATTCAAAAGATGTTTTTTAATTCTCAACTCCTAAAATTATTATTTACCACAGCATTTTAACTTAATTATGATAAAATTATTGAATTTTACTGAAAACAAAATAATTTTTGAAGTATCAAATGTTATTAAGTAATATTAAAGACTAATTTAAAAGAACATTAATAAAAATATATACTTTATATAAAATTGCTGTAATAAAGCTTAAAAACTGAATATTTTCTTCCAAATTTACTCTAGTGGGGTATTATGACCATAATCATATCAAATTAATTTGAGTAATTTAAAGTAATTTAAGATCAATGCAATCTAAAATGGGGGTATAACATATCTACACTTCCCATATATTTTGATTTAAATTTTTTTATTTTGTTATTAAATAATTTTAGTTTTTACATCTCATATTTTCCTTAAAACAGAGGAAGGCGTTTAATACCAACAAAGTCTGACGTTAATTTTTGTCACATTTTATATATTATATTATTTTTATTACATTTTACCAGTTTGTACCTATGTCACATTTATTTTTTTTGCGAAATTTGAAGTCAATTGGATATGTTTTTTAAAACAGTGTTTTAAACTCTCTTTACTACGCCGCCGCCATAGTGGATTAATATTGCTTTTTTCAAACATATTATTATGACGCCATACTACATCCATAACAAATTTATTTCTGCATATTTTTCAATAATAAATGAATTTTTAACAATTTATTAGGCAGTACTTTTGTTTCGTCACATTGGATTCGCACCAAAATCTTCCAGCTCATTGCTATATAACATTTGATTTGTGTGCAAAGGTCAATTGGATAAATAGTTTTTAATGTTGATTTATTAAACATTTTATTAGACTGCCATTCTGTTTCGTCATGCAAAATTTGAGGTCAATTCGATAAGTCGATACTCGATAGCATTTTCTAAACGCTTATAAAGGCGCCACTTTGTTCCGACATATTGAATTTGTAAGAAAACCTGAACAGACGTCATGCTTTTTTTAACTGTGAAATATTTTTTTGGAAATATTTATAATCAACAGCAAAAGTTATGGTACGGGCGGGGATTGAACCCGCACCTCTGGATCACTAGTCCATTGCTCTAACCAATTGCGCTATCGTAGCACTGATAAGCAATTCGTTAGAACTTGTACACATTCTAACCCACCAGTATCATAACCGTTGTTGATCCTGCCAAATATTCTAACCTTATGGCGCGGTGTTCCTGACTGGACGTGAAATCTGACATCGCTATTGGGTACCGTACATATTAGTAAATTTATAATTTTACGTTATGCCCGTATAAGCCAAATTTTGAATAGAAGTATTTTATCAGTTTGCTTTTTTTTTTGGTTATACGGGCATAACTAAAGTACAGCGTCCGTGGAGATACTATTTATTACGCCACATACCTTTATATTGTATCCGAAATATTCCGAGGATTAGCGTTGGGTAGAATATATTCTAAACGCTGATTAATAAACTATCACAGTTAATGTTTAAATACTTCAGATCCGTTGAATTGAAACACTCGATTAACTAACTTATGACAACATATCACTGCAAGATCTATTTTTTGCACTTTTTAGTAACGTTTACAGTTCTGGAAAAACCTCTCAACAAGTTAGTCATAATTCAAGAAACAATATTTTTCCGAAATATCGTTAAATACTGTTATAATATATTTGACTAATAAATCTGAATGTAAACTTTTGGAAGGTAAGACATATATGCCATCAAAAATAGTGTTTTCGTAAAAAAACTGTCATGATATGACTAAGAACGCTACAATAGGTATGCATACCTTATACTCGTACTAAATTTAAAGTTCTGTAATATTATCTTATAATGCAATTCGTGATAACCTTATCTTTGTGGCAAATACGGTAGATTATTTTATTATTATTCAGAGTAAATTTTGTTGTTTAAACCCAAATACTAATTTAGCTAATTTAAATGCCTCTCTTACGACAAACCCGCACCTGCAACCACCTTTTGTTTTTCATTTTATTGCTTATAATAACACAATTTATGTACTCAGTGCGACCATAATTAAAAATTAAAAGGCAGCTAATTATTTTTTAAATCCATTAAAGTAGAATTCTAAACAATTTTCATTTTGCATACCCTACAGCAGTGGTTCTCGAACTTTACCAACGTGCGGAACCCCAAAGCAGCTCTCATTTTTCTTCAGGAACCCCTAACACCCAAAGAGGACAAATTCGATTAAAGTCCAATGGCCGGAATCAAAAAAAGTTTTTTATTACGAAAATGTTTTATTATGACAGATGATGCAACTGGGAATTAATAATAATAAAAAAATCGACAAATTAATAAAAGCTCTTTACGAAATACCATTAAATAAGTATCAGTAAAATAGGAAAATACATTTGTGTAAAAAATATGTCATAGAAACACTAAGTTTTTTATATTAATGAGACGGGTGTGCTTGCTTCTTCAAGACCATCTTGTCAAAATCTATTTGAAGATTGGATTGCTGAATCATCAAGTTGGCTTCAGCATTTAGTTTTTTCCTCTGTTTGGTTTTGCTATTGGTATATTTTGAAAAACCTATTTCACAACGGTAGGTTGTAGCAAAGGTCAATAATTTTTTTACTGCGAGATGTGAAATTTCTGGATACTCATCTGAGACTACTTCAAAACTCCAACAAAGTTACCGGGTTAAAATTGGCCGCTGAGATATCGATGAGTTCTTCGGTTTGTTTGACAGTAAGTTCGAGATCCTTTATTGAGACAGTGAATGGGTTTCTAAGCCAGGTCAGACTATCTTTTTTTATTGAAAAATATTCCCTTATAGAAAGTTGTAAATCTCGTAAGTGAGACTTAATCTCCGAGGCAATGTCTGTCAAAAGAGGAGACTGACATTCCGAAACAAAATCGTAAAGAGTCGGAAAACATTCAATATGGCCTTTGTCAACGCAGGATTCCCAAAACTGTAATTTCTTTAAATTGGCTTCAATTTTATCATAAACTGAAAGTGCTGTCACTGATAAACCTTGAAGTGATAGATTCAGTTCATTAAGGCTCGAAAATATATCAGCAAGATATGATAAACGTGGTAACCACTTGACATCAGTAAGACGTGATGACAGTACAAATGAAGAGTCGCTAAGAAACACCATGACTTCATTTCTCAAGCTGAACAATCGCACTAAAATTTTTCCACCAGATAACCAGCGTACCTCGGTGTGGAGCAAAAGTGTAGTGAATTGGCTTCCCATTTCATCACAGAGGACCGCAAAAAGTCGTGAATTTGTAGGCCTAGACTTGATAAAGTTCACTATTTTTACTGATTCGTCCAATGTATTTTTAAGATTTGGAGGCATTCGTTTCACTGTCAACGCATGTCTATGTATGACGCAATGACTACTCTTGAGTTCCGGTACGATTTGCTTAACACGTGACAGTTATTGAGTTTGCACCATCCGTACAGATATTAATACACTCTTGCCAGTTTAATTCCTTCTCGTTGAGGTATGAGTTGACTAAGTTGAAAATATTTTCACCAGTTGTACGAGCCTTTAAAGGTTTGCACAACAACATGTCTTCTTCAGCACTGTTGTTATGTATATATCGAACGATAATAAGAAGTATTACAAATCCGGCAACATCTGTTGTCTCGTCTAGTTGTAAAGGCCGTTTTACATGCTGCAATCCTTTCTTGCAAGTTGCAATAGTTTTGAACAAAAGCATGCGCAGTGGCAAGACATTTGTACCTTTTGTCAAACCACGCATGCCTTTGTTCAAGACTATTGCATATTGCAAAGAAGAATTGAAGCATGCAAAACGGCCTTAAGGCATAGTAACCACTAGCTTTAATTCGTCGAATAACTTCATTTTCTATTTCAGTTTATTTCATGGATTCTTCTGCAAACTGTATCATTTGATAGTGGCACCATGTTTATAGAATCACTAAACTTATCACCAAGCATAGTTGCAACGACGTCCATTATGCACGGTTTTATTAGAGTTTCGGCAGCGGTATACGCTTCTCCGACCTTAGCTATTCGATAACTCACTTGAAATGATGCTTTACAAGCTTTTTCGTTAATGCTATTTCCCACTAAAGACGATAGATTTTTTTTACTTTTATTCATTTCTGCTAACCTACGTTGAAAAAATTCAATAGACTTCTCTTTGTACTCACTATGATTTGTTTGCAAGTGTCTTAGCAGTTTCGCTGGAGCTAATGAACTGTTGTTGACAGTTTTGTAACAGACAACACACTGACCATTCGGAGCACTAGAATCACCCACACACGTAAAACCGTAGGACAAATATTCTGGACTGAATTTTCTAACTTTGATTTTTTTATTGGCATTCTCAGCAGAACTCGACCTCGAAGGTTCGCTACTAGTAGAAGGGCTCGTGCTATGCATACTGTCTTCATTTTTGTCGAGTGGAAGACTTGAATTACTGTCTTGTTTTCTCTTCAGACTACCGGTTTTTAGCCATTTATCCATGATAATTTATTGAATTGGAAAATAGACACAATAAATAAGCAATAAAATTGTATACCTCAACGTTATTATCTACTTTTTCTTGTTTGTAACTGGACTCAAAGTCAAGAAAATAATACTCAAACCACTAATATGCGTGTATTACGCGGTATTCTCGCAAATGACAGGAATACGCAAGCAGCGCTCTTCGTCTTTTACAATTATTGCCCAGCAAATTATGTTCACAACATAATTTGCTGGGCGACACTACGAAAAACATTTTTGTTTACAAAAAGTTTATTAAGTGGCGGAACCCCTAACACACCTTGGCGGAACTCTAGGGTTCCGCGGAACACAGATTGAGAAACACTGCCTACAGCTAAAATTATCGGCTTGCAGAATATTGTAAAATCTGGAATTATCGAACACTATTTTTAAACTAGACAAATAAAAAAACTGCTATGCAAAATCTTAAACGTCATTATTTTGATAAGCTACAGAAAAAGTGGTTAACATTTGAGATATATTTCACATATGAAAGTAAAAGCGGGGAATTCTCATAGACATAATAACAACTGTTTCGGAAATATTAAGTGTTTTCAGATTTATTTCAAAAATTAACATTAAAAAAATAAAATTATTAGATTACAGAAATTCGCTACAACACACTTAAACGTCTGGCCTTAGCAAATTGTTTTCTCACTGCAGGTCAGTAGTTGTCAGGGTCAGTGTGAGAGTTGTTTGAATTTCGTTAACTGCATATCAGAAAAAAAGGATCATTTAACTGAAATGCACAAAATAACAATTCTACAGATGACTGGTTATGGAGATAACACACGGACACAAATGTAAGTAGTTCGCTGAAAAAATTCCAAATTTGTCACCTATATCGCAAGGGACAATTAGTAAAATAAAAAAGCAGTTTCGCGAGCTTGAACATGTAAGACAGATAAAAAGAGCAGCTGCCAATGCGATAAGTAATGACACCAAATTGAATATTACGCTGGAGTTTGAGGAAAACCCACATAGTTCTAGTCAACAAGCCATTCATCGACTATTCGAACATTAATGGAAGACGATTTTGATACGAGAACGCATTTTTGTGAACAAATGATGACAATGTTAGATAACAATGAGTGCACCTTTACACTTCACGGTTATACTAATAGTCAGAATTGCTACTTTTGTTCTAGGGCAAACCCTCACACAATTAGAGAGATGAACATACGCAATACCCTGAAAAGGTTAATGTTTGGCCAGGAATTGTTGAAGATCATATTATCATCATCATCATCATCATCAACAGCCTTTTTATCCACTGCTGGATATCGGCCTACCTCTCGCATATACCTATGCTGTGTGCCTTAGCTGTAATTTACATAGGTATACGGGACCTACAGTTTAGGCCAACAACCTTGGGCGCCGAACCGCAAACACACAGCCATCGGCGCCACGCTCGCGGGAGATCATATCATAAGTCCTATTTTCATTGATGGTAGTTTGAATGGCGCTAATTATTTAGCACAGCTCCAAAATATTGTCGTGCCAACTTTCAGAAACTTATATCCTGATCCAGCAAACCCACAAGTTCCAGCGAATATTATATGTTTTCAGCAAGATGGCGTATCGCCTCATTACCAAATCAATTCCCGGCAGTACCTCAACGGACTATTTCCAAATCGGTGGACAGGGAGGCAAGGATCGATGGAATGGCCAGCACGATCCCACGATCTGACGCCATTAGATTTTTTATTATGACTCGACTTATCTGATTTAAGAAGACGAATAACGCTTCCGATTAGATCGGTCACAGCTGAGATGTTGAGTAACGTTAGAACAAACTTCTACTTAAGATTAGGATGTTGCCAAGACGTTCGCGGCGAGCATATTCAACAATTCCTAAATTGACTTTTTTTTCTCGTTTTTTACATTATCAAGAAATAAACATGCTTATTTGTTTTTGAGTGTGTTATAGCAAATTTCTAGAATCAAATAATTTTATTTTACAAATGTTAATTTTTACAATAAATATGAAAACACTTACAGCCGTATTCAATAACATAGACCGGGTCTAAAATTTAGACCCCATATTTAAACCTTCTTAAACCCCTGCCAGGTTTAAGATTTAGACCATATTCACTAAAACATTAGTACTAGGTCTAAAGTTAGTCCAATCGGTTTGAATTTAAACCTATATTTAGACCTCTCGATGAACAAAACACTATCCATAGCCGACTTGATTAATATTTATTATGTATCTGCTTCTGTGAAAATGCATAGCAAATTTTTCAAGTGAAGAAGAGGAGATTCTAGTTAAAAAATATCTTATTTGAAAAGTTATCTCCAAACACTCCGCCTTTAAAGCGGGAAAATGCATGACCGGATGTTCAAAATTCCGTACACTCGGTACTAAGTACCGGAAGAAGAATGTTGGATGAGGTGTAATAAAGACAATGGAAAAAGTACAAAATACTGGCGAAATCAAGACGTAAGTACCAAGATTTACATTATTTACTTTGAAAAACCATGTATCTTAAACAATAGTAGGTAAATATAAAAACCATTAAAAAGCACTAGCTACACTATAGAACTTAATACCGTACGGATGCGTTTTCAGGTTGCTCCGAAAAAGTGGTTTAAAAGAACCGATTTTACATTTTTCTTCTTCTGTTCTTTATTCTTTTTCTCTTTTAATACTTATCATTTTTACCGACTTTACAGTAAACATATATACTTATAAATATATTTAAAACACAAAAAATTTTTTTTTTACTGTTTTGCCAGCATCTCTCACTCGAATAATTATTATTTTAAATTAAAGCGTTTTACCCATACATGTTATCTTTACTTTTTAATAACTTTTTATTAAACTATTTACTATAATTTTTACATGTAATTTCAATTTAAATTTAGAGAGGAACTTATATACCTATTTTTATATTTTTAGTCAGTAGTAATAGTGTTCGAAAAAATATCCATCAGTAATTTCTATTAAAACAATACATTAAAAACATATTTAAACCACAATGCTATTTTTCGTGACAAATTATTTCTACTTTAATTTTCATGTGCAATATTCTACCTAAATACTTTTAAATTATAGTGGCGGTCCGGCGTACTTTAAGCGAAATAGGCGACAAATTTGAATTGTGTTTTTTGCCAAATTATAACTCGATAGATTTATACTAAGCTGAGCACTGAATTAAAAGTTTTTTTAAAACCCACCTAAAAGGTAGGACTAAATTTTGGATCTAAATTTGACATTTGCCGGTCTAAAATGACTTTAGAACCTTTTAGTGAATGCGGCCATATTGGAAAATTTAATCCCCTGACAGGTTTACGTATTTAGTACCGGGTTTAGCGATGGTCTAAATTTAGACCTGAAGGGGTTCTAACTTTGCTATGTGAATACGGTTTAAAAGGGGTTTAAGACTTAGACCTAGGGTTTAAAATTAAACCTTTTTAGTGAATTCGGCTGTTAATATTTCCGAAACAGTTGAAGATAGGCTTAGGACCTTATAATGAAATATATCTAGAATTATCTGAAGAATCCAAAAATTGAATATTAACCACGATGATGCATTTAAAATAAGAAAGTTGGAATTGGCCACTGTTACATGACACAACCTGTATAAGTAGTTATTGAAAAAAATGCACAAACAAAAATACCAATCGAGGTGTCCGAGGGTTCTCGAACACTCCCCATTTATTTATTATCGAATTTATTCCATTTGGCTGATACACATAATATATAATTATAATAAACAAATAATTATTCAAATATATCAAACCGAAAAAAAGCGGTGTTGCTTTGAGTAAAAGCATTGTTTCTGTGCAATTTTTGTAAGTTTTTGGATAATTTCTGTGAGATTTCTAATGCATTATGGTGCGTAAGTGCGAAGTGTGCAAAAATTTTCCTTTTTAACTTCGTCTCTTTTCTCGGGTAAGTCAAAATGTTATTGTTTTTCTATATTAATTGGCGTACACAGTACTAAATTCCTTCCTAATATTTATTCATTTGTAAGTCCGGTTAATTATTTAAAGGGTTAGTAGGCCCTGCATTTTTTTCCTAACCTACATAATAATATTCATAAGTTCCAAAGCAAAACTAACGTACGCAGGTATATTGTATACTATATACCTACAATCTCTTTAAACATATTTCACATAAAAAGTATTCCTTACAATAAATTGTTTTAAAATTACTTCTGAGAGGTATAAGCTATTTTGCAGCCACAATAAAAGTAAACAAACACAAACGAGCTTAAGTATATGTTTGTATATATAATGTAAAAAAAACAGATTAGGTATGTTATTAAATATGCCCGCTGAGATAATACATTTTAGTTTTAATTGGCAGTTAAGAAATAAATGTCAACAAAGCAGATCAAACAGATCCATAGCACCCCCATAACGACCACTTTGAGTGTTTTCTCTCTACCTCTCTGTGGTGACACGACCTTTATAAGAAATGTGAGAAGTACTTTGATTCAATCAGGAGATTCAAGTTCCTGTCGGAGAAGGGCAGATGCATTTTTTCTTAGAAGGCGCGCGCACCTGACACACATCCCCATCAAGTGAAAAGAGTCTTATGCTGCTTCTTCGACCAGCACGGATTAGTAGGATAAAATGTGCCTAGATCAGCACACACACGTTGCTGATGCAAAATAGATCAGTTTTGGTACTTTTAAGGAAGAAATTTCTCGTGTAAATCTTAAATAACCGGTTAACCGATTGTGTTCCACGGGGTCCGACCTCATAATTTCCTAAAAGTGGTACTACCTATTTTGATGATCTATAATCTAGCCTATATAGTCTGTATGAAAATCTCATAAAATGCGGCAGCAGTAATCAATGATAAAAATGATTAAAGCAAACCCCTATAATGATTTGTGCAAGGGTGCTTAAAGCTACGAATAAGAAGACGAGAGGCTATCACATTTACTTTGTTCTAGTTGAGGTCTGGTATACCATTGCGAACTCACTCTATTTTGTAATAATAGACTGGTTGATGGTAGAGGAACAAAGATATTTCCAGGGGGGACGTGGCTTTATGCCTCTCCCACTACAACAGAGTGTGACTTCTTTAATGGTGGGCTCAATGCTTAGCGAGGAATTTATGATAGGAAATATTTTTTTTTGCATTTACGTATTACATATCACTGAAAAAAGCATTAGGTCTTCACATGCCAAACTTCAGATTTTTTTCAAGTTTTAAATTATTGCAAAAAATAAAAGAGAAAAAATACTTACAGTTTAGATGCGGTCTTTTTATGTTTTTAAGAAACTGATTGGATCATTTATTTATGACCGGACCTTCACACAATAATATATGCTTACTTTAATATATTACAAGATCAGTACAACTTGCAATTATAAAGGATTGGTTACAATTAATCAGCGGAACATTTTTTTTTCACAGGACTTTTGCCCAACTCGTAATTATAAGGAAGAATACACAGGCGGTGCTGATTTATGTCCGACATTCACTGAGATAATAATTTTCCGTTGTAGGGTACCTTGGGTAGTTAACTTTACCAACAATGTGCGTTTAGAATTACCTGAAATATAGATCTGAAGTCCTTAAAACTACGAAAATACTTAAAACAATAAATGGCTGTGTGTTCTTTCTATACTAGATGTATATGTAAATATAGGTTCTTTTTGTCCATGAAAGGACTACGACAGCCAAAAACCTTCGCTCTAGGTAAGTAAATATATGTTCTTGATTTCTGCAGTTGGACAGTTAAGACTAGCAAGACTAGACTCATGCCGTTTTGATCGGCAAGACTAGATAAGAATCGATGGTAATATCTAAAGACAGATTACCCAAAAACCGATACTAGTCAAGTGAATGAAGGTCACTCGTGAGGTTTGTATCATCAATTAACTAAATAGGTCTAGTTTAGATAGAGCCGAGAATAACATAGATTTAAGGAAAAGCTGTTCTCCAAATGGAAACAGTAAGTTTGATTATAATGTGTAAAGGCTAAAAAGTATCATCGAGCTTGGTAAAGGAAATTTAGCATCTTGGAGGCAGCCGAGGTGATTGATGCGATGTGACTATGCCAGGCATATCCTATATGAAAGCGATTCAAGAATTTAATTCTCTATTTAAATGGTCTAGGTCCAGGTTTGGGTATTCAAGGATAACTTTTAAGATGTTAGTGTCTTAACGGCAGCGGATTTTTCATAATTAATACAATGGACTTGAATTTGAGTGTTTAAACTTCGTCGCAGTATTAAAAGATAAAATGAGAATTAGTTAATAGGAGGTTAATCGATTTACCAAAAAATCTTGTTTGTTTTATGTTTTCATTCTTCTCGTTTCAACTCGCTATACGGAATCATGGATAAAGGATTAGCCATTACAATAAAAAAGATACGATTTTTTTAGTCTAACATAGAATGAAGCTTTCAGCAACTTTTTTAAAACTTGGAATTTTTCAAATATTTTTGTTTATATTACTATCAGCTACAGGATGAATTTCGAGTTTCGCCTATATTTTTCCTATCTCGTACGGTATAATTTTTTTTCTACCAGAATGTATTTTTAATCTTAATCTGTTTTAGTGCTGCTTCTGTACTGCGTCAAAGTGTATTAACTGTTCGTTGACTGTGTATATTGTTGCTTTTCTTTGTTAGGTGTCCTGGATTGAAATTTCTAAAGACGGCCTCGCAAAATTTTTACTTGGCTTTTGTTTGGCCCTACAAAATATCGCACCGGCTCTGCTAATTTATCACTAAATATGAATAAATGACTAGTTATTACTTTAAAAATTCCTAAATCTTGTAACTTTAATATTATATCATTCGATTCGTGTCTTCAATACTCCTATACTCACACACATTTCCGTTGGATATAAATTTAGCCTAGGTGTGTTTTTTAGCACAAGTAAAGAGGAGAATTCACATTAAAAAAGACTCTTTTACCATCGCGGATATTTCAATTCGTCAAATTGGTAGCTTTATCCTTTTATATATTTACAATAAAATGCATTAAGTTAGAAAGCAGTCATATCGATCAAACCGATAAAGATAGGGATACGTGTATTGAATCATCATCGGTAAATTTCCTTTACCGGAACTTCCCTTGTAATTAATCCTTCCTTTTAACAGGAATAGCGAAGTCTGACCCAGTTTAGCCCCGCACATAGTCATTTAGTAACATATACTGTTATTTTTAAATGTGTTCAGATTATTTGTTGCGTTTAGACTGACAAACAAACAACAGTTGCGAAAAAGCCAAAAAAGATTTTTGTTTGTCAACATATACTGTCTTTTCTTCAAACATTTATATTGGGGGCCATTTTGTTCCACCATATTGGATTTGTACCAATATTTTATTAGTTTCTACCTATACCATACTTGATTTTTAGGCATAATTTGAGATAAATTGAATAAGTAGTTTTTTACAGATTTTTTAAAAATTTCATTTTTTCGCCATATCGTTCTGTCATGTTGAATTCGTACCAAAATACAAAATTTAAAGTCAATTAAATAACAAGGTTTTTTAAGTTGATTTTTTAAATATTTTATATAACTGACATTTTTTCCGCCATCCTTAATTCGTACCACAATTTTACCAAGTTTATATTTACATCACACTTAATTTTTGTACAAAATTTAAAATCATACTAATAAGTATTTTTCAGGCTGATTTTAACATAACATTTCTTAGGCTGTTATTTTGTTTTACTATTTTGGAATCATACCAAAATGTTTACCACTCCATTCTTCCTATCTCGATTTTTGTGCAAAACTTGAAGTAAATTGTCATACTCGATTTTTGTGCAAGTTTTTTAGGTAAATTGGAAGTTTTTTAGTAATATTGTTTTTTAACATTTCACCAGCCCGCCATTATGTTCAACCATATCGAATTTTTACCAAACTGTTACCAGGTCATCCGCTTATGACTCTTAATTTTCGTTCAAAATTTAATGCCAATCAGGTAAGTAGTTTTTTGGGCAGACAGACAGACAATCCGATGGAATTGAGAAAACAAGTTTTGTTTTGGTATTTGAGGTACATTGAATAAGCAGTTTTTAGTAATAATTTTTTTAACATTTCATTAACCCGCCATTTTGTTCCGCCGAACTGAATTTATACAAAAATGATACCATTTCATCCCCAAATGACCCAAAAATGAATCGAATAAGTAGTTTTTTAGCTATGCGAGCAGACTAAGAGGTAGACATACCGACAGGCACAGAGACAGAATTCGAAGCGATTCTTATAATAAAAAAAATTACTTCATATTGCCAACTATCAATGTGACAAAATTCATTAAAATCGGCGATTGTAGGTAAATATAGACAATTATCTTTCTAATCTCCGCTCACAAAGGATCGAAAAATAAATCCGCCTTTAAAACCACAAGAACTTATAATTGTTCTACAATGGAGTTTTAAAGACGATTTTGGTCATTTAAATTTCCTTAAGAGTTTCACTATCTAACCTGAATTCAATTTCGATTAACATTAATATGTGTAATACAAAATATGCATAGTATCCGAGTAAGTACATTTACTTCTGTCACCGAAGTATGAATTATTATGAATAACACAAACATGCTAATTAATTGATTACTAAAAAATCATTCGTTTTATTTTTTAGATACTATAATTATCTGTATTATTGTGTAAAGGTACTGAAACTAACGCAGGACTGCGGGAACGGGAGCGGTTGCGGTACGGGAAATAATTCCATTAATAAACAAAAGAATTCCTTCTTCAACTGATTAGGATAAATAATAACTTTACATGATTCGAAGAAACACTTGACATAAACATGCAGCTCCCGCCCACTAAACACGTCAGTAAATGCAGAGCAATTTTTCGTTCCGCATCGTAACAGCTCTCGCGGTCTCGCGTTGGTTTGAGTATACTTTAAAATAGTGACAACTGACAATATATAATTTAATGACTTTTTATATACAAGCAAAATACAAAAATTTCAAGTTTTAAGTAAGAACTGACTGTGTTGTTTTAAATCGACACTTTGTTTATGTTTATCAGATAGGAAAGAACTTTTTTATCTAATTTCAAAATATATACTTACTTTGTTAAATTTTGTCTAACAATTATCGCTTAAATTTATTCTAAAATCTTCCCAGTCTCATTGGGCCATGATGGACTTAACATACCAAGAAACGCCGTTGGTTTTATCAAAGGATATAGGAGGTTGTTACACCTTATTATAATATGCCTTCATATTTCTCACTGGTCATAATCCCATCATTAGAACAGCGAAAAAACTTTCTTAGAACCTAGGGTGCCCACTCTTAAGAAGGTTGTTACAGCTTATTTTAAAAGCCTATTAATATGATAAATGTAGAAGACCAAAATGAATTAAAAACTAAGTTTTATTTGTAAAATATTCCAAACAGCAAACAAAATGGTGGAAAAGACTTTAAAACAATCTTCCTATTCCCAAAGTGAAGTTAAAATTTTAGCGATTTAATGTAGCTTTTTTAAAATAAGTTCAAAGGCATTTGGTTTTAACAATGTTTTAAGGAAGTTTTAAAAAAAGCCAAAACGCTCTAAAAATCTGCTTTAACCCTGGCCTATCAAAAAAAAAATTAAAAGAAGACACAGAGGTCTAACTTCACACCTATCTGTCAAAATCGATGCTATGTGTCATCTATCAGTGGGTTGGATGGGTTTGCTTGCAAAAATTGTATTTTCTATAGTACTCGGAGCCTAGGAAGACGTCGACATATTATGGTGGTTTATTAAAGAACCCTAAAAATCGGTTCCGACAAAACGAAATAGGAAAAAATATCCTGTGTAACTAAATGTACCGATCTTTAGTTCCAACAAGCACCGCATGAACTGCGAAAAATAAAGGAGAATTCAGACACGGGGTAAAGGAATGCCCACTTCTGTTATTTGTAAAGGCTTCATATAAAACACCAATTAGCTTTATCACAAGCTTGATCTAGGATAATGACTGCTTTGTTTTTGACTTATGACTGCTTTATTTTTTAAACTTAAAATGACTACAATTTTGTTGAAGAAAAAAGTTTTATCATTACTTTAAAAAACAAATTTATTCACCATCTTAAAATCATTTTGAATATTCTAGGTAAGTTTTGAAACCATTTTTTATGACGTGTTTTAATGCTAACATTAAAACCTGCAGATCTTGTAGTTCTATTCGCAATTAGAAAAATAGCCATAAACGCATGACTTTTATTAAATCATCTGAAATCCTTAAAGTTCTTTTTAAATGTTATGGAATGGTAAGTCCATGAACTGGTTACGTTTAATATGGCCGCTTTGTCTTGTTCCGTGCCCCACTTCAGTAACCATGCATTTTCATTCGAGGGACTATTTAGCATGTTGCCTTTACTGATATCAGGGCCGTCTTTACGTAAACAGTTCACGTGTCACTAAAGAAAATTAATATTCTTAGAACCGCTATAAAAATAAAAAAAGTATTGTTTTTGCTGTAACACAAGTTTTCTCGAGTACTTGTTCTTTAAGATAAGATATATCCATTTTTTTTGTAATTCACATCAATTAAAAAGAAATTAATACATCTTAACAAAATTATTAAAATTAATTAAGGTAACTTATACTTATTTCTATGGCTCTGTTGTTTTCAGTTATACTGATTATTTTTTTATTTTTTGGTTCCAAACTTTGGATAACTTGAAACAGTTATTTTTAAGTCGGAATCCTCCGCTTGGACATAAAATCAACTGACTCTACCCATCAATAGCAAGAGATCTATTCCTTGTTCATGTGACACGAACAGGCGTAGTTGGTGGAGCTATAGTTGGCGCATTACCTTTCTGGAATGACGTCATTTTTGGTTATTTTTGTTTGATTTATGTTAACTGACAGTGACAAAAACATTTTGAAAAAACTCATTGTCGTTTCTTTACAACAGTCAATGCCGGTTTTGGTTATGTGTCTTTCAGAATATATTCGTCAAAATTGACATTGATTTGTTTTGATTCTTTTTAAACTTTTGCAAGATGCCGCGAAGATATAATCAGCAATCACAGCTAATAGTTTTGAATATCTTGGCTTTTTTTCAATTGGAAAAAGAGCAAGCTAAAAATGGAATCCTTCCGCAAACTGATAATATAATTGAACGAGCTTCAAATGCAACAAAACTTAGCCATACAACAATCATAAATATTAAGAAAAGAGGAATAACGAGCGATGAATCCTTTACCTCCAGAATGTCTCAAAAGCAAAAAGAGGTAAAAACAAAAATTACAGATTACTTAAAGAACAAAATAAGAGATACGATCTACTGCATGTATGCGAAAAATGAATATGTTACAATGCAGACTTTGAATCCAATTTGGTTCAAAACATAGTGATTTAGTAACACATATATAATGTCTTAAAAAACTAAAAGAGATAAATGAATATTTTAATTTTTCCATCACCTCGCTAAGAAAATACGTAAAAAGTATTGGTTTTAAGTGGAAGAAATCAAATAATAGAAAATACCTGATGGATTTGCCCCACATCGTCCACAAGAGAATCAATTTCTTGAGGGAATATGTCAAAAATCAAAATCTAGGACAAGATGCTTATACCACCGTATTTATTGATGAGACTTGGATTTTTAGCAAAGGTTCGTTTAGAAACAGCTGGCAGGATAACACTATGTCTACAAGTTCTAAAAAAGCTAGTGAAGGTCATCGATATATTGTAGTTCACGCTGGATCAAAGGAAGGATTTATTAAGGGGGCCAGTTTAATATTTAAAAGTGGACTAAAAAGCGGAGATTATCATGACAATATGAACAAGCAAAATTTTGAAAATTGGTTTAAAAATCAGCTGGTACCAAATCTTCCTCCAAAAAGTTTGATAGTGATGGACAACGCAAGCTATCAATGTGAGATAAATTCCGGCCTTTTAGAGGATACTCCAAGAAAATAATGGTCAAAGCAGGGATTGATTGGATGGTTAAAAGAAAAGAACATTGACTTCCCAGAGAGGGCCATGAAGGATGAAATATGGAGCATTGTAGAAAAAAATTGTAACATTGAAAAAACATTCTACCTTGACGAATATGTGAAACCTTTGGGCCACAAAATACTAAGACTTCCTCCATACCATTGTCAATTTAATGCTATTGAAATGGTATGGTCTGAGTGTAAGAGGAAATACGACCAATACATTGCTAGTCTGAAGGGGACACCATCGGAAGTTTTGGCCATGTGGGAAAAAGCGATAAATGAAGTATCTTCAGAGCATTGGAAAAATTATGTCAGCCACACAGAAAGGGTAATCCAAGAAGCTTGGAAGACAATACAGATATGTGATGCTTCAGACATTGCGCCACTTGTAATTAGTACCGACGAAGACAGCAGTGACGATGAAGAATTTAGTTCTGATTCTGAAGACAGTGAAGGGGAGTAGTTTTTATTTTTAAAGTTAGTTAGTTATACATTAATTTCTCTCTTTTAGTTTTTAAAGCAAAGTCTGCATTGTAACATATTCATTTTTAGCATACACGCAATAGATCATATCTCTTATTTTGTTCTTTAAGTAATCTGTGATTTTTGTTTTTACCTCTTTTTGTTTTTGAAACATTCTGGAGGTAAAGGATTCATCGTTCGTTATTCCCCTTTTCTTAATATTTTTTCAGTATTGTCTGTAATTGAGAATTAAAATAATTTTGATGAAAATGGGTAACTGGCGTCAATTTATTACATTGCAAACAAAGAATAAGACTAAGATGAAAGAATTTATATTAGTAAAGTCTTATTTGCAAAATAATTTTAGTTTTTGAAGTTATAATAGTTATTTTTGTATTAAGTGTGCAAAATGAGGGTTTTTTTATGGCAATGAGAGTGTTAATTTTTTGCCAGCCATTTTCGACAAGTTGCAGCGCTTTCTGTACAGAAAATGCCAATTTTAAATTCGCTTTAGCCAGTGCTGAACGCACCCCTCCTATCTACATCACTGCATACGTTTAGGTTAGGAATCATCGCTGAAATATAAATAATATAAGAAATACGTTATTTGAAACCAGCGTGACGTCATTCCAGAAAGGTAATGCGCCAACTATAGTAACTCTCCTGCATGAGAAAGAGCATAACGAGAAACGCAAAAAGCCTATTCTGTGCTTACAGCGCGATTACAGAATATCCCTATAATAGATTTTTCCAGAAGCGGATTTAAACAGCAATGAATTGCTCAACTTTGCCACATTTCATTCAGTTAGAAACGAGTTTATATCTTGCTGCCGTTTTCGACAAATTATTTGCATTAAATACAGATAGCTGACTATTTTATGGTAGAATTATTAAACGAAGTGAATAGGTAATGGGACATATGATGTGCCAACATCCGCTTTTTCAACTTCCGTAACAAATAACAACATTGAACATTTTATTGCTGCCTGGATACATAAGTTATTCTCTACTTAAAATGGCGTTAGGCTGATCAGTACTTTGTCTCAAAAATAATCTTCAGCATATTCTATAAGTTGTGGGTGCGCCATTTTTACATATATTCAAAAATGTTTGGACAGCCCTGACACCGGTAAATGACAATTAATGAAATATCAGCCATACATTTCTGAGAAGAAGCAGATGCAGGAAAGTTTATGAAACTGTACAAAATGTTTTTTTCTCTGGCACCCCATGGCAGCCAGTGCTCATTTAAGGTCGATCGAGAGGTCAATATTCATTTTGGCACTTTCTTAATTTTTCTTTCTCTTTGCAAACTTTTCTCCAAATTCACTTGTTATGACTTTAAAATTAAAACAGATGTTATTTGGGCATTATTGCAACCTATTAGTGGATTGTGAAACATTATTTTCAGGAAATAGCATAAAAATTCAGTCAATATTGTCGCATCAGGTGTCCTGTCGTATCATCAAACCTGAAGAGGTAACGCCTCTAGAAAGGGTTGTGTCTCCCTTCAAGAACTCTTCCGCTTTTTTCACCTCATTTCTGAATACGTTAAAAACTGTTATTTATGATGCTGCCCCTAAATTTCAAATTTAGTAAATTAATAAATTTCTTTTACCCGGAATTTCCCTCGTTATGAATCTTTCCTTTTTATAGGAGTAATGAATCCAATTTGGTTCAAAACATAGTGATTTAGTAACACATATATAATGTCTTAAACATTTTTCTCCATTTTCTTAGATCAGATTGGATTCCTACTAATATTTTACCAGTTTCTTCCTATGCCACACTTAATTTTTGGGCATAAATTCAATAAGTAGTTTGTATATTAACACACACCGCCATTTTGTTACGTCATGCTGAATTCATCCCACCTTATCCCTATATCACATTTAATTTTCCTGCAAAATTTGAAGTCAATTGAATAACTTCTTTTACGTAAATTTTTTAAACATTTTACTTGGCCGCTTTTTTGTTCCGCTATCTTGAATTCGTACTAGAACTTTACCGGTTTATCTCTATATCATACTCCCGAAAATTAAAAATTAATTGAAATTAATTTAATAAGTATCGTTTTCAGGCTGATTTTTTTTAAATATTTTAAAAGGCCGCCATTTTGTTTTGCTATATTCACACAAAAATGTTACCAGTTCATTCCTATATAACACTTGATTTTTGTGCAAAATTTAAGGTAAATTGGACAATTAGTTTTTCCAGTGAAAATTGTTTTCACGTTTCACTAGGCAGCCATCTTATTCCGGCATATTGGATTTTTATTAAAATATTACTAGATCATCTCCCATTATATTTTTGACCAAAATCTGAAGTCCTTTTAATAATAAGCAGTCATTTCGACTCATCATCTGGATGTGATAGAGCTGTTGTTTTATTTTTCAGTATAATAAAATTTTAATCAGAAATGAAATCTGTATTCAAGTTAAAAAACTTTGTATTTGTAATATGAAAAATCTTCACGTGCTCGGTCCCGCCTCGCGCCTGTCGAAATGGCATTGTATAGTGTCTTTATTTATCTACATTCAGCCTAATATTGACACTAAACTATAAATTTGCTCCTTTTTAATTGCTTAATAAAAAAAAACAAAGAAGTCAGATTACACCCTCTGTAGAATAGTGAGTACCGATTTTTCCGACGTTTTTTCACAATCTCCATTCATATCTATTAGTACAATTACATTTAAATAATCTGTACAACATAACCCTAAGTAGGGTGTAAAATTACAATATTTCACCCTCCACTTTTTTTTCTAATGTAAATATATTTAATTCTTTTAAATGGCGTTTATAGAAAATTGAACACGTATTTTATTTTTAAGGAACCCACACTAGAATATTTGATCTGCGTCCTTGGCACTGACTTTCTGTTATTGCATGAGCATTTTCAAGTGCCTACACATGACTAACAGTCATAAATTATAGCTTTCTTGAAATAGGTTTCATTGCTATCCGATTTTTTTATATTTAATAATGCAAACCATTTTCTATTATGATTATTTTTGAATACATATATTATTTTCTGAGGTTAGAATATGCTATATTACAATATACCTACGGTTGCCAATAACTTTTTCTTCTATTCTCGGTACAATTTTGGATAGTTATTGCTAAAAAATTCAAATATTATATGCAGTGCCAAATTAAATGGATTTTGGCTCTGGTTAAATAAATTTGAAGATGAAATAATACCAATATAGTTAATGTCAATATATGATTAAAAGCAGAAACTATGGAAGCAATTTATTTATTATAATGCAAATTTATTCTTCTGTAGTATTTTTTTAGGTTTGATAAAAAAAATTCCACTGTGCAATTCGAAACAAGGGAAGACAAATGAAATTTTCGCCTAACCGCTTTTCTGAATTAAAAGATTTGCAACTTTTTTTCAAAATTATTTGCGGTACGAGTAGGTATTATTTAATTTCCCGTAAGTTTTCTTGAAAAGTTTTAAACTAAACTAAGCGCCATTTTTCTAGTTTTGTAATTAATCCAAATTTTTTATTTATTTCCGAGTTTATTCCATTCTCTGTCCCTTTTTTGCTTTTTAACTTTTCATATAATACTACCTACGACAATATAAAACATATTCATATATTTGTTTTCGTGAAAAACATAAACATGTCTATGACTTTGTTTTAAGCGTTATTCTTCTAATTTCTTAAGAAAACCAAATTATTCAATTATTGCTTGAATAATTTGTTTTTGTTTTGTTTTTTGATTCCCGATCGAGAAGAGTATCACTCCAAAAAAAAAACGTACAGCGGATGAATTATATAATTTTAGTTTTTCACATATTTCATGACAAAAAATACGAATCACTATGTTAAACATTAATGGAGCAGAAACTTAATAATCCCTTTTTTTGAAGATTTCAATATTCAAAATAAAAAAAAAACTATTTTTTTATAATTTACTATTAACATAACATAACGACAGAAGAATTGGCTTTTTCTAGATATAATTTAAAGACTGTTTTAATGGGCGCCTCTGGTGCTGCAAGAATAAAAAATAAACAAGTCTTACATTTATTTTTTAAAAATATAATTATTTGTTTATCACACGAAATTAATAGAAAAGTTCTTATAAAATTTTCTAACTAACATAAAAAAAACAAATACACAACTGTGGTGGAAATCCAAAAAGTTGATTTAGCACAAAATTTTCTTTTGATCTGTCTAGAAGACATGATTCAATACAAAAAAATCAGAAATATACACCTGCAATTTGAAACACATTGTAAGAGATTAAATTGTTTAAGATAATGTTTACATTTCGTTTTATTTTAATACTCGAAGAACCATCCCTTGCAATCCTTCACCTTACTTTTGCGACACCATGATTATTTTAACTTTCACCTTTTAGTGTGCGCCCATTTTAATATTGGTTAACCAACAAAAACGTTACTTCCGATCTTCAGTCAAATCTGTGCAAATGTTAAAATTTGTCCGCCATGTTTACATCGCCCCTTTGAATTTTTAAATGTTGCCTAAAAATGTATGAATTGCTCTCTTAAATAAATAAAATATTAAAATTCATCCGGCATTGCTATTTTAAATTTTTAAATACAATACCTCCAATTACCGATTTTCAGTCAAATCTGAAGATATGTTAAAATTCGTCCGCCATGTTAAGTTTTTAAATATTAAAAATTCAATACTTGCACTCTTAAATACCCCCAGTTTTCGATTTTCTATCGAAACTGCATAAATATAAAATAAAAATTCTTAACTTGCACTGTTAAATACCCCCAGATACGATTTTCAGTCGATTCTGAACAAATGACAAAATTAGTCCGCCATATTGAAGCCGCCATTCTGAATTTTTAAGCCTTGCCTAAAATTGATGACGAATTTTTAAATATTAACTATAAATTTATGGTATGCAGATTCTGTTTTTTCTCTAATCTGCAAATTGACTAAAAATTCATAACTTTCACTTTTAAATACCCCCAGATACCGATTTACAGGCGAATCTGAACAAATCGTAAGATTTATGTTGATGCCTGCATTTTATATCTTTAAATGTTGACTACAAATTCATAATTTGCACTCTTAAATTCCCCATATACCGATTTTCAGTCGAATTTGTAAAAACGTTAAAATTTAAACAAGTAACAAGATGCCGTGTTGGCACCGGCATTTTGGATTTTGCTGATTAAAAAAATTCAAAAACTGTGTATGCATGCTCGATTTCAAATTAATCGGTTATGTAGAATTTCAATTGTTTTCTCTATCGGTACAATTTTTATCTAATTCGTGAAATCGAGTTGTAAACCTTAATTAACTTAATAAAAAGGTGTTGTTAGTTGTGCTGTCCAATTTAACAAATAATAATTATATCTAGCCAAAAAGCACATATAGCTGGAGATTTCGTGAAAGTGAACCCTCTGTGTAACGGCCTCTGTTAGGGTAGAAATTTGTATACTGATGAGTCATATATATATATATGTATATATATATATATATATATATATATATATCATCCCTCATACTTTCGAAAGTTTAAAAAAACTTTTCGCTGTAAGCTTGAGATTTTATTATGATTTAGTTCATTTATTTTATAAAGAAAATTGACAGGCGACTTGGACCAACAAAAGTTCCTGACAGGTGAATCGAAAAATGCGTAATATAGAGTTAAGACATTTTATACTCGATTTTATAACATCAAAAAATGTGGTATGACGTATTGTTAGACGCTGATTATGAGAAAAATAAGCGGAAAATTCCATCTGAATATTTTGATGTTGAACATTTCGTTTTTGACCTTGACCATTTTTTTTGAAGCTCATAATTCCAATTGTACTATATTGGTGGGTTCATTAATCTCCAACGACCCATGTGGTGAACCTTTTTTTTGTTTCGCACTTTTCGTAATAACTAAAGTTCAATAATTCGATGAAACGAAACTTTTTCATTTGAAACAATTTTGTATACTTACAAATAAAAAATTGGGCGTGGCTGGCTGAGTAAAGGTTAGATTTAGGTTAGCAAATGAGGAGACAGAAAAAGCAGATTGCGGACTTGGATTTAGCGGGTGGCCAAAACCTCCAGACGGTACTTTTTTGAGAGTTTTCTCAGTTTTTCTCCATTAATGAATCAAAATATTTTTTTTTATTTTGGAAAAAAAAATAGGACATATTTGTGGACGTTATGAACAAATAAGAAAAAAAATCGTTTGAAAAATTTGACCTTGACTATTTTGTTTTTGATTTTGATCTTAAAAAAAAACAAAAAAAGGGTCCACCACATGGGTCTTTGTCGTAAAATAGAGATTACGAGCTTCGAAAAAAAGGCAAAAACAAAATTTTCAGACGGAATATTTTGCTTATTTTTCCCATAATCAGCGTCCAAACATACGTCCGATACAATATTTTTTATGTTATAAAAAATCTTACCTCCCATACTTCGCACCTTTCGATTCATCCGTCAGGTATAGGCTCATCGCAATCGCCTGTCGATTTTCAAAAAATAAATTAACTAAATCATATTGAAATTTCAAGCTTACAGCGACAATTTTTTTACAATTTTTTTTACACTTTCAAAAATATAAGTGATGATGACCTGCAGGGCTGAGGTTTTCAAGGTCATGCTTATCTTCTTTGTGTGCTAGCCTTTCAGGAAGCTCGTTGCCAAGAGGGTTCACGAGCTCTTGGACTAGTAGCAAAATGTTTTTGTCATTTTGAAGTTGTGTAGTTTCAAACATAAACACTTGATGTTAAAAATGACTGCTGGAGAAAAGGTGGGACGCAGTGCAAATTACGCTAAACCTCGCGCCAAACGTTTACTTCAAAATAACATTTATTTGCCTGTCTTTCGGCGTTTTGTTGGATAATATGTTGAAATATATGTATTTACTTCACACGACAAAATTATCACTAATTTTGTTATTTTTAACGTTGCATTTTTGTTGCTTGATTTTTACCTTCAATGTTTACGAAACGTAAGTACACTGTGTTCCAGACTTAATTAGTAAATTCAAATTGAGATTAATTTTTTACTGACGGTTTCAACATACTCTCGAGAAAACAATGTTCTTGATTTACAGCAATATCAAATAATTACGGTTTTTTATATCACACACGCTATGTTGCCTGATTTTTATAGTGCGAAAAAATTGGTTAAATAAATTTGTTATTTGTGGGCCTTCAAATCATACTTTCATTTTACAGTATAAAAAAATATGGCCTATTATATATATCCGTCCACTCACTGAATTTTCCTAATATACTGCAGAGAATAGATAAAAGAACATGAAAATCACCCATTCGTAAACTGCATAATCTACATTAATTTGTATACACTTTGGGAGAGACTTTGTGTACGTTCGATAGCCGCTTCGCCAACTTTTTTTTGATTAGGCAATCGATACCTTAGAATATTACCATTTGGGGGTTGTCAAATGAATTTTATGCAATGCGTAAATGGAGCAGGTATGAAGCCAAAACTAGAAACATTTTGGATAGGCATGTTTCTACCTAATTTTCGTAAGATTTGACCGTTTCAACCCCCCCGAAATGAATTTCTGGTTTGAGACCCCCCCCCCAGCGAACTGAATCTTTGGCTACATGCCTGAAAGGGGGATTTTAGCCAAAACAGCCTTTGAGCACCTGTGTTTACATATATTGTTTTCTTACTATCATGTTTAGAACCAAGCTCGGAACCTGGTATTCAGTTCAAGTGAAAGGAATTATTAAAATAGTAGTTTTGAGCTCGTATACCAGACAGATTTGGTTGTGATGACATTACTTTAGCTCTTTTGAGATGGCAAAATTGAGAATAAAATATATGTTATGGACCACAAATTGATCAAAAATTGAGTTTTCAAGAAACATTTATTCTTGACAAAAATTATTAGAATTTTACTATAAATAGAAGGCCCTTTAACATTTTTCGATATATGCATATTCTAAACATTTTTTATCTCCAAATTAATTGATATTTAAAAATTGAAAATTTAAGATTTTAAGACACTATAAAATCTAAACGGCTTGACCTAAAGCAAAACGGATTGCACATTTCTATTTTAGTTTTTATGTTTTTTCCTATGGTATCAAAATCAAAAAGTTAACATACATACAAATCATATTTTCTGATAGGATGGAAAATTAATATAACGAACAAAGCCATAAAAAAACTAAGATAAAATATACAATTCTTTGTAAGTGTCTAAGTCAAGCGTTTTTATTTTTTACCTCAGATTTTACAGTCTCTTAAAGTATAAGATTTTCAGTTTTAAATACCAATATCTCAAAAACAATTGAATTTTGATAAAGGATGTTATATAAAAAATACTTATAATTAATCTATATTATACCATATAGTATATTCTAAAACATGAATTTGCATATTGCACCGCGTTTTTGGAAAATCATGTATAAAGATATTTTTACAAAATGTAATTTTCGTAAGCAAGCTAACGAGATATCCAATAATTACACACTAAATGGACCTGTATATATTTGCAACGACTTTTCTATGTAACTTTTTTTAATGGCAAATCAAGAAGTTTAACCGACTGAAGCATATAAAATTAAGATTTCCCAATGCAAAAAAATTTAACCAGAAACATATATCGAAATTTCAATTTCTGGTTCATATATTTTATGGGTGGGTGGGCACCCTGTATATTTCAGATTAAAATCTAATGTATAGTATATTTTTATACGTTTTTAAAAAGCTAAAACAAAATCATTCCAATTAATTTTATTTTTTTAGTTTTATTCCGCTATTTCCTTAAAGTATTCTAATTATGTATATTTATCTTGAAATTTATTATAAACAACATAGTTTATTCATGTGTTGCAATAAAATAAAAAATCTAGGAAGTATTGCCTAGAAATTATGAATTAAAATATCAAAATGAAGCATTAAGGTCATTCACAGCGCTCAACGATATTTCTGAATATTTAGTGAAAATGTTTCACATTCTTATCCCTGTATCTGCTTCTAAATAAACAACATTATTTAAATCAGTTTAGTTAAAGGTCTATACATTTTTAATACGCTAAAAAAGTAGAGGAGACCGGGCAACAATGAGACACGGGGAACAATGAGGCAATTCAAATTGCCGCGATATACTTAAAGGTAAGGGTGACATCTCATGGCAGACTGCAAAAAAATATACGCGTTTCCATGTTTTGTTTTAGAAGTGTCTCTTCTGCATACAACAGAATCAAATGAAAATGTTAAGTGCGAAGTCATTCTATAAATAAAAAAGTTCTACTTAAAAGAATAATTATTTGTTGTGTTATTTGTTAGTGAAAAGTGACCTGTTTTCTCTTTGAACCAAGAAAGGATATGAGAAGGTACGTTTGCTTATTTAGAATGTTTTTTTTGTTGTACATAACCTATATGCAATTAAAACCACATGACTTATATGGGTACCAATAAGACATCCGTCAATGGGTAACAATGAGATATGTCTCATTGTTCCCCAATAAATATTCTTTAAAATAATAAAAACTAGTTTCATAAAAAAGTAAAAATCCTGATCACAAATAACTACAAAATCTATTAAGAAAATCTTGTTAATATGAATAATTTTAATCAAGGTTTGAATTAAAAATATACTTATCCAAACAAAAAAAAGGTAATAAAATAGGTTTAGCGAGAGGAAAAAACAATACAACAAATATGATAACTTAGATCTAATTTTATATTTTTATCTTTTACGTTTTTTGTGCTAAACCCATTACTTTATTAAACCTTTTAAAAAAATTTCGTTAGTTTTGTGGACATATTTCCCAACTCGGTAAAATCATTGAACTATTGAGGAGGGAAGCTCTACTGTACGTCTCCATCGCGACGGCTCTGGGGAAGAGTCAAGCTATACTTTTATTCCAGGTCACAATGCCTAGGTTTCCCAGAAGAAAAACCAATAAGGGATCATTTCCTGAACAAATAATGAGACAAGCTGTAACTTTTTACCATAGATCAAAAAGATAGTTTGGTAGAATATATATTGAGGTGTTCTAAAATGTGTATGGCTTATCTTTAGTAGAAGTTAGGAAGCTGACTTGTGAAATGGCACAAATCAAATAAAATTTCTTGATAAATGGAAAGATTTGGACTTGATGCACAGGCATCAGAATTTGAGATTAGCAGAAGGATTATCTCGTGCCACTTCATTCAATGAGCACAACGTTTCAATTGTTTTTAACAATTAAGAAAACCTTTTGAAAAAACATCCAATATTGGCTAATGGCCGCAGAATTTTTAACGATGATGAAACTTCCACCAAAACTGTTCCAGGGGAATCGCGTATTATCACAGAATGAGGCAGTGAACAAGTTTATTAAATCAATAAAATTCGAAATTAAACTAGATTTCTAGATTCATACTTTATATGTAAAATTTTATACCAAATTTAAACAAATGGGGATATTTCGTTAATTTAATTTTATAAACATTTTTCAGGAAAAGCCTCTCATTGTTACTCGGTCTCCCCTACTTCAATTTCTATTAGGAAAAGGTGAAATGATTTTCGAAGTAAATTAAATCGGTCGGCCATGGAAATTTGTTTTTATATGACTTTTACGTTTGTAAACTTCAAAGGTCATCAAGTGAACAAATGCTAGCGTCTAGACATTCTTTGGTAGAAAGAGCGGAGTTAGTTTTGTTAGGTTAGGTTTGAGTGCAAGGAGAAATAGATAGAGGAAGGCAGGAATTTCGTAAATATTTTGTTCCCTGACGAATCAACATTTAACTAATGGATTTGTTTCCTCCCAGTAGAAAATCCTAATTTTGTTGTTGACCACCGAGACCAATAATATCAAAAAAAAAAAAACATTTGGTGCGGAATTTGCAATGGATTTGTAGGGGCCAGAAAAATTAAACAGTGTAAGTAAAAACCCATATGCATTAGAAAGATTTAAAGTGGAAGGCATAATAGTTACTCAGAACTCTATAATGGAATCGTGTCTGAGTGGCTTAATGAAAATTTTCTAAACTGATATTTTTTTACTTGACACCTCTGTATATCAAATATGTATAACATTTTAATTTTTCAGTGTTTTCCAAAAAGTATTTTTAAGAAGAAAACAGCTGTTTGCATTAAAAGAAGTGGAAGGCAGACTAAAACATTTTAATTTTTCATTTTTAGTTTTTCTGGGCTCAGTTAAGTTGGCTCCCCCAGTCAAAATTTTAAGATAATTTTATGTTACATTTTTGCACACATTTTGCACAATTTTACACACCATTTTAAAATTTTTACACACCAACTTCCGAGATTCTATGAACAAAGGTAAGTGGGTGGAATTAACTTAACGCTAGGGGGGGCTACCAAAATTTTAATATGTGATTCAAAAGTACGATTGTTGCACACTTTTGCACACCTTTTGCCGATTTTTGCACACTTTCCTAGAGCGAGATGTTCTACTTTGTAAAAATAAAGTTAGCACCACAATAAATTTTTTAAAGATTTTTTGATGCGATTCGAAAATACGATTTTTGCACACCTATTATTAATTTTTGCACACTTGTCTTATGAAACTATTGTAGCGAAAAGCATATGCCCACACAAGGATCATCTCGTAAAAAATTGTAAATATGTATGCCTAAAGAATATCGTTTATCCTAAAGATCACTTGAACCCTTTCTTTAAAATTATACATCATATTTCAAGTTTTCGATATGTTTATATTAATACGATTACGGACACATACAGGGCGATTACACACAGAAATGTTTCTTTTTTATCCGCACAGAAATAAGTCCCCTCAATATGTGCGCAAAAATCGTAATTTCGAATCGCGTTAGTAGTAGTAGTAGTAAGATGAAGGTGAAAAATCCAGAAACTAGCTCTAAAAGGCCCTTTTCGCTAACCCTGAGCCAACCCACTTCACTCTACTTCTCTATCGAATCGCATTTAGAAAACGTCAAACATTTGAGTGGAATATCTTGCTTTCGACAAGTGTGCTAAAATCGGCAATAGGTGAGCATAAATAAGCAGAAATCATATTTTCGAATAGTATTAATAAAACATTAAAAAGTTGAGTGGAGGGGCTAACTTTATTTTTACAAACTAAAATATCCTGCCCTGGACAAGTGAGCAAAAATCGGTAAAAAGTGCTCAAAAATCCTACTTTCAAATCGCATAAAAAACATTAAAAAATTGAGTGGGGGCTAATTTTATTCTTACAGAGTTGTATATCTCGATTTAGACAAGTGTGCAAAAATTGGCAATAGGTGTACAAAAATCATACTTTCGAATCACATCAAAAAACCCTTCAAAAGTTTAGTGGGGGCTAACTTTATTTTTACAAAGTAGAATATCTAGGTCTAGGCAAGTGTGCAAAAATCGGCAATAGGTGTGCAAATATGGGCAAAAATCGTACTTTCGAATCGCATCAAAAAAACCTTATAAAGTTTAGTGGAGGAGCTAACTTTATTTTTACAAAGTAGAATATCTCGCTCTGGGCAAGTGTGCAAAAATCGGCAATAGGTGTGCAAAAATGCAGAAATCGCATTTTCGAATCGCATTAAAAAACCAAGAAAATGTTTGGTGGGGAGAGGGGGGTACTAGCGTTAAGTTAGCCCTACCCACTTAACTTTGTTCATAGTCTCCCGGAAGTTGGTGTGCAAAAATGTTTGTATGGTGTGCAAATTGTGTACAAAAATGTTACGTAAAAATTATTTTAAAATTTTCACTAGGGGGGGAACTTAACCTTTTTCTAGCATTTATTGTTTTATTTTATTTTTAAATATACATAT
This sequence comes from Kuschelorhynchus macadamiae, assembly GCA_030620095.1. Taxonomy (NCBI): domain Eukaryota; kingdom Metazoa; phylum Arthropoda; class Insecta; order Coleoptera; family Curculionidae; genus Kuschelorhynchus; species Kuschelorhynchus macadamiae. The sequence goes on from JAUTXW010005489.1 coordinate 417,360, forward strand.
ATCTTAACAAAATATATAACACGTTAGTGTTACGTTTTGGGCTACATGAAAACATTTTCCACATTAATAACAAATTTCCATGGCCTAATGAAATAATTTGTCTGCAAAGTAATTTCAGCTTTTCCTATAGTAATAAAGTATTTTTTCAACCTTATTTAGAGCTTTAATTAAACAGATTTAAATAACTGTCAAGATAAATGTACTAAATTTAGAACCATATACAGGGAACCATATACAGGGATAAGAAACTTAAAACACTTTTACCAAATGCTGGAAAATATCATTGAGCGCTAAGAACGACCTCAATTTTGCATTCTAATTAATAATTTAACACTTCTTGATCACTGCTAAACAATCATTTAAAATTAATTTCAAGAGAAATATAAATAATTAGTAATAATACTTTTGGGAAAATAGTGGCGTAAAATGAAAAAATATTAATATGTCAACAGAACATCATATCTTGATATAGCTTAATAAAATAAGTAAATAGTTCTTAGACTTTTTCTTAATATCTTGCAAAAGAAAGGTCCCCACTTACTCTTAGAGAAAAATCATTTATCGGCAGTTTACTGCCAAACGGTACACCACTGGTGAAATTTTATCCAGAATAAAATTTTCTAAGAAACGTATATCAAATAAAAAAGTTTTCCATATCGCTCAAACTCTTAGGACCACGCTGTATATCATTAGCTACTTTAAGTACCTCTCAGTAATTCTCAAGCTGAAATATGCCACTGATGAAGCCATCGATTAAAACACTCAATTTTAACAGATATCTAACATTTGAAATCATTTAATCCCGACATCACAATATTTTGTAATCAAAGCTGAACTGTTTTCGGCACTTTCTTCAGATGTTAGTTCCCGGTTCGCCGACCTCTTTTGGCGTATTTTTTAGCCGAATTTCTACGGCAATCGAACGAGAAAATAGAATTCATCTATTTTTATTTTGGATCGTATTTCATAGGTTTCCAAAGAAATTTCAATTTAGAAATATGTTGAATGAATTTGTTTAAGTCATTCACCTAACAGAGGACGAATATGTGTGTTATGTTAAAACCATAATTAATTAGGTATCTATCTTAATAGATATTTATTTAAATACTACCTATAGTATCACACGTGTGCAGTAATATGCTTCACCGCACGTGTAAAGTAGAACTTTGCAGCAGCAGTTGAGGTTTAAGCAAGCATAAGAAATTATATCATTTACCTTAAGTTTTTATAGACACATAGTAGTTGTACAAATACTTTCAAGTTAGTGACTCATCTAAATCATAAGAGAAAAACATTAAATCATAGAAAATAATTGATTTCAAAATATTATTCAGTTGCGAAAAAGCCAAAAAAGATTTTTGTTTATCAATCTAAACGCAACAAATAATCTGAACACATTTAAAAATAACATTATAGATGGATGCAAACTATCATTTTTTTCATATCTAGGTTACATGTCAAACAAACTGACACATTTTAATATTTTGAAATCAACTCTTTTCTATTATTTAATGAATTTATGATAAAAAATATTCCCGAAAGGATGAACGTTTTTGTACAACTACTATGTGTCTATAAAAACTTAAGGTAAATGATATAATTTCTTATGCTTTCTTAAATAATATTGTTTATATTATTTATCGAACATTCCGTAGACACACTAGTCTACATGTTGAGGTATGTAATTATATTAAATATTTGCTTCAATTAATTTAAAGTTAAATATTTTTATTCAGTTATATAAAAAAGATTTTTGTTTGTCAATCTAAACGCAACAAATAATCTGAACACATTTAAAAATAACATGGTAGTGTTGTTAGACAACACATTATCAGCAAAGCCGAATCTTATATAGGCTTTGGCTTAACGTCACATTACAGTATAAGATACACTGTAGTAATGTATCGGACAAATAATGAATACAGGGTAAGTAGATTTACTAGACAGTATTAAATAAAATAATTTACTGTTGAACTGTTGATTGAACATTTTCAAGTTTGAGGCGTGACTAGAGACACATCGATAGATGAAAGGTAAAAAAATATTTAATACACTTTAGTTATCGACAGTTATTGGCATCTATCGATAGTTTACTGCTACATATCGATAGCTGCGATAAAGACGGTTTTAGGAGACATTCTTATGTCCTGGGAAGTAAATAAATCAGGGAAAAAAGTCGCCACTTTCGTAAATATGCAATCCGTTAATAATTTAATAACTATGAATATTTATCGTTATTATTTGATGCCTATCGGTACTTATCGGATAACTATCGATAAATCGATATTTTTTATTTGCCTCATTCGACAAGGGCGTCATCCCTTCACATGACTGGTTTTAAATTCGCGAAACTTCATTTTCCAGGTGACTTGTGTATTAATGAATGTCACTTTTTATTATTTATTATGGCTTTAACGATGATGTATGGTTTTAATGACGGTTTTATTGACAAACCTGGGACTAACCTAACAGGACAGATCCACCTAACAATAGAGGCTTTGTAAAAAAACAAAAAAGTCTGGCTCCTTATTTTAATATAAATCTCTTTTTTTATATCCCCTCAAAAAACGGTCTGACCAGGGCTAACCAAGACGCAATCCGATTTTTAAAACACAATTACATACAAAATTATAAGTTTTTTTTTGAAGTCATTGCCCGAACCGGGATTAATAACTATGAATAGTTATCGGATACCTATCGGTATTATTTGATGCCTATCGGTACTTATCGGATAACTATCGATAAATCGATATTTTTTATTTGCCTCATTCGAAATGGCGATAAGCTATCGATAGTTCTCGACAAGATCGTCATCCCTCGACATGACTGGTTTTAAATTCGCGAAACATCATTTTCCAGGTCACTTGTGTATTAATGAATGTCACTTTTTATTATTTATTATGGCTTTAACGATGATATATGGCTTTAATGACCATTTTATTAACAAACCTTGGACTAACCTAACAGGACAGATCCACCTAACAGTATAGGCTTTGTAAAAAAACAAAAAATTTTGGCTCCTTATTTTAATAGAGATCCCCTTTTTTATATCCCCTCAAAAAAGGGCCTGACCAGGGCTAACCAAAACGCAATCCGATTTTTAAAACACAACTACATATAAAATTATAAGTTGTGTATTTTTTTTTTGAAGTCATTGCCCGAACCGGGATTAGAATACACATCTTATGTGAGCCACTGGAGCACCCTACCACTGAGCTACAAAGCATCACAACGAAAATATAACAAACCTTGTTTATACTCCGCCGAATGACGCTACAGAAGTAGCAAATATGATTTATCCCACTGCACAACTCCCTGGAAAACCAAATCTAGCTCGAGGTGGTCATGACTCAGCATTAACAACTTTGTAGAGAAAATGAGTTACGTAATGACCTAATTAAATCACTAGTTGTATAATAAAAATTCAGTACACTTCTAGTGATATAATAAAGCCCATAACATAACTCAAACAACTTCAAATGTGTGAAGAATAAAGATTTATTACATTATAGATAAAGAATGTTAGTATATCTATACAGGGCGTAATTTAATTTATGTCCAAAACATTGGGACGAGATTTATATCACAAAAATATGAAAAAAGTTATATAAAGAGAAGTCCCCAAAAGCTTCGTTTTCGAGTTACAACGTGGTAATTTTAATTTAATTTTCTTATTTTACAACATACCAAAATGATTCTAAAAGCCAATTGTACAGCTACTTGCACACTTTTTTTACATTAGAAAACTAGTAAAAAAAAGTCAATTGTCAAATATATAAATCTAACTTGCATTTTTTAAAATGAGACACCTTGTAAATTTTACTTTCAGTAGATAGTATTCTTTTTCCTGATTCTAAATATACTGGGTTTAATGTCCTTATTTTAAAAAATGAGGGAGAAAATAAAAACTTCTTTTTAACTTTCTACAACTCACTGGTCATTTTTACAACGTCAAAGTCCTTATGCTGTTCTGCAACTTTTTGTTCTCCTAATTTGGGAGATATTTTGTACCGGTTAAAAGTTACCGAGCAAAATGTCCACTCATTGCATGGATAATTAGAATGGGGAGCACATAACGTTGTTAATGGGGGGTCTCACCAGCGAAATCGCTGTACGTTTTTTCAAAAACCCGAAAATTAAATGTTTGTACACAGATACATAATTATAATACCCCAACGAGTACCCCACATACAGAAACTCTAAATGTTGTCGAAATTTTATAATTAGCACTTTACCCCAACACACAGTAGCGGAACTAAAAATTTTGCACCCCCTTCCGCAATTGCAATTAGGGCCCTCTCAGGACCGAAAAATAACTGATGGCTAAAAAGAGAGGTCATCTATAATCTCATAAAAATTGCGCCAGAGGTATTTTGTTTTTCTTGGACAAGGCTAGATAGATACATAAGTATCGACCACTTGTAAACACTAATTAGATTTTGGAATACAATATAAACTAGCAGAATCTTAAAATATCTTGCATAAAAATCAGTCGAACAGTACGAGTATTAAAAACTTATTGAAAATTATTATGATTTTTAAAACAACCCTAAAAAAGGGTAAACACCATTAAGTTTCTCCTCATTGGGATATCCAACAGACAAGCACGTTTGCCATGAGAACTTGTAAGGGGACGAATTTCGTATTGAAAAATCGATTCTCAGCATGCGGTTGCTATGGTTATATAATGCATTTTTCCACTTCTCTAGCAGCTAACCGGCCCGATGTTTATTTACGTCTAGTTCACGTGGATCTGCACGCCCTGATTAAATATTTAGTCCTCGATTTAGTCCAAAAATAATTGAGCTAATTCGAATTAGTGATTAACTGATAAATAATAACACTTTTTTTAAAGTATTATACAGGGTGTCTTTTAAGTGATATCGAAAACTTCAAAGCGATATTGCATGGATAATAAAATTCTGATAAAAAGTATGAAAAATACGTGGGTGATAAGCACTGTTATTAGATATTTTTTTAACTTCTTGACTTGAAACTGATGATTTGATTGATACATACTGTTCCTTACATAGGATGAGTCAGACTTGGACGAATCGAGGGATGAACATTACTATATACTCTTTTTAATAGATTTTGTGTTTATCTGGTTTAAAACAGGGCTGCCCAACATTAGACAGTTCACGGCTATTCTCAGTAGAAATATTATCGAAAATTTTATGCTAAGGGTCGAACTAAAAAACAGAAATTAAGGGAGTATTATTTGACGTGTAACACTGTTTTTTTTGTATAGTAATTGTTTTAAATTAAATAACTTTTTTTAATTCACATTAATAAAAAAGAAAATAATAGGTACTAACATTCTAATACCAATATATATATAAAATATAACTATAAAAAATAGCTGCGAGATGCTTGTGTTAATTCACAAAAAAAACTCGTATATTTTGTATAGACAGAAAAGATGTTGAAGATAAAAGCTCGTATAAGAGTAACTTTATGTGTCTTAACTTCAATTTTTACTCGGATTTTTATGAAGAATTCAATTTTTATTTTCGAAAAAACAATATCATATAAAAAAGATAATGTAATAAAACTATCAAAATGTTTCTTATGTTAAAGTTAATTTTAAAATATCCAATTTTTCCTCGAATGTGTCTTAACTTCAAATAAACGTTATGAAAAATCGATACCTAAGTGAAACAAATGAAGCCCAAGTTTTCATCTTAATTTTTTTTGAAGTCTCTCAAAAAGAAAGAAAAATGTTACTAAATAAATAAAAATAATATAGTTTGTATTAACATTTGAAGAAATATTTTATGTAGGCCTTGAAATATTTATCCAAATGCTAATCTGCATTATATTTTTATTTATTCATTAACTTCAAGAACTTTATTTCTTTCTATTGGTATAGATTTTTTATAATGCTTGTTTGAACAGAACAGTCGAGAGAAAAATCGGATATTTTGGCACATATAATCTCCCTATGCTTGAATTATCACGGGAAATATATATATATATATATATATATATATATATATATATATATATATATGTGATAGTATGTTTTCATTCCACGTACACCAACGTCATAACAAGAAAATGATCCTTGTTTTGTTCCCTTCATGCGAATTATTTTTTAAAGTTTTATTGTAACAAAACTTATATTAATAAAAATGCCGACTAGATTAGGTTAGGATTATTTATTTATATATATATATTTTTTAATATTTTTTTAAAACCCAAAATCTGTTTTGAGCATTACGCTCGGGTATGATTATTTTTATATTACTATTTAACTCAATCATCAAAACTGTGACTCATCAAGGGGCGGCCCGGAAGCCACTTCTCGTCTGTGACGTAAATCAAAGGGGTCTGGCGGAGTATCGCTGCCGAGATCTTGATATATTAAAGACGATTTTATAGGGGTTTTCATGACTGAGTCTTCTGGACCTTATGTATAATTCTAAATCAATTTAACAATTCATTGTTTCTTTTTCTTTTGCACTAAAAAATTAATTAGGTACTTCCGTTTTATATGGCCTGTGGTAATTGGCACTTATAATCTCCCTATGCTTGAATTATCACGGGAAATTTCTTTTTGTTTGGTGGGACATGATATATAAAAACATCTTTTTTATCCTTTACCAAATAAACTTAAAAAATGTATTTTCATAACAAGTTCGACATGACATAAAAAAACATAACATTACATGACATAAAAAAACATAACATTTTTATCTTTTTCCAGATATAAATTTAAAGAATATAATTTTCCTTGAACTTTATTAAAATAAAACATTTCATATCAGATTAGAGACATGTTAAATTAATGATCTTGAATAAATTTGTGTTGCTAAATTGATAAGAAATTTTATTTTAATAAGAAGTTTGATGAGATGCATCTATATAAGAATATATCGTTTTTAATCCTTTATTAAATTAAACTTCAAAAATTGTATTTTCCTTGAACTTTAGTAAAAGAAAACACAAAGATTAAAGGCAATGTATTTTCATAACAAGTTCGACATGACACAAAAAAAACATTTTAATGTTTTTCCCGGGCTTTTTCCAACTATAAATTTAAAAAAAAATATATATTCCCTGAACTTTAGTAAAATAAAATATTTCATATCAGATTAGAGACATGCTAAATTAATGATCTTGAATAAATTTGTGTCTCTAAATTAATCGGAAATATTATTTTAATAAGAAGAAATTAACGAAATTAAGAAATTTACCAAATTAAACTTATAAAAATGTAGATTCCTCGAACTTTGGTAAAATAAAACACTTTATATAAGTTTAAAGACAGGTTGAATTAGTGATCTTGACTAAATTTGTGGTATTAAATTAATAGGAAATTGTCATAAGAATTGTAACTTAAACTTAAGTCATTATTAAAAAAATATGAAATACGTTAACTGTGTGTAAATTTAACACGTCACTTAAGTCAAAAATTTTTCAGTGTAGTCATCTACAGGATATCCATGAGGAAAAAAATTCCAGGAAACCGTTGTCGTTGTCATGGCAATCTGTCAAAACAGACGCTCTCCATTGGTCGAAGATAATAGGTGTAAAATTTTTATAAGAAATTTAACTCCCAATTGACAGATATTTTTAAGAAGCTGATTAAATATTTTTAAATAATATTGTTAATAAGTAGCTATTTTTCAAAAGTTATTTGGTACCTACTTATGAAAGTTATAATTTTCAAATAAATGTAAATGAATCCAATACGTTTCGAAATACTAATAAGGCCGAGAACTCGGCCGAGAATAAAGCGCAGTTGAACTAAAGTTACAGTCGAACTATGGTTACTTTAATTATACTTCGACCTAAATATAACTACTATAAAATGAAATAAAAATATTGCCGCAAAATGAAAAAATCAACGGTAATTATTTTCAACGATGCATAATATGTGATATTAACGATTTTGGTAGGGTGAGCGAGATATTTAAGAATGGTCACGATGTCCGTTTTTTTCTGTTACGTCTCGGGTTACGCTATCTCGAATGTGTAGTAATTTAATACCTCCTACGACACCTCCTATCATCTGGACTTCGTTGGCAGGATTTATGTAATAGCTGAGGCCCAAAATGTTTTTCATAAATGAATATTTATGCAGAGTGTAAATGAATTAAAGTCGAAAGCTCTGGAAGATTATTTACCCTCGGATTTACCTCATTAAAATAAGAAAAAAATTCATATCAACACTAGTATGAACAGGGTCCGCAAATGTTTCATTTTTATTTTTTTTTAAATACCAAGTAAATTTCTTGACATTTTTAATCAAATTTTGAACCCATTATACTACACTAAATTAATAAATAGACTACTTAGGCATTGGTTATACATTGGCATTTAAAGCCAATGGTTAAGCTGGTATTTTTTTGACGGTTTCGACCCCTCCCGAATTTTATAAAACGATGCCACCTGCCATTTTTAAAAAAACCGTTTGGAACTCGGTTTGGAAGTTATTTAGCAAAATGTAAATTTTTCTCCCATTTCTCACATGCATTGTGACCCCCAAATTAGCTATCGAGTTAGCTATGCATACAGGGACATTTTTTTAATAACTTCGAAAGATATAAAAAAAGAAACCAAAAAGTTACTGAGCAGAAAATGGAATTAAACTTAAATGTACAACTATTAAGAATGTATCAAAAAAATGAAGCATAGCATTTGGGGGCATCAAGACAGACCCCTATTTAGGTTTGGATTTAGGTATACAGTGTGTGACCCCCATAATGCTACATTTCGAAAAATTTGTAGTATCAACATTTCGACAAAACTTAGACCCGCTATCGATTTTGCACAAGCTTCTGCATGTCGAATAACTAATAAATCGATTCGGACATATGTAATGTGCCAGTCAAAATGGCGGAGAATTTTAGGGAAAGGGAAAGCAAAAACGGTTACCATCCAGCTATATTAAAAATTGTGAAAACGTGGCATACTTGATATTTATACAGTTTGTATTTTTTATTAAAAGTTAGATAAATTTCAGTTCCTTATATGAGAAGAACAAAAAGTAGCTGAAAAAAGATCTCACTTCAGACTGGTGATTATCGCCCCAAAATTTCTTAATAACCTAAAATAGACAAATTTGGTGAGAGCAATATAACCTTGAATTTAACGGAATATTACCCCTACTTGGTCACAGAAGAGTTTCCCAGGAAAAATTATCATGCCATCCTAAATGTGTGACGCTTTATTACTGGTTGTTCATTCATGACCGTTTTTCACATTCTACATTGTCCCAATTTTTTTAAATATTAACTCTAATGAATCTAATAAGTTAATTAAATGTTTCTGTATTACAAAACCACATTTAGTTTACCTGAATCTAATAAGTTAATTAAACGGTTCTGTATTACAAAACCTCATTTAGTTTACCCAGTTTAGTAAGTCGTTTATTTACAGAATTCGGTAGGCATGTGGCGACCATTGTAGGATCTTTTTAATACTTTTTTTTCGGTACCTTAACTGTAAAAATAATTAGTAATTGGTGTTTATTTAGGTGAATTACTGACGGGATCTATGATGAGTTTTATGACCTATAAATTTCATACTCGGTTTTTTATTGGGATAGTATCACCAGGTCTGTACCTATTGTCAAAGTCTACTGAATACGATTATTCTGTAGACTTAGCTATTGTGTTCAATCCGGCTACAACATTTAAAAAACTACAACTACTAAGGGAGAAAAATCTTATCCTCATTAATTTTTTTTAATTTTCACTTTTTATCTACCTAATTTAAAATATGAACACTGGAAACTATATTTACAGCCACTCAGTTGGTGCATTATTTGTTATAGGTATCTTGATTGACATTACAAGTTTGGGAGTAGGTAAGTACGTACCTCGGTACGTATATTTAACTAGATGGATTTGGCAATAGTGCGTCGTAAGTTGTATGCATATTGTAAATTATCAAAAATTATAATTTGAGCTCAACTGTTGGCAATGTTGCCAGATTTGAGCTCAAGTCATATAAAATTTACCTGGAACTAATTTATATTTGAGTGCATCAAAGTTCACCTTAATTTAGAATTGCAAAATAAAAGTACCTTTTTACTTTTGGCGATGCTTATTATGCTTACGCAAGAAGTTTCAGGTTGACATTGGCTACACAAATCAATATGGAAATTAGTAAACTACATGCATCCATGGTATTAAGAACGTTATATATAGATATATATATATATATATATATATATATATATATATATATATATATATATATCTATATATAGGTTAGTTACGTCCAATGATACACCAACACCATATCAAAACAACCCACATAAATATGCCCAATTTTGTTTTTACAGTTTTTATTTACCAGAAAACGAGTTCTCATTTTCTAACACCGTTTCACTTCGTTTAATTCGTAATCCATGTTTTTCTTCGTATATAATAAACACTGCAATCTTCGAGTACACAATTTGAAGAATTGTCCATATCGGTAACAAATCAGCTTTCAGCTGTCACGTTTACGCAAACGGAAAGAAAAAAAGTGAAAACGATGTTCATATGCGAGATCGACTACTAGAACAACTCGGCGAAAAACACTAAACTAACTATCGCTACTCGCCAACAAAAGCACTCTCGTTTGACACACGGCTCTGTCCGTCCAAATACTTCGAATCCGAATCGTTCCATTGGTTCAGCAGTATACATCACAAGGCCGACCTGGTCGACGGATGTCGAAAGTATACGAACGAGACACGTGCTTTATTTCTAAACAAAATACAGAAGGGGCCGATTCCCAATTCCGTTTATCCGTTTCTCGTCTATGCAGAGATAAGGGAAATGGGTATTAAAAGTAGTTTTTTTATAGCGTCTCACGCGCCCTCTGGAATTTGGAATACTTGGTCCTGTTTGCAGCGTTGGATAAGTAGTTATGGGGTCTGAGGCTATAAGTGTAGAAATAAATAAATGATGACTCAAAAGAAAAATCATTAGGCTTTAAGCATTCGGGACTCTTTGGTAGCTTTTAAAAAAATTGACACCTAAAAAAACTGATAGGAAGTAAATAATAGCGATTATTTTCTTCTTATTAATCTTGACCAATCACTGACAAGAATTCGTAAGCCAAATTTAATTTTCAAGTGGAAAAATTGCATATCATAACTTTCAGAGGTTTTTCTGGAAAAATTATCATTCAAGTTTGTCAAAGTCAAGGTAAGTTAAATAAAATGAGTATGAAGTAATTATATTATAATTTCTAGTTCAATAATTGATTGTTCTTACTGTTTTAAATAAAAATATTGTTATTAAATGTTTATTGAACTCATGAAATAATTTTACCCAATATCCCTCGTGCTACTAATTTGGAATGCTTGTTTCTAATAAATTTGTTTAAAAAATAAAATTCGAGCAAAACCACGAACGCGCATGCTATTAGTTAAACAAATTACTTAAAAACCCGTTTTCTCGTCCCTACACTCCAAAAACATATTCTTTTCAATTCTTTCGGTCTGTCTGTCAGTTCGCGGCATAGCTAAAAAACTTTAGTTCTTAGGTGACAGATTAACTTTAAATTTTGGTCAAAAATTAAGATATGCGGATGATCTGGTTACATTTTGATAAAAATCCAATATGGCGGCGGAACAAAATGGCGACCTCGTGGAATGTTAAAAAAAGTATTACTAGAAAACAAATTATCCAATTTATCTTAAAAATTTTTACAAAAATCAAGTTTAGAAATAAACTGGTAACATTTTGATACGAATCCAAGATGGGGCCCTAATAAAATATTTAAAAAATCATCCTGAAAATAGTTTTTAATAGATTAATTTCAAATTTTGTTCAAGCAGTAAGTGTGATATAAAGATAAACTAGTAAAATTGTGGTATGAATTCAAAATGAAGGAACAAAATGGCGATGAAAAATCTTGTTTTATAAACCGACATCAAGAAAAGGAGGAGGTTATCAATTTGATTTTATGTATTTTTTTAAGTATGTACATCGATTACCCCTCGATGGTTTGACCAATTTGGATAAAAATTTCAGGGAATATTCATGATATTGCCGGAGTGGCCCCATAGTAAGCACATTAAAAACATGTTAAAAGTGGCGGAATGGTTCAACATGTATCACTGTTTACGAAAACTCCTTTTTGGCTTTTCTTGACGTTCTGAAAGGTTAAGAAAAGAAGTAATATAATATCAAGATACAAAATACTACACATTCCAACCTAGAAGAAACCTCACCGTTTCTCAGGATATTTTATACCTATCAAGGGAATATCTAAAAACATTCGGAGAATAGTGAAGGATTTTAAAATCAAATCATAACTAAGCCAAAGGACATCGACAACAAAAATAGAACGCTTTCGAATCCTATAGTGAAGGGACATAACGTCCTTACAATATAAGAAGCCAAGTAGCGTTTTCATTTTAGTCATACTCAAAATGGAGAAAAAGGCCTCAAAATCAGCTATGGCAGAACACGTCTGGTCCAAATCAGATACAGTGGTTGGAGGCTAAATTAAAAACCAAATTTCATAAAAGCATCGTTTATAGAAAGAAATTAAGGTATTTGCAGTAAGTCTAGCCTAGATATTCCAAACATACGGAAGCCGTAACTTAAACTGACCTTCTTAAACTTCGAAACGCTGTGAAACAACGACAAAACAAGTATAATGGATAATTTTCCGTGTTGTGACCATGTATGTTATTGTGTAAATGACCGTATATTTGACCAAATAAATTACTGTAATATATCTAATATTTTTACCCGTAGTTTAATAAGTAAATTTCGTTCGTAACAAAAACATCAATGTTTGGCGTGCATTACTGTTACTTTAAAAGTGACGTCACTTACAAGAAACCGGTTAATTTTTCGTTACTCGATAATTAATCAGTCGTTCGTTATTAATTTTTTTCCAAAGCAGTGGCGTAACTACACCCCCGCTAGCACCCGCACCGCGTGGGGGCCCACGGATGCGAAGGAACGGTGATAATGGATCCCAAGGGAAACTATAATTTTACTTGTATCTAGTAAAACTTATATACCAACTAAATTGAAAGTTTTGAGTTTGTTTTTCTATGTATATTTCTCGATACCATATTACAGGAAATTAATATTTTATCAAAAGTAATGCAAAATTCGGTTACAAGTTTAAATGAGTAGTTACACTTAAAAAAAAATGAAATGTTTGTTGAAACTAGTGGTAAATATTCAGAACTCAAAGAACCCATCAAAATTTCTGAGAAATGGGGTATAAACCCACAATTTACTGCCAAGAGAGTACCAAAGGTAAAATCGCATTTTGATGAATTTTGGTCTGATTTTAGATTTTCAGATTCGGAACACAGGTTTAAAGTATGTATATTTTATGCAACATTAGACATTATAAACGTTAAAATAAACTGATGCCGTTTTAAATCATTTTGTCGCGTAAATGAAGTATGTAATTTTCTTGATCCATCTCTTTTCTTTTTATTCAAACCAGAAAATATTCTTAAACAAGAGGATGAGTTTTACAAAATTGATTTTAATGAATCAGAATCTCTGGGCCTTGAACTATTTGCCATAAGAAATAATAGATTAATATGTAAAGATATTCAAAATCAAAATATTCAAAGCATAACTCAGCTTCTAAAATATTTGTTAATAGAAAATTCAACATGTTCACCTAGCTTTCCTAACGCAATCAAAGCGTTAATCTTATATCTAAGTTTACCTGTAAGCGTAGCTAATAATGAAAGGAAGGTCATTTTCAAAATTAAAAATTATTAAAACCTCTTCTTATCTTAGAAATAGTATTTCTCAGGGGAGATTAGACTCTGTCTCTCTTAGCGATAGAAAATGATTTGGCAAGAGACCTCAATATAAATCAGGCCATTACTGATTTTGCGGAAACAAAAGCTAGAAAAAAAACTTTTGCCTTATTTTTAAATTAGTGTTTGTTCAGACAAAATTGGATTTTTTTTTGGTTTTGAAATGGATTATATACGAGCATATCGTGCGTATAGGGGGCCCTTTCTTGAAAGCTGCGGGAGGGCCGAAAGTTTGTAGTTACGCCACTGTTCCAAAGTGACATCATATACATTATACCGACAATGTTTGTCTTCCCCTGTTGGTTTACCAGAAAATGTTATTCTTAATTAAAAACCATTGCATACGAAAAGAATACTTTTGGGGTTGTCAGATATACAGGGTTAGTAAAAACAGTTGAAAAACGTAGTCAAAAGAACAGCTGTCTGTTGACTTTAGAAAAACGGAAAAACTTGACCATACCTTTTTCATTTTTTCAAAACTAAGTTTTCAAAATTTTTATCGAAGTTTACATCTAGTTTATGTTTAAGAATGAAATTTTCTAAAAAATTAAAAACAAAAGTTTCCCGTTCTTGGTCTGCGATAATAAATAAAGTAAATATCTGTTTTATAAAATTATAAAGTTTGTTAATAGATAATTAGTTGAATTTTTTTCTAACTTCTTATTTTGAGATAGTGATAAAAGAAATTTTTAATAGGTTTGTTTGTTTATAATTACAATTTACTTATTAGCGAGGATATTATCTTGCCTTTCATATTTGTGAAAATCATAAATTTATTTGTATACATAACATGTGCTAAAAAATTTCATTTATTATCATTATTAGCAACTTATTTATTAATAAAATAAATTTGGACTTTACCTATTTTGCAAAGACACTGCCGTTATTTGTTGTTGGGGTTTACTGAGATTTGGGATAGCTTTGAGACAAGTATAATTGCCTTTTATGGATACTGCTGTTTTATATAGAGTTATAAATGGTCCATTTTTTTGAAATAAAGTTAACAATTATTGAGAAAGTTCTTTTATGTATTATTTTATGCAATGAATAATAAACTAATAGAACATTAAATACACAACAAACAAAATAGTGGTATCTCCACAAAATGTATCTTTAAACAATCTAAAATGTGGTATCCGCCGTTTTTCGAACTATAAAGTGGTATCTCCATAAGACCCTGGAGATACCACATTTAAGGCAAGCCTGATATCCGTTTTTTAATATATTTACCTTTCTTTTAAGTGGAATATGCGTAAAGAGTTTTAGTTACCACTTTTAAGACTTGTTTTGTCTTTCGTGGTGGTTACTGGTTACTCATACTTTACTAAGTTGGGTCGCATTAGTCGCTGATTAATCGACTGAATAGCTTGTCAGTTGGAAAAAACGTCTCGTCATATGGCAATTAACGGCTGTTATTAATTTAATAGTATTTAAAACTTGAGATTTTTAAAAAAATCGCAGTAAAATTTGTGTCTATTATTTAACGTTGTGTCCCTTAATTTAGATAAGTAATTTTGTTATTTGTTTATAATTTAAAACGGGACTTAAAATGTTGAGGTTAGGTTTTGTTCTGAATATTTATTAGGCAAATAAGAGAGAAAGGTTTTGATTCCATGTTTATTTACGAATGGCCTACACACCAGATATGTTGGAAATTAAGCGGGGCTACTTATTATTATTAAAATACTCAGGCCTGGCGCGAGGCAGATCTGAAAAATTCCTGCAAATGGCAATCGTAAAACCCGACGGCGCAGTAGAAAATATTTTACAATTTGAGAAGCTTTCACACACTAAATTAAAACCTGTAAGTTTTGAGGAAACTGACAATGGACCTTCCCAAAACCCATCGTTCATATATCAAAACTGTGTTGAAACTTCTCATGAGGCATTAAATTTACATCATAGTTGGTCTTCTAACAGTAATGAAATTACCGTTATCCAAAAGAATGGAAAAGAAATTAGAAGAAAGGAAAATGCGGCACACAATAAAACCAGCGTGTAAGATTACTTGCCAAAAGAAGTGTAGTTCAATATTTTCGAGTGATGAAAGGAAATCCATTAATAGTCAATATTGGAAAATGTCATTTATTGAAAAAAGAACTTTTATTCTAGGTTCCGTAATATACAAAGATGTTAAACGTCGTCGGGTTCCTAATGACTTTAGGCGAAAAAAGTCATTGAGCTATTTTTTAAAAGTGGATCTGGAGTTTTTTTTTGCTATCCTAGGTTATACAAAAAACAATGACCGTATAATTCAAGACTGCTTTTCATACAAAGACTGCAAAAATTGATAGAAATTTAATAAAAGCTCATGTAGAGTCATTTCAGCCAACAGTTTCTCACTATCGCATGCTCCCAACAAACGATATATTCCAAGCGATATAACCATTCAAGCTATGTATAGTGACTTTAAAAAAAAACATAAACTTTCTTGTTCTTACGAAATCTATCGAGGTGTAGTTTCTAAAAAAATGAATATTTCTTTTACTAGACTTGGTCATGAGAGCGAAACATGCGATAGTTTTAATTTGCATGATATAAAACACAGCAAAGAAAATCTATGTGCCGAATGTAAAAAATGCGTTTTATGGCACACATATAAGAAAAGCAAAGGAGGCTCGAGAAACCTACAGCTACAGAAATGATACAAATATTTCAGATAAGGAAAATGTATATTTTTCTGGTGATTTACAAAAAGTCATAATCCTCCCGCGCTTAGAAATGTTTAACAAAGTAATTTTTTGCCCTCGAATAATTGCCTTTAATCAAAGTTTTGTCCCCTTGGGGCATAATCAGAAACATTTAGTACCAGTTGCAATTCTTTGGCATGAAGCATTGTCAGGAAGACAAAATGGTGACTTGGTAAGTGTATATTATAATTTTTTTTTCGCATTATGAGTGTTATGGGTTGATAATTGTGCATCTCAGAACAAAAATTGGAGTCTTCTCTCATTTTTTGTGTTTATGGTTAAGTCCTTAGAAACAGCTACCAAACAGATTATCATTTAATATTTTGAGCCTGGACATACTTTCATGTCCGCTGACAACGTAAATCATCAGGTGGAACTTTCTATGCGAAAAAATCCTAAATTGTATGATTTTAAAGATTTTGTTAACGTCGTTCTAAATGCAAACAATAAAAAGGTAAATGCGGTGACAACTACTAATTTTTATGAATGAAAAGACTGTTCATCGGCATTTCAACTTAAAAAACTGCAACCCCGTGTTTACTTGAAAGATATTGTGCAACTTCGAGCGAAAAGAGGCGAAAGAACGCTAACTTATAAAACCAATTTTTTTGACACTGAAGAAAAGGGATTGAATTTTTTACAAACTGAATACCAAAAGAATGGAATATAGTTTTCTTTCAACAAAAAACCAATGCGTGGAATTACTGAAGAGCGAAAAAATAATATAATCAAAAATTTGTCTTCAATTATCCCAGAGAATCGTCTAGAGTTTTGGAAAAATCTACCAGTTGAGAATGCAGCAAGTAATCTAGTTAACGAAATAGATGATTAAAATAAATTGTTTATTATTTCTCGGCGTTATTAGTTAAAGTTTCTATTAAAATAGTTTGTGTACTTTTTGTTACTAAAATAGTTTGTACACTTTGTGTTTTGCTTAGAAGAATCTCACTTGTTAATTTTTTTATTTGTATCAAAAAATGATATTCCTTAATTTTTTTTCTCAAATGAAAGATATTTTTGTTTCTAAGTGCAATGTATTTATATTCAAATAAATTTACATGCTTAAAAACCACAATGCTTTTCACTTATTTGTTCTGTCGGTACAGGCTAGACCAGTGAAAGGTAAAATTATTAGTAGAATGCTAAGCTTAAAAGTAGTATCTGCCATATTTTCTCCTAATCTCACCAAAACCCAAAAAATACATTAATAATTTTGGCTAATAGTTTTCTTAAAAGTACTATAAAAAAATTAAATTATAAAATTGTTTGAAAAAGTTGGGAAATCCAACTAAGTTTAAAGCCGTTTTTCTCAATTTTAACACAGGTGTAGATACCACCTTTAAGCTTGGCACTGCAGTATAAGTCAGTGGCGTATATAGATATTGCTTCTAGAGGAGGTTTCATTGAGAAATGCACATGAAATTATTAGATTTGCGTTAAAAATTATCGGAAATAAGATTGATTTAAAAAAAATGATATGATGATATGCGATAGACAAAACACACAAATACAAAAATGCAATATAAAAAAATTAAAATTAAAACTTTTGACCAGCTAAGTTAACGAGCCTGCAAAAAGTCAAAAAACTTTTTTGGGACTAGTTTTTGAGAAAATTAATGGTGAATATGTAAAAAGATACTTGTGCACTAATATATATATATATATATATATATATATATATATATATATATATATATATATATATATATATATATATATATATATATATATATATATATATATATATATATATATATATATATATATATATATATATATATATATATATATATATATATATATATATATATAAAAACGTTTTTGCTTTTTTTTTCGTTTTTATCATCTTAAGCTACCCTGTATTGCCCTGAATAGTGGGAAATAATGTTTTAATATGCACGAAATTTTGATTTTTGAAAATATTTATTCAGCTATTTTGTTCCGCCCTATTGGATTCATTCATCAAATCTACCAATTTAATTCTAAATTCTTGGTCAACTTGATTAAGCACAAAATTTGAAGTCAATTGATAGAGTAGTTTTTGTACATTGCTTTTCTAAAAGTTTTATTAGACCATTATTCTGTTCCGCTAAATTGGGTCAAACTAAAATCTTAGTAATTCTTGTACAAAATTTGGATTTAACTAAATAATATGTTTCCTTACATGTATTTGTGAAACATTTAGTCAGGTTAGGTCGCCATATTGTTCCGCAATATTGAATTTGTATCAAAATCTTACCAGTTAATTTCTGCTACACTTGTTACTTCCCTCGTATGGTAATCGTGAAAAAATCACCCTCCGAGATTTTTTCAGATCTTTACGTTTCAGGATAGCTGTTAAGGACAGCCTAAGATACCGAAAAACGTGTTTGCTCAATTCCGTCGGTATACCTGTCTGTTCGCGGCATACCTAATTAAAAAACTACTATTATTTCCCGATTGACTTAAAATTTCTGTCAAGAATTAAGGGACATATGGGGATGCCTTGGTAACATTTTGGTAAAAATCCAGTATAACAATACAAAATGGCTGCCTAGTGAAATTAAAAAAAAATATTACGAGAAAACTACTTATCCAATTTATCTCAAATTTTGCACAAAAATCAAGTACTACATAGGAATCAACTGGTAAGATTTTCGTACGAATCCAAAACGGCGGCTTAATAAAATATTTATAAATTCAGCCTAAAAAACTACTTATTGGACTGATTTCAAATTGTGTGCCATAACTAATTGTGGTCTAGAGCAGTGGCGGCTCCTCCATTAGGTCATATGGTCATTGACCCCCCAATAAATATTTCCTAACAAAAAATAATAAATAATTTATATTTTTTTAATTTCTTTTAAATCTGGAAATTCCTGCTATTATTCTAAGCGTGTAAACTCGTTGAATTGTCACGATGATTCCACGGCAGTCGCACTATCGTTGCCTCGCACAGCGATCTCCCAAGGTTTCGTTTCGTTGGACCACGAGGCTGGCGGCCCACGATGTCCTCGTGGTTATAAACGGAGGCGAATTTTTCCCGAGTGTTCCCGATTAAATTCGCATAGGTAATATACGGCTTACGTTAGCAAATTTTGAGTCAACAGCCGCGCCGAGGAAACTTAAACATTTTACGATTGCTTATTTTTATAGAATTTATTTTATTTTCAAGACTTGTTTGTTAATTTTATGGTTTAAATTAATTGAAAAAATTAATGTTTTAAATAATGGTAGCCACAGTGGTTTAGGTTAATCATGAGCCGCCACTGGTATAGAGATAAACTAGTAAAACTGTGGTGCTAATTCAAGATGGCGGCCAAATAAGATGTTTGTAACACTCTCTCGGGTTTTAGATATCTTCACGTTTTAGCGTCCCTAGATGTCAGAAAACAGTTTTTATCAATTCCATCGGTCCGTCTGTATGTCAGTTCGTGGCATAGCTTAAAAGTTACTTAACAGATTGAATTCAGATTTTAGTCAAAAATTAATTAATCACAAGGATGACCTGGTAATATTTTGGTAGAAATCCAATATGCCGGAATAAGATGGTGGCCTAGTGAAACGTTAAAAAATTGTGACTAAAAAATTAATTATCCAATTTACCTAAAATTTTGCGCAAAAATCAAATGTTACATAACATTTTGGTATAAATATAAGGAAACAAAATGGCGACCTAATAAAATATTTAAAAAATCAGCCTGAAAAAACTACTTATTAGATTAATTTAAAATTTTGTGCAAGCATTGTATGATATAACAACATTGCGGTGTGTGTTAATATAAAAACACTTACGTATTGAATTTATTTTAAATTGTTCCCAAAAAGAAGTTCCGTGTAAAGAAAATTCAACGAGTTTTTTTTCTATAAAATTTTGAGTTTTAGCACTGATGTTTCAAACATGTTAACAGACCGCCATATTGGATTCGTACCATAATTTTTATTTCACACTTGATTTTTGCACCAAATCTAAAGCCAGTGAAGGAAGTAGTTTTTTAGAGTGATTTTTAGGAACTTTTTAATTGGCCGTCTTTTGTTCATAACCAAATCACATTTGATCCCTGTGCAAAATTTGATCGCAAAAAATAAATTAGTAGATTTTTACAGTTTAGTAGGTCGCCATTTTGTTCCGCCATACTGAATTCGTACAAACATTTTCAATTTGTCAAAAGTCAATTGAATAAGTAGATTTTTACAAAGATTTTTTAAACTGTTCATTAGGCCGTCATTTTGTTTCGCCACATTGGATTTCCTTCAAATTATTAGCAGATCAAATCCAGTTTTTTTCCTATTTTAAAGTTAATTGAATAAGTAATTTTGTCTATGTCGCGAACAGACAGACAGACATACCAACGGAATTGAGAAAATGTTTTTCGGAATCTAGGGAGACTGAAAATCTCGGAAGGTCACGATTATAAAACTTTTCTCTTAAAAGGAAAAGTCAATTGAATAAGTAATTTTGTCTATGTCGCGAACAGACAGACAGACATACCAACGGAATTGAGAAAATGTGTTTCGGAATCTAGGGAGACTGAAAATCTCGGAAGGTCATTTTCCCCCGATTATAAAACTTTTCTCTTAAAAGGAAAGTAAAAATCTTACCGAGTGAGTTATGCAAGAAAATTGTGTTAATTAATATTAGTAGGTTTCAATTTCAAATCTTAATCCAGGGTCTTAGTATAGTGTCTATGTGCCAGATTTAATTGAAAACAATATAATTTTCCAACTGGAAACCATCCTTTAGGTTTGTATATGCAAGATTTAACTGTTTTTATGTAATAGATATTGCGTTAAAAGTTAAGTCACCTATAAATACATACCTTTCCTTCTTCGATGTCGTTTATGTCTTTCCCGCGATCTGGATCTGGACCGCTGAGTTGATTTTCCCGTGGAAAACTCCACGATTTTCATCATACAGCATAATAGTAACACAATCATGTCTTTTTTTATAGTAGCACCACTTCCACTTTCTTTAGTTTTACAGGCATTTTGACCCAATGGAATCATAAAACTTCTAATTCTAGTCGCTATATATTGGCACTTAAATATTGTGGTTCAACGTCCCTTCTAAGACTTGTGTTTAATAGTTTTAAAACTTAAATGAGGACCAGGTCCGAATTGATTCTTTATAGTAAAGCAAAAAGCCGCATATAGTTTTTTCTGTTATTTTATATATTAGGGCCTTGGACAACTTAAGTCTCCTCGATTTTACTATTTATATTTATTTTAATTCACAGCAATACTGTATAGAACAAATTAAAAATATCACTGGATGAATTAGTTGTGTTTAAATATACATTAATAGTGTATTAACTAAATATTTTAAAACGAAACTTTGTAACATTAGTCTTCTAACAAGAATTATCTTTATAATGTTATCCTTTAACCTTGGTTTTAGGAAAAGTTTTGTTTTAATTCAAATTTTGGGGTTCCGTAAAATACGAAACTACATTTAAATTTTTTTAAACAGAAATTAATAAATAGTTTTTATTTTTAGTCATATATTATAATTATCTCTTTACGGGGAAAGCCATAAAACATCGAGGAAACATTTTAAGACAAAAATACCTTTGTTTCTTTTGAAATGTTTTTTTTTATGTATACAGGATGTTGCATTTTTCTAGACTGATATGAACTTTCTTATTTTAAATACTACATCCACGATATACATTAGTATGGGCCTGTAATGCAACGTTTCAAATTTACCGTCATTTTTAACAGAATTAAAGAAATTTTAAACTCTAAGAATTTTCTAGAGTCAAAAAGAAATAAAAATGCATTCTATTTATATCTCTCGTCAATAAGTAACTGAAGTTACTTATTGACGATCATCTTCAGTATGTCGTTTCATTACAAAGCTTTTAAATTGTGTAATTTAAAAAATGAATATTTACGCACTATTATTCTTACGGATAAAAATTTACTTACCTTTTTGCCACTCTGATTAAGTTGAGGATTGAGTAATTGAATATCTTCATTTATTTTTTGCTTAAGTTGCTCAAGAACCTGGTTTCAATTTTTATACACTTTATATTTTAAAATTTTCCATAAAAAATAATCCAAGAGGGTTACCTCAGGGTTCCTGGATCCTGGAGAGCCCGAATAAATTCTACAAAATTGTTAATTCCAAATTGCTGATAAAGAAGTTTAATATATATTTTTTAATGAATATTGCTTCATGTCACATTGGTGAGAAGATAAATGAAATTTATAGACAACCATTTCGTAGAATTGTCTGGGCTCAACGGAAATGCGTTCTGACCCCCCAAGAGCCCTGATCTTGTCAAGTTGAATTTTTTTTTAGGACTGAACACTTAATATATTGCTTACACTACATATATATTGCAGATACGCGCAAAAAAATTCATTATGTTTAGCTAATATTTTCCAATTGTTTATTCTTTTGATAATTAATAACTGTAGTTTTCACATAATAACAATTTATCTAAAGACATTTTAAGTACTATTACTACTAGTATCTATTTTTTAGCTCTAGCAAAATCAAATAAACATTGCATTATAAACTCATAGTATATATAATATATAGTTTAATGTTTAATAATCATATCAATCCAGGAAAAATGCAACACCCTGTATAAATGAAAGCAAAATTAATCAAAAGTCCAAAAGAAACAAATAATAAGTGTTCAAATTGTTCCTCTATCTTTTATGGTTCTCCAAATAAGGGAAATAAGGCGCCTTACTTAAGACACCATGTACAAAAAGGCTCACATTAGCGGGCTCTTCGATTTTACTCCCTTATGGTTTAGCTAGAATAAAAATTGAAAAATCTTATTTATGTAGTTTTCTCTGGGCTGTTGGAATTTGACATTAAAGAAACAATTGAACGTCAAACATATAAATATGAAGAATTCTGATGTATCAACCGGAAGCGAATTTAAAAAGCCAAATCCTAAAACCTCAACACTTAAATCTCTAGGAAGAGAAATTTTTCAATAATCAGAATTTCAGCTATATTTTTTAACGATTTTTGGTGCACTGGAATATTTAGTGGCGCTAACCTCGAATTCGAAGTCGAACATTTTTCAGCGACGTTTTGTTTCCCAGATCCGCCATCAAAGTTTATAATCTTATAACACTTTTTTGCCGAGGTTTTTGCCCTTTTTCTTTTTCCTCATTTAGCAATTTTGTAATAAATTGATTGAATACATTACAATAATATCGAACTATTATATATTTATGAGCTTATAGCGTTATTTCACTCAAAAATCACTTTAATAAAATCATATCGGTCAAATGCTAAAATTGCAATATTTACTAGAGAATTTTTCTTCTGTTTGTTTTTGATGTTGGGACTGACCATTGTCATTCAAATATGAAATACAGTAAATTTTAAAAATCCAAAATGATATATTGAATGTTAAATTTATATAAATACATTTTCCAGTCATTATAAAATATAATCTACATTTTTATTATAAAAATGTACCATTATTTACCTAATAATACCATTATTTTCTACCAAAACTAGTGCGTTGTATACTCAAAAAATAATAATGACTTAAAAACGTAGCGCGCTGAACGCCTTTTTATAGGAGCGACCCGTTGAGGAATCCCAATCATCAGTATCAAATTCCGCATCAGATTCCCCCACGCCGGCTTTCCCACTTAGATTTGTTTACGGCAGTTACTATGGCAACGCAATGGTGACTATCCGTAAGCCAAATAGAGATGGGAGCGGCATAAACCTGCTGCTGCAGGCTGCAGGCGCTTGTTAGAGAATTAATATAAATTAGTGCGTTCTGATCATAGGAGAAGGAATCAGTTTTGCATCGACTGAATCGAATCGAAATTAGCTTTAAGATATAGCTACATAACTGTTTTTAAGAACAAAAAATATATTTAACATCTTATAAATTTATATTATTTAGTATTTAAAAACGCTCCAAAGCTATGGAAAATTAACCTTATAAAAAGGTTAAAAAAATAGCCATTTCGGGCGTGGCACCCCGAAAAATTTGGCGGCGCTCTTTTTACCTGCAGCGCTATACACCTAGCTACGCTGCTCTTCACCCGTTCTTAAATTCATGAGCCGCCACTGTCTCAGATTAGACTCGGTTTAAGCGGCTGAGCGCGACAGAGGTGAGGCATCATCATCTTTAAAACTATATTACTAAAATTCTTAAATTATAGTTTGAACAAAAGTGCCTTGGCACTTCAGAGACTAACCTGGTGCTAACCCGATACCGATCTACCTAACGCTTTGACCCCTGACGTGCCTGACCATCTAGCTGCTAATATAGTAATGGATCGACCTATGTATCCACAATATGCAGTACCAAATGTGAAACAAAATTGTCAAGTCTTAATTTTGAATTTTTCTTTTCGAATGACAATGATTGCCAACATCAAACACAGAAATATATTATTAAAAATAATAATTGACACATTTTTATTGATGTGATTTTTGAGTGAAATAACGTTATAAATTGGAAATTAGGTGTGATTTTAATATCTTAATGGTACATTCAACCGTTTCCTTATAAGATTACGAACTTTGATGACGAATATCGGATATTGAATTATTCAAGCTAAACCATAGGGTTGTAAAATCAAGTATATAGTTTATGTGAGATACCCTGTACATGTACAAGCCTAAAAACTGAACCAGGTACCTACTAACTGATATTAATCAAAAGTAATAGCCTAACACAAGCTAATTGTTAATAATTAATTTAATTAATTCATTAATTAATTAATATTTCATTGCAAAAAAAATTAGTAAGGATAAATACTCTCATATAAAACAAAATTTCGTTTGGCAACAGCGCTTTTCAAATGATGCTTTCGAAACAGGGACTATACAATCACAATTATGCTTTGTTAAAGTTAATTTTTTGTTTACACTTTACATAGGCGCATTGGTCCAAGTATAATAAAAGAATGCTTTTATTTAAATAATTTTGAAGTTCTACTTTGCTGAAATCGCTTATAATAAATGTTATAGTAAATACCTATAATAATTCATAATAAATAGAATAGTGTAGTAAAACCAAAGTCTTATATGTAGGCTTTGGTAAAACAGTTCAGCCTACATTTTTTTTAGTGTGTTCTGTTTTCTATTTAAAGTAACTTTAGTTGTGTTATAAAACCAGAAAAAGATCTAAAATCGAGGGAACTTAGTATATGTATGTGCATTTGATATTATATACCTCTACTACACTCTAATTTTCAAAAACCACATTAACTACTAATCATCAACAGCTTCCACGTATATTTTGTTTCCTGTAAGTCACTTGAAATGAAAATGGCCGACGAATGGCGCCAACCGTTAAAATAGAACGTCACAGAAACGGCGCTTTCTTTTAAAATCCACTTCCTACCCGCAGATTTGACACCTTGGATAATTAGTTCGACACTGTCAAAACCGTAAAATTTTTAGTTTTGCCTTTTAATGCACCAATTTGTTTATTAACGTTTGTTCGTACCTAATCCGAACAATCCAGAAATTTAGGCCACGTAAATAAATCACATCATAAAATTAACATGGCGGACACAACTCTACTTAACTACTGAGAGTACCAGGCGCGCCTTTTGTTTTGGCAATCTTCCAGGATCCAGACTGAATATATGGCATAAGAACAGACCTACGTAAGTAAGTTTGGATTCGAAGCGGGAGTGTTTGTTTTTATGAGAGTTAATAATAGTACAGTGGAGTGTGAATAGAGAAGCACATTGATATTATATGGATGTATTTACAGGAAAGTCTAATATGCGTAACATATATTGTGTTGTATATAAATAGTCGACATGAGTTACAAATATCTAGGAACGAGCAAACCGGACCCTGAATCATTCTATCGTTAATTAAAATTAAGTTAATATTATCCAGTGAAAATGTTATTTATTTTAAAAACAAAAAAAAACCCGATCGCTTAGAACGTACTTTAAAAGGCTGATTAAAAAAGTAGTAATTTTTTTAATTGAACAAAGTAAAAAATACTTATGTAACACAAATTAACCGATGAGCGTTTTTGTCTAACAGTTAGCCATAAAACACCACAGATTTGTCAAATTTTGGCAAACTATTCCTGGTTAGTTTCCTGGTCATGACTTTTAACTTCACGTTTCAATATTTTTTAGCTCTAAACTTAGCAATTTTTAATGTAGAAAGGTTACAGCAAAATTAGTTGGTCAAAAAATATCTCTTATAAGGTAATTAAACCTCCAACTTATTTTGTTTTGTAGTATTTATTTAACGTAACTAGACAGTTAATTTTAATAATAATAGCTATATAAAATGCCAAAATATGACATTTTTAGTCAATGAAAATTGAAGTCAAAATGTGATCAGAAAGTGGACATTTTAGCAAGAATTTACGTTAAATTATAGTAATAATAGCTATATAAAAATGCCAGATTTTTACATTTCAAGAGAAATCGAGAGGAAAAAATATGGCTTTTACTATCATATTTTTGTTTCAAAATTAAATTAAAATTGGGAAGTATTATTTTCTTTATTTTAGCTATAATATTCCATAAAATGCCACTTTTTTAAATTTGTGTTCAACCTATAAAACGACTTAAACATCACTGAGGATTTATTTAGAAAAACGAAATATAAAATGTTTATCATACAAAAGTCTAATAAAAAGTTTAATCATTCTACCACGGCACGATCACACATACCTATTACTCCACTTAGGGATACGATGGCTCCTGGGTTTTAAATTAGCCATTTTTTAGCGAATACTAAAGACAAACCAAATAGGCATTTTTATTGGTAAAAATTTTAGTACATGCTGCCACATTTTGGCTACGGTTGAAAATGATTGCCCTTTGACAAAGATTTGTCTACAAAGTGGCCAGCCAATTTCCAAAAAACAACCGAAACTTTTTTGTTCCGCCATGATTAAAATTAATATTAAAATAATTTCCTAGCAGCCAATACATGACCTATAAAAATACATATTTTTTTACCTATAAAAATGTATTTTCCTGATCCATTTTCTTCGTAAAATACGTCTACAAATAAATATTTAAAAAAAGTATTTTTTTTTTAGAAATAGAAACATTTAGTTTCAAGAAAGAGCGTGTGTATTACATATTTATCTTAAGGGGGAACTGCACGCAGTATTATGGATCATTTGCAAGCCTTCCGCCGCTGCAATATTGTGTTAAAACTATAAGAGATATGTATTAGCTTCAATGTGATTTTAATACGGAAATATGTATAGTTGAGCGCTAAATGCGAATTTTTATGAAAAAATCAAATCTAGGATTATAAAATAGAAGTAGATTTGTTCATTTTCGACCATTTTTTGACGCAAATGCCGTCGTATATAATTTTTCTTCCACAAAATGGCTCTTTACCGCCTTGCATTGATCCTTTGTCTACGTAACTGCAAAATTTGAAATGGTAAATCGTCTTTGTATTTCTGCAGGGCGTGAACCCTTTTGAACCCATTTTTAAACGAAATGTAATTTAAATTGCCTGTACATAGCACATTTTTTGAGGTCGTACGTGCAGGAAGTTTTTTCTAATACGTAAGTACCTTTTCATCTTACTTTGAACTTGACTAGACCTTTGTCACTGGTTTTTCACTTTTTGCGTGCGGTTCTCTTTTAAGTTACTTACTTTAACAGTACCTGCGCAACTCACAGTCAAACTTCTGCGAAATCAAAATCATAAATTTTTACACTGGTTGACTCTGTTAATTTCATTTATACAATTTGAACCAATTGATGATTGTATAAATGAAGAAAAGACAAAAAATAAGGAATTATTTTGCTAAATATCGGAAAAAATGTTTCTCAAATCACGGTTAAAGAACAAATCAGCTAAAAAAGCCTAATTTTAAGTCAAGAACTAACCAGTAAACCCAACAATACAATTAAAAGATAGAATCGTATAATTATCAGTTTGCCATTTTTACCCATTATAGCCTAATTATCAGCCCGATTTTTGCTATATTTTTATATTTAAAATTATGATTTGCATTTAGATTTAAAAAAAATTAATTTCATTATTTTTACTTTTATTTATAAAAGTAAAATACTATGGTTTGTAGGAGAATCAAATAGGATATTTGTAAGAACAATGGTGCGTTTAAGAAGCTCTATATCCCAAGCATATGAAAAAATTGGGCTACAAAACACTGACAATTGTGATTGTGGAGAAATAGGGGAATTAGAACTATGTAATAGGATTTCTAAGACATCATATTAAAACATTCTCCAATAGTATTGTTAATCTTTCTTATAATCCTATAAACTTAATTTCATCGGGAAAAAAGGAAGTATGTTATAAGTTGCACAAATATATTTTAGTTGAAAACATTAAAATTTAATTTAATTAAGAAAATAAATGAAAAAGAAAACAAAATAAGTTTAAAAAAAGATTTAAAAAAAAGACAAACCAAAAAAGAAAGTTTGTCGAGTTATGTCGTCTATTTATTTAGAAATATTTCTATGCGTAATTTGTCATGTGGGTACTAGGATGCTACGTACTGGCAACACTAGCCATAAAATTGTGCCAAGCTACGATGAAATTTGTCGAAGGACACCTACTATAGGGAATAAAATGCAAATATAGGACCTATTTAAGGAGAGTTATTGACACAAGAAATGTTTTGTGTCCAGAATATTGTCAGTTAATATTATCAAGATTCATTAATATTTAAACTGAAATAGCCTAACGAGCAAAATATTGACCCTCCTAATTCAGGAGTGTACCTCCATGCCCAAATTATCTTTTTCGATTAATTATAAAAAAGATTTAAAATAATGCCAGCCAATATGCCATTTTAATTTTCTTATTATGCTAGCTATGGGATGATCCCCACCAAGGACGTAGACAGAAAATTCATTTTTGAGGGGCCAGTTGGGGGCACAAATAGTTCTATAGGGGCCTATATACAGGGTCTGTCATTAGTGTGTCAAAGTAGCATACTTACTAAAGATTTTTTTTACAATAATGATGGATCCTGTAACAAATAATATGTGCCAGTAAAAAAAATTAAAACGACTTTTCTACATTTATTTTAGGTTTTTGACTTAATTAACAAATTTTATACAAAAATAACTTAATTAAACACATCTGAAGAGACATGTTTTTTTCACTTTTATTTAAAGTACAGTTGTGGAAGTATTACTAAAACTAATAAAAAATAAACATGAATAGTATAAACCGTTAACTAAAAAATACAAAAAAAACCATTCATAAAATTAAATTTATTCTTCTCTTATTTTCCGCGAAAATATCTATTACTCTTTGAACATCTATGTCTTTTAAACAAGAGAAAGTTCGCTCACATGAAGCACTAGAGACCGGGATTGTTACAGCGATTATTACTGTTTATATTTTCTTTGTTTTAATTAGGTAAGTCAGCTTATATTTGGGATTCTTACTAGTAGAGATATATTTTATTTCGTTAAACATATTGTGCTTGTATGAGCGTATTGTATAATAGGTTTAGACAGGCTAATGGGAGGGCCCGTGGGAAGGCTACATGATAAAAAGGGGGGCCGTGCCCCCCCCTCGTCTACGTCCCTGATCCCCACCCTACCATAAATTTCATCCAAATTGGTAAAATCATCACGAAGAAATCCGTGTACATATTTAAAAAAGAAATATATATATATATATATATATATATATATATATATATATATATATATATATATATATATATATATATATATATATAGTGTGTTTTCATTCCGGGTGTACATCCGTTCACTACTGTCTTTCTGAAAAGAACATATTGCTATGAACGAGGATTTCCAGGCACATATAATACAACTCTCGGAGCATTGCCTTAAAAATACTTATTTTTCATTCAACGGGCAAATGTATAAACAAATGGAGCTCCAATTTCGCTATCACCAATAGTCGCGAATTTATTTATATCATATTTCGAGAAAAACTTTGAAAAAGCAAGTTTAAAGCCCAAATTATGGATTCGTTATGTGGATGACATATTTATTATATGGCAACATAGTCATGCACAGCTCGAAAAATGTTTGACTCACGTAAATTCTATCCACCCCAGAATACAATTTTCTCTAGAGTTAGAGGAGAACAACAAACTACCGTTTTTAGATGTTTTGGTCATCATCCAGCACAAATTCAAGCTGTGGCAAATACCCTAATATCTAGATCCGTGCGATTAACTGAAACGCAGACGAGACAAAACGAACTTAAGGTAATATCTAGTGCTTTAAAGAAAAATTGCTACACAAATCGCATCATAGAGAAAGCTATTAATGCAAAGGTTTCCCGAACAACGAACAACAAAAACTATGAACCGGGAAAGCAACAAGTAGTCTTACCATATGTAAAAGGCACAACAGACAGAATCGGAAGAATTCTTAGGAAACACAACATACAAACAATACACAAGCCACAAACAACTATAGGTAAACTACTTGGAAATCCAAAAGATAAAATCAAACTGGAAAACCACGGAGTATACAGTATTCCGTGCCAGGACTGTGAAAAGTTGTACGTGGGGCAAACTAACAGGCGAATATCAGCAAGAGTGGAAGAGCATAAACTCAGCATCAGAAATAAACAAACAACCTCAGCTTTATTCCTACATCATCAGGAAACCGGCCATAAAATAAATTTCGATGGTTGTAGGGAGATTGCCAATATAGAACATTATAAGACCAGAATAATCCGAGAAGCCATAGAAATTGAAAAACAAGGTGATTTGAATAAAATGGACGAATCATTAAAACTAGCAACAGTATGGGAGACAATAATCGACAAATCTAAAATCGCAAAAACTTAAGCGCAATCGCGAGAAAGAAAGCTTCGAAAATGCCAAATGTGATTTTGGCGAAACGTCAGCAAAACTGTTCTTTTCAGAACGACAGTAGTGAACGGATGTACACCCGGAATGAAAACACACTGTATTTATCATCCGTGAAGGCCTAAAAATCAACAATATATATATATATATATATATATATATATATATATATATATATATATATATATATATATATATATATATATATATATATATATATATATATATATATATATATATATATATATATATATATATATATATATATATATATATATATATATATATATATATATATATATATATATATATATATATATATATATATATATATATAAATATGATATAAAAGAAATACCGGGGAGTCGATTAAAAATAAAAAGAAAAGTTCATATAAACACAGGCCAATAAACTGGAAAAGCTTCGTCTTCGAAATATATTAAATTGTTTTAGTTTTTTTATATTTTACAGCAAGAAAGTTAAGTTCCTCATTGTGTTCTGTAACGTTTTCACCCTGTAGGTTTTTTTAAATTATTTAGTCGCTTTATTTAGTAGTAGTAGACTAAATTTATTTAATTAATTAAATTAAAATCTAGGAATATATCACGTATTGCAGTGTTTTGGCTTCCCCGGTAAAAGGAAAGTATTGAAACCGTCAATAGAAATCATCTTTCCAGGTTTTTACATATGTTCACGTTTTAGCGTCCCTAGATGCGAAAAAACATTTTTTTTTCAACTCCGTCGGTCTGTCTGTTGATCTGTCTATCTGTCTGTTCGCGGCATAACGATCGATTTCGTCGAATAATTAATCTAATTTGCCTCAAATTTTGCACAAAAATCAAGTATTACGTAGGGATCAACTAGTAAAATTTTGGTACGAATACAAGATGGCGAAACAAAATAACGGCCTAATAAAATATTTCATCAGCCATATAAATCAGCCTGAAAAAACTACTTATTAGATTGATTTCAAATTTTATAAAAGATTTAATTATTTAGAATAAAATGTTTAAAAAATTAACCTAAAAAATCTTCTTCAATTGACGTCAACGCAAAAATGAAATGTGATATAGGGATAAGTTAAGTGGTTTGAAAATCAGTGTAAAAACTACTTATTCAAATTATTTTAAATTACGCCCAGAAATCAAGTGTGGGATAGGTAGAAACTGTTTGGTTCGAATCTAATATGGTGGAACAAAATCGCCCCCAATAAAAATGAAAGGACAGTATTGTCACTAAATGACTCTGTGTGGAACAAAATTGGGTCACACTTCAGTATTTCTAATAAAAGGAATGGTTCATAATGAGGGAAGTTCCGTGTGAAGGAAATTTACCGATTTCTTAGGTGTTTTGGACTTACCTATATTAGATCTTTTTGTGTAAGTGGCCGATGCTGTTATAACATATTAATGTAAATATCACGAATAAGAGAGTTTAAAAGCACAGTGGAACATAAGCCAGTCAAGTTTTGTTTATCAAACTCGATAGTAAGCAAGGTGGAAATTAACAGGCGGCATGTTATATGGCTTAAAAGAAGCGGGCTGTTGGTAAATTGCTTATTGAAAGGGTTTAAACTATGAGGGTGTGGAGCTTAAGAGGCGAGAGGTTTACACCGCCCTATGTTATCTGCTTACATTAAAAGTTTTTAGGCATTATTAAATTTGATAAAGCATTATCTTTTGCAGGGTCGGGCTTAGATATTTTCAAGGACCCTGTGCTAACTATTTTTTGCTGGCACCATCTCCTTATTCTCATGCAGAATTTAAAAAATTGTCTAATTAAAAACTATAATTAAAATTTTGTAAATTCAAATAACAAATATCACAAAATAAAAAAATTAAGGTTTAATTTCGTTAATAATTCAACATTTTAAAGTAGGTAAGTAGATACTAGGTATTGTTAGTCCAACCTAAATAATTTTAGAAGCTTTTCCCTGTGCTTGACTTGAACAAAATTCTTTATAATTTTCGATACAGCGTGAAACGAAAGTAAGGAAATAACGAAATATTTCAGATACCATTTACCTGAATTTAATGAGAATTTGTTCACTTAGGTATGAAATTACGCCAAGTTTACCGTTTTTATGTTATAAAAGGAAAATATTTGTTTAAAAGGAACACCCTATATTATATTACTCTTTTAAAATCTACTTAAAGTTCTTAATACTTTTTATTAAGAGCACTTTTTATGAAAGTCCACAGTTTTTGCGAAACTAAGAGTCTATACATTGTTTAATGTATTACCTTTTATTAATATATCTCCACACAAAAGGTTACCTGATATATTTGACAATGTCAGTTTTGGCGATTTACAAAAATTGATGGTTTAACTGTAACCCAAAGAATTGAAATTTTAATTATACTCGGTTATGGGGATAGAATGCGAAACCTGCAAGATGTTTATAACATTTTTAATGAGAAATATCCAATAACTAAATCTATCGGAAGTAAAATTAACAAAACTTTCGTGAAAGGTAAAAGATTCTGTATCTTCTGATAGAACTTAACGCGCAACGGATGGGGATAAGGCTCTGAATGTTTTAATCAGTTTAGAAGAAAATCCTCAACTTTTTATCAGAACATTAGGAAGAGAAAATGACGTCTCACACATGTCCGTAGACCAACTTCTAAAAACTGAAAAGTTTCATTCATATAAAAAATAACTTTAGTATAAAAACTCTCTACCCAAATTGGCTGTTTTTTAACCTTTTTATGAGGTTAATTATCCATTGCGGATGCAGCGTTTTTTAATACGATCGAATAACTACTTCCGCCTCCGAACGCACTAATTTACATTAATTCTATAACAAGCGAACAAGCGCCTGCAGCCTGCAGCAGCAGTTTTATGCCGCTCCCATCTCTATTTAGCCTAGGAATATTCACTATTGTGTTGCCATAGCAACCGTAAAGAAATCAAAGCGCGAAAGCCGGCGCGGCGTGCGGGGGAGTCTGATGCGGAATTTGTTACTGTTGATTGTGATTCCTCAACGAGTCGCTCTTATGAAAAGGTGTTTTTGAGTATATAAATAATGTGAATTTATATAAAATATACTAGATTTTTATAATAAAAATGTAGATTATAAAATGCTTAATATTTTAAAAATATTTTTATTTTTAAATAAATTTTTAAGAAAATATAGGTGAAGCGGCACTTCACCTGCGTTCCCTGGCGAGCCGCCAATGATATGTACTCGTTTTAGTAATAGGACAGTACTTGCTTTTAAGTTGTGCCCTTCTGTCCCCAGAAATATTACGAAGTATGCCTAAATGCATTTCTTTTTAGCAACAAAATCTGAAGTAAAAACATCCTAAAGATATATATTTTTTTGATAACAATAATTGTTCCAAATTAATTCCAATAAAACTTCTATAGCGGAAATTTAGATGGGGTTTGTATATTACGTTCAGATTTTTTATTTGCGGCAAAAAAGGATTACCAATTTACCTTTATATATTATTACTTACAATATTACAGCTTTAGAAAAACGAAAACTGATTATAGCCTTGGTAGTTAAAATAAAGACAAAATTAGGGTAATTTATGGCAAAAAGTTTCTCACGCTTTTTGGCATAATAATTGAACTTTAAGAAGTAGGCAAGCTTATAAAATGCACATATGTATTGAACAAGGAAACTACACTTTCTGCGTTACTGTTAAAAGCGTATTTTCTAGTTTATCTTTAAACTATAATTTATTTATATTATTTAACTTTAGAAGATTAATTTTGTGATTAATACCCACAATCGATAGTACATAATATGCATATTCATAGTGATTGATTTACGACTTGAATATTAGATCTTGGCATAGCTGTGTGATAATATACGTTATATAACAAATATCTAGGCCGACAATCCAACTACAGACTAACAGTTAAATCATCTTATCATTGCTCACCTACTGTTTATTTCTTTTTTCACGAAGCTTAAGATATTTACACTCGTATTTACATGAACTCGATAGGGGAGTAGACTATACGGATAAAAAATAATCTATAACAGATGTGTAGTTAATTCGGGAGCTGGGAAAATTTGTACTGAAATCCTTATAAAAACTAGAAATCGCAGCAGAAAATACCGGTTGTTTAACCACTATATATTTGGCATTTACATCTGTTGTAAAGATATTTTTTTAAAATGTATCGTCCTAAATACTTAGTAGAGTAAATGTAAAATTCAGATTAACATTTCTGTAAGTTTTTGCAGGTTTTTTTTTAATTGTCGACGTTTTCGCAACTTTACCTACTCCGTTGGTTCGCAGATATTGTTCCTGTTGTTGTGTTAGAGTGGTGTATCATTTGGGGTTAGGAAACATCTGCGGAACAATGGAATAGGTAAAGACTAATATGGGTTTCATGCAGTATATAGAATCTGTGTCCTGAGGATGCAGCAGTAAATTGGAGAAACGTCAGCAATTTAAAATAGGGCCTTTGTTTTATTTACTGGATCCTAGCCCCAAGTAATACACCACTCTAACATAACAAGAGGATCGTTAATTAAAACCTTTCAAAAACTTAATATCTGTAGTAAGTAGACTTAAGAACAAAATTTTTTAAAAATTCAACGTAAAAAATCTTGTTCAATTGATTTTAAATTTTGCAGTAAAAATTAACTGTGAATATGGGATACTTTATTTTAAATTATGCCCAAAAGTCAAGTGTGGCATAGGTAGAAAGTAAATGGTAAACTTATGTGTAGGCATCCAATATGACGCAACAATTTGACGGGCGATTTTTTGGAAGATACGACAGTGTGGCGGACTCAGTTTGGTTTTTGATTTTGTTATTTTATTTTTGTTAAGGTGATTTCATGTTATGACATTAAAATTTTAATTAAAAATTTATCAATTTGACAATTTAGCATTTGTTTTTATTTCATGTTACCACAATGTTTAAAATTACTTTAATTTTTTTTACCTTAATTTATGCCACGTAAATGTTTGAGATATCTATAAATCTGTCCTGAAAAACCACCAGCATTATTTTAAAAATTATCATCACTTTTAAAAAAACTGGATCCTGACAATTTGGCGGGAGTCAATTAGGCGTTTAAGTGAATTAATTTCCAGGGAATGTACCTCAACACTATATTTTTCGCCAAATTGACTTCTGCAAAATTATCGTAAAATTAATTTCTGGCAAGTTGTCGTATTTGTCAAATTGTTGTATTCGCCCAATTGTCAAATCCGTTAAACTGTCATGGACCAAATTGTGGTATTTGCCAAAATGTCGCACAGTCGGAAAATGACCATAATAAAAAATGAAAAATAAAATTGAGTCAGATCGGATGCTTTCGCGTTCTTATAAGTTTAGTAAAAAAGAAAAATGCAACCTTTAGTTTAGTTTAGTTTTACTACAAATAATCAGAATTTGGGGTATAATTAATTGCATAAAGTATTATCCAGTCTTGGCGTAACTATTAAATAAGGTTCGCAATTATTGAAGTGCCCTGAGTCTCGAAGATCGTTAAGTGTTTTTGGGCATTTCAGTTGGTAGGAATTGAGAAAGAAGTTAACATTTGTATTTAGTACGAAGTGTGAGTTTTATCTGAATTTATCTAATAATATTGAAATTTTTCTATATAAGCAAGGAATTGTTGCTATTAAGGCTATTAACAAACTACAATAGAAACCAGTAGCAATGATAACACTAAGTGACACAAAATACACAATACTCTGGTAGCTGCTTTATCCCGGAAAAACTTATAGATCTTTATTTATCCAAACCTCTACTAGAGTGTTTTTTCGGATATAATTTGTCAATTTTGGTTTAACGATTTTCTGATTTAATATTATCTAGATTTTAACAAAAATCCTAAATTTATTCTGCCAGACTGAAGTAGATCCTCAGTAAAGATTCGCAAGACAAAGCAATTTTATTCACTACATTAATAGTTTAGATAATGCCTGATCTATATGATTTTGTAGCCATTAGAATATCCAAACTATTCAAATTTTCATAAATGTCCTGACTGAGCTGTATTAACCTATGTTATATTTCCGCCAGTGTATAATTAAAACGATAAAAACACCTTTCAACTTTCTGAAACTAAAAAAATAACAAAAAAATAGGTAAATTTCCTTTACCCGGAACTTCCCTCGCTATGAATCTTTCCTTTCATTAGGAATAGTAAACTGTAACCCAATTTAGTTCCGCATATAGTCATTTAGTATACCGTCTTCTCAAAAATTCTTATTGAGCGTCATTTTCTTCTACTATATCGGAATCGTACCAATATTTTACCAGTTTCTCCCTATGCCATACTTATTTTTGGGCATGATTGAAAATAAATTGAATAAGTAGTTTTTACACTGGTTTTTTAAGACCGCCATTTTGAATTCGTACCAGTT
The DNA here is from genome assembly GCA_030620095.1 of Kuschelorhynchus macadamiae. Taxonomy (NCBI): domain Eukaryota; kingdom Metazoa; phylum Arthropoda; class Insecta; order Coleoptera; family Curculionidae; genus Kuschelorhynchus; species Kuschelorhynchus macadamiae. The sequence continues at coordinate 454,909 of JAUTXW010005489.1, forward strand.
AGTCCCAGTGGCGGCTATTCGGAGGGTAGTAGGGAAGTGCCTCTTCCCTAAAAACCTGGAGAATTATTTTTTAACACACTTTAAAAATCAATATAATATACTAATTTTCAATATTAAACCTTTTCAATATTAAATCTAATTCATTTCATTAAAAATGATTAATAATTGCAATGTTAAATTTAAAACACAAGACGAAATGATATACTTGGGCGTATTAAGCTAACCCGTAGGTGCAACCACCACACCGGCAGCAAACTCGTTTGTGTCAATCCACCAAGGGAAGAGCCACGTGCGAGATCGGTAAAAATCTTCCAGCGAGGAAATAATACGTCGATATGACAACGAGAGTATCGCGCCTCTAGGGAAGAGCCGCAGTTTAACGCTTCCGTTCGTATTGTACGTAAAGTAAATCGCGGCGATCGCGCTATCGCGCTTTATTCAATATTTTATCGGCGGTCTTTTATTTTATTCTTTGAAGAAGTGGCGCGTGTGTGTAGTTGAAAATGAATTCGTTTCGGCCCGTTAGTGACATTGTTTGTAGTTTCTTAGAATCTCCATTTTCCCGTTGGAAAGAAGATGACAAAAAGGACCTTTTAATTACGGGTCGACAAACAAGTGTGCTGACAATTAGTGCTAAAAAAGATATTAAAAATTCTGGTAAATCCTACAATATTCATCTCAAAAATTCTTGGTTTTCTGAATTTAAGTGGCTGGGCAGCAGTGGATATTTGCAAAAAATGTTTTGCATGCGGTGCCCATTTCAAACCTTGTCTGATCTACTTTTCTATAACTAACACTTCCCTTATTTTTTTACCCACGAGCCGCCACTGGTTAATCCTTGTACCATATTCAAGTTTTATGCAAGATATTAAGTCAATTAAATAAGAGAAATTTTTACATTAACTTTTTTAGACATTTTATTTGGCCGTCTTTTTGTTTCGCAGTCTTGAAGTCGACCAAAATTTTAGCAATTTATCTTTATGTCACACTTAATGGATGATCAAAATTAGAAATTAATCTAATAAGTAATTTCAGATTCATTTCTTAAAAATTTTATTAGGCCGCCATTTTGTTCCGCCATATTGGATTTTTACCAAAATATTAGTAAGTCATCCCCACATAACCCTTAATTTTTGACCAAAATTTGAAGTCAATTGGGTAAGTGGTTTTTAGCTACGCCGGCGCCGCTAACTGACAGAAAGACCAGTGGAATTGAGAAAACATAATTTTTGGCATCTAGGGACGCTAAAACGTAAAGATATGTAAAACCTGGAATTTTTTCACTATGACAAGTATTTCATTTGGCTGTCATTTTTTCCGCTATATCTTGAAACCAAAATTTTATCAGTTCGTCTCTATACCACAATTAATTCTTGCACAAAATTTGAAATCAATCAATTAAGTAGTGTTTTTAGTCTGAATTTTTAATTATTTTATTAAACCGCCATTTTCTTTTAGCAGTACCAAAATTTTACTAGTTAATTACTACATAATACTTGATTTTTGTGCAATATTTGAGGTACATTGAATAAGTAGTTTTTTAGTAATATTTTTTTTTAACATTTGACTAGGCCGCCAATTTGTTTCGTTTATTGGATTTTTACCAAAATGTTACCAGGTCATGCCCACATGAGTTTAAAAAACGACAGCTATGTCTGGGCATATCAAAATGCCATAAACCAAAAAAATTCTTTAAGGTTGCCTAAAAACTTTGGAGTAAAATTTGCTTATCGGACTTAAGTTGTCTTTGCTTACTACGATTTACAACGTTTCGACCAGTGATGTATCTCTGATCGTTATCAAGTGTAAAATTTTAGTTTAGTCCTAGCCATTGCAACTTATATCATAAATTTAGTCCATATTATTTAACTACAGAATGGAAATATAAACGTAAGTCTTAGAGCCATGCATCGACGATATTTATATACATAGATCCGAACCTATATTATTATGTCCTAAAATAATTACTCATAAACGCATGTGTGTGAAAGGATTCAAAGTAGGAGACTGCATTTTTGATTCTCATTTTAGTTTGACAAATTAGCCTTAACGATTTCTGTCTCCTTTTGTACGATGGCTTAATTGCCTGGATACAATTTTATTACTTTATGTATAAAACATATGATTTAACGTTATGTGCATTGGCAGATATTATGACATGGCACACTTCATTTAATTTAATAGGTAGATTTACAAAAAAACAATAGGAAGTTGCTGCTTCCTTAAGAAAAATCATTAATATAGTCCGACCGGAAAAGAACTTTTTATTTTTACTCCCACCAAGAAAGATTTGAACTTGAGCAGAAGGCTACATCTACTTTTCTTAAGTAATTTTTTTTACGAAGTCCATTTCCCATACTAGTTGCCATTTTTTTCCTAAAGATATTTAAGAGTCACTATTAGCCAAGAAAGGTTCGATGCTCTTTCTGTATTTAAATGAAATTGTTAATCAATTTGCAAAATAAAATGTAAAAAGTAATAGATTGAATCATTTTTTGATCCTTTTGGCATTAAGTGTTTCTTCATTTCTTTTCTAGCTCTAATTAAAAAATAGTTTTATTTTATTATTAATATTTAATTATTATAGGTATTTTTTTACTGATATATATGTTGACGCTATAATACCTATACAGTATACCCGCGGATAAAGGAGACTAGAGGACAAAACAAATAAAAATATTAGTTTCAAGAAAAACCTCTCTAAATAAAAAAATTCGATTCATATAGCAAATTTTCGATTTTATTATACGGGTTGCATAAAAAATACAAAAATATAAAACATTGCCATGAATCAACTAGCCTTATCTATTGTGAACCAACTCCAAAAAAAGGAGGAGGTTATAAATTTGACCATATATATTTTTTTATATATATATACTACGCGATGGTTTGACTTATTTGAATGAAATTTTCAGGAAATAGGATATTATCGAAGTTGTCCCATAGCAAACATATTAAAAAATGTAATGTAATAGCCTCGTTTTAAGTTATTTAAGCGAGCGCCGCGCGTTCACCATATCATCAGGGAAAAAAGTATCTTTTAAATTTTGACAATTTTTATAATACTAATGCAGTGGATTCAATAGTTACTCATTTATTTTATTAGGGACCTCCAAAATTTTAGTTCAGGCATTAAAATTTAAAACTATCTAGGTATAAACAAAACTAAAAAGGATGAAATAAAATTGTAAAAAAATAGAACTTAAAAAAAGCACTAAAATTCAAAAAATAATATTTTATTCCACATTAAAGATTTGATATCTGAAGACGGTTACACAGTAAAAAAGACCATGTCTATTTAATGTTGGTTGTATATACAGGGAGGCGCAATAGTATGACAAAGTACCATATCTCCCTCGATTTTTAAAATTTTAGTATCCGTAAACGGTATCCCAAGCGACCCCAATCTGAAAGGACAGCGTTCGAAAAGCTTGTGGAGCGTTTCCAAAAATCGGGTAAGAAAATTAAATTTTTATGTTGGCCGAAGAATGGTTCAGCGAATACTTAAAGCTAATAAAATGCATACTATATTCAATTACTTCAAGAACTTTTTCCCGAAGACTGCCAGAGAAGACTGGAGTTTCGTCTGTGAGCTCAAAACAAAGTATCAGAAAGAAGAAATTTTCCTCATTTGGTGCTATTTGGAGACGAGGCTACGTCATTAAATGTTTGGGAAGTATTTTAGGTATATTATATTATTAGTATATTTTAGTGTAGAGTAGATAGAGGGTGTCAACATTAGAAAAATTTTTGAACACACACGTCTCAAAAAATCCCTCTAATTTGATAAGTGGACTGTTTTAGTTTTTAATGTTTACCTCAAAAACGGTAAGAGATAGAAACGTCGTTTTGGTGCCTTTCGATAGTCAAGGTAAGGTTCCACAACAGTAAAATAATGGTGGGGAGTAATCACAAAGACACATGTTAATCACTATTTTTAAAACCACTTAAAAACAAAAAAATTAAAGATACAAACATTTTTGTTCAGATCTCTATCGATTGGTATATCACAGGTTTTTTTTGTTGTATCATTAACAAAATAATCAGAACCGTATTAGCAGGTAATAAAAGTAAATAACTAAATATTTTAACAATTTTTAATTTCAAAAGGATTACAGTAACCGTTAAAACAATATAACAAAAAAGCAATAAAAAACTAGTACATCTCTTACATATTTTACATCTTAAACTAATTGCATCATTCTACACACAAGCATAGCCTAGCGCATTTTAATTTTTTTAAGAAGCATTAGCATTTTGGGCCACAAATTTTACAATTACATTTCAATAAAATATTGGATGATATTTTATTAAAAAACATATTTTTAATATATAGTGTTAAAGCATTCATTGTTGGGGTAAATTCTGAACGGTTCGGTTTTTTTTTGTGCAAAAAGTTGCATTCGACAAACGTCAATTTTTTTGGTTACAGAATGTTCGTACGTTATTATAACAAATTTTGAAATAATATTAAGTTGCTCCAAATTAAGTTCTTTTGAATGCAGCATTGAATCAATGAACGTAGGTGTAACCTCCACAAAAGACTCCCAAGCCTCCCAGAATTTCTTTTTTCCTTTTCCAAAAAAGAAGAAGTGGTGTCGCAATCGGTCAAGGAATGAAAAAAGAAAGAGCCAGACTTTTTTCATTAATTTTGTTAGCAACTCCCATACGAAAAATATACCTTAGGATTTTGTTAGTACCAAACGCGGTCCATATGTCTTGATTTTTATTTTGATATTGGTAAAACATTGCAAGTGCTAAAACATCATATTGTGCTTAAGTATGTGTATGTGGAAATTATATCATATTTTTATTCTTGTGGGGTTATTTTAAAACATATACAAAAATTATGCAGAATCTCTATTTAATGGTACCAAAACGACGTTTCTATCTCCTACCATTTTCGAGAAAAACAACAAAAACTAAATCAATCCATTTATCAAATTTGAAGGAGGTGGGAGGGCGGTCAGCATGACTTTGAGATTGGTCTGTTTAAAATTCTACTAATGTTGACACCCTCTATCCACTATAGAAAGAAAGGATTTGCTTTTACTCAAAAATGAAGTATCAAGCTATTTTTGGACGACAAGCCACTATAGGCTGGTCTAAGCGCGTAGGTATGCTACATACAAAATGTTAAGAATTTTGCACAGATTTTAATTGCTTCATGAAAAATAAGGTAATCCATTAAAATAAATGTCACCGTTACCCAGTTACCCCGTCTAAATAAATCGTCTTATAGCTTTAGTGCTAGTCTCAAAGAAGCGCAATTTAATAAACCATTTTATATGAACTTTAATTGAATTTGCGCAGTGTAAATTTGCGATTGATTATCGGGAACTTAAATATTGTTATAGGAGTTTAGGATGGTGCCTTATGGTACCTTTGTAGACCCTTTGTAATATCCTGTAAAAACTTACCTAAGTATATAAAAGATCCTTGAAGAACTAACAAGTTGTCAGCCATTTAGATCTAGAACAAACAAATATTTTACTAAACGAAGTACATTTGACCAATAGATTTACTAATATAAAGGTTGATTCACGTTATGATGGTTTAAGGTTGATTATCACTATACATTATATTTATGTTCCATTATCGTTACATATACATATGAATTCCTAAAATCTAGTTGTATACACATTTTGCCGAAGACAGTTCACTACGTTGAGTCGCCGTGCAATGAAATGGTGTGTGTTGTAATTTTATTAGTTAAATGTGGTCTGGTAGATATTTAATCATAGCTGCTGTTCTCTTGAATGAAAATAGCGACTTAAAAAAAAATTAAAAAATGCTAAATTTTATCTTTGTAACTGTGTTTAGGGTTTTTAAATTTGTTTAACGCAGTATTTTTTTCACAAGTTGGATCAACTGTTTCAGCCTATCCGTCAAAAATATGTTTCCAAGAATCGTGAACCGAGCTGATAGGAGAATGTATGCAACTGTAACGTAACAGTCTTCGTTCCGTAAAATACAGATATGAACGTAAACGGAATGGAAACGTAACATACATAGTGGAACTTAGGCGTCCAACGTAACGGTAATTATAGGTAACGATTTTTTTCTACAGCCGTGCGGAAAAATACATTTTCCGCACCGATATCCACTAGTACAGGAAAATTTTTCCGGAAGTAATATTTCAAAATTAATTATTAATTAACCGTCTTTGATACATATCTCAAAGTGTGTAGCAGGCTTAATGCCAGTGGCGCTTCCAGAACTCTGGTCTGGGGAGGGTATTGGTTGGCAGGGGGGGAACACCCGTTTAAGCAAATTTTAAACAAAGATTAGAAAATTAAAGAGTTATTATTTAGCCGTACCTAACCTAACCTTATATTATATAATATTTGGAAATAAAATAGTAACTATGAATACTTTCAAAATTACGATAATATATCTAATACATAGTACATACCTTGTAAAAATTAAATGCAGACCTTGCAATTACAAATTCTAGTTTTTGTACTGTAATAGACAACACAAAAGCATTTTTCGTTCCCGTCTACCATTCCGCGTCTTGATTTTTTGTGTATAAATTCTGACAGTGGCGAGAGAGTTAAGACCATACCCTGCGCACTCCTAATCGGCGTTTGAGACTGCATTGTACTTACCTACTGGCTATGAGATGGCGCAATGATCGAAGTTTAAACTGTCAAATGTCGTTGCTGACAGCAAAGCGTCATCATCATCCTCCATTTTATACTCGTTTATCTGTCATGCGTGACTAGTGAGCGTCATTCGTTTCGTTTGTGATTTTTTAAAGTATAAGAGTGGTGTATTCTTATAAACTTATGATGAAAACATTTAAAGACATTTTATTAGAATATTAGTGTTAGTGGCTTCTTTATTACTTTTGAGGTAAATTGAAATGGCCAAAAAAATAGCCGTGTGGCTTATTAAATAGAACATTGTAATAAACATTGAACTTTAAGAAAATTGTATGACTGATTAATTTGAATTTTTAATTCATTGGTAAATAAGTAAATTGTATTTATTTTAACGTATAAATAAAGTTGTTTTAAATGAAGTTGTTTATCAAATTATCTTTTTCCCCAAAGTAATATATAATATAAATTTGACTGAAATGTTGAAACAAAAAAGAAAGTCATTTTTAAAATATATTGCAACAGATCTAGTTCTGTAGTCCTGTAATTTGAGAATTTGCAGGCATAACTTAATCTCGTTACCATAATAAATTAGAGTAAAACTCAACATATGAGTATTAGATATGTTTTTACAAAACATATTTTAACTTTGTTTTTTTATTAGGGGAAAAGTAAGGACTACAATGAATTATTCAAATATTGGGGGTTGATTTGAAAATTTACTTAACACGTCGAATTTTGGTTTATTTGTTATATTCTAAAGATAGTTTTCAGGATGTAGATTATAGAGCCTTTCAATCAATATTTACCTAAAGAAGCTAATTAAGCTTTTAGATACATTTCAGATAGACCTTATCTCGAGTATTTACTGATACAAACATTTTACATACATTTTGAGAAAAATAATGAACTACACTTCATACTTTTATCAGAGATTTTACTTTGCTTAGAATGTAGATTTATTTAAATGTTTGAAGCAAATAGGCTCCATGAAGTAATACAAAATGTTGAAACTAATTTAATGCAAGCAAAACAGTTCATATTTTGATTCATTCTCGGAGTCCGCAATTACCAGTTTATATCAGTGAGTGACATTTATCCAAAAACTTAAATTTTGAATATAAAAAAAAATGAGTTCAATAAAAAGTGTTGACATATTTGAAATGCAGTATTTATCAAAAATTATTCTTAAAACCAAACTAATTCAAATAAATTCGGCGTGTTGGAAAACTTTTCAAACCAGCCGAGTAAGTAATGGTAGTCCATACTTTTGGCGCCTAGTAAATAAAAAATTAAATTGTGCTCAAAAACGATCTCGCGGCGAGTAGCTCAATCCTATAATAATTCTATTTTTAAAACAGTTTTCTAGTTAGTATGAGACACGTCAATTAGCCAGTATTGGTTTCCAATATAACAGATGGCGCTCAAATACGCACTTGCGCACTACTACAGAAATTTCTGTTCTATTCCTCCATAAACTTTTATCCATGGGTAAGACCGCCAAATGCCTTACGTGTGCGAGACGTTGTTGCCATATCGTCGAATATTATTCATATTACTAAGTTGAAAAATCTTCTAAGAAAAATTCGCCTCCGCCTTCGCTCTTGCCTTCTACAAGTTTCGCGTATGAATTAGATAGTATTGCTAACAACAATAGACCAGTGAATCAGCACCAATATGACAAGTTATGAAGAAAAAGTGTCAACATTATCGCCAGCACCAAAAAAGCTAACATTCAAAATTAAATTTGAAAAACCTCAATTCAGTTAATAATGCCCATAATTGTCAATTTTCGGTTACCTACCTTGTTAATTGCAACAAAGAATAAGTTTTTTAAACAGTTTTCTATAGCTCTATGTAGTTAGTACCTTTTTTCAGATAATTATTAACTTTTAAGTATATAATAATTTGTTTGAAGTATGTACTTATTTCATTTTTCGCACTTGTTATGTAAATATTTATACCGTTGCAGAGACGAATCACATAAACGCAGAGCCGTAGATAGGGGTGGGGGTTGGGGTATTCAAAGACGAAACATATGTTTTCTAAAATTGTGCTCCATGGAACAGAAATAGCCCCAAAATTAAGACGTGGGTTTATAGATCTGCAGCAGATTAGCTTTAGGTTAGACATCAGAGCGTGACTGCGCGGATACATCATCGATAAAGCCGTAATAGAAATTACTGTTTCGCCATATAAATTTTAAACTACCGTTCAAATCAATGACAACTAGAAAGTGCATTAATGTCGGGAGACAAAGGTAATTACTTCTACAACGTATTAACTACAAATATGTTTTACAATATTTTATATATTGTCGTATAAATACCATGTGTAAAGTCGGCATCAGATGATATAAATGTTAAATAACAATATACAAATCTTTCTGTAATAACAGTTCAAAAAAATATGATTCGTACAAAGAGAATAATTGATACTTCTTGGGTATTGTTAGTTCTATATACCTTAAAGAATAAGAAAAAATGATGTTGGTAATAGCCAAAAAACGTTATTGTTTTTGGGTTAGTAGCTTTTTATTAGACAGAGATCTATTTTGCATGGAAAACGCGCATTGACATTGAGCAGCAACAACACGTTTACTGTATTTTAAATGCGAGGTACGATAACGCGTGCTACTGACTGGAGACTAAGTGGAAAGTAAACTCTCAATCTTTTTTTTTTCACGAAATCCTCGCATTTCACGGGCAACTACAGTAATAGTCTTTTTGATTTCTTCTTCTTTATATTCTTTCACAAACATTCGTTTCTTCATTACAAATCCAAAAATTGTAACATGGTCTCATTGTAAAAAACATTTTTTTACTGATCGTCTGAAAGAAGTTCCAGTGAGGCTGAATTATTTGACCGCGGTGGTAAGTATGTTTTAGCTCGTTGTGGTTTAGGTATTATATTTTCGTTTTTACAATTTAGAATGACTCGCGTTTTAGACTATTCAAACGAAAATATGACAGACTTATTCTTTTCTAGTTAAAGTAAAACCAACAAGAAAAATGGATCCGAATCCTGATAAAGAAATTCAATTTTTAAAAATTATGATGTTTATTAAAGCAAAATGTTTCCACATGAAGTATAACTTTATATTGTATTGCGAATCTATCATTAGCAAATATATTTGACTTTTGTGAACTCGCATGTCACACATGTCATGCTTTAAACCATATGTCAAAAGGGAGATCAGAATATGTGTACGTCGTATTTAATTACAAAAATTCGACAAATCCCCATTAGAGCAATTATAATAGCTATGATTTTTATGACATCTTTTATGAGTTCATCTTTGGCTTCAAACATGACATTTATTATCAAAGATATGGTAGTTCAATCGACAAGAAAAGAAGTTCCTTACTGCAACAGAAAAAAAGGCCGTTCAGTATGGATGGATGTTGAAATTCCCGATGTAGGACCACGTTATAACTGGTCACAACAAGCTATATGGCAGATTCAAGTAGCATATTTCTATGGCATAGCAATAGCTAGTCCCCCAGCTGGCATTTTAGCAGAATGGTTTGGGCCTAAAAACACAATATTCATTTCATTACTTTTAGCAGGCATTATTAACATGCTTAGTGCGCATGGTGCCAAATGGGGATGGGGTTATCCACTAGTCTGTAGATTTATAGTAGGGCTTGCATCGGGAACGGTATATCCTGCACTTCAGTGTTTTGTAGGAAGATGGGCACCACCAAACGAGAAAGGTAAATTTCTCAATGCCATTATGGGGGATGGAGTAGGTACAGCTATTGTATGGGTAATGATTCAATATACTTCACCTTACTTGGGTTGGCCATGGTGTTTTTATATCATGTCAATTTGTATTGCCGTATATTGTACTGCTTTCTGGTTCTTAACTGCCAGTAATCCAGAAGAGCATAATTTTATAAGTAAAGAAGAAGTTGAATATATAAGAAGTACTCAAGAAGGAAATGTATCATTGACCAAAGAATTTCCTCCATTTAAGGAAATTATTACCTCACCTCAATGTTGGGCATTAACTATATTAAATTTTGGCAGTTCATGGGGTGTTCAGCTTCAACTGCAGATGGTACCAAAATTTATTGAAACATATATGGGAATCACTACTCACGAATCCGTATTTTTAGCAATATTACCACATATAGCACGATTCTGTAGCGGAATATTTTTCGGAAATATATCCGATTTTATACAAGGAAGGAAAATGTTGGATCCTACTACTATGAGTAAAATATATGTAATTTTTTCCCATTTATTACCGGCAGTTATTATGATGTCTATGGGATCTGTTAAATGTAATGCAATTGCTGCCAGTATATTACTGATAACAAGCAACGTGTTTACTGGTGCTGCTGTAGGAGCAAATTTGAGAATTCCTACCGATATGTCGCCAAATTTTACTGGAACTATATTTGGTTTTAATATGTGTCTCGCTCAAACTACCGGTTTTATTGTACCGTACCTAGGAAACTGGATTCTCAGCTATCAGAATGATATTTTGGGTTGGACCATTATATTTTTAATTGGAGGTGGAGCCTATTTTGGGACAGGCATTATTTATTTGTGGTTTGGATCTTCAGAAGTGCAGCATTGGAATGTTAAAAGGGGCACAAGACTTATACCACGAGTGACTCGATTATCACTGCAGTCACGACCTTGAACTTAGTAATAGTGCAAAAAAAAAGAGTGATATAGTTGTTTATATAATTAATACATAGTATAGTTTTATATAATGAATGTATATTTCTATAAGAAGAAAATAATTCCCTATACATACTATATTTACTTGAATAGTCAATCCAAATGAAGATTAATGTACAGGGTCAGGCAACGCTGCGATGAAGTTACCAACTATGCATATTTTAAAAATATTTCTACGTATACAGTAGCGCTAAAAAAGTAAGACAGCAAAAAGTTTTGTTTTCTTTTAAATGAGTCACACTGTATATTAATTAATTTTTGAATTCTCCGTATAATTCTAAAAACAAACTTTATTGTTAGAGATTTGATATGCCTAAATTTTATAGTTTTTGAGGTAACGCATTTTCTTTATATATATATATATTTAAGCATCTTTTTCTTCGTAAGTAAGTACCGTCCTTATTTTTGCATGAAAAAATTCATATTTGGTAACAGGCGAAAAAAGGATTAAAGAGAAAATATTTACTTGAATAATCAATCCTAAGTAGAGGGTCAGTCAACGCTGCGATGAAGTTGCCAACTGTGTATATTTTAAAAATATTTGTACGTATACAGTAGTAGGGCAGCAAAATGTTTTATTTTCTTTTAAATGAAACACACTGTATATTAATTCATTTTTGAATGCGGCATGTAATTTTAAACAAAACTTTTTTGTTACCGATTTGATATACCTAAACTTAATAGTTTTTGAGATAATGCATTTTCTTAAAAAAAAAGTATATTACTATTAGTCCTTATTTTTGCATGAAAAAGCTCATATTTTGTAACAAGAGGAAAAAGGGTTAAGGACAAAAGTTTTTTCTGGAACATTTCAGTTCTACAGGGCGTTTAATTTCTTTGTCCAAATCTAAAAACTTAAAATCAGAAAATGTCACTTTTTTCAAATGGTATCCTTTTATATTTTCACTGTATTTTAGAAACCATCAAAATACCTTCAAGTTTTAATGGTTTTTGAGATATTTCATCATTGTTTTTTCAGTTCTCTTTGTTTCTTTTTATTGTTCGTAATCACAGTAGCCATGAAAATAACATAAAAGTAATAAATAATTGTGCATTTGGCAAGTAGTATTCAAGTGTGATCAATGTTTGGCGATTACAATACTTGTGTATTCGAAAATTTGAACGCATTTACATCGCACTCTTTGGTGTGGGCTTGCTAATGACATAAGGACGCGTAGACCTAAATAAAACAAAAAAATGTAAGTTATTACTGAAACGTTTAACTTAATTTTTAGTTTCTGGATAAATAATTAATTAAAAGTTAATTAAAAGATAGTTCAAGGAATTTAGATGATTCCATGCACTTTAAATTTAAAAATAAAATATACTTTTTTTCTTTTTTTGACATGTGAAAAAATGACAAGTTGCACCACCAACTCAGATCTATTGTTGTTACAAACGTAACCGTTTTGGTCAAGTTTTTTCTAAACCTGTTTCGCTTCTTTACACAAACTGGCGATTGATGTCTACGTGAAAATCCAACATGATAGTGTCGTGTAAACCAGGTGATATAACCTATAGCTCCGAGAGAGATAGACACGAGGTAAACACATAAAGGGCAAAGTTATCAGAATATAAGCAGACAGTAAAGAAGCATTTCTGGTTCTTAAACATTGAAAATGTCATGAGGTCCTGGTATATGTGTCCTAAAGTACAAAGGAAATATAATTTTTAGTTTTTCATTTAAAGTTAATTTGGAAGAGATGGCGGCCAGTCTAAATGTTTTTGAATCAAAACCGCTAATCTTTCATCGGTGCAGTACTTTTACATTAAAAGAAAAACATTTACAATGCACTTATATATAAAATAATTGAGATTGAGATCCTTATATAAATAACTCATGCTGGGTGCAATGTCCAACTTGGTAATCTCGAAGAGACACTTGCAGCTAGCTTAACACTGTCAAGTAAAGAAACTATCTTCATAACAATGGCCTTTATTGTTATAGGGATGGCGAAGAACACTATTACTCGGAGTCTTCCGGTTCGTCTCGTCGAGAGCAGATCTCTGTGTTATTAACATAAGTGGTTCCATGTGTCCGGTTTTGCTGCTTTATTTCGGGAGGAAGTGGGAGACTCGACCGCTCAGAGTGGAAACTAACGACCTCGCTAGAAAGGGAGCAGACGCTGTGAACGTGTGAAGCCTAGTTGTTCCTGCATTCTATCCCGTTCGTCTGCCGCAGTTCTACATAGAATATTAGCGTAAAGGCCGCTATGTGGCGGGAGCGGGAGGGGTAAGGGGATAGCTTGAAAGAAAAGGTCATCTCGTGAGACCAGTAGTACTCTCAAGAGGCATCTAGTGGAAGCCAAGATGCATTTCAAAAATTAAAAAGTTATTTGCAAGATTCGGGGTGTTTCGGGAGCTCAGAGCTCGCCATCCGGACATCCTACCTATTGGGCTGGAGAATGGCGCTGAAAGCAAAAAGTGGCAACCGACTCCATATTGAAAAAGAAAGAAAGAAGAACAATATTACTCTGTGAGTGTTCTGGTCTCCTAAATTAAATAATACATAGATCCAGCTTTCCTTTTCAGAAATCGAGCAGATGAGAGTTGGTACAAGGTATTTCCTCATAACCCGCTACCTAATTATTGTTTTAAGGATACCCGATACATTTGACACAAACCTGGTAGAGAGAGATTTAGAACGTTCTATTACATAGCGGAGTCAATGGGAATCTATTGCATCTGGCAGATTTCTCCTAGAGATATCAAACCAAGTACATATAAATAATAGTTTACTGTAACATTACATTGCCCTTCTCATACTTGAATGTGCTCTAATTTTATTACTTCCCTCATAAAAGGGAAATATTGTAATCGTGAAAAAAACACACTCCGAGATTTTTTCAGATCTTCACTTTTCAGAGTCCCTAGATGCCGAAAAACATGTTTTCTTAATTTCGTCGGTCTGTCTGTGTATCTGTCTCTTCGCGGGAGAACTAAAAAACTACTTACCCGATTGACTTTAAATTAAGGGTCATATGGGAATGATCTGGTAACATTTTGATAAAAAGTCTAAACAAAGTGGTAACACAAAATGGCGGCCTAGTGAAATGTTAAAAAACAATTATTATTAAAAAAACTACTTATTCTACTTATCTCAAATTTTGCACAATCATCAAGTATTATATTGAATCAACTGGTAACGTTTTGGTACGAATCCAAGATGGAGGAACAAAATGGCGGCTTGAAAAAAATATTTGAAAATTCAACTCAAAAAACCGGATTAATTTCAAAATGGAGACGATTTGGTAATATTTTGGTAAAAATCCAATATGGCGAAACAAAATATCGGCCTAGTGAAATGTACAAAATTCCATATCCAATTTATCTCAAATTTTGCACAAGCATCAAAGTGTTATGTTGGAATCAACTGGTAAAATTTTTGTACGAATCAAAGATATGTATAATGTATTGATTTCAAATTGCGCGCCATAACTAATTGTGGTATAAGGATCAGCTAGTAAAATTGTGTTTCAAATTCAAGATGGCGGAACAAAATGGCGGCCAAATAAAATGTTTGTAACCGTGAAAAAATCACCCCCTCAGGTTTTATTAGATGCCAAAAAATATGTTTTACCAATTCCGTCGGTTCGTCTGACGATCTGTCTGTCTGTTAGTTCGCGACATAGGTTAAAAAGTACCTACTTACCAAAATGACTTCAAATTTTACTTAATTAAGGGTCATGTGGGGATGACTTGGTAATATTTTAGCAAAAATCCAATCTGGCGGAACAATGTTAAAACAATTATTATTAAAAAACTAATTATCCAACTTACCTCAAATTTTACACAAAAATCAAGTGTTGTCAATCAATATGAATCCAAGATATCAAAACAAAATATCGGACTAATAAAATATTTGAAAAATCAGCCTGAAAATACTACTTATTAAATTTTGCAGAAAAATTAAATATGAAAAGGGGATAAACTGGTACGAATTCAACATGACGCACCAAAATGGCAGTATGTGTTAATATAGAAACTTACTGAATTTATTTTAAATTATATCCAAAAGTCAAGTGTGACATAGGTAGAAAGGATATATATATATATATATATATATATATATATATATATATATATATATATATATAAATATTGGTAGGAATCCAATATGATGGAACAAACAAAAATGAAGAGACAATATGTGTAACATTATATACTGTGACTATGTACTGAACAAATGGAAGAAAGCCATAACGAGGGAAGTTCCGGGTAAAGGAGATATTCAGATTTTATTGTATTTATGTAAACGATTCATATTTATATTTTTAATTGTATCTATTTGATTCGATGATGATGAGTTATTTGATATTTATACAGGATGTTTCAAAAAACATGGGCCATCGCTTCATGGGAGATTCCTTGTCCCAAAATAAGGCGAAAAGTTCTTATGTACATGAGTCATGGTTTTTGAGATACAGGGTGTTGAAGTTGAAATCTTATTTTCAATTTGTTTAAATAACTTTTACGAAGAACGATATTTTCGCACACAATTTGGTGACCGGGGGTTTTTTGAGGTGAGAAATCATAATTTGGTATTAGTTTATACGTAGCTCTAAGAAGGCACACCGGGCGCCATTATAATTTCACTTAATTGGCTGTAACTTTTTTGACAGCGAACTTCTGGGACTTTCTATAATTAAACCTTATTCTTACATCTCTTCTAAGTAGAAAAGTATACCTGCTAAACAACGCTAGAGATGACCGTTTTCGAGAAATTTGCAAATTTCTACATCGAAGCAGATTCCAAGTCCCATAGCCGTTAGATGAAGTCACCACTTATATGCCTATGGTCTCGGTAGCCTGCTTCAATGTCGATTATAAAAAGCCTCTATGTAGTGATTTTGTTTTCATTTTTGAAATATTAACGAACTAAAAAATATGCTGAGATTTTCTTAATTTAATAATTTATGTTTAACATTTATATTATTATTTCATTATTTCTACAATATTAGGTATTAGCTAAAAATTAATGATAACCTTACAAGAAATAATTGAAATGATCGCCTCCCTCTCGAATACAACACCGTATTTTTTTTGAGGTTCATTCTTGCTCTTTGGCAGAGTCCAGTGTCTTGACGAATGAAAGCGAATGTATCCACTATGCGTTGCCAAAGTTCTTCTTTTGAGGTAACAGGAGTATTACGAGTATAAACAAGCTCGTTTACATACTCCCAAAGGTAAAAGTATATAGGGTTTATATCAGGTGACCGAAAACACCAAGCAATAGGTCAACCTCGTCCTATCTAACGGTTTTCATTTAAGAACTGCCTAACTGGGGCAACGAAATGCGCTGGTGCTTCATAATGTTGGAACCACAAATTGCTATTTCGCATATTTAGATGAAGCAAATCATTTTGGCGGAAACTGACGTGAGGAGCGTGATTTAGAGAATTTGGTAGTACAATAGGGCAATAAGCTGATTGTTAACAATCTTTGCCCATATGTTAATAGAGAATTGATATTGTGACTTTCCTGGCCTTAATAAATTGTGATTTTCATCACACCATGAGTGGTTATGACAATTTGTTATACCTTTCCTAGAGAAACGAGTTTAACAGTAACTAGAACAAATTATGGAACCTCACTATTTTTGCGTTGAAACGCATGAGGAGCGATAGTTAGTGTACTAATTTGTTGGGGTATTTTCCACAAGACTTAAAATATTTTTCTCAACTTCTGGACGTCTATGAGACCTCTGCCTGCCCTTATTATTTTTTTAGATTTTAAAAAACATTTTTTTATCAGGAATTCTTCTTAAAGGAAATTTATTGAATTACACTTTTACGGCAGCCCTTCAATTCTGCCTCGCTTGCCCATAACTTAGAAGGATATCTGTTAACGTAATAAACTAATATTCAACGTTCGGCGTTATTTGTAAATAAGTATTTAACTGGAAACAATATCTTCTGATTTATCTGTTCGAAGTAACATTCAAATTATTGCATAAATGTTTCTATAGTAAAAAATGCTACCTATATGCCTGTATTAATACCAAATTATGATTTCTAACATCAAAAAATCCCCGGTCACTAAAATTGTATGGGAACATCGAATCTTGTAAAAGTTATTTAAAAAAAAATTGAAAATAACGATTTAAACTTCAACACCCTGTATCTGAAAAACCAAACAAGTCCGCTAAATCAGGCTCCCGACCTCAAATTCCTGCAAAATGATTTAGAAGATTTGCTTCCTTTAAATATGCGAAATAATAATTTGTGGTTTCAACGTGACCGAACACAGCGCATTTCACTGCCCCTATTAGGCAATTCTTAAATGAGACCTTTGAAAACCGTTGATAGGATGAGGTAGATCTATTGCTATTGGAGGTGGCCATTTCAATCACTTCTTTTGATTTTTTCGTTAATTTTTAGCTAGTACTTAATATTGTAGGAATAATTAAATAATAATTTAAATGTTAAGAAATAAATTATGATTTCTCACCTCAAAAAAACCCCGCTCACCACATTGTGCGCAAAAATATCGTTCCTCGTAAAAGTTGTTTAAAAAAATTGAAAATGAGATTTCAATTTCAACACCTTGTATCTCAAAAACCAAACATGTGCGGACCCATGTAGATATCAAAGCCTTATTTTTGGACAAGTAATCTCTCATTAACTGATGGCTTATGTTTTTTGAAACACCCTGTATAAAGTTTGTCCAAGCACTGAAATTGTTTAGGGTATATTTTAAATAATACGGTATCAGCGGTAGCGCGACGATTGTCTTTGTATCATTGCTTCAATTACTATTTACCTTTAAAGTTTAAAGATAAAAAAATAGGACGCCTACATCGCATCTTCCAATTATAATGTAGTAAATTATCTTTTCTTTCCAGGTATCTAGTATAAACGAAGTTAAAATCTTTGCTCTAACTTTTAATAAATATTCCAACGCACAGACGATGATTTCTTAGAAACTTTTTGACAAAGTTAATACATACTTAAATTGGTTTAGTGGCTTAACTGACTTACATTTCCCAATTATCCAAAATCCAGGTGGTGAACCATTGTGACTAACTTTTCATCTGAAAAAAATTAAAATTAGAATTATTTGAAGAATAATGTGTAATAGATTTAAATTATGCATATTATTGCAAGACAAAGATAATATGTAAGGTAGTAATAAAAAGTAAAAATAAGTGTTTCAAAACTTGAGATCTCCATATTAATATTAAGGTAAAAATTATTTAGATTAAAGTAAAAGCAGATAATTATAATATACTCTGGATTTATAACAATTCAGGGCAAAACAACAGACTAAATGATTAATCTAACTCGATCAATATGTTTATACCTCGGTATACATTAATTTTTGAAATTACTTTTCGGGCGGATGCAGAATTCCTCTTGTCTTGGCCAGTCTCCAGGCAGAAATATGTTTGTACTAAATTTATATTCGCACTATGTATTAAGTACAGGTAAATATAATAGATTAAGACGTGTGCCACCGCACTCTTTCAACTTGTGTTTGTGTAAAAACAAACACGCATGCAAAAATAAACCATTAATTGGCAAGTGATGGACAAAAAGACTACAAAAATCTCGCAGTAAGATCCAAATGTCCGGTTTGAGTGCACAAGACCAAAATAATACGGTTACACCGAGACCAAAACTGAGAACCAAGACAACTGTATTTTACTCTACTGCCTTTTTTATTATCCGTAGTTCTTAATATCTGACTTGAACTCATTTCGGTACCAGTCCCTTAGATACTATAATCAGGATGTTCGCCTTATTAACAAAAATTTCCTTCTTCTTCTTCACATCTCAACATAAGAAAAGAATATACTGTATTTTTTTCTAGATACTAATATCATTTCCTCCTTTTTTAATATTTGCAAGACCTGTCTGTTTGTTATCTTATTGTTCTATGAGAAGAAAAATAATTGAATTTAAAAGCCGTATTAACGTGTTTTCATATTATGTTATACCAGATCTCAGGTATGTATTTTTATTTAAAGTTAAGATATGGACAAAGGCTCAAGTTTTATAACTGAAGGAATTCTACGGGAGCTTTGAGGAAGATAGAAGCTAAAGAATTCCGATATAGACAAACACTTTTATGAATAGATTGCTTCCATAATCTTCCTAATTTCTTCAAAAGCGTTTTTTCTAGCATCGTTTTGTTTTTCGACTAACTGTTGAACTAATTGATGAAAAATTCTAAAGGATCTCATCATGTTAATTATATCCATTTTCTTAATATATCAACAGCTCAGGAAAGCAGGGGTGAACCCCTTAAATATGCCCATGACCTGTATCGCTTACTGTGGCATAGTTTCCTTTGTATCTCACTGGCATCTATCTGGCCATTATAGCTTTAAACAAAGCCCAGAGCAAACCGCGCTCTTGCTTATAGGGGTCTGGCTTTGGAGATCCGGTTTAACAAACCAAAGGATGTTGTCATGTTTCCATTTTAAATAGAAAACATCTCTCAGTGTTTTCGAAAATGCGGTAGTTCTCCCGCAAATCGAGGTTTAAGATGTTACGGTTCGGAACGACAAATTTGAAATTTTCACCTGAACGCTTGTTTATATATATATATATATATATATATATATATATATATATATATATATATATATAAATATAAATATATATATATATATATATATATATATATATATATACATACATATGATTACGCCTTTTCGAAAAAAAAATACAAATATCTACTTTTAATGTAAATTTTCTGCCAAAATTTAAATTGGACCTTGCATATTTTATTTATCCGTTAAATTACGTTTCCAATAATGTGCCACAAGTTAATCCTTTTGTCGTTGAATTACAATATTTCGATTTTTCCTACGAGCTACATAATTTTTACTGGGGAAACTACTAGATCAAAATTTACCATTTTTATTAGTTAAACTATGTTAGATTTATTTTACCCATGATTTTTAGTAGACAATAACTAAGTCTTCTATTTAGTCTCAACATGTGTCAGATTTGTTTATAACAGGTTATCTTGTAGTACATTATTGGAAACGTAATTGCACGGGAAATTAAACGGATAAATAAAATATACAAGGTCCAATTTAAATTTTAGCAGAAAATTTACATTAAAAGTAGTCATTATAATTTTTTTTAGAAAAGGCGTAATATTTTGAAAAAAACATAATAACATGCTTTCATGCCTTTTCTGACATAAAAAGTTTCATTTTAATCAGGTCACCTCAGAAGTTTGACACTGTCTTTTGTTTTATATGTTATATGGTGAATATAACGTTTTTCAGAAAACCGGTTCTAGTGCCGTCGTTTTGGCAGAAAATATAACTTGTGAAACATCATTGGAAAGGAAATTTTGTACAGAATACGACTATGAGAAAAAATATACAGGATTCCCTTTAATATAATGAAGTTAAAACGGAAGTGATGTATAATCCAATTATCTGTCAAAATATGCATTTTAATAAGTTACTAAACGTATCTAAGTTTCAAAGCGATATCTAAAAAGGTAAGCAAATTTTTGCGTGTACCCTATGTTCTGTATCACCTGGTATATATATATATATATATATATATATATATATATATATATATATATATATATATATATATATATATATATATATATATATATATATATATATATATATATATATATATATGCCATCTATATGAATTTATAGAAAATCAGTAAAACACACTAAAATCAAAGAAATTGTCAATATTTTTCAAAGATACCTAGTTTTAATGATAGAGAGAAAAAAGTCCATTTCTCGGTTTCGGTGCAATATAACTCTGAAGAGGTTAACGTGACACGTGTTTTGCCCTTTTGGGCATCATCAGATAAATAAAATAAAACATACTAAAGTACACAAAAACAAACAACTACTTCTCTATATGTGATCGATCAATTAAGTCGTTAAAGAATCATGATAACCAAATAATCACTTGATGAAAAAAAAAATAGATTCACTTCTAGGAGGGTATGCATCTAGGGGTGCCACTAAATCACTTCGTTGGTTAATTATACCTTATACACGAAATTTCAAGACAACGTATTAAATTATTACAAATTTATCGCGGGAACTTAGAAAAATATTCAAAATGGCGTCACTCCGTATTTTAGTTGTTTTTTCAATACGCTTGTTATGGGACCACTCCGGTTCTACCCTGAGCACTTTCTGATAATTTCATTCAGATTTGTGAAATCATCCCGGAGTAATCGGTGTACAGGTTGGCCCAATAATAGAGGACGACGGATGTAGCTCGAGAACCGTTAAGACAGAACTTAAGGAAAAAAATATTAAGTTAAACGGCCAAAAGAAATTGCTGTAAATTATTTTCAAGTTCGAAAGTTGGCCGCTAAGAGGCGGAGCAGCAACACAAAAGTGTAAATGCCAATTGTGTCTTAAATTTCCATAATTGAGGAATGATGAAAATATAAGCAATGTTTTTCTCAACCAATTACGTACTTTTTTTGTTTAAGACTATTTTTGTCTATTTTCAAAAATAACATTGTGGGCGTAGGCCAAACATTTTTACTCTCAAATGTAGATATGTCTGTTTTGGATGAACCGATTTTATTCAACTTGGTGTCAGAAAAAAATGCTTTTTTTGCTCTATTTGTGGAGCCATAAACTGTACCGTAATGCCTTTGCTAGTGGTCACTAGATGGCATTGTTTCAAAATTCTCCAAATATTGCTTATTATCTCAAAAAAATCAAATAGTACGCTGTGACTCTTCTATCACAATTTATTTAGTAAATTAAAGTAATTATGAAAGGCATTGAATAGTTAAATAAAAAAAATCCAGGTACGTATTTAAATTAAGAAAGTTGTTGATGCTCTCGAATCTGAAACGTCGGATTGGAAAATAAATCTTGCCGTTTTGTAGAGGAGAAAAAGTGACAACGTCAAAGCGGAAATTATTTTCATCTCTCATTTCAATTAATCCTAAAATTTCAGGAAAACTGGAAAAAGACAAGGCTCTAATAGACTCTAGTAATCTTGCATAACTGTAAAGAACAAACTAAACAAAGGAACAAAACAAAAAATACTACAACGCATAATAAAGTCTCATAATCACAAAGCGAAAGCTAGAACGAAGTAGGGCAGACAACTAAACAACAAACTAACAACAAATATGTTTTAAAATACTGAAAGTTGCAATCTTTCCTGCGTCGATTAGACTGCAGCCTCCACTTCTGCTATAAAAATATTTTGGACGGCATTCCTAACACAGTCCACCATAACGTTTCTAGTAGTAGGTCAAACTGCATATACTAAATCTTTTTACCTTAAGTAGTTTTCAGTAATTTTAAATATATTTGTTGTTAGTTTATTGTTAGTTGTAACTTCATTTCGTCATTTTTTTGTTGTTTCACTGAAGGAAGATAGAACTCGGTTTAATCTTTTTGCCCAAACCGAGTACTGCACTGCCTCGCTCTAGCGTTAGCTATTTTATTGTGAAGCTTATGGGATTACGATACCAAGTTTTAGTATTTTTTGTTTTGTTCCTTTCTTAAGTTTTGTTCTTTACAGTTGTGAAAGATTACTAAAATTTCTATTGGAGCCTTGTTTTTTCCAGTTTTTTGGGTTTCCTAAAATTTAAAGATTTATTAAAATAGAAGATGAAAATAACCTTCACTTTGTCATTGTCACTTTTTCTCTTCTGCAAAAACGGCAAGGTTAATTTTCCAATCCGATGTTTCAGATTCGAGAGACCATCATCAACTTTCTCAATTTAAATGCGGGCCTGGATTTTTTATTTCACTATTTAATGCCCCTCATAACTACCAAATAAAAAGTCATAGCCTACCATTTTATTTTTTGAAAAAAAATCAGCATTATTTGGAGAATTCCGAAACAACGCCATCTAGTGACCACTAACAAAGTTATTACGGTACAGTTTATGGCTCCACAAGTAGAGCAAAAAAAGCATTTTTTTTTCGACACCAAGCTAACTAAAATCGGTTCATCCAAAACAGAGGTATCTACATTTGAAAGTAAACATGTTTGACCCTCCCCCACTACTTTATTTTTAAAAATAAACAAAAATGGTCTCAAGCAAAAAAGTGCGTAATTAGTTGAGTAATACAATGCTTATATTTTCAACATACCTGAATTATGGAAATTAAAGAGAAAATTGGCATTTACATTTTTGTGCTGCTGTTACTCCCCCAAGCGGCCAAACTTCGAACTTGAAAATAATTTACAGTGATTGCTCTTGGCCGATTTATTTATAGATATTTTTTCCTTAAGTTCCTAAGTTCCCGAGCAACAGCTGACGTCTTCTATTATTGGACCACCCTGTACATACATAAAAAACATAGGGTCGAATTGATGACCTCCTTTTTTTATAGTTGGTTAAAATAAAAAAAATGTATACAAAACTTTAACCGACTTAAAAAATGCACTAAAAAGTGAAAAATAACATTTTATTCCATTTGAAAATTTTGTAAAATCGGTGCCAAACTTATTCTTAATTAGCTAATAACAAAACATATTTATATACCTACTGAGTGTTTTGATGTCTAATACCGCCAGTATAATCTCTTACTGTCTCTTAGTTTGGAGCCGACTTCACAGAGTAAAATTTTCTAGAAGAAATAAAACATTTTGCACTTTTTAGTGAATTTTTTGAGGGAGTTTTCATTTTTTTAAATTAATCATTCTGCTATTTTTAATTTTTTTTTTAATATGTTGAATATTTCATACAAATTGTTCAAACCCAGAGACGCATTAAAGAGAAAATATTGGGGGGGAGTCAGTAAGCAAAAGTCTGCACTTTTCTTTAAACAAGACATTTTTAACGATTTATCGAAAAATCAAATAATTCCAGCATAAAATAAGATTTTGCCAATAGATTAAAATGTGGCGGGGAGGGGGGGGGGCGCTATAAACACTAACTTGTTGTGGAATGATTATCAATTGGTTTTAATGATTTTATTTCAATTGATCAGAAGTCACTCAAAGAAAAGAAATATTTTCTTCGAAGCAACTGTTTTCCAGTTTCCTGAAAATCGGTTGAAAACATATTCTCAGATAAATATATATTTTTGTGTAGAAGACAGATATTCTATTTTTTAACTTGGTGGTTTTTTCTTCACTGAAACTTCAGTTCAAAATTTCACAGTACGCTAAGAAATTGAACAGTAATGGGGGGGACAGCGCCCCTTACCCATCCACCCCCCTTAACTGCGCCTATGCTTATTTGTATAGTGTTGTAAGTTATTCCCTTTATGAATTAGTTACAAAATGATAAATTAGCTAATTTACTCTAAACAAAGATTCCGAATTATTTCTTTTAATAAATTACAAGAGCTAAGGAAAATAGTGATGATATTTCCAAATATGAATTCATGCAGTCATTCATTCATCCCTATTCTGATATCGAAACCTATTCCAACAATTAAAATAAATCCTGAAGATAAATACTGAAACATACCAACAACAAAACGTATAAATAAATCTTATTTTTAAATATATTGCTCTACTTACTTTTACAACAAAAGGAACCTAACACAATATAAATGCTTTGACCCCTAATTTACACAAATCAATACCAAGGAATCGTCAGAGTAAGGCACGTAGTCAAGTTCCCAAAACTATATAACTTCAAGACGAAACTCGCACTAAAAAAAATTTCTATCGACACCCGTAATTTCAAATGTTTGGGCTATTAAAGTTTAATTATTTTTATTATTATCCGATCATATTTAAGGGCGGAAGGGGCGAAATTTCTCCGACATGTGGGTGGATGCTATGTTGCCAGACGTTGCATTTATTTTACTTCAGTACACAGACACTTAAGACCGCAAAGGATCGGTAAAACATCCTTTGCATGGACGCCGGATGGGGGGTCAGAAAGCTGAGTTACATAATCTTATAAAGAATAATCCCAAATAAAATGTATGAGTAGGAATAAAAGAAATATGTTTAACGTTATATTATTTTTGCAGGACTTCATGAATGTGTTATTGCAAAACGTGTAATATTTTACTAAAATATAATTTGAACGTTCCAGCACCCATATGATCCTTTGTAAGCAATTTTTCCAAGAAAAAATAACACATTTTATATACACATATAAGCTACTGATCAATTGTTAAGAATAATTGAAGTTTTGCTACCATTTTTAAAGCACAATATATTTTTTCCGTTGCATTCGTATTAAATCTATCACCACAATGCGTTATAAAATGTGATAATTATCATTCCATCATAACATTCGCTATATTTCTCGGGACAATTTCCCCGTTTTTTCAGTTATCTCCCTAGACGATATAATTATTTTGATGAATATTTGCGGCTCTCAGTCGCAAAATTGACCAAAAACCAAAGAGGCTTTAAATTAAACCTAATACCCCAAACTAATTACGAATTCAAATTTTTGTTTTATATACATATTTAGTACAGAGTGATAAAAAAGGTGATACCCAAGTAATATATTAAATCAAAATATGGGCTAAAATGCTGTGATATTGGCTAATATCCCTGGCTAATTAGCTAAAATGATTAGCCAAAATAACACTTTTATTACAGTATAAAGACGGAAATATGGCTAAAGTGGGGAGTAATAATTTGGCCATAATGGGGTAAAAATGGCCAATTGGCAATTATACGACCCTCTCTTTTGATTTTATGGCTGGGTTTATTAGCTACTTTTTGACTTCGGGCTTTTTTAGTTGAATTTTGACTTGTTTTTTAGCCGAAATTTGAGTAATATTTTTTTACCGAAATTTACCTAAATAATTTCTCATTTTTTGCCTTTTCTTCATTTATATAATAAATCATCAATTGTTTCAAATTTGTAGAAATAGTATTAACAGAGCCAATCAGTCTAAGAATTTATAAGCCAAGAGGAAATACAAAGATAACAAATCATGGTTTGACAGTTGGTAGGGACAAAAAACACTTGTGAAAGAACTTTTACTGTTAAAAGAATCTAAGATAGCATGTAAAACACGCGCCCTTCTTGGAACTAAAAATTTCGATTTCTACAAATATTTTTTTAAAATTTTTTAGTTTGGAAACGTATTTTACTAAGAAAATTGATTAAAGGGTTCATGACGTAAAAAAATATGCATGAAAATACGTATTTATAGGTAGAAACAATATGTTTGTTTAAAGTGGTCAAGTAATGGCTGCTAGGAAATTAGTTTAATTTTAATTTCAATCATGGCGGATCATAAAAAGCTTTGAGCAATTTTTTAAGCAAATATTCCTTGAAATTGGCCACTTTGTAAGCAAGTATTTATCAAATAGCAATAATTTTCAAATGTAGCCAAAATGTAATAGTATTTACTAAAAATTTGCCAATAAAAATGCCTACTTGATGAGCTTTTAGTACTCGCTAAAAAATGGCTAATTTAAGACTCAGGAGCCAGCGTAACAAGATTAAACAACGATTACCCCAAGACCGCGTTTATCTATGATACGTGGTGGAATATTTAATCTTTTTATTAAATATTTTGTATGGTAAATAAATTATATTTCGTTTTTCTAAATATATCTTCAGTTTGGTTAAGTATATAGTTTTATAGGTTATAAACGTAAATTTGAAAAAGTGGCATATTTTGGCTATATTATAGCAAAAATAAGCGAAATAAAACTACCCAATTTTAGTTTAATTTTGAAACAAAAATAAGATAATAAAAGCCATATTTTTTCCTCTAAATGTTTGTTGTCTTAAAATGTCGTAAATCTGGCATTCTTATATAGCTGTTATTACTATAACTGAACTTAATGGAATTTGGGAAAAATGTCTATTTATTGATTATATTCTGACCTCGATTTCTATTTATTAAAAATGCCATATTCTGGCGTTTTAAACAGCTATGCTTACTATAATTTAACTTCAATACTTACTAGAATATATTTGGTTATGTTGTTGCAACAAAATTGACATATATTTCTACTTTTTGACCATCCAATATTACAAAAAAAAAAGTTGGAGCTTTAATTACCCCATAAAAGATATTTTTTGGTAATTGGTAAAGTAATTATGCTATAGCCTATCTACATTAAAAACTGTTACTTTTGGAGCCAAAAAAACTAATTTAAAGCGAGTTTTCATGGCTAGAAAACAAACTAAGAATCATTTGCCAAAATTTGACAAATCTCTGGTTTTTATGTGTCTTTTATGGCTAACTGGTACAACAAAAAAACTCATCAGCTAATTTGTGTTACTTAGGTATTTATAAACAAATTAATTTCAACACATCGACGGATTTTCGTAGTTTTAGGGCATGTTTTTCTACGGATCAAGATAAATAACAGGAACATTATAGTTATACAGGGTTGCTCAAGTTGCGCAGATCCGAGCCACCTAATCCATGTATTGCCCTGTTTAAAACGTTCCAATTTTTGTTCCAATTCGTTATAGCAATAACTATTTAGACCAAATAATTGATGTTCTTAAATGGTTGGGTTTATTAGCTACTTTTTGACTTCGGGCTTTTTTAGTTGAATTTTGACTTGTTTTTTACCGAAAATAATTGATGTATTCAATTCGTTATAGCAATAACTTAAACTGCAGAAAAATATTTCCAAAAATTTTAAAATTCCGCCGAAGTCCCATGTATTTTAGGCCATGTTGATTTAGCTTACCATAACATCAGTTTGTTTCTTACTATATTCTTTTTATATCACCCTGTATAATATTTAAAAAAAATACTAATATAGTGCAACATTTGTATCCTGACGATGCCGGACACTGTTTTGCCAGTGGTATTTGCAACAAACCGATTTATTTGGCAGACTTGTTATCTGGTCAGATAAATGCTTTTTTCAAGTGCGGGAATTTTTAATTGTCACAATACCAGGATCTGGCATAGTGAAAATCAGCATTTAATGTTTGAAAGGACGTTTTGGAGTAGTGTGTCATGTTTTATTTTGGGCAGACATATAGTTTATAGGATTTTTGAAGGAGGTCTTACATCACGTAGATACCTAGAAATCGTTGAGGAAGTTATTCCAGAACTGCTCGAAAATATTCCATTAGCCCAATATAATGCTGTTTACCTACAGCAAAATGGTGCCCCAAGTCACAACTCTAGGCTTTTAAGGGAATTTCTTGATAATAACTTTCCTCAAAGATGGAGAGATACTAACGGACCTGTTAGATGATGGCCTCCATGATCTCCAGATCTCTCAATTTTAGATTTTTTTTATGTAACTATGTATGTAACTATATACAAAATGAAGTATATAAAATACGATATGACGGCATAGCAGAACCTCGAGAGGCAATTCATTTAGCCTTTCGAAATGTGCGAATGAGACCAATGGTTCTTTTTAACGCAATTCAAAGAATTAAAAAATGAAAAACTTGATATAATTTTATTTAATTTCTTAACTTTTTTATCAATTTTATGAAATAAGGCTGTTACAGTTAAAAAAATAATTTCTTCAAAGGACATAGATATTGAAAAAATGGCGGAGAAAATTCAAGAGAGATACTCGTCGAATATAATGGTAGGGCTAAATAAAAAAGTTTCATATTGAATATTTTTAAACTCTGCACGATATTATATAGCACCCAGTATAATAAGCCCAGACAATTTATATAAAAATCTATTTAAGCCCTAGCTTAAGAAATATAATAACAGAGATAATGAGTTTTAAAAATATTATAGCAAAAATTGACTTATTTTTAGCATTTAAATGACCACTAGTTTAGTTATAGTTTTATAGACCAATAGCTTACATATTATACAAATTGTAATATATTTCACTTGTCTTAATGAAAGTTGCGAGAAAGGTTTTGTTGAAAAGGGTTTACCTAATTTTTTACCAAATAAGTACTAGAAAGTTCCTCATAACGATTTTTTTTTACTAACTAAAGGGAAATCTATTATGGAATTTTATATAATATGTATAAAAATATTACCAAATAATAATATGCATATGTAAACTGTGTTATCTGTCTGTTATGAAACTAGTTACGAGGAAAGTTTACTGATTTTTAATTTTTTTTCCGCTAAATTTGTATGTTGTGTTTGCCAGTTCAAAAGTTACCCTAATCATAAATAAAGTTATTCTGGGCATGCGCAAATAACAATTTATAACAATAATGTTTCATTCTCTTAAGATCTTAAAACCCAGATCTAATTTTACATTATATATTACATATGACATACCTTAAATAATACTTACATAGACATTATCATATTCAAATATAAATTTTGCTACAACACTTCAATCCCTTATTTGTTTACAGTTCTTTTAATTTTACTAAAGCAGACCTTGTTCTGCCTTTTCCGTTAGATGGCGCGATGAATTTCCTGTAGAATTATAATATGGGGTGCATCCACCACATCGTCCAAATGTTATTGAAGAAAGCGATCATTAAAAAAAAATCA
The DNA here is from genome assembly GCA_030620095.1 of Kuschelorhynchus macadamiae. Classification (NCBI taxonomy): domain Eukaryota; kingdom Metazoa; phylum Arthropoda; class Insecta; order Coleoptera; family Curculionidae; genus Kuschelorhynchus; species Kuschelorhynchus macadamiae. The sequence goes on from JAUTXW010005489.1 coordinate 484,531, forward strand.
TGTAAATTGGTACAATACAACTCTCTCACGAACTTGCCGAAAAATCTGGCTTAGTGTTTTAAATTTATATATTATTTTCATTATTTTTTAATAAATAGGCCGCCAATTTGTCCGACCTACTGAATATTTGGTAAAATATTTGCAAGTTAACTTTATATATATATATACCTTTATTTTTAAGCAAAATTTGAAACCAATCGGCCCAATACTAAAACACAAACATATCTAAAAACTCATAGGGTGATTTTTTTTTTAAGATTACAATGCTTCCCTTTTACGATGGAACTAAAAAGCTCTATTTTATTTCGTAATGAGTGTTTGATATAAAAGAAATATTGAGTAAAATTTGTATCATATGAGAATGAAAAGTATATTCTAAGTGAAATTTTCTACAATATTATTTTTGAAGAGTTTAAATAAATAGTAACTCATAAAAAAATAAAAAAAAACGGGAGAAAAAATAAAACAACAAAATGTTTAGGTTTCATATATTTTAAACGTAAGATTGGCTATAAACTAATTATAATTTATTATTTAATTTTAATATGAATAGTGCTACCGTTATGTCCATAAAAGTTATTGTTTTTCTGGTGAATTATATAGAACATTTGATCTCCGGGTTTCATTATCATTACAATTGGTGAAAAAAAAGAATTGCAAACTCGTTGCTAGTTTTTTACAAAAATATTCTTGTCTAACTATTATTTATAGTCCGTACTATCGTCAATACGCCAAAACAAAGTATTATAATCGCCAATAAACTTGTAAACATGATATTTTAATATTAGTGCAAAATAGTGGAAATATTTATTTCCTAAACGGTTTACAAATTCTTTAAATATTAGCTTATATATTATAAATGATATTAAACTTGAGTATTTTATATTGAAATCACTATAAACTTGTCTTTTTCGTAGCACTATTGCATTGATCTAATATTAGACAAAAAAAATTCCTTAAAATAGTACTGTACGTTACCAACCTGAGATATTCTCGGTTCAGACATATCGTTTGTTAACAGAGTATATAGACAATTAAAAACGACTTATATTATCAGCATTAGTCTAAGATCTGTGAGTTACATAAATATCTTTTAATTATATTATATTTTGCCCCGTTGTCTTTAAAATTTGATTAAACCACTGCTGCCAATTAAATAGATTATGTCGGAGCAACAATTTTAAAGATAATGAAGATACTTTTTATAGTATTAACATTAACTTTTTTCACTCTTGGCAACGTAGCATAACCCGTCATTTAGAAAATCGTGGCGCCTCTTAGTAGGGTTTTATGAAGTGTCTTTTCCAGAAAATGCCGTGGAAACTCCCCTTTTGAATCGATTATTCAGAATCGATTGTGGATAATAAAGAACTCTAATGTTCTGTGCAATATAGATTTTTCTTTAGATAGCACAGCAGTTACTGCTTACTTTCAAATAAATTTTTTAAAAATATAATTTTAATGAAGACTCCCACAAATACCGGGTGACATTGAAACTACTACCCAGAGATAACAATATGGAATTTGATTTGTTGATAGGATTAAATATTGTGAACATTTATAACATAAAAACAATTGAATATCGTTTCCGGTTTCCCCGGAAATTACCGCGACTTCGTTATTTTAAATGGAACACCCCGTATATTTTATGTTTTGTGAACTCTCTTAAGAATTCTAAACAACTTTCGTATAACAAAACCTATCTCTAAAATCTATAGTTTGCCAAATAAAGCCACTTAAAAATGTGCCGTAATTCCCACTTAATTGTATTTTATGGATAAAAACAATCACGGTTATTTACTCTTTATTCAAGCCTTCATCCAACCAAATGTCAAAAAAGAAAACGTTCCGAGTTTTAAAAAAAAATGTGTTTTTCGCAAATCGATTTTTCAAGTCAATCAAAAGCCCTCATGCTACGGCTCTGACTGTAGCCATGTTCAAAAATCCCATAGAAAAGATCGGATTCGTACTTTCTGGATACAACAGGTACCTGCTTTACATTTTCTAAACTATTAAAATTGAATTCAGGAAAGTTGTGTCATAATATGTCACGGCGCGCGTATCTGGTTTACATTTTCTAAACTATTAAAAACTATTAAAACTTATTTTTGGTATATCGATTATTAAGCCTCTGATACTTTTAACTCAAGTATCCGATACTATCAGATAATTGAAAATATCCCAGTTGCTTAACTTTCTTTCTATATTTACTTAATAAGCTTTAACAGCAACGATCGCTGTCCTCGGGTTATATAGATGGTAACTCGGTAACCCTTGTTATATCTATATTGAAATTATCTCCAATTATTATTTATAGTCAGATTCATTAAATATGTAAAATTTATTTTACATATGTGTTAATTTATTTCTAACATTCTTTATGTTTCTAATTATTGGATACAAATTGTGCAATTTCTGCTACCAGGTCATATGAACGAGAACCGTTGTCAAAAATACTGATTTTTCACTACGGTACACCTTCGCGCTTTAACCATTTATTTGAACTTTTAACAACATCTTAATTAGACTGTTGATCATGTTATTTATAAATAATTCTATGATACCGTTCCCGTAATATTTTCGGGTATTTTCTTATCTTAAATTTATAATATAGAATTAGCAATATATCACAAACGGCTAAATTGAAGACAAATATACTTTATACATTTAGAATGGGAAAAATGAAAGTTTTTTAAAAAATATATTTAAATATAGGTTATTCTATTAAAATAACTAACTTTTTCCGTTCCAGCACTCTTACTAAAAATCAAATTTTTAAAAAGAGCTAATTCTTTAACAAAAATAGATCAAATGGTTATCTTGAATTAAAAAATGGTCGCTGGGGGTGTTCACTTAATACTGGAAAATCTTGTAGGCAAATTTTGCCTGTGGTTCCGCATTGTTGATTAAAATGAAATGGTCGTCTTATATCCTCAGTACAATATTCAATCCCTCTAAATTCATGACCTAGTTTCTCGGTTTCCGATTGTAAGGAATATTGTTCACAAATCACCTCAAAATTGATATTAAGGTTTTATTGCATATAGGTTCTAAATACCGAAGTTCTTGAGATATTTACCATTCATTTTCCTTCGTACAAGAACACCTGGAAATGGAAACGTATTTTCTAATTCCATGTCACTTGTAAATTTTATATTTAGATGATGATGATTAGATGATTGAGCAACACGGGAAATTATAACTTATTATAACAAAAATGTCATCTATATATCTGAACCACGATTTTGGCTTTTATGAAGATGACGATATGGCATCTTCCTCAAAAGTTTTCATAAAGATATTCGCTATCAGGAGATGCTATCTCACATCCTAGATTCCCTGATAAAATTTTCCTTGAAAAATTAGATATCACTTTATATCGGAAACAACTAAGATGCATTTCGGATCTAAACACCCAGAACACGTGAAGTCAACTATGAAGTTAACCTCGAGACCAGCCTCCTACAATCAGTCTTATACTGATGTCTTTGTGCATCTTAACCAATATCAGATTAATCATATCAGAGTTACTAGGCTGTCCTTTCATCTGACTGACAAGCATTTTCTGTGCTGACACACAAACAGAATGTATAATATTGGAACATTCGCCTTTTAATCGGGAAATTATTTTAACATTTATAAATTCAATGTACCTTGTAAAAATGATGTTTTGTTTGGAATAAAAATGTAGTTAGGTTAAACAAATGAAGACATCAACAGCAATTTTGTTTTATCAATAATATTAATAATATTGATATTATTGTGAAATCATTACGCGTTCAGTGCTGCCTAATATGAATGAATAGTTAGGAAATAAATTACAGGTCAGAATACCAGCAAAGAATTTTACCTAGGTTTGATCTTATTTTCATACCAAAAAAACATCTGTGTCCACTCTTAACTTTTTAAAAAAGTAGATATGTAGATATAATGCTGTAATATTTTAGGCATTTTTATTTATTTATTAATATTTTGACTTGTATACTAAAGTTTATAGAGTGATTTACCGAATGAAAGGATATTTAAATATATTAACCTGTTTTTACTATATAAGTGTTAAGAATATTTCAAATATATATACCGTATTACACTGACGACGGTTGATATAATAAAATACAACGGTTTTAATATCTATATCTATATCACTCAAGCGGAAGCCTCTGCTCATACAATGGTAAAACAAACTCTAGGATCCCTCTGTGCCACAGATTGCCTATATAAGGGTAATCTACCATTTCAACCGATCGTCGCATCAGTGCATTAAGATCGCAATTTACAAAATGTATATACTGATTTCATTTACTCAATTTAAAGCGAACTTAAGTATTCGAACGCTGATCCATCATTAATTTTAAAACTGATCAATTTTGATGCTAAATTCTCTTTGAAAAATGTGTGTTCTCACAATTTAAGGTCCAACTTTCTTTCGGCATCAACCTAGTGGATTCATCAATAAACTATTCCACTTCTTCTTTAGAATCCAAGCTAGCAATGCAGTTAACATCATAAAAACTATTTTATAATTTGTAGAAAATTTCAACGTTGTATAACTGATCCCCAGAATGATACTTCTCTAAAGCTCCTCTAAGATGGTAATTAATTACTGCTCAGTAGAAATGAACTGCCAGTTATGCCAAACACTACTCTTGTATGCCGAAATAAAATATATATATATATATATATATATATATATATATATATATATATATATATATATATATATATATATATATATATATATATATATATATATATATATATATATATATATATATATATATATATATATATATATAATATAATATAATACGGAAGATATATATATATATATATATATATATATATCTACTCCTGCATCATTGTGCCAAGAAAAGACCAAAACATTATGCCGTTTGTTGCATGAGCAAGGAGCCATCTTGTTACAGTGGTATCTGCCCCGGCAAGGCTCATCAGTTTTCTTGGGGGGTATCAGTATTAAAACCGAAATGCAATGCAACGAAATGAATTTTTTAATACTGAGACCCCAAGGAAACTGCCTGATCAGCCTTGCCGGGGCAGATACCACGGAAGCAGTGGTCCTGAAACAAATATAGCATCATTTTGCTCGTTTCTTGACACAATGGTGAAGGAGTAAATTTCCTTATTTTTAGTTCGTTCGTATAACTTTTTACGACCAAAAACCTCACAGAAATTGATATTTTTTCTTATTATATTCCATCAGTCTATCGGTCTGTGTCTCTCTGTTTGTGCGCCGCATAGTTAAAAAACTAGTTAACCGATTGACTTCAAATTTTGTTCAAACATTAAGGGTCATATAGGGATGACCTGGTAACATCATTTAAAAAATATCACTAAAAAACTAATGAATCCAAATTATGTAAAATCAATCTGTCAAAAACCGGAAATTCCCTCCTGAATCTTTACTTTTGTCTACGAAAATTAAAGAAAAACACAGTATACATGTAATACGATTGTGTCAGCCGATACTCGGTGGAAATCCATAAAAATAATAATTATGTAAGATGTAAAAAAAATTAATTATGGGCAAACCATTAAGCCCCTTATTTGATGAAATATTTTTGGATAGTCTAGAAAATCAAATTAATAAACACCCTCTTTTTAAACATTTCATATATAGATATGTTGGTGATGTTTTAACTTGTTTTACAGAAACTAAACGACAATTAAATATTTTTCTTGAATATATTAATAACCTTCATCCTAATATAAAAATTACAATTCTAGTAGAATCTAACCGCAGCATTTTTCTAGATTTAACCATTAAAAGACTTAATAATAAACATGATTTTTCTGTATATCATAAACGTTCACATACGGACACTACCATACATAATTCCTCATGCCATCCAATGCGACATAAACTAGCCGCTTTTCATAGTATGATTCATAGACTAATCTCTCTACCCCTAAGCAAAACTAATTTTCAGACTGAGCTTAACATTATAAAACAAATCGCAATAAACAATGGATATTCTGTAAATATAATAGATAAAATTCTACAGAAAAAGCTATATAAAAAATCTATAAATATGGTTTATCCTAATTTCAATGAAAAAACAAATGCATATAAAGTTATATCCTTTATAGGAGATCCAAGTTATAAAGTAGGCAAATTTCTTAACAGTTTAGATATTAGGATAGCGTATAAAACTAGTAACTCTTTAAGTAAGTTCATTAAAAATAATAAAACGAAATCTGACAAACTTAAACATTCAGGTGTATACCAACTAAATTGTGGAGACTGTGACAAAACGTATATAGGTCAAACCGGCAGATATTTTGGTAAAAGAAAGAGGAACATTATAAATGCTTTATTAAGGAAAAGACCGAATCCAATTATGCTAATCACTTAATTGAGACGGGCCATGCCTTTGGTAACAATTTTAAAATACTGCACAAGGAAAACAAGGGTCATAAACTAAATTTGCTGGAGTCTCTAGAAATAAATAAGCTCAAACGATCAAACCGCTTGTTAAATGGCCAAGTAGAACTTAACACGTTACTCTTATTAAATATATTTTAGTTTTAGATTATTCTCTTTTATGGCTTGTAGGTAAAAATTCCCAGAGCATTTTATATTGTTAAAAAATTTTCCAAATCTTTTTATTACACCTAGTTATAAAAATTATGGTTTACTCTTTAAATTGTTCATTCGAGATGTAATGTCCGACGAAGCTACTGTGTTAGCGAAACATGTCACGTTGTTAGTAAACTAATATAGTGGAAGTGTTTTGTAAAAAATAGTTGTTTTTTTACATCTTACATAATTATTATTATACAGTATACATGTGGTATTGGTTATGCGCGGAGTTAAATTGGATCATACTTCATCCTTAATAAAATGAAATATTAATTCATAATTCATTCATAACTAGAAAAGTTCGGGAAAATTTTATTCTGGCGCAAGAGCTAGCTCTATAACGTTGGAAATAATAAAAATGCTTCTCAGAAAGAAATTTTAATTAGTTTTGTGTTGCTACTATAAGATGGCGTAATAAAATGACGCGAAAATGATTTGTCCGCATTGCGTAATGTGCCCGTTTTGAGTCTGTTTTTTTTTGAAAATATAATTTTTTTACGTTAAACTGCGATTGCGTTGATTTCGATTTATACATACAACTAGGGTTGCTAACCTTCCTGCAGCCGGGAGGATAGTTCTCCGTTAGGCTAATATGTCCTCCGTCCTCCACAGCTACTGTGGAGGACGATATTTGTCCTCTTTAAAGTTCCGACATTTTAAATTCTATATAATTCAACCAAATCAAAATTAAAAGTAATAAACATTGGTAGTCTTGTATTTATTTACTTAAACCAACCGAAACAAGACTATTTTATATTTTTTATTTTGATACTCTTAAATATATAAGATAGTATGGCTTGATTTTTTATAAGAAAATAAAAAAAATAGTTATGTATGCAACTGAATACATTTTTAAATCAGGTAATGTATTTTCAACTTCAACTCCACGTACACAAAAAACAATGAACTACATAATGAGTAACAAAATCGTGAATTCGATTTTGATTTCATATTATGTAAAATAACCCGAGAGAAAGAAGGGAGCTATTTAATAGAAAAATGGCGATTTTGACAATGTGAGGCATATTTAAATTTCTCAAAACTGGAAAACTAAGAAAAAAGGAAAACCTATTAAATAAAAAATAGCCATTTTAAGGCCAGTAAATGTGAGTCGATATAATAATTTTTGTTCATGGGACTTTCGAAAAAAATGGGAAAATCTAAAAAGCAAGTAATGAATACGATAAAAAAAAACTAGTCTTTTAATGCAATACTATTGTTTCAGGTCCTTTAAGCAAGATAATACCTAAAGGACTTAGTGAACAAATAATGCAAAACCATAAAAATATTAGGTAATAAAATTTAAATTTGTTTTTAGTATTTTGGAAAGTTTGCAGATAAAAACTAATTATCCCATTTTTTTTTAATTCCCACTTTTAAATCATTTTTTAAACATCAAAAAATTATAATTTTTGGCAGTTTATTGTAAATTTAATTGATATGTTCCCAATTTTCAGACTTTTTTCTTCAGATGTCAGTGGTAGAAGTTTAACTATAGTTTCCCATCGAATTATCTTAGAAACTATCTAGTGGTAGAAGTTTAACTATAGTTTTCCATCGATTTATTTTAGAAACTATCACATCTAGGAAAAAATTAGACGAGGAACCATTGAGTCACTGGCACTTTGGTATATTTTCATTGATCAGATTTGAGCGAGCTGACAACCTCAAATTTGAACTGATACTGCGAAAAAGTGATTTTTTTATGAATGTTCGACTAGGTCAAAAAACTGAATGAAATGAAATTTTACGGATTTTTTAAACATTTCATTAGACGATCATTTTGTGTTGCCATATAAACTGCTGGTCAAAAGAACGGCACAAAGTTTTTTTGACATGATATTTAAATGTTCCGACACATCTTTACGGATTTGAATTAACTTTTCGGATTCCAAAAGTTTGTTTCATGTAAAGTCAGCGGCCGACAGACCGACAGAATTGAGAAAACATGTTTCTCGATATCTAGGGAGCTTGAAAAGTGAAAATCTGAAAAAATTTCGTAGAGTGATTTTTTCACGATTACAATCCAGGGAAGTAAAACAATCGTTACTGCGCCAGATAAATATATGGCATTATTTTGAATGAGAGACTATATGATCTACCTTTGTCCTACTTTGGACTTCCCCAGAGTTGGCAACCCTACACAAAACTATTTGCACATAGAACTATGAGGCAAGTAACTTTCATCATTTGGTAGATAAGGAATAAGTTCTCTTTGTGAAAAATACTTTATGGTACTTAATCTTGGTTAATTTCACTTCATGTGAATTTCGACCTTAAACAAAAATAAGGGTACCCTAAATTTGGCCATCTTTTCTATCTTTCAGTTGTTACTCACTCTGAGTAATGTCAAACTGAAGTGAAAAACCATGTATTTTTCAGTTTTAAACCAAGCAGAGCATCTTCTCAAAATGTCGTTTCGAAATTAAAAAAAATTTGGTTCATCCTAGCACATTCTATATGTATTTACTGTAATATAATTATTGGGATCTAATAATCTAAAAGTAGTATGACTAATATTTAAATATATTTTATATCAGTTGATGCTAATTCCTAAATTTTTTCGACATCGGTCCTGTATTACAATTTAAGATTACATGATTTAAGCGTACAATAAAACATCTCTTAATCTGGTAATCTTTAAGTATTTATTAAAAATTTTACGTTCAAAGTTTTCTTTCACAAAACTACCTTATTACTAGGAAAATTTACCTTAGATCTCATTTGTAAATGCAAAAATAAAATTATACAAAAAAAATAAGTTCCCATACTATATTTTTTATTTTTATAGAGTCCATATTTGCAATAAAACAATCTTTAAATTAAATATTTTTTCTAATAAATTAATTGTACCTTATAATAAAATATTACACTTGTCACTAAGGTGCTCGTTTTAAATAACAATTAGGTACAAATGTAACAAGATAATGTCCTGCATTGTATTTCAATAATGACCGAATTGAATCCTGATATTAAAATGAGCATTTTTAATTGTGATAAGGTTTTATACCACACATACATTTACAGTGACACTGATAATGTCTAGATCCGAGAATTATGATGTTCTGTATGTCCTTTACTCCCATATCCGTGATTTACATATACGATATGTTCATCAGGTTTTGAATCGAACACATAACTTCTAACTAAGGCTGCTAGTCCCGCCATAAATGCCATTTGATTGATCATCTGTACAAATCCAGCCGCCATCCTGATCCCTGGTAAGACCCATGGCAACAATCCTGCTAAAGTCAAAGCTGGTACTAACATGTATGATAACAATGGTGATTTCGTAGAAGGCACCAGTTTATTTGCTCCGTCTAGCATGCCCCTAAAGGACTCATATTTTTTTTCTAATGGGAACAAAAATAACTGTGAATAAACTTTAGTATTTTTTTGATTCGAGTTCTGGCTTATTTCATCTTTGTTTCTTTCTCTTGTTGAATTTTTGCTATTATTTATAGTATATTTATCTTGTACCTTTTTAAGATATATATTAGGTTTATTTGCTTTAATAGACTTATTATTAAGTTTTATTTTGGTTCTGTTAGTTGTCCAAATGTCTCTAAACCCTGCAAGTACAGAGTTGTTGTTTTTTAGTGGAAACGCTGTATATGACTGTTCACTTTCACTAGCACTAAACTTATCTTGAAAATTATTAGAAACTTCTTTATGTCTTTTAAAGGTTTTTTCACTATAATTCTCATCACTATATTCTTTAAAGGGATTTTCAAATCGATGCTTTTCTCTGTTTTGTTGCTGACAGTTGTAACAACATTCCACAAGTAAAATACACGCGCTCACAACTATACAAGTTGGTAGTTTCCGCATTGTATCACTTTTACAGTCTGCATAAATACCGGCAAATTGTCCGAGATTGGTAACCTAGTTCCTGTCCCGTTCTTTGCTGAACTTCTTCTGCGCTTGATGAACTTGAACTTGTTTTTTTTTAATTCAGTAGGAAAATTTTAATTTGTGAGCGGCAATATATAATCATATTTAAAATAACGCTGATACACACGATAATCATCAGTACCAATGACGATATTTTAGGCTATCGTTATTAGTTAGAGAACGAAGTGAAAGCAGCGGCGTTCGCGATAAAAATTGTATTTTCAAATGCGGTGTTTGACATAAACCAGATAAGTCATTTGAAGAAAATAAAACGAAATTTGAAGTAAATATAGACCACCATGCCCCTAACGATTAATAATTTCTTTCCTGAAGTTAATTTTTAGCTGGTGTATAACGATACAATCTGTTCCCTGATGTCCGAATTTGTAAAAAAATGTATCTCTCAAATTTAAAATCGAATGGCTAAAATGTAATGGAAGTGTAAACAAAGAAACATCATTATATATTTGTTAACATCCACAGGCCCCGACTTTGCTTGTTTAAGTACAGAAATTTGGTGTGTCGCCCTCGAACACCCCTTCTCCAGGAAAAAAAATTTCTTCTTTTATAAATAAATTACATTTTTTTAGTTTAAACTCACAAATCACACTGATATAGTTTATGCTGTGGATCAGTGGCATCGGCTTACACAATCGTGAAAAAAAATGTAATGATATTCAATTGTAATTTTTCCTTTGACAAATACACGCTGTTCGAAGTTTGAAATTAATTTTTTTAAGGGTAAAGGAGTCAAAAAATATAACATATAACGCGATATATAAATATAAAAATTGAATTAGCAGTTTGTTCCGCCATATGTTGACAGACAGACAGACCGAGAAAATATGTATTTGGGAGACGGTAAAACGTGAATATATGTAAAACCTGGAAGGGTAATGTTTTTTCAGTATTACAAGTATTTTATTTGGCAGCTATATTAAATTCGTACCACAACTTTACCAGTTCATGTATATACCTCAATTAATTTTTACACGATTACAATACTTCCTTTGTACCAGGGAAGTAAAAATGATTTGCATATAAGTGTTCTATATGCTTTTATAGATTAAACCGTCATTATAGTAAGCGACTTGAAACTCCAGACAAAAATGAAATATGGCATTTGTTTTTAAAAACTGAGCTTTCGCTAAATATGTTTTGTGAAAAAAAAGCAGTTATTCAATTATCAAAAAGTTAAAATTTTTGAAAAGAGAAAACAATATAACACAAAATAATACTATCCTATATTCTACACGCACAAAGACACCATATACACTGACGGCAAACTAATGGGAAATGCTAACTTACGAAAATCTGAATTGTTGTTAGTAAAAAATTGGTTTAAGTTATTTCGAATATTATAATCATTGTTGCCACTGTTAAGGTGTACGTCTATTATTATCGCATTAAACAACCTTATTAAGTTTAAAAAATAATTTATTCATTACAAAATTCGAAGAATACTACATTTTTAAGCGGCTTATTAAACTAATTGAAAACGTATTTCTGAATAAATTTTCTAACGAGTAGGCCCATTTTAAAATTGAAAATAAACATTGTCTAACAAGAAGCAGTGGCGGCTCGTCAGGGGACGCGGGTGAAGCGCTACTTCACCTACATTTTCCAATCAGTTTACTTAAAAATAAAAATATTTTTAAAATATTAAGCATTTGCTAATCTATATTTTTATTGTAAAAATGTAGTATATTTTATATAAATTTTGACATTATTGACTTAATTAGACCATTATTTTTAAAACATCTATCAAAACTAATGCGTTATATACTCAAAAAATAATAACGACTTAAAAACGTAGCGCGCTGAACACCTTTTCATAAGAGCGAACCGTTGAGCAGCAGTAACAAATTCCGCATCAGACATCAGACTCCCCCAGCACGCCGGCTTTCGCCAAAGTTTACAGAATGTTAATTCTGTAAACTTTGCTTTTGCGTTTAGATTTGTTTACGGCAGTTGCTATGGCAACGCAATGGTGAATATCCGGAGCTAAATGGAGATGTGAGCGGCATAAATTGCTGCTGCAGGCTGCATGCGTTTGTTCGCTTCTTATAGAATTAATGTAAATTAGTGCGCTCGGATCATCGGAGGCGGAAGCAGTTTTGCATCGATCGAATCGAATCGACTTTAACTTTAAGATATAGGAATATAACTGTTTTTTGAGAACAAAAATATATATTTAAAATCCTATAAATTCCTATTGTTTCCCCTAAGTATTAAAAAACGCTCCAAAGCTATGGATAACTAACATCATAAAAAGGTTAAAAAAAAACAGCCTTTTTGGGCGTGGCACCCGAAAATGTTTCGCCGCGGTGCAATATTTACCTGCGCCGCTGTCCACTAAGCTACCTGCGCTTAACCCGTTTCCATATCCACGAGCCGCCATTGATAAGAAGGCTTATTTTAAAAATGACAATCATTGCCATAGAGCTTCCGTGGATGTTGACTTCCGGTCCTGTCAATAATTTAATGTTAATCTTCGTTCGAATTTCTGCAAATATGGGTTAGCGAAAAAGGTGTAACGAAAATTAACGACAAGTCATTATTAATCTTCATAGGAAAAGCTATTCGTATCAAAACATTGCAGAAATGGTTAATCGTTCCAAAAGGGCGGTGCTTAAAGCTGTTCATCATGTTAGGATTCATGGAACCACTAGAACTGTTCTTAGGAAGCGACGTCCCAGAAAAACGAGTATGGAAACAGATCGTCGAATTGTTCGCATTTCTAAGGCAGACCTTCCCAATTAGGAGTTAATATTTGGAAAGAAATTTTTTTTGAAATTTAGTGTTCGAAATCGTTTGAACGAGGCACAACCCAGAAAAACGAGTATGGAAACAGATCGTCGAATTGTTCGCATTTCTAAGGCAGACCTTCGCAATTAGGAGTTAATATTTGGAAAGAAATTCTTTTCGAAATTTAGTGTTCGAAATCGTTTGAACGAGGCACAACTTTTTGGCAGGGTACCAAGGAAGAAGCCTCACCTTTCTGAAGGAGCCGTTTGGAATCTGATTGTGATGCAATTATATGCAGAAGAAAATTTGTCAGTACTTTGGAAATTCCAACACGACAATGATCCAAAACACTCTGCTAGGAGAGTGACTACGGCTTCAGGATAATCATAGTAGTAGTAGATGTTTTTTAATGGCCATCTTGTATTCTAGATCCTAACCCAATAGAAAATCTTTGGATAATAGTTAAAAGGATACTAAGTTCGAGAACTTTCCAAAATTTCGACGAAGTATTCGAAGGTATGAGAGCTTGGACCAGTATTCCACTAGTATTCCACTAGAGACTTGTAGACGTCTAATACAGTCCATGCCTAGGAGGTGTTTAAAAGTAATTGAAGCCAATGGATATCCAACTAAATACTAGGTACTCGATTAACAATTTATAAGTTGTTAGAAAATGTTGATTCAGAAATACGTTTCCAATTAGTTTGAATAAATATACACCCTAACAATAGGAACAATGATTTTAATATTCGAAATATCTTAACCCAATTTCTTACTAGCAACGGTTCTGATTTTCGTAAGGTGTCGTTTCCAATTAGTTTGCCGTCACTGTGTTTACTTTAGACTTCAAAAAGGTAATGCGTTTTGAGATGTTCGAAGACACTATGGATGGCATCCAGACTTTAGCGGCCATCATTTCTATATCCTTTAGCAGTTAATTAACATTTTCGAAATGTTCTATATAACTTATCTTCAACAAATAATTTTATTTAGTGGAAATAATCTCAATAACTGTTTTCAACACCTAACGATTGAGTAATGCAAATGCCTAAACCTTCAATGTAAATACAACGTAACAATTAATAAAATTGGCCAACTCAATAATATCAGGGCCTAGGGACTTAAATATTTGCGGGTCCCTGAACGTGTGAGATTTTGCAAAAATAACATAAAAAATCCTCTGAATTGTACTCTGCTGATGAGGCAGATAAAGATCTAAGTATTTCAGTAATTAGGGACCTCTAAGTCGTATGAGGAGCCCTTTGCAAATAATGATGACTGAAAAAAAAATTCCTCAGATTTGTACTCCGCTCATGTGGACCTAAGGATTTAAGTCTTTCAGTCATTAGAGGCTTCTAAGCCAGGTATGGGCAACCTTTGCTTAGCTTAGGTAGTAAAGAATAAAAAAGCGATACAAATTCGCTCATTTTTTTATTTATTTATTATAATAGCATAATCAAACACTCCGATAAAACCTATTCGTGAACCGACGATTGAAGGCGCAACATCTGGGTACATTCCAACTAATTTACATCACTGCAAACCATGTTGTTTAAAAGTACTTTGCACCTCGGCAAAAATATCTTTTCGAGCAGTGGTCCCTTGTAGTGGCCGTAAAGCCAGTAATTCCTCTACACTCAACAAATCTTCACCCTTAATCTAGGACTGAATAATACAATAATTCAGAATTTACCTACCCTAATGCTTGTAATTTCAACTACCGACAATTGCTTTGTTTTCTTAAGTTTTATATCTTACAATATACCTTGACATTATTAAAATGCTGTTTACATTACAGCTGGCAGCTTACACCTAGATGTACGAATTTAAATTACAATTACATTTTACTCCCTGTCCCTAATGGTTTTGTTTAGATATGTACAGAAATAATCAAACAATATTTCAGCATTTAAACGACGTAATTTTGGCGTGTAGGTAAAAAAAGTGCGGGACACGAAAGAAAACCGGGCGGTCCTTAAAATAAAGGTTCATAGTCTTAAGCAAGCGGAAAAGTAAAATTTATGTACGTAAATAAATTTTATGTTATTTTATTTGTTGTAATAGTTTGCCGCTTCACCTATAAAGTGCGCCAGCGAAGCGGTACGGAAAATTAATCGAGGATTTAGTAAATTTCGCACTGTTCCACTTGTAATTGGGATGTGTCTATACATTTCGAACATTTGTTTTAATTTCTATATAAATGCGTTGCGTTGGATTTGAATTATTATTTCGAAGTAAGGATGGCGAGCAAAAGAGGAAAAACAATTCGAAGCGGTGCACGTGAAGTTATTGCGAGCGTTATAGAGGCCTGTACTAGAGAAGCTGAAAATAATAGTTTAACTATTCCAATTCAAAATCGAGCAGAACCCGCTGCATTTTACACTGGTGTTTCGGAGAGTAGTGTAAGAATCGCTCATGCTCTACTTCACCTTTAAAATCTCCTGGTAAAAAAAACCCCGATTATCATACAAAGATAAAATTGACGATGGTGATTTTCAAGTAATTAGACGAACAATAGAGAATTTTTACATAAACTTGAAGAAGGTTCCGACCTGAAAACCCATACTTCGTGCTGTAAAGAACAAAATAGATTTTCCGTACGAGTATAAAACGTTAAATCGGCTTTTACGATCAAATGGTTTTGTTTGGTGCAAGTGCCAAAATAAACGAAAATTGGTCATTCAGAGACCAAATATTTTGTACAGGGGGCGTCATTGTGAAGTATTATTCAGGGCGTTTCCTAATTGCGTGCTAATATTAAAGGGGGGTGATTCTTGGACCTTTTTAAGAAAAAAATTTAATATGAACCTAAAAGTCTTAACTTTGGAGATACACGGTTTTAAAAAAACATTTTTTTAAAATCTTAATTCTTAAGCTATTATAGATAAATAACTGTGTGAAATTTGATACACGTCTTTTATGCATAAAAGGGCATTTTTTATTAACAATCAATTTTTGAAATTTCTACCAGTGGCGTGCATATATTTCTACCAGTGGCGTGCATATATAATTAACCTGGGTACGCTCCTTAATGCATAGAAGACGTCTATCAAATTTCATGCAGTTATCTACAATATCATCAGAATTGGAATGAAAAAAAATGTTCTCTTTTTAAACTTTACCATCCTGTATCTCAAAAGTTAAGACTTTTAGAACATAAAAACACCCCCTCTAACGTCAGCACGCAATTAGGAAACGCCCTGTATAGTTCTTCACAATGACGGCCCCTGTATAAAATAATATGACAAACGGAGACAGACGGCCACTTTTGGCATACCCGAGTAGCCCAAAGTCGAACTCCATAAATTAAAATTTTGATAAATCTCTTTAACTGGATCTGATGCTGGCTGCCCTTGTAAAATCTGGACTTGTAAATCGTGTATCACTAGACTGGGTGGTCCAATAATAGTGGACGTAGGCAGTAGCCCGGGAACCGTTAATAACAGAACTCAAGAAAAAATATATTTATAGGTAAATTGATCAAGAAAAATCAAAATTAAATCATTTTAAAATTCGAAAGTTCGCCGTTTTTGCAACACAAAAGAGATATTTTGTATGTAAATATATTGTTATGTAAACTTTTTACCTATTTAAATACTGAGACATCAGAAAGCGATTGTTATGTTAAGACATTTTGAAACCACGAATGGCCCGAAAATACTGGTAACACTTAGGAATTCGGAAACTAAAGAGCGAATCCTGAAGGATCGCGCTCAAAAGGGGTGAATCACCCTAAGATCAGCCGGACTGGGAGAAGAAAATACGAATATTTATATTAGTGAAGAACTTACAAAAGAAGCTTATTCGCTTTTCAAATCTGCCAAGAATTTAAAGAATAACGGATTAAATATGTTTGGCACAAAAATGGCAGGGTTTTAGCACGCAAACAAGACGGTGACAATGTTATTTTTATAAAAAATGAAAATTTTTCAAAAGAAATATTAGTATAAATTTGTAAACCGTATACCATTTTTTTCCTTTTTTATAGCTCTTTTTGAAATTACCTTCTAAAATAAGAATGTATTGTAGGAACAATAATTTATTTTTACCTTTTCAATCCTAACGTAAACAATCTAAAAAGAGCACATATAAATATACGGTCATTGTTGCCTAGTATAGAGGTAGTAAAAAATATAATTATCGATTTGGGATTAGATATTTTGGGGGTCACTGAAACTTGGTTTATGCCTAATGTAGTCGATGCAGAGGTGTTTATAGCTGGTTTTAGATTTCACAGAGTGGACCGAGCTTCTCGCGGCGGCGGAGTGGGATTATATGTGAGAGATGATTTGCAATTGAAACTAATTGAAGTGGGGGAGCGGAGCGACACGCTCGAACAAATTTGGGCGACTTTTAAGTCCGAAAAAATTTGTTTCGGGATTGGAATATTATATAGTCCACCCAAATCTAATGTTTTGGAAACCTTTACTTCCTTAGAAAATTCGATGACCAAACTGATCCCGCTTACTGACGAAATTATAATGGGTGATTTAAACATTAATCTTTTGAAACAGAACAATGCAGTAAATATATTTGACAATTTTCTGTTTACGTATATTCTAAAGCAAATTGTTAATCGTCCTACCCGTACAGCAGGCCCAAAAGGCGCAAAGTCTTATAGACATAATTGCTATTTCTAACGAAGCATTACATAAGGGGGAGGTAGTACACCTTGACATACATGATACCACAGACCATCAGCTTGTTTACTGCATAATTGATTGTAAATTGCCCCAGAGACCACCCAAAATTGTCACTTACAGAAATTTTAAAACCTTTGAGCTTGCGGTTTTTAAGTCGGATCTAACAAATTTAAATTGGGCTGCAATTTTAGATACTCCTATTATTAGCCAAAAGATAAATCACTAGACACAAAACATAACTTCTCTTTTTAATGTACATGCGCCGCTGCCTAGCGTACGCGTTACAAGACCTAAGTCACCATGGTCCACGGACACTTTAAAAATCATGAAAAAAGAACGAAACAAATTATTGTCAAAGTATAAAAAAACACGTTCAGCCACTGACTGGTTGGCATATAAAGAACTGAGAAATTTTTTCACTCAAGCTCTGCGTAACGAAAAAAAGGCATATATTGATTTCGTGTACCGCAATAAGAAATCTAAGGTTGTTTGGCAGACTCTCTCTGAAATGAACATATATAATAAATCAAAAAACAATTATGATTTACCCAACACGTTAAAGAATCCTCATGTAATTAATCAGTCTTTTATTGATTCAGTAAATGCCATTGCACCCCCTGTTGATGAAGAATTGGTAAATAACTACCCAAGTAACAGGACTACAAATAGTGTGTTTTCACCGATGAGGACGCCGACGTGTTAAATGTTATACAGGGTCTGACATCAAATGCGTCTGGGTCTGACAGTATATCTCTTGAAATGATTAAGTTATGTTGTCCTGTAATTTTACCCTTTTTAACTCATATTTTTAATTTTTGCATAGTAGGTTCTGAGTTTCCCGATGAGTGGAAAACTGCTTTAGTTTTGCCTCTTCCCAAAGTGACTGATGTCAAAAGTGGTCAGACACATTTAGTGCCAGTCAGTTTGCTACCCACTGTGTCTAAGCTGTTCGAAAAAATTATTTATCACCAAGTTATGAATTACATAATTGATAATACTTTACTGCCCGAGTCTCAGTCCGGGTTTCGAAAGCATTACAATCTCTGTTCTACTTAAAGTCTAGGATGATGTTATTCGGGCAGCTGATCGTGGAGAAACATCTGCGCTGGTGCTACTAGACTATAGCAAGGCGTTTGACACGCTAGATCATCGGCTCCTTTGTGCCAAACTGCATCATTACGGTTTCACCAATCCTACGGTGGAATTTTTTAGAAAATACTTATCCAATCGTTTTCAATGCGTCTTTATGGAGGGTAAGAGATCTGACCCACTGCCATTTAGTAAAGGGGTGCCCCAAGGGTCTATCCTGGGGCCTTTGCTTTTTCTTATTTATATCATTGACATGGATCGCGCTGTCACAGACTGTGATATTCAACGGTACGCTGATGATACGCAACTGCGTATCAGCTTCGAAAAAACTAATGCAGATCAAGCTTCTCAAAAACTTAATGGCTGTCTGGATGACATTTTTAGTTCGTCAAGTAAAAACGGTTTGAAAATAAACCCTTCAAAATAGGCTATTCTGTTTTTTGGGCCAAATAAGGATTGGGCAAACAATACTCTCACTTTTAGGATGGACAACGTGGTAATTCCTAATGTAAAAGAGTACAAAAATCTAGGAGTGTTTTTTGATTCGGATCTTAGGTTTAAAACTCAAGTTGGTAAGATTGTTCAGAAATCAATAATTTCTCTAAGATATCTTTAAAAAAATAGGGATGTTTTGGCTGAGTCTTTGAAAAAGCGGCTATGTGAGTCTTTGGTTCTCTCGCATTGTAACTATGCATATATTGTATATGGACCTTGTCTGGATGCTCAATGTAGAGGTCAGTTGCAGAGAATTCAGAACTCATGTATCCGCTTCATCTATAACCTCAGAATGAGAGATCATGTGTCTCAGATTGTCCACTATGAAGTGGCTAAACATGCGGGATCGACTAAAATTGCACCTCGCCTGCTTTCTACACAAATTACTTGAGAGCGGCTATCCGGTATCTTCGGGAAAAATTAGGCTTTCGATCTTCTACTCATGCCAGACTTACCCGTCACAACGATCAGCTTGATATACCTTTGCACCGAACCGCCCTCTTTGAACGATGTTTTTCTTATGTGATTCCCAAACTATTTAATTCGGATATAAGAAGTAATTTTGTGAATTGTCAATACCTGTTGTTTAAAAGGAAATATAAAAATTACTTACTTAGCCAATATTAAGACTACATATTTATTGTATTTTAGTTTTAGATATATTATTTACTGTGTATTCGGTAAGGCTATTTGTTATAGTGTTAGTTATTGCTATGTTATTAATTTTATTTCAAGATATATTTAACTATATTTTAACATTGTAATTTGTGTTAAATATGCTCGGTTAAGAAAACAGCAATGCTGCCCTTCGCCGAGTAAAAAAATAAAGACGTTTCTATTCTATTCTATTCTATTCTATATAGAAAAGCGGTACACGAAAAAAACAGACAAATATAGATAAAGGTTCATTAAGCATAGTTACATTTTTTAATTGTCTGAAGTGCGTATAGTCAAAAAGGAGTGCCATATTATTTCAAGAACGACGGGACACCACTGGTTTAAAGAGATTTCTTGGCCGACCTTCCTAAACCGATTGACTCCGCCCGGTTTTCTTTCGTGTCCCGCACTGTATGAAATTTGTAAATTCAAACTTGTATAGATGCTGGAAATATAATTTAACGAAAATTCATTTTTAATCATATTTATTTTTTTCTAGCCTTTTCAAAAATTATATTGACGGTTTCGCTTTAGGAAGTATAATATTAGGGACATTACAAAAAAAAAGCAACAGAGTCGTGAATAATAAATGAGAAGAATAAACTGGAGTAGCCAAATTATAGATACACTTTTGGCATGTGTACATATATGAACAATGACTTTTTAAACCTCATTGTAGATATTCCGAGCAGAAAAATACATGCCATTGTTTAATACGTGACTAAATTGTTCAATTATTAAGTCCAGTGATACAAATAATGTCTCGACCATTTTATGGCACCATTAGGTGCCTAATAGTAAATCAAAAAAGTTCGGTTCATCAATAAAATTAATTCTTTTAAAATTAAAAAAAATATATTTGAAATATTTGAATTAATCATACTATGAACATGGTAAAAACATACATATTATTTATCATATGTGGTAGTATTTGTGTTTTGTGTTGTGCAGATGATAGTAATGCAGTCTCTAGTAAGACCAAAAAGATGGAGTTTGTTGGTAGAATGATAGAACAAGGTAATTATTTGCAATAATTACTTCCGATTTGTCCAATTTTTAAGAAAGTCGCGGTTAAATGTATTTCAGAAAACTTTCTTTTTGCGTTTTCTAATTTCCACATTTTTTTAATGTTCAGGTTTTGGCATTAAATTAAAAATCCTACTTCTTGAAATTTGGATTGCATTCAATATAATCTAATACATGTACTAAGGTGTTGTATTTTATGTAGCATGTCCTATAGCCTATAGCTCAGTTCAATTTCGGACTTGAATGCCCGTATTCACTAAAGAGGTTTAAATTTAGACCAAGTCGAACTTGACAGTTATAGGTTAAAAAACAAGACATATTAGCATAGTAATCTCGAATATATTCAAAATAAATAAATAAACCTGATCTTTAAAAAAAACCAACTAAACCTAATTGCCGTATACTAGTGCAATTTTTTGGTAGGTACTCATTTGGCCAGCTGCCACGAGTTCTGATGCTGAACTGAGCTCTTCAATCAAAATCGCAATTAATCCAAAATTGCTGTTAGAAAAAAATTAATAATTTTTACCTTTGAAGTATATAAAAAATTCAATAAAAAGCTCATATCACTGTTTAGCGCACTAAGAATGTCTAAAGAAAAAACTACATAATTTATATATGCAGATAAGTAAAATGAAATTTACTTATTTTGTGTTTATTATCATTTTATTGTAAACGTTTAATGGGGTGTTATTACTAAACGCCTCTGATGTTTCACAGTTAAACTAAAAACTTTGGGACCAGCTATATTCACGTACAAGAAATAAGTAATGAAAAAAAAAAGGTCATAACCTCAATTTTGCACCCCCCTCCTCTCAGGTTTCGACCAAGAGTCTCGCTGTAGGTTTCGACAAATGGTCAAGGTCCCCTATATACACGTACAGAAAATAATTGTTAACTAAAAACAAAGATCTTTCATAGTTTTGCGTTTTCCTTTCATTTCACAAAAACAGAAAACATGGCCAGAAAATAACTGATGGCTGAAAAAAAGAGACCCCTTTGAGCTCCTGCGTTACGCTACCCTGCGGTATATTAATTCCGCCACTCGTTGACGTAACGTCAGCATGCCTGCGCTAAAACAGTGTCTTTTGAAACTTAAAACAATGACAAATCATGTCTCCTGAGTATAATGCCAGATTCTGATTACTTTCTCAGTGACTCACTCTGATTTCAATAAACACAAACCGTGTCTTTCGAAGAATATAGATCTCTGAAAACAAAACAATATAAGAATCATTTAAAGTTCTAGTCGTGTATTAAAACAAAAGTAAATAGGCATATATATATATATATATATATATATATATATATATATATATATATATATATATATATATATATATATATATATATATATATATATATATATATATTTATGTATATATATATATATATATATATATATATATATATATATATATATATATTCAAATTCATTTAAGGTAGTAATTACAACATTATTTATATAAATTGATTACATAGCTAGCAGTTGACAAAAGCGCATTGCACAGCCATTATAAAAAACCGATGCCAGTAGCCCAAGATAGAGATAATGTTGTGCAAGCGCGTGATATTTAATAAAAATAATTAGATATAAAGTACTAGAAAATACATGAAAACCCTAAAAAAATACTA
Source organism: Kuschelorhynchus macadamiae (assembly GCA_030620095.1). NCBI lineage: Eukaryota > Metazoa > Arthropoda > Insecta > Coleoptera > Curculionidae > Kuschelorhynchus > Kuschelorhynchus macadamiae. Next base: position 507,319 of record JAUTXW010005489.1, read on the forward strand.
ATGACATAGTTTTACCCCATTAGAAAAAAAAATTAAAAAATATAAATTAATTACTAGTAGATCCGCCCGCACAGCAGCATCACTTTAAAAGATTTGTTTTTAACAAGTTTTTATGTATAAATGACAGCAACCAAAAAAAAACACTATATAAACTAAGTTTAGATAAACCATCGGACATATTCTTCAATAAGATATTATTTTTGTTTATTTAGATTTCTTTGAGCTTTAGTAAAATAGTAAATAATTATATTAGACCCACAATAATTCAAATTAGTTTAGCAGTTTCTAAGTAAGAATTCATGTTATCATTTTTTCAGGTCGAACATTGGTGCACCATGCGGTCAAGCGATTCATGATTATACTTCCTGCCATTTTCTTTAAATTAGGTATTGCTTTCACACTCCTCGTCCTTGTCACCATTGTGGCTATCAACAATGGTAAGTAGATTTTACCACAGCGTTAGTTAGATGTTTCAGTGATTTTTGCTTACGTGAAATAAAATAAAATTTTATTAAATCTAATTATTCTGTTTTTATTAGCTTTACACTACTTAAAAGACGAATGTAGTTATCCTAGAAATTTAAACAAAATTGAGGACGTTTTTGGAATCTTTGGTCTACTGGTTGTTATTAGAGAATTATTAAAAAAAATTAACTAAATCAGTGGTTTAATATTTTAAATATTAAATAATAAATTATATCATCTAGGTATTTGGAATAAATTATATTATAATAATGCTGCCCGCAGCATTTCGCCGATTTGTCACAATGTTCAATTGTCAGTTTAATAGCGATGTGCTAGCAATCCATTAAGTAGTTTTTTCAGGATGAATTTTTAAATATTTGATTAAGCCGGCATTTTGTTCCGCCATCTTGGACTCGTAACAATTTTTTTTACCACTTGATTCCAACATAATACTTTGATATTTGTGCAAAATTTGAGATAAATTGGATAAGTAGTTTTTTAATATTTCACTAGGCCGCCATTTTGTTCCGCCATCTTGGATTCGTACCAACATTTTTCCAGTTGAGTCCAACATAATACTTGATGTTTTTGCAAAATTTGAGATAAATTGGATATAATTCGTTTTTTGATAATAATTTCACTAAGCCCATCCATCCATAATTCCCATATAACCCTTAATTTTTTATCAAAATTTGAAATCAATCGGGTAAGTACTTTTTAAGCTATACCACAAACTGACAGACAGATGAATAGACCGACAGACGGAATTGACAAAACATATTTTTTGGGATCTAGGAACGCTAAGACGTAAAGATATATAAAACCTGAGAGGGTGATTTTTTTTGGCCGCCATTTTGTTCGGCCATCTTGAATTAGTACCAAAATTTTACTAATTGATTACTGTATCACAGTTAGTTCTGGCACACAATTTGAAATCAATCCATTAAGCAATTTTTCAGGCTGAATTTTTAAATATTTTATTTTTTGTTCCGCTATCTTGGATCAGTACCAAAATGTTACCAATTGATTCCATCCTAATACTTGATGTTTGTGCAACATTTTACGTAAATTGCGTAAGTTATTTTTTAATAATTTTTTAACATTTCACTAGGGCGCCATTTTCTTTCGCCATATTGAATTTTTACCAAAATGTTACCAGGCCATCCATCAAGTCAATCGGGTAAGTAGTTTTTTAGCTATGCCGCGAACAGACAGACAGACCGACGGAATTGAGAAAACTTATTTTTCAGCATCTAGAGACCCTGAAACGTAAAAATCTGAAAAAATCTCAAAGGGTGATTTTTAAAATTATTATTAAAATTAAATTATAATACTTCCTTTTTACAATGGAAGTAAAAATCGGTAAATTTTGCTTATCTGGAACTTCCTTGGATATGAATTTTTTCCTTTTATTGAGAATAGTGAAGTGTGAGTAGTGTGACCCTATTTAGTTCAGGACATAGTAATTTAGTAACACATATGTATATATTGTCTTTTTAAACATTTTTTATGGGCACCATTTAGTTCCATCATATTGGATTCCTATCAATATTTTACCTACCTATTCTATGAGGTAAATCGGATAATTGTTTTTTTTGTGATATTTTTCAGGTTTCACTAGGTCGCCATCATATTTTTACCAAAATATTCCCAGGTCAATCTGATAAGTCGTTTTTAAGCTATGCTGACCGACGGAATTGATAAAACATATTTTTTAGCATCTAGGAATGCTAAAACTTAAAGAAATATAAAACCTTAGAGGGTGATTTTTTCACGATTCCAAACTTATCAGTCCATTAAGTAGTTTTCAGGTTGCATTTTTAAATACTTTATTAAGCCGCCATTTTATTCCGCCATCTTGGATTCGTACCAAAATGTCACCAGTTGATTTATGCATACTACTTGATTTCTACGCAAAATTTGATATAAACTGCACAAGCATTTCTTTAGTAATAATTTTTTAACATTTCACTAGGCCGCTATTTTGTTTTGGCATATTGGATTTTTGCCAAAATGTTACTAGGTCCTCCCCATATGACCAGTAATTTTCCCGAACAGACAGAGAGACAGAGATAGATCGACGGAATTCAGAAAAAATGTTTTTCGGCATCTAGAGACCCTGAAACGTAAAGATCTGAAAACATCTCGGAGAGTGATTTTTTACAATTATAATACTTTCCTTTTACGAGGAAAATAAAAATTACAAGTTGTAAAAAGGTGTCCACCCATGAGTACAATCAAAAGACTATAATAAGTTTTCAGTTAAATAAAACTGACCCGTCCGAAAGAATTGTTTGGATTTCTATTGCCTGAAACAGACAGGATCAAGGACTTTATTTACATCCCTTTCGTTTGCGTATGTTTTTGTAGTAATTGAAGTTTAATAGAAATGTGAGTCATACGACAAAAATGGTCATTTTGTCATATGTCATTTTTATTGGCTCATTTTCGTCAGATTGGTCATTGTGATGTTTTTCATATCTCTATAAAATATGCCAAATTTGTTCAAAGAAATTTTGTTTTTTAGGCTTGTCTAGTACGTTTTGTGTTAGGTATTATAATTTTCCATATTTTTAATGAATAATACTAAGTTAATGTATACTTCTCTAAGCTTACATATTTGTGATAACCAAAATAAATGATCTCATTGATTACATGTAATAATAATAAAACATTGTGGCTTACCTCACTGTTTTTTGTTTATTAAACTAAAAAAACTAAAACTAAAATACCAGGAAATTTTATTAAAAATACTTTTTAGCCATTTATTTTGACGTTGTTTGGTTAAGCCAAGGCACCTGATTTTAGCAGAGATCTGTTAATTCATGAGCCTGTCTGTAACATAACTTCAAAACTACTGGACCGATTTATCTGTGGCATGTTTTGTAAAATAGGGTTTCCAATGTAAAAAAACTTATTAAAAATAATTTTCTTAATTGAATTATGACTAAAATGACCAAAGGGACTGACATTTGCGGGTCATATATCACGTCATATGCCATTTTCCGCAATTACCGTTATTTCACATCTCTAGTTGCGATATATAAAGTACACGGATGCCAATAATGAAAGTGTGTAACAAGAACACGCAAACATTATAAAATTCACACTCACTTTCAAGAATAAATTCAATAAATTTTTCTTACTAGATAAATTAATTCATGATATTGTTTTTAATGAATAAATAAATAAACTCTCAATATAACTCATGGAAACACAAATGAAATATCTTCACGCAAAACAGTTCGTTTATTGAGTTTTCAGAACAGTTTTACGATACCTTATTTGCATTTCATGCGATATTTCCTTTATTTTGTTATAAGCTATTATAGTCCTGAAGCCTACGACCATATAAGGTCTATTATGATCAGACCATGTCATACCGCTTCTAGATTCGTCCGCCCTGGGTACAGTCGGTGCTATAGTGGTTGAGATTTAATATCAGACTTGCAGAGATGGCCATTTTTTGCATAATTTTTTCGACTAAAACCAGTTTTATTTACGCAGCAACTAAACTTCGGACCTGATATTCTGAATTTAACTATGTGTAACCGATATTTCATAAATCTAGAAAATTAGACGCCAGAACAATGAGTCCTTCATTTCTTGCAACGCGAGCTCAACGCAGATCAGTATGATGTGTCAGTTTATCAGACGAGGAACGATAAAAATAAAATTATACTGGGGCTTTTAGTATAGATTTTTCCAACATATCTGCGGTTTTCTCATCTTCCTGAATATGTTGTTTTATAAATCAAAATAAGTAACATATAGCACTTTCCTAGTTATGCAGAGTTTTGTCGTTTTGTTTGAATTCATAAAATATTTTTCCTACAACCGTGCGGAAAAGAAAATTATCATTTTGCGCACGACTTTTGAAATTATGACAGAATTTATATAAAATGTTTAAATTTGACACCCCTGGTATATATAATAATAATTAGGTGCAGGTTCTGATTAAAATGCCAAATACACATCACCTCCGTCTGGAGCAGTTGGTAAATATTGTTGTATGCCTCAGCAACTGTCAAATAATCGAACATTGACAATCAACAACTGTAGCCTTTTTTCAGTTTCATCATTTTTGCAAATGTTTGTGGTAAAATGGACAGCGAAGAACAGTTTGAAGGAGAGGGTTTTTCAGAAGACATCATAGAGGCCGTCAACGCAATAAATAGTACTCTGATTTCAGAAAAATCTAAAGAAGCTTACAAAAAAGTTCAGTTTGTTCAAAACCTGGTTCAATAAAAAAAATTATTCACAATAAAGGAAGATGTATTGCTAGCATATTTTCATATGTTATCAACATATGCCTCATCAACGTTATGGTTGAAATATTCGATGTTAAAATTAATCATAAAACTTGAGAAGGGCGTTGATATATTATATTATCCTATTTAAAGAGAGAAAATTTGTAGTTTGTGACCCAGGTAAGGACAAATATATACCTAGCTACATAAAGCTGTATAAAAAGTACGTAACTACGCGACTTGTGAACACCACAAACAAACGCTTTTTTCTGCTTTTTAGAAACGAAAAATGCACCAATCAAAGCGTTGGTTTCAATGCATTTGGTAAAATACCGTCTAACATTGCTGGGTACCTGGGCTTGACAAATCCAGAGAATGTGCACGGGCACTGTTTTCGAAGGTCCTCTGCAACCTTGTTGGCGAATTCTGGAACTAATATCACTAATATTAAAAAGCATGAGAAGTCAACCAGTGTAGCCTAATCCTATATTGAAGATTCCGTAGCGAATAAAAGCAAAGTTGCCGAGAATATTTTAAAAACGTCTTCGAGAATACCCATGGATCCACTTTTGTCAGAAAGTACAATGGAAAATGTAATACCCAGTTGCTCTATTCAAACTCAACTCCAAATACAACATTCGATAGAATATGTTTCCGAAGGAGCTCAGACAATAGCAAGCACACATCAAATTCAAGTAAAAAGCAACGAAGTTCTTCAAGATATGGCATCTGTTATAAATCTGTAGTATGCTACAAATACTAATTGCACGTTTAACTTTAATAATATCCTTAATTTGTTCTCAATTCTCTATTCTCCTAGTCTAAAATTAAGTTTTTTTGTTATATTTATCTTTTTTACTATTTATAACTTTTTAAAAAAACCGTGCGGAAAAGTAACTCTTCAGGACTACTAGCACTGAAAAGTAACTTTTCCGCGCGATTTGATAAATTAATGAATATCTTATCTAAAACACTCAATAAGGTGAAATACTTGCAAAGTAAGTATTTTTTTTGTAAGAAGCTCAATAGTTTTCGTAATTACAGTATATTATTACTGAACTCAAATCTAATTGACGTTTATCTGAGGACTATATCGATCGTAGGAAAAAATTTGTACCTAACACAGGCCCTTGACGACTGCCGTCGCGTGCGGAAAAGAACCACTTTCCGCCCTTGTTAGGTAAATAACTATATTGTTTATTATTAGATCTAACACATCGACAAAAGATAATTTTTTTCTTAACCCCGTACCCTTTGTCCCCACCTTTTAGGTATTTAATTTTTATCTTAATGCCACACCCTTTATTCCCAAAAATGTACAAAAATACTCTTCTATATTTCCTGTTACCTATAAGCTAGGCCGCAAGGATTCAATTAATCTAATTCCCCGGAAACAGTCACCAACCCTTTTAAGTATTTAATTTTTTTCTTAACCTCGTACTCTTTGTCCCTAAAAAGTAAATTTACACAAATACTCTGGTATATCCCTGGTACCTCTCTACTAGGCCGGCCGCAAGGATTCAACTTATACTAGGTCGCAAGGGTGCCCCGGAAACAGTCATGGTAACGCCTTATAAAATAATTTTTAGTCTCAGACTTTTTGCTTGGGTTATTATCTCTGAGGGAGGGGGGGCGTTTGCCACTTTTGCTCCCTCACACACAATACATCACTGAGTCAGCTGCTACTACGTGGTACTTGCCAAATAATTGGTAACTAGGGTGTAATGGCTTACCTACAAAGGTTGCGGAGGTTTCAAAGCAATTCGGTGAAAAAATGCGCCGACTTATTCTAACATCTAAATATTATAACCAAATATAAAATGCATTATTTAAATATATTCTAACAAGTAAATTTTTATGCTCAAAAGCCCCCTGTTATGGAAAAACACAAAACTTCGCTAAGAAGGTCTTTAGCAAATTTTGTGCTGACATTTAAAATCTACCAGAGAACTACGTTGGTCCGTAGTTCTCTGGTTACACATCTTCCATCGCAGTTGACAAATCGAAGTTGTGGTTTTAAAAATAATGTTGATAAATTTAATATATTTGAGCTTTGAATGAAGGTTTATCTGAAAATCCTCTAATAACAGCGTGGGTTCTCTTGTCCTCAAGAAGCTGATAAGTATAGTAAGGCCTCTTTGCTTCCTTTAAGTGATTTGTAAGCGCTGTGTTGTAATTTGCAGTTTTTGGAAAAATCTCCAATCTTGACCCAGTGATTTTGGTTTTGTTGAAGCCAATATTAAGGTCTTTGATGTGTTTTCTGACTAATGTCCAATCACCATCGTCCTCAATTACTACAGGCGAGATTTTCGGCTGTGTTAGCGTCTTGATTACAGCACTCTCTGTAGTTTTGACATCACTTGTTCCAGCTTCCATTGATTCGTTATTTCCCTCAGAGGGGGGAGACTTCACTGTTTTCCTCTTTGGTTTATTGTCGACAGCAGTGTTTGCTTATTCGCTGGTGGTTTGCTGTTTTTCATCCTCTTTTGTGTGTAACGAAAAGTGACTCAAGCCTCTCTGTAAGGTTTTTGTTTTCTTCTTTAAGGGTCTTAACGTTTTGGTTCAGACGAAGATTTTTTTCCTTTAGTCTAAGGATTCTCTCGGACTTGAACTCTCCAGAGTTTTTAGTTGCTCTAGAAGAAGAAAATTTACTAGGCTTCATCTTGGAATATAAGCACTTTGTCACTGAGGCACTCTCCTATAAAAGGAAATTTTCACTTGTCACAAACACTTTTAACAGCACGGAGCCGGGTAAACCGAATTCATCCGTACTAAATGAATGCTCTAAGCGAACTGAGCTCAGAGAGATTTAGGCGAGCTTTTATGACCGACTTGTGTTCGCCGAACCATGACTCTATGTTAAGATCGGTTTCCATGTGTGATGTAGACCGTAACCGGTATCTGTATTGAAGTTTTTTATATATTTAAAAATTGCAATAGATTCTCTAATTTTTCGTTTATAAAACCCTGGAACCGACGCTAGAAACTTGGTTTCCTTTATATTTATAATATGGCCAGTGGTGACGGTGTTCAGCTACAGCAGATTGAACATTTTGTTTCTTTTTAATACATCGTTTACGTTCCTTAAGTCTAGTTGATATTGGGCGTCTTGTTTCTCCCAGATACACTTCTCCACAATTTTATATAGTTCTTCTGTATGAAATGTCACAATATTTTTTGGAGATCGCAAGCATTGTCCAATCTTCTTATAGGTATTAAAGATTCTACGTATGTTGGACCGCCGAAATAATAGTCTTATTTTGTCTGTAGTGCCAGGTATGTAGGAAAGAACAACATTATTTGATGCTCGCTCCTTATTATTCTCCTTTTGCGGAGTTGGTTTACTATATCTTTTTATTGAATGCATAATATCTTCAGTGCAATAGCCATTTTCTCTCAAAGCTTCGGGCAGTTTTGATGTTTCCGATGAGAATCTTGATCAGAAATCGACATGGCTCTAAATAGTAGTGAGTTAATAACCGATTACTTTTGTGCCGGATGGTGGTGGAAATTTGCATTTAAGTATCTATTTGTATTCGTCCGTTGTCTATACACAGAATGTCCTAATGTACCATGTTCCTTTCTTTGAATAAATACATCTAGAAATGAAATCATTCCAATGGACTCAATTTCCATTGTGAATTTAAAATTATGATGTTGTTGATTAGCGTGGTCCAGAAATATGAAGAGATTATCCTGTCCATGAGGCCAAACAATAAAAGTATCATCTACATATCTGAACCAGTCTTTTGGTTTTACAGAGATACATCACCCATGGAAACTGATCTTATCACAGAGTTACGGGTCGGCGTGCACAAGTCGTGTATAAAAGCCTGCCTGAATCTTTCCGGGCTCATTCAGTGTTCAGATCACACATATTTATAATTTTACACGGTCTAATCGCAAGAACCATGATTTCTTAATTGACCAAAGCTGTGAAAGCTTCCGTTCTATGTTAACTCTGGTGATGATGTCAGAAAATAGCAGGCAAAAATTATGCATCATCATAGATTAAACATTTACACCCGAATTCACTAAAAAGGTTTAAAGAGTTAATCCAGGTTTAGTTGCCATGGTACTTAAAAAGTTAGGCAGTTATGTTTCGCTTATGTCACTGTCATTTTATAATTGTGACATGTAGAAAAATGATTGGTTCAATTGTTGAAAATGTAACCTATAACTGTCAAGTTAGACCTGGTCTAAATTTAAACCTTTTTAGTGAATACGGTTGTTATTTTTTTATTCAATACTTAGTTGAGAGGTGGTCTTTCATATTAGCTTCTTTATCATATTTTTGACGTCTTGGCCAATGCATATTTTGAAACAAATAACAAACAAATTCGTCTTGTCACACGTATTCTTGCTTATTGCCAAACCTTCACCACTAAGTCTCGGAAACTTTTCCTCTTTGAAACCTCCAGGCCCTCTTATGCAAAACAGCGCATTATAAACTATTAAGCCATATTTTACATATACGTATATCAAACTTAGACAGTTTATTTTAATATCTTAGTAAATTATTTTTTTTAATCATGATCAAGTGCGCTAGAATTTGTAATTAGTTATTTTGTGATCATATTGATACTTTTTTATGGGCACTAAAAAATACGTTATTAGAGGGGTTAAAGGATATATGTTAATAACTGTTAAGTTTTAAATATTTTAAAGGCGGAAACAAAATCAATCCGGAAATAAAATTATACTTAAGGAAAGTTAAGTAGGACAATAAACATTACAATAATCATTTATGCCAGTGTGGTTTCAAAGTTAATAAAATATATTTTTTAACTTATTAGCCATAAACCAAAACATCTACTTTCGCACAAGTTTATGAATAATAAATTTCAGGTAATCAAGACGAATTAAATGTACTTCTAAATATTTAATGTACCGCTAAAATAGAACGGAACAAAATACCGTATTCAAATTTGACTAAAATAAAATCTCTAGTTTGTTTAATCATTTCATAGAATTGTTTTATTTCGGATATAATTTGACGCAAAAATTCTTTTATATTTCGTTAAGAATGTTTTATTTACTTATTTAAATTCTACATAGAAAACTAATTAGATCCTACAGCTAATTAAGGGTCAAAAATTAATAGTCAAGAGTAATCAAAGGAGACAATTAAAAAACAAAAAGAAATAGAATATGTAAAAATATAGTAATGTAAAACTTATTGTATGATAAACAATATCGCAGCATTTATAATTTTTAATGTGCAAATTATTTCATTATTCTGTCGACGAAAGAATAATTATTACTATCATAATGTGTGCTGAGAAATTCTTCCGATAACTGAACCGTTAAACTTCTCGGCATAGAAATAAAATAGTATTAATGTAATAAAATAATTCAACAATTTATACAAGAAAATATACTTCGCGACATGTTTTTCGAGGCTATTGAGTTCAATTAGTTGCAGCTTAGTAGTATACGGAATGTCATTATAAGGTATGTTATACAGCGTGTAATAAAAATAGGTAAACGGCGAAATATCTCAGGTACCGCTTATCTGAATTTAATGAAAATATGTACACTTCGGTATCAAATTATGTCGGATTCAATGGCGAGCTCCGCATTGCGGCCACGTTTACCGTTTTTTTGTTGTAAAAGGAAAATTATTTTTTTAATTGTACACCCTATATTATATTACCTTTTAAAATCTGCGCAAAATTCTTAATACTTCTTATAAAAAGCAATTTTAACGAAAGTCAACAGTTTTTGCAAAAAATAAGGGTCTAATACCCATAACTTAATGTATCACGTTTTATTAAATTACCTGCATACAAAAGGTTACCTCATACGTTTGACAATGTCAGTTTTGTTGATTTACAAAAATGGATCGTTTAACTGAAACTCAAAGAATTGAAATTTTAATTATACTGGGTTATGGAGATAAAATAGGAAACCTGCAAGATGTTTGTAACATTTTTAATGACAAACATTTTTAATGACAAATATCAAGAATCCTTATTTAAATCCATTAAAGAAATTAGGCAGGATACTTTCAATCTATCATCTATTTTAATGGAATCTCAAAATGAATCTGTCAAAGTCCAGGTGCATGATTCATCGAAGGAGCAGTTGACTAAAGAGATGGCTGAGCTGAGGCATAGTGTAAAACAAATGGCACTTACCCTGGAGAAGCTCGCTGATAAGCCTAAACAACAATCAATAAAGAAGATATACACCACCGCAATATCAACCCAAACCGATACAACAGATGTCCAAATGCCTGTCAAGACAGCCCAACAAAACACCCATTATAGAGAAATGGCATATGTAGTGGTATCCAAAATTCCGTCCACGTATAAATCAAATCAGCTTGTACACTACATCAAAGAAAAATTAGGAACCACGAATTTTGTGCGGTGTTTTCCTATGCTTAAGAATGCAGACACTTTGCACTCCGATTTTAATATTCAGTCCTTAAGACATAAAACAGACGAATTATATCTTTTGTCTAGAGAGCTAAATTTTCCAGAAGTCATTGCCATCACTGAGCACTGGCTAAATATCAATCAACCTGTTTTTATTAAAAACTATACCACAATTGCCAGATTTAATAGAACTAATTTAACTCATGGAGGCACCATGATAATGTCTTCAAACAACGATTTTTCCGAAATATCAAAGTATAATCATTTATTATCTGAAAAAGTATTTGAATTTTCTATCGTTTATCACAATACTTATGACCTTTATATTATTTGTATTTATAGAACACCTGATGCTGATGTGCAATTATTCTGCCATAACCTTCTAAGTTTGCTCGAGTCCCTTCCTGTAAAAAGCAAATTAATCTTATGTGGCGATTTCAATATTGACTTTTCCAGTGTGTGTGCTGCTCAGGAATGTCTTCAGTCCATCTTTGAGTCATTAGGAATTGCCATGCACGTCAACTCACCAACCAGAATTACTAAGACAAGTGCCAGTACTATAGATTACGTTGTGTCTTCTTTCGATCCTAGCTCCGTCGAATGTAATGTCTTAAGTCCAGGTTTCTCCGATCATGAAGCAATTTTCACAAAATTTTCAATTACATCCAAAGCCAAAAATTCCTCTAGACAAGTAGGCCGTATTTTTTCGGTTAGAAATTTCATTAATTTCAAACACCTATGTCAAATAACTGACTGGGACTCTCACACTTATGATGTCGACACTGAATTTTCTCGTTTTATAAAAACTCTAACTAATATAGCTTCTGAATCTTTTCCTCTTAGGCCTATCAAAAATAAAAGAAGTAAACCCTGGTCCACTAAAGGTTTACGTATATCTTCTAAGAACATGCGGTCACTATCTCATTTAAAGAAATTTTCGGACAGTGTCTTTTTTCATAATTATGTAAAATCATACAGAAAAATTTATCATAAGACTATTAAAGCCGCCAAAGATATTTATTACAATAATAGACTTTCTAACGCCAAAAATGTAGCTAAAGAAACCTGGTCTATCGTAAATGATTTAAGAAACAAAACTCCTTTATCCAGCACTATCCTTACCTCTCCTGAGGACCTAAACAATTATTTTGTAAATGTAGCCAAAGATTTGACTAAATCCGTATCTCAATCTAATGACCCAATTTCATATCTCTCTAATCATAGGGTAAACCTGCACAGTTTCTTCTTTTCACCAGTAGTTTTATCAGAACTTCGTAGTACAATTAATGATATCAAAAATAAATCTTCCTCGGGAACTGGGCTTACTTTAAAAATGTATTCAAGTCTGCCGGAATGCACACTAGAGCATCTGACTACTTTGATAAATATGTCTTTCCAAAATGGTACTTTTCCAAGCTGCCTTAAAACTGCAATAATCATACCTCTTCACAAAGGAGGTGTTTCAGAAGAAGCTTCGAACTATCGCCCAATTGCACTTCTCCCTACGCTATCTAAGATCATCGAAAGACTGGTTAAAAAAAGGCTTTTATCATTTCTGTCTAGATATGAAATACTTACAAAACATCAATTTGGATTTTTAAGTAACAAATGCACAAGCGATGCCATGTTTTCCCTTCTTAATAGAGTTTACTCCAGCCTAAACAACCATCAGGCTACGGCAACAATTTTCTGTTATTTTTCCAAAGCTTTCGATTGTGTGAATCATAATATATTAACTAACAAGCTGCAGTACTATGGATTTAGAGGGGCTCCTCTCAATTGGTTTAAGTCATATCTTAGCAACAGAAATCAAGTTGTGAAAGTTGACAACAGGATGTCTTCTTGTAGGCCAATGGAATATGGAGTGCCTCAAGGCTCGGTACTAGGCCCTATCTTGTTTCTTCTGTTCATAAACGACATGGCTAATTTAAACATTAGTGGAAAAATATGTCTCTTTACGGACGATACCAGCTTTACGTGGAGCCACCCAGATGTCACGGACCTACATAGGATTGTATCTAATGACCTAATCACCATTAAATCCTGGTGCGATTCTAATCTCCTATGTTTGAACATCTCTAAAACGAAAGTCTTGTCTTATAAAAACACGCTGCAACCTTTTGACCTTAATGGCACCACTATTGATGTCGTAAACTCTGTAAAATTTCTAGGGCTTCTTGTAGATGATTCTTTAAAATGGGATCCACATATCGACGCTTTATCAAGGAAGTTAGGTTCTGCTTGCTTTGCGTTAAGATCTGTTTCCGAGGAGCTTAGCTTTTCTACCTCTAGAACTGTTTATTTTGCTCTTGTTGAGTCGCACCTCAGATATGCTATTCCATTCTGGGGTACATGTTGTTCGACTCAATTTGATCGAATTTTTATACTACAAAAAAGAGCTGTTCGTTACCTACTGAGACTTAACAGTAGAACTCACTGCCGAGATTTCTTTAAAATATATAAAATACTAACCCTTCCTTGCTTATTCATTTTGGAATCGGTTTGCTTAATTCGTAAGCACGCACCTGCTCTATTAGAGAGACCTTCTCACAACTACCCTCTCAGAAATACTGAGCACGATCTCTATCTTCCAACCCCACACTCAGAGTTAATTAAAAGATCAGTAATCTACAATGCAAAAAAAATGCATAATCACCTGCCATTTAACATCAAATCCATAATATCTCTGACTTCATTTCGCAAGGCTTTGAAATCATTCTTACTGGAAAGTGCCTTCTACACCGTGAACGAGTTTTACAACACATAATTTTATCCTTATGAACCCCTAGTGTGATAGTTGCCATTACCAACCATTTTTACCGAATTTTGTATATGTATTTTTTTAATTGTTTCGTACTTTTTTATTTTTTACTTTGCTTTTTTATTTTTTTTTTACATTATATTTATGAAAATGTTTATAACATAGTACGACTGACAAAGTACATTTCTAATGTACTTCTTTTTGGATTCTATAATATTAATATTCTAAATTCTTGATTTAAATATTATTTTTCTATAATATTTATGATGTGTTTTTGTTTTGTTTTGTTTGCTAATTTTGATGTTTGTAAACTATTTTTTTACAACAGCTTTGTCCACAAAATTGTAAAATTTTTTTTGACAATAAAGCATTTATTTATTTATTTATTTATTTATTTATCCTAACAGAAATCCAATAACTGATTCTACCGTAAGTAAAATTAACAAAAAAATTCGTGAAACTGGAAAGGTTTAAAGATACTGTACGTTCTATGTTTAATGTAGTTTTTTTATGCTATTTATTACAGTTTATTTTTACTCAGCACTTTTACGAAAATCGTGTTGTCTTTCACTTTCTTTGATAAAAGAAAGCAATCATTAAAAAAATATTCCCGGTAAAAGCTATTTACGTTTTTTTAAACAAAAAAATTAATACATAAATTTAACTTACCCGTTATATATTTTAGGTTTTATCGGCTTCCTCTTGCTAGTCGTTGGATTAAGCAGTGTTTTAGCCAGACTCCAAGATACAAGAAAACCAGGAGCTGCAGCATACATCGCTCCTCTACCTCAATACTATCGTCAAGCGCAAATCTGGGATAGACGTGACGATGCTATAGACAAAAGTACAGCTGGGAGCTCTATTCAAGTTTTACCTAATTACCAGTATTACGCTAATAGCAGACCATATTCAGGATATGATCAGGTTTATTACGGGTCCAAACTGACCAATTAACATTAAGAGATATGTTATATTTTTGTCGTACCTATTTATTTATTTATTTATTTTTACGATCTTTTTTCGAAAATGGCTCTTTTTGAGTTGCTAAGTGTATGTACATTTAGCAGATTCTAAATTTTTGCGAGTTTTTGAATAGAAGAAACTTAATTACTTTCGAAAAATCAAAAAATGAAGAGAATCATCGAAAACTCGAAAATTTGGGGTTAAGGGCATTTTTGAAGGTGCTAAATTTAAATTCGGTAATTTTAAGAATGTAGGAGCAATATTATAAGGTATTAACCTTACTCAGGTAATTTTCACGCATGCTACTACTAACGATGCAGTTAAAAGGGTGTGTGGTACTTTTTGGGGTTCCTGTTAAGACTTAAAATAATTTCCCACCACTAAATTCCGAAAAATGAACATATCGTCGGAAACTCGAAAATTTGCGGTTAGGGGATATTTGGAAGGTGCGGAATTTAAACTTAATAAAGGCTAAGATAAATTGGTGGAAACTTATTTTCAAGTTCCTAAGATGGCCAAGTCTAATTATATAGCAGAATGTTCTCTTTAATTTGTCCAGTTAAGCTATATCAAAAATATCAACATTATAATCTGTAAAAATTATGAGTAATGTTGCTCTGATCCTTATTGCTCCATAGTTCTTCGAATAAAGTGGAGGGGAATACTAAATTATCTAAAAATTGAATATAAATAATTTCGGTTAATATTACATAATTTAACAAATTGGGTCTCATTGAAAACATCCCTTATAGCTTTGTAATTTGATATATAAATTAGTTCCTTCAGGTTCTTGCTGTGATTGCTAGAAAGCGCTGTTCGCGATAACTTTTGTAGTTTTTCTCGAAATATTCAAACAATGATTTTTTTGGGTTAATTCCAGAAGGATCTTATCTTATCTTAAGTTACCAACATGTTATATTTTTGTCAATTCTTTATTATTAATATTAAAAAGCAAAAAGTTATTTTGTTCTTAAGGCATCCTGGTAAACTATACATACCTACACTTTTGTGTAGCTAGTCACATCATTCCTATTTTGTTATAACTTTTTTAAATAATTTACAGACAAATGAAATAATTCCAACATAAGAGAAGATTTTGCCAACATATAAGGGGGACGCTCACCCTATATGTCCGTCCCTGTAAAAGGTGGATTCAAACGACTGGTGTACTTGACAAATAATCGTCACTTGTGAACACTTGTCATGTTGTGTGCATGGTCTTCTACACATATTCGGCACTTGTTTATTTGCCATCGATTGTCGGTAAATATGACACAAGTTAAAATGTTCTTGTGTCATTGTCAACTCCTGCTGTGTAAATACGTTTAAATGTTTTTCGAATATACAAGTAGTGTGATCGATAATCGTTTATCATAGTTGGATACTTGCCAAATGTACAATTATTTGTGTTGTCAAATACGCCAGTCGTTTGAGTTGAGTCCAGTACCGCATCTGGAACTTTGGGGCCCTAGGCTCCTCAACATTACGGGCCCCTAGCAGTCCTATCCCTGGATTAATTATTTTAATGTGTGTATTTGTCAATGTTTGTCAAATCCACCATTCATTTGAGTCCGCCTTCGAAAAAATTAAACTTATTATAAGTCTGTTGTGATTCAAAAGTAAAATATTCACAATGTAGGAATAATGTGGAAACATTTTTGAATTTTCTGCTAAGCACATTTGAGCTGTTTTTGAAATACTAATTTCTAAGGAAGCATCTTTTCATGGCAACTTATTTTGAGTTTATAGAGAATGCAGTTATTGCGGCAAGAATATAATAATATTGTAATACTATGTGCTATTTGATAAAGTACGGATCTGCTTCTTAGACTACTAGAACAACCTGCTTTAGCTCATATTTACTTTAAATCATTAAAATTCGATTATTTAATTCTTATTACAGTTTGCCCACAAAACTCAAAATTTTTGTACATATTGCTATATTACGAATGTTCTAGATTGGTTTCACAGCCTACTTACGTTTAATTGTTTCAAAGCCTAGTTTCTTAAGTATAGGTTTACCAGGATAACTTAAGAGCTAAATATTTTTTTCTTTATACCTTTTATTATTATGAATACCTTAAAGTTAGCAAAAAAATTTAATGGCCTCTATAATATGGAATAAATTCCTTTTGGTAATAATGTAATTAATATCTTTGGTGGTATATATATACTGAGTTTGTGTGTATCCTATATATATATATATATATATATATATATATATATATATATATATATATATATATATATATATATATATATATATATATATATATATATATATATATATATATATATATATATATATATATATATATATATATATATGATACACACAAACTCAGTGGCCTATTAGAAATATGGAGAACCAATCCATTTTTACTTTGAAAATTTGAGTCTGGCCTTAGATGATCATAAAATTTGTCTTATAAAAATATTTTAAATTGTGTAGTGTTGTCGTCTCTACCTTAAACCTGTGGCAGCATCCGATTTCTTAATGAAATGCCATGTATATTTTTCTGTTTTCCTGATCAGTCTAAACACCTTTTGTGTTGTGATTCCTATATCTAAATTCAACTGTTTTCGAGAAAATGGCCTTCGAAAATCGACATTTCTGACCCTTTGAAGCTCCCAAATGACAAAATGGATTTCACTTCCCCAGTTTTTAATGATCTATTTCCCCATACCATTTTGACACGAGGAACAAGATTTGATATTTCCTGTCAAAGTAGAAATTGGTGTCAGGACGTAGGTAACTAAAAATAAGAAAGTGTAAACCATTTCGTTGCAAGTTAAGTCGTTTGGGAGTTATAGAGCTTCAAGGAGTCAAAAATATCCATTTTCAAGCGCCTTCTTTTTGAAAACATAGGAAACATAACACAAAAAGTGTTTAGAATGTTCAGAACATTACAAAAAAGTAATAACATTCATGGCAATCTTTTAAAACGCTTGTTGCCGCCTGTTTTAAGATAGAAACGACAACACCGCACAATTTCAATTATTTTAAAAAGTGTATATATATATATATATATATATATATATATATATATATATATATATATATATATATATATATATATATATATATATATATATATATATTAACTTGGATTTCCCATTGTTCGATTTTTAGACTTCTTTTGCTCTCTGTAAGAGACTATGTGTCAGTGTATTCGAAAATTACAGGCAGGAGCCAAAAAGACATGATGAAACAAATTACAAAGCTAAAAGGAATCTTTTATTATTTGATATTTATGATATAGCCTAACTAGGCAAATTAAAGAAAAAACATGGTTTATATTAGTAAGCTGAATTGCGATACATCAACTTTTATGATGGGTTACTGTGCAACTGAACTGTGGTCCAATACTTTCTCGCATGGGAATTAAATAATGGAAAAATATACAAGTATTAGTAATTATTTATTTTATTAAACACAGTGTAATAAACATTAAAAAGTAACTTTGGGCGTTCTTTTATGTTATAGCTTTAATGATGATGCCTCCACGTTGTCACTCACCGGCGCGTAAACTGATGCTAACCTAATACCGATCCAATAGGGTCTCCAGGCTCTTGTTAGTACCTCTCCACATCCAGCCTGCCTAGCCTATCCAACAAAATATCCACAATAAACTGTATTTAATACGAGATATTACTTTATTAGGAATTTTTAAAAATCACCGAAATTCCTGTATTTTATTTTGGGCATAATGAGTTTCTATTGCAGTTCAGTTACACCGTACAACTTATAAGATGCATCGGCAGTACATCACATGCTCTACGTGGCTAAATAGAGTCTGTGATACGTTGACATCTGTAGGTGTAGTTTTGTGTAAAAGCATTTTTCAAAACATGTTACTCAAAACAATTATAGCATATTTTTTGTTTCTCAAATATAAAATGTAAGTTTTTTTAGATATTTTTATAGGTGCATATATTTCAGAGTTTTGTAAAGAAGTTGTGGATTCGGCAAGAAATCACAATGATTCGTGGGCAAAGTTTCATGGCGTTTAACAAAAATATAACATATATGTTTTGAGTAGTAAATTAATTCATTTTTATGTAATTTATATGTGTAATAAATCAACAATAAAAACACAAATACAGCTTAATAGAAATTTATTAGTATCCTTTCATATATAATACCAAAAAAAAGTTATATTAACAGGGGCCCGGAAATTCTTTGCTTTCAAAGTAAAGGATGTTAAAAATACGTATTTTTAAATGTATATTTTTTTAATAACTACCTGTATTGACTCTACTTATTTTTTAAGAATCTCTCTTGAAATAGAAAATTCTTTTTGCATTTGTACCTAAATGCAACATTTTGATTAAGAGATCTAAGAATATATTGATTGTTTATTACCCTTCGCTGCTTCCAAATATCTAAATATTATAAATATTCCGACGTTTCGCCTACGATTGCACCAGGCATCTTCTTGGATATTGACTGCACAAGATCAAAACACTTAATGAGCTTCGATGAGCAGAGTTCCACGTATGAATTACATCATACGTAGCCCGCGTCTCTATTGAAATTTTCAGTTTTATTGATAATTTTAACAGACTCTCTAATTTTCCGTTTAATGACCCGAGACTGATGCAAGAACTTGGTATCTTTTACATTAATCATGTCTCCTGTTGAGTGCTGTTGTCCCGCGACAATGGAATGAACAATTTGTTGTTAACTTATACATCTTTCATGTTCCTTAAGTCTAGTAGACACAGGTCGTTGAGTTTTACCCACATACACTTTTTTGCAGGAACAAGGAATTTTATAAACTCTTTCTGATTTCAATGGAATTACATCTTTCGGAGTCCTTAAGACCTATTTTTATGTGTGTTTAAAGTGCGCGTATTAAAATATGCCATTCTATCAATCCCCTGAATATAAAAAAGTGTGGTTTAGGTCTGGGATTAGTTTTTTCTAATATCTTTAGTGCAATGTTTTGTTTGGTTTTAAAACTTCAGTCAGAATGCCCGGAATTGAATTTGCATCACATATTGACAAGTCCAAGAATAATTAATTGATGACGGATTGTTTTTGAGATGGATGACAGTGAGAACTAAAATTTAAATATTAATCGTATCTGTGGGTGTTTCTTGTAAACAGTATGATCTAGAGTGCCGATCTCTTTCTTTTGTACTAAAAGATGAAGGTAGGGAATGGCACCATCATTTTATATTAGAATGTTGTTGGTTTAGATGATCTAAAAATGTAGCTAATTTTTTTCTCCATGAGGCCATATTTCAAAAGTATCATCTACATTTTAAACCAACATTTAGGTTCTAAAGGATCAGAACTTAAAGCAATTTCCTCAAAAGTCTCAATAAAGATGTTTGCTACTACAGGAAATAGCGGAGATGCCATGGCGGCGCCCGAAGTACATGTGGAAGTAAAGCATTTTTTTATCAATTCAATTAAGACTTAATTAATGTTTTTATGTTGACACATATCGAAAATTATAGAAATTGAAGTCAATAGGCACATTTATCTAGAGGGATTCAACATCAAAACTGACTAAAATATCACCGGGATCAAAAGTAAAATCTTTAAGCTTTTCTACGAAATTTTTAGAGTTTTTGATATAAGAATTAGATCGCACTGTGAAGGAGTTTAATATATTAGCTAAATATTTACCTATTTTATAAGATAGCGAACCTATTGTACTGACGATGGGCGTAACGGTACATTAGCTTTATGAGTATAAGTCCGTACAGTTGAGGAATCTTCGAAGCGCTTGGCTTCAATTTTTCTTCTCCAGATCTAGAAAATCCAAGGTGTTAATATGACTGCAAATTGTCCTTTCAATTTTCTTAGTTGGATTAGTTGTCATCCTGAAGTAAGGTCTCTAATTTCTCTACGTAGTTGTTCTTGTCCATGACCACTTTGCATTTCCTTTATCTGCAGGTAGAATTATAATATCTTCTTTTGTCACTGAGGATCTTTATGGGTGTTCTTTCTGTGACTGACAAATGGATTTTGATGATGGATTTTGATTTGCTAACTATTGTCACTGTTTCATATCAGACTCAGTTCGTTTTAGATTTGATCCCGGTGATATTTTAGTCAGTTTTGATGTTGAATCCCTGTGCATGTGCGAATTGACGATTCAATTTCGATAATTTCTGATACTACAGAAGTTGATAACATAAAAACCTATCCAATCTTAATTGAATTGATAAGAGAATTCTTAACGTCCACATATTTTATTTTTCAAGGGGCCTTTTATGAGCAAACCTCGGGCGCCGCCATGGGATCTCCACTATTTCCTGTGGTAGCGAATATCTTTATATAGGCTTTCAAGGAAATTGCTTTAAGCTCTGCTCCTTTATAATCTAAATGTTGGTTTAGATATGTAGATGATATGAGTTTGTAATATGGCCTCATGAAGAAGAAAATTTAGCTATATTTTTAGATCATATAAGCCAACAACATGCTCATAAAATTCACTATGGAAATTGAGTCAGATGGCGCCATTTCCTTCGTTAATGTATTAGCATAGTTTCTACTATGGTATTAGTACAAAAGAAAGAGATCGGCACCCTAGATCATACTGTATACAGGAAACCGACACATACGAATAGATATTTATATTTTAGTCTTCACCATCATCTATCTCAAAAACTATCCGTCTTCAATTCATTAGTCTTTAGAGCTTTGTCAATATACTAAAATTCAGTATGCTTATTAGCCAACACTAGAAGTATCTGTTCACAAGTTTGAATTAAAATTCAATAAACACAACTATAATTCTAACTGCTGTCGTTTTTGAGATATAATACAAACTTATAGTTTTTTAAATTGGACACCCCGTATATTTTTATTTTATTTTATTCAGTTCGCAATAAGCTTCTCGAAAATATATATTAGTATATACTTTTCTATTCGAATCGCCCAATAATTTGCATTTTTTTAGAGATAGACTCAGTTTTCGGTAAACAAAACAAAAGAAAATTGTTGTCATGCTAAATAAATTACTTGTCAAAAACCTCTGGTTCGTTTTGAAGCTAGATTAGACAACCGCAAAAATTATTTTAAATTTTATAATAAAAACGAAGAATGAAAAATACGACATGTTGCTCTGTTTTGCACAATCTAACGAAGATGTTAACGAGGCTTCGGAACTATATAATACATTTTTAAGAAGCTGTTGGCGTTTCAAACATAGGTATCCAGAACAAAGACAACCCTGTGATATTACATTTTCAGAATGAAAAGAAATCTAGTTGATTTTGGATATTTCAATAAACAGTGAAGCAAAAGCTATAACAAGGAAAACGAGGAAGACGTTGTTAATGTTCTGGCATCCATTGACATAGATCCTTCAAGTTCTTGCAGAAAAATCTATCAGAATGTGGGGTTCCAAAAGGCCAGGTAAAAACATTTTTAAGGAAACAAGGTTATAAACCATTTAAATTCAGACTGGTGCAACACTTACATCTGAGCGTCAAGCAGCGTCGTATGATTTTCTGTAACTGGTATCTAGAAAAATGTTATAATGACCCTGACTCTTATAGAAAAGTAATATGGTCCAATGAGGCATATATAAGTAGCGCCGGAGTATGAAATAGGCATAATTCTAGATACTGGTCGCAAGAATACTAGCATCGTATATTTCCTCGCGAACAACAGTGTTGGTTTGGGTTTAATAAAATAATGTATCGTATATATCAGGGGAGCTTAGATACAGATCGGTATTTACAAATAATGGAACTTATTCTACCGGAATTACTCGACATATATTTTCAGCAGGACGGAGCACCTGCTCATAATTTCGGTAGAATAAGGCAGTATTTGAAAAATAATTATCTTGGAAAATTGATAGGGACCAACGGTCCTGTAAGATGGCCGGCGAGACTGCCAGATCTCTCGGTTTTGGATAACTTCCCGTGGGGTACTTTAGAAAACAAAATATATAGATCAAGACATGACACCTTAGCCCATTTAATAAACGCCACAAGAAAGGCATTCAATGAAATGCAACAACGACCGGTTAGTATTTTCAATGCCTTAAGAAGGAAATTATGTAAATTACTTTGTGTAAGTCAAAATGGACATCATTTCGAGCAATATCTTTAGGGTATAGATTTAATTTTCTGTTTATTTTGGTGATCTTTAATAGTAGGATTAGTTTCTGCTATTGTTGTTAGTTGCTGTTTAGAGGTATTAGACGTAGAATTATTACCATCAATCATTAATATACGTCAATTAATAATACTTTTCAAGATTGATGGATTAACGGGTTTAGCAGCGAAAAACAGGTTAATAATAATTCTTTTTATTATAAAACCGAGTTTTCGGTCCGATTTTGAACCTTCTTTAAGATAACAGGCTAAAATTATAACAACGTAAGATAAATAATGCTATGATAGTTATTACAAATCTACTTACATTTTACATTATAAGTATTGAATTATTACATCGCTAAAATTTGAACTAACTTGTAAAATAGTATGAAACAAGGATACACAAGGTAATAATTTATTGTAGAATTTTTTAAAAAATTCTTGTTACTATAAATAAAATATACCCGAAAAATTCATTTGTTTTGTAAGCAATCTCAGCCTACTACCAAAAACTGAGTCTATCTCTAAAAAAAAAATGCAAATTACTGGGCGATTCGAACAGAAAAGTAGATACTATTATATAGTTTCGAGAAACTTATTGTGAACTTAATAATATAAAATAAAAATATACGGGGTGCCATTTAAAAAATTATAAGTGTTATATCTCAAAAACGATAGCTCACAAAAAAAATATGACTACGCCACATAATTCTTCGTGAGAAACTGTATCAGAGAGAGCCAGTTGTTACCTTTCGTTAAGTTAAACAACAACCGAAATACGAGGGGGGCTCAAAAATGTAATATTTTTAATTTCACACTGTATCTTAAAAACGAAGGGGGCTATGAAAATTGTGTTTAGGTCATCTTTCGTTTCACAAAAAAGTAGCACCATGTCGCAGCCCTCTATCTTCACTAATAAGAAAGATTAATAAAACACAAGTGTGTATACAAAGTGTGACACTCTGTATACACGTTTTAAAAAAGCAATGTGAAAAAATATGTCTTGAACCTTGGCTCAAGACACTACAGTAGTTTAAATTATTTTACAAGAAACCTGTATTTTAACTCTAAAGTTAATTCTATATAAAAACGGCACAACACATTTTGGTTACGCATACCAGTTTCTGACATCATAGAGAAAGTACACATAAGAAACAATTTGAAATGACGAGAGCAAGTTATGTCTAATGTGGGCTAAATATTTTTCGACAAATTCGTTTAATTATTTTCTTTACTGGTTTAGAAGTTAAAGTGTTCTAACATACTTTCTCATAATATTTTGATGCCTTTTTAAAGTAGATCAATAATATTTATATCCAAAAAAGTAATAGAAATTCAGTTGAATTTTTTATTATACAGGGTGACCTCAATAGCTGATTAAACATTCAATAGCAAACTGGCCAATTTTTTCAGGCTGGATGTTGAGCTCGAGGATCCGCTTTTTTTACAAATCACTTTCTGTTTACAAAAGAGTTTGGTTTGTGCTTATTACAGTTTCTGTTCGTTAACTGTTTTTTTAATGCATATATGTATACTAATACACCGTAATCTATTCATATAAAAATTAAAAGAATATCGCAATAACTTTTTATACTTTATTTAAAAACGTATAACTAACGACAAAATCCCAATAAAAGAAACGAAACGATACAATATACAACACAAAAATGTTCTGTAAAAATCAGTGGCGGCTCGCCAGGTGACGCGGGTGAAACGCTGCTTCACACAATATTGCGTCCTTCTTGCCTATTTTGCCTTAAATTTGATAGATATTTCACCCGTCAGTGAAAAATATTTCGTCTCTCAATGAGCAATTTTCGTTTCTTTTGGCTCTTGCGCCAAACAAAACCATTTGATCGTAAAAACCTATTTAAAGTTTTATACCCATACGGAAAATCTATTTGGTTCTTTACAGCACGAAGTAGGGGTTTGCAGGTCGGAACCTTTTTCAAGTTTATATAAAAATCCTCTATTGTTCGTCGAATTACTTAAAAAACACCATCGTCAATTTTATCTTTGTATAATAAACGGGGTTTTTTTTTACCAGGAGATTTTGAAGGTGAAGTAGAACATGAGCGATCATTATGTTCTCTTTGAATTTTTCTTACACTGCTTTCCGAAACACCAGTGGAAAATGCAGCGCGTTCTGTACGATTTTGAATTGGAATAGTCAAACTATTTTTCTAATTTTCAGCTTCTTTAGTACAGGCCTCTATAACGCTTGCAATATCTTCACGTGCATCGCTTCGAATTGTTTTTCCTTTTTTGCTCGCCATCGTTTCTTTGAAATAATAATTCAAATTCAACGCAACGCATTTATATAGAAATGAAAAGAAATGCTTGAAATGTATAGGCGCCACTGGAAATAGCTAAAACCTTCTAGCGGCAAGTGCATGGAGACTCTAGGCACATCCCAATTACATGTGGACCAGTGCGAAATTTACTAAATCCTCGATTCATTTTCCGTACCGCTTAGCTGGCGCACTTTATAGGTGAAGCGGCAAACTATTACAACAAATAAAATAACATAAAATTTATTTGCGTACACAAATTTTACTTTTCCGCTTGCTTAACACTATGAACCTTTATTTAAAGGACCGCCCGGTTTTCTTTCGTGTCCCGCACTTTAACAATCGTTAATCGGCACTTCTGTAACTCGCTTGCTGAACGCCGATTATTCGTTATTCGGCAAATAGCGCACGTGTGGTTACAGTTTAAAGCGAAACCGCGCAAATTGACAAAGGCGAGACTCAAAAAAAAACCACTGTCGAATTTGCCTGTCTGTCTTTACCCTTGAAAACTATTTCTTTTTTGATTAGTTAGTGAAATAGGTGGAAAAGTATCAATGAAAAGTTTTAGGAAAAATATTTATAAAAAATTGGAGCTACTTCTCGCATAAAGGTCAAATCATTTTCTTTATGGGGATTTAAACCAATGGTCAAACTAAGCCAGCATACACAAAAGCATTCTTATTTAGGTTATATGTGACTAAACTTAGCTTGCCTTGACAATAATAAAGCGCGAGGGAGCGCCTTAATTTTATTTGTTATATTAACTTATATTTGTATTAACGCCTTTTGTTTTAAATTAAGTTAAACATACTTGCTAAACTGGGAAAACGTCGCCACGTTCGGAACGGCGAAGTTTTCAATATTTTTGATCGTGATATCTTCAGTACTGGATGCCAAATTTAATAAACATATATTATTTAACTGTTTTAAAATGAAAATTTTATTTTCGCCCAGTGAAATTATATTACAGATGCAGGAAAATTTTAGTTCTACGAGGCAAAAACAACTTGATATAGGTACTCAGAGATCAGATGAAACGAAGGACCGGGTGGGTTGGCTCGGGAAGATAGTGACACTGCTTTTATAGGTCCAGAATCTGATCTCATATAACGAGAATTAGGAATTGACTAACAGAGTTATAACTGAACACTAACTGATTAATGTATTAAACTTCCATAGATTTGATTCAGTCACGATTCATACCGTGCAGGTTTTGCGTAGAGGTCATGAAACTACGGAGAGTCTACTTTGGCGCGTGTACGTAGGTGCTTACGTGATCTTGATCTGAGACTGCATCTGTGACCTAAGTGCTTCATTCTTTCATGACTTACGTTTAATACGCTATGCGTATTCTTTACAACTGAACAAAGATATTGTGTGATATTTAAAGATCAACCGTGTCAAATCGTGTAGTTTATGAGCCGGTCTTGATTTTACTACGAATTAAATATAACGGAACAAAATGGATCTCTAATAATATTTTTAAACATCAGCATCAAAAAACTGAACTGGTAAGATTTTGGAACGAATCCAATTTGGCGGCTAATAAAATGTGTAAAAAGTTACTATCAGCATTCATCTTTAATTATGGCTTCCTTTATTAATTTTTTTTTAAATTTGAATTAAAAACTTGAAATTATCAAACCATTATAAAAATAAAAGAAAAAGATTTAAGAAATTGTATAAAATACTTGCTTAATAGTAAATAATCTCTGTTAAACAAAATAAAAATAGAAACAATAATAAATAAAACAATAAAAATTGGTAAAAAAATTATTCCTCGATAACAAGGATACCAAGGTACAATTTAGTCCCGCATATAGATACATATATAGTACTTACATATACCAATTGTGTTATCCTTCACTTGCCTTGAAGAATCGGTTAAAGCAAATCAACCGACTTTTGTTCTATGAGAAACACTAGATAGTAATAATTATATAAGTGTATTTCTAGAAATATTTGAGATTAAAGATTGTCGTTCACTTATCCTTCACAGCACGGGACGGTTTGTCCCAGAAAAATGCGGATAGAATTAAAATAATGCAAATAAATGAACAAATTCTCACTAGTCCACACATCCATTTACATTTCATCATTTACATCTGATCAAAACCTTTTTTTACAGTTCTCATCAGAACAATTTTATACAGGGACCCAGGAAGCGCCACCGCTACCCAAGGGGCGACCTAGGTTCTCTACGGTCCTGAATTTAGGACTGTAGTTTAAAATCGACGGTAAGTTGTCAGACCCATTGCAAGGGACGTCTTGGCTGGTTTCCGACCTACCGTCAATTCCTATACCCTTATAATGCTTTTTTACATTGGTGTGAGCAAAATACTTAGTTATTTGATTTACTTGGAGACTTATTGTTGTTAGTTTCTGCTTAATGTCTTTCAGTCGAACCTTTTATTTTTCTAATTCTATAAGTATCGCCCCGAATAGTAATTATCTCCAATCGTGTCCAATTGTCACAGTGTTTCAGTTTAGACTCGAAAACGATTGAAAAATCGATAAAATAAAACTAATGCAAGACACCAGAGCTACTTTAGTGAATATTCTACATTGTCCACTACCTTCAAACAAATAAAAAAATGTCTCCCTATAGCGCTAATTAAAAATAACTAAATAATTCTTGTTTCCAGATTTTTCTAAATTTATTTCTACTTTAGTGTTTTTGGAGAAGAAAATAGTGCTACTGCAGTAATACTAGATGTGTTAGCAAATCATTTATTAAAACTTATATCTCATAAACATCCGTACTGTATTAGATATTGTTCCAAATCGTGCGTTTTGAAACTGGCTTATTGGAGCCTTAATTGGAGATCTTTTATTACGTTTACATAGTTCATCAACCATGATTAATATGAACGTTATGGCTGTACAAGTGTCCTTGTTTATCCTTAATGTTATTTCTAAGCAAGTTGACAAGCCAAAACAGCACAGCAAACTTTCCCAAAAATATGCTTTGGATCAGCATAAATTTGATTCCCAACAGCAACATCGGCAAAAACGTTGTTTGAATAATAAAAGGCGTCGCTAACATAGGTATTAATCGTGTGAGCGGGTTTTCAGCAGATTGTTTTTTGCGTGGTTCTGAAACAAAAATACATTACTTTTAAATGCTATAAAGTTAAAATGTAATATAAAGATACTTTGAACAAGTAATTCTCCATGCCCGTTCCTAACGTATGTAGCGCAAAACATTTTGGTGCCTTATGCAGGAATTACTAGATTTACCAGCGTGATATTTGTCATAGACATTTTTAATTGTCTACAGATTCCAAAAGATATCAATTGCTCCCTCCGGTAGGCACGGCCCTAGGTGGACACCTAGGACTAGAGACAGTAGTCCAAATAAATCCTAGGGAAGGAAACATTATTAGGTCGTTTAGAGCAATATTTATCAAAAATTCAAAAGACATCTTTAATTTTGTGTGAACTACTGAAAACTGAAACTAATCCATAGTTTTCCCAAAATTTGTTAAACATAATCCTAAATATTGTAACCGTTAAGTAGGAGACAGTAAACACATTTGGCAAGCACTTTATTTCAATATTATTTTTATCTCGGTCTGACAAAATTTTATAAGCCAAAAAATAACAAATCGGAGAACGGAATAAAAAATAATAAAATAATTATTGCAGAATTATTTTAGTGCCATAAACATGGAATGAGAATCAGATGAAAACTTGACCATGCGTCTGAGCACTGTCAGTCTTCAGTCTGACGTATGCCGGACTGCTAGTACCTTCGTGTTTTAACCAGCGTTACCAACGCAACTTGCGAAAAATTCCCGGTCAGAGACTGAAAACTATACGCTTTTATCCCCGTAATGGAAATTTTATTCAAAACGTTCAGGTTTTCAAATATCAACGAATGAGCAAAAAAGAGGTCCTCATTCCCGAAACACTAAAATCTTCGCCTTCGAGCCTTTTCCTTTAACCTAATTTAAGATTGAAAAGTAGGGAGGGGAGGCAATTATTTTCTATTTTTTGTTGGCATGGTCAAATAAGTTGAATATTTCAGAAAGTATGTTCTTATTATTTTTTGTTAAAGTTTTATAATCACCGTATCAGCTGAAGTACTGTAACACGACTGGCAGGAATCAGATTCTGAAGTTTCCAGTCTAACATCAGAATTTTGGGACTTGTGCAGCAATTTATAAATGTATTTTACTGTGTTGTTATATTTGCATTTATGCCAATAATTAACCTTTTTTCAGTAATTCAAACTTTTGTAAGCTTCAAGAATTGTTTTGCACTTTTAGTCCCTAATGCATTACACTAATAAAGGACAAATGCATTTCTTTAAGAAGAGGGAAAATCGATGACGTCAATAAAAAAGCTGCATTGTTAAAGCGGCTTGATAAAAATAATAGTGCAGAAAACCCAAAAAATTATTGGTGTATCAAAAAAAACTATTAATTTGTTTATTTTAATTACACGTTATACCACTTCAATATTGATGACATTTGATAGTAAAAGTATCTTTTTACGCTGAAACTAGTCTATGAATCACAATGAAGTTCTGCATGGTCCAACAACTGATGACGTCAAAAATGAGTGTAGCGAGTACAGAAAACTGAATAGACCTCTATAATTAGTAGATTAAACTTTCAAAATTAATTTTCATATAAGTAGAGAGAAAATATTTTAGATGGTGTTGCGATAAATCATTGCCAAACAAAAAGTATCAACTAATCCCAACCTAAAGATTTCTTCTTTTTTTTCTGGCCCAGAATCTAAACCGTATAAATAATTTCATTTATAAAATTACTCTCTTAGTCTTTCTCCTACTATGCAACAACCGGAAAAAATAATAAAGTAAGAAACAAAAGTTAAGCCGGGAAATATTAAAGAACCACGTGCCAAATCGGCTTCACTCAAATTC
Source organism: Kuschelorhynchus macadamiae (assembly GCA_030620095.1). Taxonomy (NCBI): domain Eukaryota; kingdom Metazoa; phylum Arthropoda; class Insecta; order Coleoptera; family Curculionidae; genus Kuschelorhynchus; species Kuschelorhynchus macadamiae. The sequence goes on from JAUTXW010005489.1 coordinate 537,396, forward strand.
GAAAATTTTAGGCTTAGAGAGACTATAAAATCTAACCGCCTTGAATCTAAGAAATTGCACATTTTATCTTATTTTTTATGGTCTATCTCATGGTAGATTCCATCTTACCCAAGTATATAACATTATTAACAACTTTTGATTAGACTGAAAATTAATACTGGAAGAAAAACTTTAAAAAGATAAAACAGAAATGTGCCAATCGTTTTACTTTAAGTCGTTTAGATTTTTACAGTATCTCAAATTCCTAAAATTCAATTTTGAAAATGTCAATTCACCGAATTGAATTTTGAAATAAAAATCAAAATGTTTTTGTCTAGTATATGTAATAGGGTCCTCCATTTAAAATTAAGTTGCACCCCTTATATAAGTCCTGAGTTTGATCTTATTAAACCAGTTGTATTTTTTCCATTTAATTTTTTCTTTTATTCCTATTTCAATTTTTCTTAGTGATAACTAAGGAAATATCCAAGAAAGTGACTTTTAATGTGATAATTAAAATAAGCCTAACATACTAAAAAGCTTTTCTTCTTAAAAAAATTCCTTTTTGCATTTTTTAGAAAAAATAACGTATTCTGAAAAATGTTTGGTCTAGTTGGTTCTATTGTTAACCCTATCCATGTATATTTCAGATTAAAATGTACGATATATATGTTATATCTATTCTCACCAGCTATTTCATCATACAAGTTATGTTAACCTTGGTTCCCAGACTATCAGTTATCACCCGCCAACGCAGTTATTCAGAAAGCCAAGCTTATCTCAATAACAAAGTATCACATATCAATCAACAACGTAGATCATCCTATTCTCATAAACAGCAGGTGCTACTTGTTTACGAAAACAAGTCTATACCGAGAAAGCTTCATCAGCAGAACCCACGTCCTGACCCAAGTGTCCAAGAAAGAAGTAAACAGTTCCCACTGAGTCAGCATAACGAAACATATAAATAGTTATTTTTCTTTGTATGCAGTTCAGTACAGTTCAGTCTATCTTGAATTCATTTTGTTAAATATTACTCTTTGCAAGTTCAAATGTATATATTTCAATTTGTATTATTTTCGAGTAATAAAATAATTTTTTTAAAAAGTAATTTGGCAAGAAAGTGATTTAACAAACTGGCCCAGTCGGTAGGATCTGAAAACGTCTAACAGAACACGAAGCCCTTGTTCAGAAGAACCTGTGGAAAACAAGAAAAACAGAGGAAATCACGACCCGACGTCACCAACTCGCAGTCAATCTACGGATTAGGAACACCTAGTGAAGCCCCTGGTAAAATTTGCTGCAGAGAACACGACGAAGTCTGATGTTTCTACTAGTAACGTAAGACTGAATCATCTCGTTTATTAATTTTCTTTATTTTTTTTTTTTCAATTTTCCAAAAATATTGAATTTTTATTCAAATTTTAAGGAAACTGTTCGATTTTTCAATTTTGATAATTAGTTAACGAAAAACTGAATTCAAAAACAAATCCAAAAGAATATTTTAATTGCAAATTTTGATTATACAGTTAATCAAATTTCAAGAAAAATTGAAATTTTGTAGATTTTAGTATTGCTTTATTTTACGTTGATTTGTGTACTACTTTACGTACTGCCAATCAACCTAAATTCTTAATTTTAAGTTCGTATCCTTTTTATATAATATTGTGTGCCTATATTATTTCATTTTGATATTGTGATATATTGAGCAACCATGACTGATAACGGAATACAAAATGTCCCTGAGACACCCGAAATTGAACCGTATAAATTATCCGAAATATTTTCGATAATTCCTGAATACGATGGTGATCAAATTTTTCTCCAAACATTTCTCAATGCTTGTGATTGTGCTTACAATATGTCGACACGCGATCAAAAAGATTTATTAGTAATCCACATAAAAAATAAATTACGTGCAAGAGCAGCGCAGCTAATAAGCTCTCGTAATCCTATTTCTTACTTAGAAATAAAACAACTTTTAAATTCTCACTTCGGAGATACGCGAGACTTGTCTTTTTTAATACAAGACTTACAACGTATCAAACAATTACCTAATGAGAGTCCTTTAACCTTCCTCAACCGACTTCAAGTGCTAAATTCAAAAATGCACGCTAATATACAAAAGTCTAATCTCACCCCACAACAGAAACAAGCTCAAATAACCCTGATCGAATCCATGTCCCTGAGCACCCTCTTAACTGGTCTCGAACCCCGTATTGGACATATAATTCGTGCCAGTAACCCAAGAGATCTTCTTGAAGCCCAAATACGTATTCGACGTGAACTTCAATTGTCCTATTTCGAATCTCAAAAAGTTTCAAAACCGAACCCACCAAAGCCATTCAATCAACCTTTGAGAAAACTAAACTTTCAAACACAAAAATGTTTTAAATGTGGACGTATTGGTCATTCAGCAAATCAATGCCATGCCAATAACGGACAACCACGTCCCAATTTTTTCCAAAACTCAAATTTTCAGCGACCCCAGTTTGCCCCGCAAACAAATTCTTTTCAGTCACACAGACCGAACATGCAACAACAAAGAAGTCCAAATACGCAAACCCCAAATATTACAAATAACCAATCAAATCAAAATAATTTCCAACGTCAACCGAATTTTAATTATTCTCGACCCTCAGTAATTCAGAAAAATCCTAATTTCAAAGCTCACTTAGTTAGCACCGATAATAATCAAGAAAAACATTTTAACGACTATCAACAAGATTATCAAGATCCCTCATTCTTTTCTTATGAAGACCCCTCTATTTTATTCGAAAACGAATACGACAATTCTTATGAGAATCCAGATCCCAATTTAAACATTAACGAACCAATCGAAGAGTATCAAAATTTTCCAATCGAAGAAAATCAAAATTTTCTTTTATCCCCAGATCAAAACCATCCACCCAATCAAGAAACAAATCAAATACAAGCCCAAATCGAAACTCTCACGCTAGACAATATGAATCCCTCACTCAATTTCCCCGAACAACTATTTCTTTAAATCCCTTCCTTGCTATAAATCCCAAAAATCTTTACTATATTAAAGACGCAACAAATACTTTCAAACTACTCATAGACTCTGGTGCAGGTATTTCAATTTTCAAAGAAAATACAGTAAAGAACTTTCCAAATCGTTTCCCCGAAAATTCAACAATTCAAGGCATTACCGAACAAAAACTTTTAATAACTGAATCAACTTTGATAAATTTTAACCACGGTGACCCTCACAAAGTCTATATTTACAACTTAGACGTTGATTTTGACGGAATTCTAGGTCTTGACTTCCTAGAACACTACGAATGTACAATTGATTTAAAAAATAAACAACTTATTACCAATTTTAAAACACTACCACTGTATAAAGTTGAAGACAATTACTCTTCAACAGAACTCGAAACATACGAGGCAAATAAAAATAAAATAACTATACAAGGTAGAACAGAACAAGTTTTTAAATTAAAATGTCATCTAATCAATACTGATGCTATTCTATCCCGAAAAGAAATAGAAAAAGTACATATCCCAAATGCCCTTGTCCATGTCAATCAAAAAGGCGAATTTTTGACAACAATTATCAATGCAAACGCAATCCCAAAAACAATTGATTTTTCAAATATCGAAATAGAACCATTTTCGATACACACACTTCTTAATTTCAATCTTCCTGAATCTCCGGAATTTCAAACTTCAAATAGAATCCCGACTATTAGATCCCAGCTTAGACTTGACCATTTAAACGAAGAAGAAAAAGAATTAATCACAAATCTTTGTGTCAATTTCGAAGACATTTTCTATCTAGAAGGTGACAACCTTTCCTTCATAAGTGAAATCAAACATAAGATAGACACGAATAATACAAAACCCATTTTTACTAAATCTTATAGATATCCCCAAATACATAAACAAGAGGTTAAAACGCAAGTAAACAACATGTTACAACAAGGTATAATTAGATCATCAATTTCTCCCTGGTCATCTCCCGTTTGGGTTATACTGAAAAAAAATCGACTGTAGTAATAAACAAAAAATGGAGAATCGTAATAGGTTATAGAAAATTGAACGAATCCACTGTTAATGATAAATATCCACTTCCTAATATCTCAGATTTACTTGACCAACTTGGACAGTGTCAATATTTCACTACTCTTGATCTCGCTTCTGGTTTCCATCAGATAGAGATAGATCCTAAAGATATTTCAAAAACAGCGTTCTCAGTAGAAAACGGTCATTATGAATTTTTACGAATGCCCTTCGGCCTAAAGAATGCCCCATCTACATTCCAACGTGTAATGGACAATATTCTTTTAGGAATCCTAAATGAACGATGTCTTGTCTATATGGACGATATTATAGTTTATTCCGCTACAATTGACGAACATATCCATCGATTACGCGAAGTTTTCAAACGACTAAGAAAAGCTAATCTTAAAATACAACCAGACAAATGCGAATTTTTACGCAAAGAAGTAGCATATCTTGGACACGTAATAACTAAAGACGGTGTTAAAACAAATCCAGCAAAAATTGAATGTATTTAAAATTTTCCCCAACCAAAAAATCCTAAGGATATAAAATCTTTCCTTGGCTTAGCAGGCTATTATCGACGATTCATTCCCAATTTTGCGAAAATTTCTAAACCCCTTACTCGTTTACTCAAAAAAGAAATAAAATTTGACTTTGATTCTGATTGCAAAGAATCTTTTAACGAACTAAAAAAATTGCTAATTTCCGATCCAATTCTTATATACCCAAATTTTGACGAACCATTTCTTTTGACCACAGATGCTAGTGCTTTTGCAATAGGCGCTGTGTTATCACAAGGACCTGTAGGAAAAGATTTACCAATTGGCTATGCATCTAGAACCCTATGTAAAGCCGAAACAAAATATTCAAATATTGAACGTGAACTCCTTGCAATCGTATGGGCAGTAAAACATTTTCGCCCGTATCTTTTTGGCAGAAAATTTAAATTAATCACAGACCACCGCCCTTTTACTTGGCTTTTTTCAATCAAAGACCCAGGTAGTAGACTCGCACGCTGGAGACCTTAACTCGAAGAATATGAGTATGAAATAATTTACAAACCCGGTAAGATCAATAAGAACGCAGACGCATTATCAAGAATTAAAATTATTCATTTTAATCAATGCGCAAAATTCCAATCAAAACTCTCTATTTTTGCGACAAATCAAGACGATGACGACAAATCTAATAACTCAAATTTAAATTTCGATGATGAAAAAATAACCGAAGATTACAACACATTTGCTAATATGTACGAAACAAAATCTTTAATTGATTATTCAAAAATTGAAACTTCAAACAAACAACTTCTAAATAAATCACATAAAAACACAATAACCTTTTTTCAACAAAAGAACTTAGGAGAATTATATCATGAAATATTAGAAGTCATTTTTGAAGAAAATGCAGATTTTTCAATACAGAGACATTTAGTCTATTATTTATCTAGTCTAAATATTTATTTTCTCTAGTAAAACAGTTAAAAATCGGAAATATTACATAATTCCTTTGTTATTCGATCCAGAAAATGTAGTCCAACATCTTTTCTATATTATTTATACAGGACAAAACGAATTTGACCTTTCGTCAACATATTTTCTTGAAAATAAAATAGACCTTCCTATTCTTGAAACATTTTCTTTTATCTTTGCAGACAAAGATATTAAAATATGTATTTGCCAAAATATTGTAACTATCCCAGATAAAGAACAAATACCAATTATATTGGAACAATACCATTTAGGCAAAAGTAATTTACATCGCGGAATTAATGAAACTTTAAGACGCATCAAAGAAAAATATAATTTGCCCAGAATGATTAAAGATGTAGAACATTTTATAAAAAGTTGTGAAATATGTCAAAAAATTAAAATATGCCGAAAAAATTTAAGCAACCCTTTAGTGATAACAGAAACACCGAAAACACCATTTGAACGAATAAATATCGATATATTTGAATTTCCATCTAAGAACTATGCTTTGACAATACGAGACGAACTTACTAAATTTACCCAAGCTTATCCAATTGAAGATAAAACATCAAAAACTATTGTCAACACCATTATTTTATTTTTCCAACATTATGGTACCCCACTACGAATCCATTGTGATTATGGCCGTGAATTTAATAATACACTAATGAAAGACCTATGTGAACTATACGACATAAAAATAACGTTTTCTAGTGTAGGTCATCCCCAATCAAACGGCTCTCTAGAAAGATTTCACGCTACACTTAGCGAAATGATAAGAGCTAATCAAACCGAAAACCCACATGAACATCCGTTCAACGTACTTCCATATGCTGTTATTTGTTACAATAACACGAAAAATAAAACTCACGGTTTTACGCCTTTTGAACTAATTTTTGGTCATACTTCTTCTAGACCCCCTGAAATCCTATATAATGAGAAAACCCTTATATCAAAATACATACGTGATTTAAACAATCGTATGCAATTTCTTTATAAATCTGCTCGTGATAAAACGAAACAACAAAAAGAAAAAGCAAAAGAACCTTTTGCTCAACATGTTCCCAAACATCCTCATGAATATAAAATAGGTGAAAAAGTATATGTACGCGAATCCCAAATTAAAGATAAAGCTCAAAACAAATTTAATGGCCCTTTCGAAATTCTCGAAATTTATCAAAACTCAGCCCTCTTATTAAATCCTAATACTAAACAAAAATCTAAAATAAATTTTGATAGATTAAAACCATACTACGAGCAAATTTCTCTTCCAGGACCATCCTCGGACTGTCATCAGTCGTCCAGTCCCAATACTCCATAAGTCCAATTAACAACACGATAGGAGTCTTCTTTCATGAAGAAGCAAAAATAAGAATCTCTAATGACAAATGGATATTACTTGTATATAAAGACTTAGAACCAATTAAGGATACAATTGTAAATAATGATAGAATTTTAGAAAACCTTATAAATAATATCAACGAAGACGTACCACGAATGAAAGCATTTAAATCTGAAGTATTAACACATATTAGTTTCCTTAGACAAATATCAGGAGCTGTAAATCAAAAATATACAGAGATAATGGCAGATACTAAAAAATACATTCTTAGAGAAAAACGTGGAATTTTTAATGGTATAGGAACATTTTGGAAAGCAATTACAGGAAACTTAGATGCCTCCGATGGCGAATATTTTAATGACTGTACAGAAAAAATAACACATGATGAATATCAAATCGAAAATCTTCTTAAAAATCAAATCTCAGTAACTACCTCAGTAATAAAAGAATTTAATTCAACTATTCAGAAACTCAAAATTGACGAGGAAACATTCAATAATGATATTATAGAAATTCGAAAATCAATACTGGATATTTCTGACGATCTGAAATATTATTCCTCTCAAATAGAAATATTAAACATTTGCGAACTATTAATGGAAAGTTATTCATTTCTTGAAAATTCTTTGAATGATATTATAAGTTTAATTGTTTTCGCCCGTTTACGGATTTTATACAGTTCAGTTATTACACCTTTTGACTTAATAGAATCACTAAAGCACATATCTCAATCATTGCAAAGAAATAATTTACCTTTGTTAATTCACCCTTCAAGTGTGGCTCAATATCTCGAAATCATTTAACTAAAGGCATATCAATATGATTCCAAAGTAATTTTTGTTCTCGAAATCCCATTAGTTGATCCAGAAAAATATATTCTCTTTCATTTATATCCAATACCAATTTTGGATAATCGAACAGGTCTTCACCACATTCTTTCAATAACAAATAATTTAATTGCGCGAAACGATGATTCATTATTATATATCACAATTCGCAACTTGGAATCATGTAAATCTTTGAGCAGCCGAACACTAATATGTTCCAACATCCTGCCATATCCAATAGACAGTGATGCTGTTTGTGAAGCCCAGTTACTACGATTAATCAATCGCCTTCCAAGAACGTACCAAGTTTCAGTTATCCTAGCCAAAGACTATCATGTGCAAGAACTTAATCAAAACTCCTGGTTAGTTGCCATTGCAGACCCTCTACCTGTGACCATTAAATGTGGTTCCAGAGACGTTGTTACCCAAACAATCAATACCAACGCCATAATCAAACTTCAACCAGAGTGCAGTGCATTTATTGGCAGCACCAAAGTTCTAGCGAAGAAATTTGTAAATATTTATGATAATGTTACCTACAGCAACGTTCCAATCCAAATTCCATATGATTGCTGCAGCCATTATCCTGAGAAGATTCATATACCAGACTTAAAGCCTCTTAAGTTACACGACATTGAGACAGAAAACTTAAATATCGCTCAACATAAATTAAATGAATATTCTGATCAGTTGGACAGACTAATCAATCAACCATTCGTAAAGAAACATATCGGTTGGTTTACGATCCTGACCATAACTCTGATCATCAGTCTAATTATCCTGTACATATTTTGTAAATGTTATAGAAGAAAACCTAAAAACCTCAGTATGGGAATTGTCAATGCCAATAGTGATGACTACCCACCTTCTCCACCAAGGTCCAGAACAAATTTTGTACGATGGAGAAGAATATTTCCAAAAAGGCGACCAAACATACGTGTTGGTGAACCAACAGAAGAATCTGAAGAAATAGAACTTAACCTGAACAAACATTCAGCTTGAAAGTTGCTTCCACGTACCAACTTTCATCTTGATGGGGGAGTTGTTATATCTATTCTCACCAGCTATTTCATCAATACAAGTTATGCTAACCTTGGTACCCAGACTATCAGCTATCACCCGCCAACGCAGTTATTCAGAAAGCCAAGCTTATCTCAATAACAAAGTATCACATATCAGTCAACAACGTAGATCATCCTATTCTCATAAACAGCAGGTGTTACTTGTTTACGAAAACAAGTCTATACCGAGAAAGCTTCATCAGCAGAACCCACGTCCTGACCCAAGTGTTCAAGAAAGAAGTAAACAGTTCCCACTGAGTCAGCATAACGAAACATATAAATTGTTATTTTTCTTTGTATGCAGTTCAGTACAGTTCAGTCTAGCTTGAATTCATTTTGTTAAATATTACTCTTTGCAAGTTCAAATGTATATATTTTAATTTGTATTATTTTCGAGTAATAAAATAATTTTTTTAAAAAGTAATTTGACAAGAAAGTGATTTAACATATATATTTCGCCCAAAGTCACAGTCACATGCGTTTAAAACTTTGTAACTATTATTTTATTGTTGCACTCTAAAGAAGGTCCCTCCGAACGGCTATATTTCCAAAACGGTTACTACGATTTTGACATACCTATGGTATCTTTTGTTCAGAAGGTCAAGAATTACAACATAAAAAATGTAGCCCGAATTTTTCTGAAGCCGGTTTAATACTCGGGTAATACGCTCTTCGTTTCAATAAATAGTAGTGCAACATACCAAACACTCCTTTTTTGTATTTACTTCCCAATTGAAGATTTCAAGATCTACTTGTCGTTTAATAAAATAATAAATATAAGTTGTAATAAAAAAGACAGGCCTATAGATACATATTTTATAATAGTTTTCAACATTATCTCATGAGAACAAGAAACTTATTCATTTCAAAATGACAGCGTAAATTAACAGAACCTGGATATATTATTTATTGAAAACTTACGAATAAAAAAAGATACGCCTATAGATACATATTTTATAATAGTTTCTAACCTTATCTCATGAGAGCAAGAAACTCATTCATTTCAAAATGGCAGCGTAAATTAACAGAACCTGGATATATTATTTATTGAAAACTTACGAAACTGAAGTATTTTATACTTCAGGTCCTTCTAAATGAAATGTTCTTAATAATGGGTGGGCTAAGTATAGTACCTTTCTAGTTACAGGGTGTTTTATTAAGAAGAAAATTTACTTATAATTAGGAGAGTGTATAAATAGAAACGTATAGTATTTAGTCCCCTGATAACAACATTTCAATAAGAATCCCTTGAGGAATAAATCACTTTTTGAGTTTTCCAGAATTTCTGCTCTATTTTTAAATTTTGTCTCTTTTATAAAAACCCGCTGAGTAATTTTATTATCCTCATATTGCATTAGCATTGAAGGGCTCTCTGAAAAGATGTGCGACTCGAGTTGTATATGGTTTATATACTAAAAAAAAGGATTTAGTCTGATAATGAATTATGACAGATGTTATTTTATTTTTGACGGATTCAAAAGGGCGCAGTGTATAAAAATAATATCATCATTTTAGGATTGCATAAACGAAATAATAAAAGCCCCCTTAAATTAAGTCAAGAGTCATTAAAAATATTTCTTATAATAGCAACTATTACTAGATCTATTTACTTAAAGCAGCAGCATACAAGAAAAAATTGCAGTTTTCTTACGGATCGTCACGTTCTAGTGACTCTAGATGCCAAAAACCTGTTAAATCAATTCCTCAATTGCTAAAAATCCAATATGGTGGAACAAAATGGCGGCCTAGTAAATTGTTAAAAAAATTATTATCAAAAACAACTTATTCAATTTACCCCAAATTTTGTACAAATATTAAGCATTACTTAAGAATGAATTGATAAAATTTTGGAAAGTATCCGAGATGGCGAAAAAAAATGTTGGCTTAATTTAGAAAATCAGCCTGAAAAACTAATTATTAAATTGATTTCAAATTTTGTGCAAGAATTAAGTGTAATATAGAGATGAACTGGTAAATTTTTGGTACAAATTCAAGAGGGCGGGACAAACTGGCGGTCAAATGAAATATTTATAATCGTGAAAAAATCACCCTCTCAGGATTTTACAAATCTTTTTAGGGTCCCTAGATGCCAAAAAACATGCTTCTCAATTCCGTCAGTCTGTCGTTCGGTGTGTCTGTCTATCGGTCAGTTCGCGGCATAACCAGAAAACTACTTACCTGATTGAGTTTAAATTTTGTCGAAAATTAGGGGTCATGTGGGGATAACCTGATAACATTTTGGTAAAAATCCCATATGGAGGAACAAAATGGTGGTTTAGTGAAATGTTAACAAAAATAAAACTAAAAACTAGTTATCCAATTTGCCTCAAATTTTGCACAAAAATTAAATGTTACGTACAAAGGGACTGGTAATACTTTGGAACTAATTCAAGACGGCAAAACAAAATTGTGGTCCTAATATTAAAAAAAATCAGCATGAAAAAACTAGTTATTAGATTGATTTAATTTTTTTTGCAAGAATTAAGTGTGATATAGAAATAAAATTGTCGTACGAATGGCGAAATAAAATGGCGACCAATTAAAATGTTTAAGAAATCAAGGGAAAAAACCTTCCTATTCAAATTTTGCACAAAAATTAGATGTGATATAGGGATAAACTGATAATATTTTGATACGAGTTCATCATAACGGAGCAAATAAAATTTTCAAAGAATCAGTATAAACTACTTATTCAATTTACTTTAAGTTATGCCCAAAAGTCAAGTGTGGCATAGGTTGAACTTGGTAAAATATGGGTACAAATACAATATGGAGGAATAAAATGACGCACAATAAAAATGTTTGAAAAGACACTTGTGTTACTAAAAGACTATGTGCGGAATTAAATTGGGCCACAATTCGCTATTTCTAATAAAAGGAAGGATTCATAATGTAAAGGAAATTTAACGATTGTTTATTTTTGTTAGCAAACTTACACTAACGTCCTAGTTTTTACAAGTTTAATTATCTTCTTAGTCAATATTTGCGATTTTGGCACCAGATCCAAGTTTCTCTGGACTCCGGGACCATCTGGATCTGATGCCAAAATCGCAAATATTCGTAATTCTGACTCCATAAAAAACAATAAATAGTATTTTTAATATCTCTTTCGCTTTCGTTTTTGAACAAACAACTCTTTTTCCTGTTTTTTTTTAAGAATAAGAATAGCTTCTCTAACAAAAAAATTACTTTTAAAAGGCTGCTTTATCCCTAGCGTAACCGTAAGAAAAAAATATATACAAAAGTAATTAATAATTTTGGCATGTTTTATCATTCAAAAAAAAAAATTGTTTTTATTTTTAGCGAACTGTTTCACCCATTTACAGTAACCTTAAAATACTTTTGCCGTTTGCAAGTAAGAAAATTAATTTAACCTGTTTTACCGTTGTTTTTAAGCTTGGCGATTTAAAAATAAATTGTATTTGTTTTTAAGAAATTTGACGTTTTACCTCCTTTTTAACTAATCGCTTTAAAATGCAAAAATATTTTGTTTTTTCGGGGTTGGCATCATATTTCCACTCTACATAATGATAAAGAATATAATTATATTATTATTATTAAAAACAATAGGAGAAATGGATAGAAAACCTAACCTAGAAACTACCGTAGTGCATATACAAAATGACAAGAGGAATGTGACGTGTTCTGTCGTTTTTGAAGTATGCTAAATACTACTGAAATATATATATTTTTATTTTCAGGGGGCTGTTTCCTCGCGCAGGGCTACCCTGTATAGTTGAAAAAAATGTTTTTATATACAAAAAAATAAAAGAAATTTGACGTGTTTTACCGTTTTCCGCATCATGATTTTTTTTCTAAATATATGCATATAATCAAAAAGATGCCTACTGAAATTTCCATGCCCTGCCAAAAATCTACAGTAGGACACAAAAATGTCTCGTGATAAACATTTCCTAAATATTAAAGGTCTGTTATTTAACTCAGGTTATACTGTATTATATAAACTGGGAGAGTCAGCTGAATAATTCGTATACGATTGCTTCTAAGCATCTAAGGAAATGTTTGGGATATATATCAGAATACGGAATGTCATGAAAGGGTATTCCTGATACAATAGCTTCTTTAGCAGCTTTGTCAACAAATTCGTTGCCTATTAGTCCATAATGGCTTTTTACCCAGACAAATTTAACATTTATTTTAATACTATATAAATTAGAGATCACATTTAATATATTTGCAATAATTGGGTTCTTGTATGTGTCACAATTCCTTAGAGACAATATGACTGAAAATCAGAGAATATGGTAATATTAGATAAGATGTTCTCAGAGGAAACGTATTCTAATGCTTTTAGAATAGCTACAGCCTCGGCTGTAAACACGAAGGACATAGAATTACACTTGTATTTTCTTGTAATATTAACTCTAGGTACAGTAAAGGCACATCTCACGCCATTTTCATTTTTTGAGCCGTCGGTATATATTTTGTAATAATATTTATATTCCTTTAAAATATTACAAAAAATCGTTTGGTTGACTGAAGTGATATCAGTAAATTTAGGAAAGACAAATTCTAAATTGGGATATTTTATCTAAATTCGGATTCAAGCAGGAAATATGTGCTGTGTTTAATAATAGAATTGTTATAAACTGCTGTTGACGTAGATGCTTCAGCCTGTGGTGGGCTGTTTTTATTAGCCCAAAATGTATTGGTCAGATTATAAATACTTAACCTATAGATTTTATCCATTATTTCATTATTGTTGTATTGCATATTCTTAAGAATAAATTTTTCTGCTAAAATCTTCCATCTGATGTAATGGCCATTCGGAGCATTCGGAGAGAAGAGCCTGAATCGGGCAAGATTTCACGACACCTATTACGAGTCTTAAAGCTTTATTTTGAATCCTGTCTATTTTCTTAAGACGGGTTTTGCACGTTGAACTATAAAATATAGAACCGTAATCCAGCAAAGCCCTAGTAAAACAAAAGCGAGGTTTTGGGATCTGCACCCCATGATCTTGCCAAAACTACTCTAAGTATATTAAGGCTTTTCTCAGCTTTAGTTATGACGTTAATGACACTCAAATATTTAAAAGAATTTAATCAGGGTTTGTTCGTATTATTGAGTATAATTGTATCTGTTCTGTTAAGTCTATGCCCAGAAAAAAACACTAAAGCTGATTTTTTATTTGAAAACCCATTTTCAGGGAAATACGAATTGCAATTACACATAATTCGGTTAAGGGTTATTTTACACTCTTGGATGAGTTATGTCTATTGAATGAAAGTCTGCCTAAATAAAGATTTAAGAGTAGAGGACTAAGGCTGAGCCCCTAGGACAGTGGCGGCTCGCGGGTGAAAAAGTAAGTGAAGTGCAAATGAAGCAAGAAAATATAGTAGAGAGGATAATATATTTTTTTACGACTTACCTAAATTTTGTATACTAAATCAATTTTTCTATCCTTCATAGCAGCAAATTTATTTATAACATCTTCATAAAACGGATGAATTGCCCTAATCTCCTCCATAAATTCTTTTTGAATTGAAATATTGCCAAGATAAGTAAGTCTTTCTTGAGATATTGTGTTTCCTAAATAAGTTCTTAGACATTTGAAGCAAGAAAAACTTCTTTACACTGAAGCACTTGTCGACGGTATTGTCTAAATAAGGGAAAACAATTTATATGCTCCGGTAAAAATATATTTACTTTTATTAATTTTTTTCACTTGGTCTTGCAGCGATATATTCCAATTATTCTCATTGGCAAAAATAAGAACAAGCTCATTTTTAAGTCGTTGATTTTTTGAAAATATTTCTCCATATAACTGTAACAAATTTTCAAATGGGCCATTCGGAAAACTTAAACTATATTCGGAAAATTTAGCAGAACCTGCCAAACATGAAAATGTAAGTTTTTCACAGTCTTGAAATCTTAGTGTAATTTCCATTAAAATATGATCCAATATTTCATAAAAAAAGGGATCTATACTTAGTCCTAATTTCTTCAGGTGAAAGCTTAGCAAGTTCACGTTTGTAATGATTTATTTCTGTAATAGAATTTGCTTTATCAAACTTAATATTAAAAAAATGTTCATTTCAGCGCCTCACGACAGTGTTTTATGTTGGATATGCAAAAATGAATGTCAAGCGATTTTTTTGAAGAACGTCAAATAGTATGTCCGTGATTGAGAAAATGTCATTAAACACTATTGTCAGAAACGTGAATTCAAAATCGTTCATCTCACCTAAAAATCCTTTCACAAGGCGGATTGATTTGTCATAGTTTGTAATAAATTTAAAGACGTCTTTTAATTTATTCCAGTCTTGAACAATCACATTTACTAACTTCGAAGTTGAAGTTGTAACAATACCATAAATAAATATAACACAAAACAGTCAAGTTAACTGCAAAGAAACTCACCGATTGCAGCGAAATCCGCGAAGATAAAAGTAAACAACCACCGCAAACTGAACGACACGTGGGTGTAGTGTACTGCGCCTGCAATTCACCGAGAGCGTTGTATGGCGCTGGGCTCGACGTTATCGAATACGCGTTGTCATGGTACATAGTAGGAAAATCGTAAACTAAACATAGCACCTCCAGCAAAGTTAAAGCGATTTGCGCCACTGTTATAGTTGTTATAATAAAGTTCGATTGAAAGTTTTAAAAAGACATGCCGCCAACGGTCAAGTAAAATATTTATTCGAGATGTACAGTTTATTTTTTACCAATTAGGTAAATAAATGAAGTAAGAACTAAAATTTTAAGAGATATATAAGTGAGATGTTTGCTTGTTTATTTTTCCTGGTGAAGTAGCACTTCACCTACTTCACCTGAATAGCCGCCACTGCCCTAGGAAGTTCTGAAGACACAGTTCTTATTTCACTAAATGTATTACCTACTTTTATAGACATTTTATGATCTAGAAACAGCCTCACCAAGTTATTAGCAAAACTTCTTGGGATGTTACAATTTACTAGTTTTTTTATTAAAATATGTAGGTTGACATTTTCGTAAGCGTTTGATATATCCAAAAATTGTGCAGCCAAATAATTTATTTTTAGAATATGTTTCCTGAATATCGCTCACAAGATGAGACAGTCATTTACACCTTTACCCCGTCTAAAACCAAACTGAGCATTTGGCAATACGTTTTGAGATTTACACCACCATTCTTGACGATACTTGATAATTCACTATATTAGTTATTAAATCTTTGATATCAATAATACAAAATATGGGTTGTTATATGGGGAAGTAAAAATGAAGGATACACTGTGAATACACACTGAATCTCTGAGGGCGGAAGCCTGTCACTGATTCCCTTGCTTTATCATTGCTTTTTTAATGAAAGTCGAAATGTGGGTTTGTAGCAAAAGGCGATAGTTTCTGATAATTTCTTAGGGACAGACTACACATTGGTAATTTTTCAGCTTGGAATAATTTCGTAAGAATAGAAGCCAATAAAAGAACGCACTTTTTTAGAATGTGGTTTGATTTTGAAAGTAATTTCGATTACTGAGGAAACTGTTATATAAAAGTTTTTTTACCTACGAGTAGTTAGATTATATTGGATATTTGCAAGAATCAGATAAATCCAGAGGAGTGAAAACAGGCTATTAACAAGGCTCTGGGAGGAAAAGATCCAAAGGATTTTTGCTAGTAGTTAGATTGATTATTTTTGATGAGATTTGTAGGAGATCGGCTGATCGCAAGGGCCTTTAATGCTCTATTTTGCAGATCGATTTTTAACGAATTCTGAAAATGAAAATTCAAAGATAAGGTAGTCAGCAGCAGAAAAACCGAAGAGCTTGTTGTAGAAGTTTTTTGAGAAGTTCTAAGAACGATGTTGAGTCACAAGATATAGGTTGTTTTGAATTCAGTGTTAAAAAGTTTTGTACATGAGATATTACTACAAAGGTAACAACAAACGACAGCATTTAGGAACCTAGTCGGGAGACGTTCACATCAAGATTGAAGAGAGTAGAAAACAATGTTAAAGGTTAAGTCACAAATTTTTTTATAGAAAGGGTATTCTATTTTTACCATAGCCAAAAACATTTTGTAATTATGGTTCAGCATATAGACACTCTGCGACTTCCATGAATTTGTGTCCTACATCGGTGAAGGCCCGGAAAGATGAGGAATAAACATCTGCCTCAACTATTTTCTAATTTGAGAAACGTACTGGCTGTTAAATAATGTAAAATAAATTTTTATTTTTCCCCATTTAATCTTTACCATCCTAGAGTAACACCATGGTTATCTTACAACAACTAAAATATCATGTGGCTCTTATAGTTTTTTTTGTCCAGGTAGCTCTCTTAATTTCCAATTTGCATACTAAAATATTTATTCTTACTTACTAAATTAAAAATTTCGGTCTGGCCTTATGTGAATCCGTTGCTTTTTTTTTCTGGTTATACCGGTACTAGTAGCGATTAATTATGTGTTTTATATAGTTTTTATTTGATTCATATTATTCTTCTATATCTTGAAGCCTTTCTGGAGACTTTTGATATGTTCTAAAAAATAAAACCTAACTTGGTTCACGACATGTCCCTCGAGAGGAAAAACGCCACATCATCATATTCTTAGCTTTAGGTGAATTATTTTAAGGGTTAGTATATAGACTAGATTGTAAAGCAAGTTTTAACTAGTTTATTAACTAGTTCGTTCCAAAATAAATAAACTTGGTCCATCAGTAAAAAAATGGTGCTAAGATCAATATATTGTTTAAATGTCTTCTTTTGTTTTTTTGGATACTAAATCATTGAGAGGAATGCAAAACCAAAGCTTTGCTTCTTCATAAAAAATCATGGTAGCAGTTGCACCCTCTCTTTCTCAGATTTCTACTTTGTTCAGTAGGAAATATCTTCATGGATGCCTTCAAAAATAACATCCTTTCCACTATAACTAAAACATTGGCTTGACATTGGATATATATGTAGATATTTTTATTGTTTGGCCTTATGAACATGAAAATCTCCACATATTTCGAAACTACCTAAATCAACAATACTAGAATATTAAATTTACGATAGAAATTAAATCAAATTTAGATATTTA
The DNA here is from genome assembly GCA_030620095.1 of Kuschelorhynchus macadamiae. NCBI lineage: Eukaryota > Metazoa > Arthropoda > Insecta > Coleoptera > Curculionidae > Kuschelorhynchus > Kuschelorhynchus macadamiae. The sequence continues at coordinate 555,139 of JAUTXW010005489.1, forward strand.
GAGGATAATGGTACATTAGAACAGTCAGTGTTTAGAAAACTAACGCATGCGAATAAATTGATAAAAGCAAATTCTCACCACTATCCAGTACAAGGCAATCGATTATTAACACACAAGTATCTAGAGAGAATCGATTTTTGATCAAGATTTTTTTAACATCGACAACATGGAAACTGACTAAACTCAAGAGGGTATGGATTACATTGAAGATATTCATTCAGTTAGAAGATATAGTAATCCACCACAGGGACATCTAAATCATCAGAACACCATGCTAGATAGTGTTGTTCTTTTCTTCATACATGTCATTACATACAAAGCAGCAGGATTACTTTGCCGATCTAACAAACGAGCAATTTTGTAAATAATAAAGATAATTGAACAATGCTTGCTATTCCCCAAAGATGTTATACCTTTTCAAACAGAAGGATTATATAAAGTTCTTTGCTCATGCGGAGAAGTTTATGGGGAAGAAATAGAACACACAATAATCACTAGATCAGATAACACGAACGATGTATTAAAAAAACAAATTGTTCAATCTGCTGTAGCTGAACTCCAACTCCATCTGTATTCTTGAGTTCTGGGTCCACTGCAAAAGGTACCCGAGGGACAAGACTGAAAAATGATTAGTTTTCTGGACGTTTCGGGGAAAAGTCTACCCCCGTCTTGAGATACAAAAAAATAAAAAAAAAACTAGCAGCAGTAAAATTTAATAATCAGATATATTAATGAAATGGCAATATCTTTGACAGAATGTCATTAAATAATATTCTGTCAGAGATTTGGCAATTTCGGTAATATTTCTGATTATAAAATTTTACTGCTGCTAGTATTTTTTTGTTGCTGAAGACGGGGATAGACGAATTCCCCCGAACCGCCCAGAAAACTAAACCGCCCAGAAAAGTACGAGTATTTTCTCTTTGTTATATATTGTAGCGAAATACCCATAATAATTTTATTCTTTAGTAAAAACTTGTCAACACTGCTTAGTTTTTTAACCAGATGTTAAACTTTTTAAATTATTATACCTTCTTTGAGATATCAAGTTGTCTAATTAGTCTAATTCATCGTTTCAGTTTTATTTTCAGCTGATATTAACTGACATTTTAATTAATTGGGGTCAAACATTTTTAATTTATTATTGTGATTGCCTTTCGGATATATTATAATGAATTTTGTAAGAAGAAAGTACAAGAGTAAAAACACACTTGAAAAAAATAGATCAAGCAGGTCTATAAAAGTTAAATCTAATTAGAGGTTTTAATTATTTCATATAGAAATTATGCCAACAATGAGATAATGTAATAATTCATACGCATTTAAGAAGAAATTAGCCTAGATATTAATGTGGACTGCTTTCTGAATATAAAAATCCTACACTTTGAGAAACGCTACCCAGAGGACAAATAATTAACTTTAGGTCTTAAGTATGACACCACATGGCGGTCGGATGTGCGAGATGCTATCAAGATTTTTAAAATTTTTATTTCCATTAGAAACTAATCCTATACAGGATGTTATCCGTCAAATTTGGTGAATGACATGTCTTCTAAAAATAAGAAAAAAAGATCTTATCAACAATACGTTGGAGGATATGTGGATCGAAAAGAGCTATAATTTTTTTAAAATCGGTAAATCTTTACCCGGAACTTATGATAAACTTATGATTTTTGTGACCCAGTTTTGTTCTTGACTTGACTTTAGGGCATAATTTAAAATAAATTCAATAAGTAGTTTTTACATTGACACATATCGCCATTTTTTTACGTCCCGACATGTTGAATTCGTATCAGTTTAACTCATTTTCACATTTAATTTTTCTGCAAAATTTAAAGTAAACTAAAAAAGATTTTTTGACGTTGATTTTTTTAAAATCTTATTTTTCTGCCAGCAAAATTGAAATTGATTTAAAACGTAGTATTTTCAGGCTGATATTTTAAATATGGCTATTTTGTTTTGCTTTGTTGGATTCATATCAAAATGTTACCAGTTCGCTCTTATTTAATAATAAATTTTTGTGCAAAATTTGATTTAAATTGGGTAATTAGTTTTCGAGTAATAATCCTTTTAACATTGTTCCGCCATATTGGATTTTTACCAAAATATTACCAGGTCATCTCGATATGACACTTAATTTGTGACGAAAATTTGAAGTCAATCTAAGACAGACGGCCCGACGGAATTGATAAAACATATTTTTTGGCATTTAGAGATGTAGAACGTGAATATATGTTAAAACCTGAGAGGGTGATCTTTTCCCTATTACAAAGAAAAATTACCAGTTGATTTCAATATAATGCTTTAATGTAAATTGTTTTTTGCTAATATTTTTTTTAACATGACTGACCGAGAACCGGACTGACCGAATTAATAAAACATGTTTTTTGGCATCTAGGTACGCTAAAACGTCAAGATATGCAAAACCTGAGAGGGTGATTTTGTCGGACATCTTGAATAAGAACCATAATTTAACTAGTCGATTCCAATACCACAATTAGTTATGGGACACAATTTGAAATCAATCCATTAAGCAGTTTTTTTCTGCCGAATTTTAAAATTTTTTAATAAGCCGCCATTTGGTCCCACCGTCTTGGAGTCGTACCAAAATGTTACCAGTTGATTCCAACATAATACTTGATATTTGTGCAAAATTTGGAATAAATTGGATAAATAGTTTTTTAATAATAATTTTTTTAATATTTTTCTAGGCCGCCATATGGCTCGCCATATTGGATTTTTACTAAAACGTTACCAGGTCATCCCCATATGACCCTTAATTTTTGATCATGATTTGAAGTCAACTGGGTAAGTAGTTTTTCAGCTATGCTGCGAACCAACAGACAATCCGTCGGAAATGAGAAAACATTTTAGCCATCTAGGGTCCCTGAAAAAATCTCGGAGAGTGATTTTTTCACGGTTATAATACTTCCAGTTTACGAGGGAAGTAAGACAGGGTACTTCAAACAAACGTGCCATACAATTTAAATTATGTAAGTTATCGGTTTAATGTTTTTGGTTACAGATAGAATCTTTTTAATTTTTTTTTGCAAATTATAAATAAACATCATCAGAATTGGTTCTAGTGTAGTTTTTAATAGGTTTACAATATTGATTTGGGGTTTTCAGTAATATATAGAATCCCTGACATTTTAAAATGATTTTGGGTGATAAACAAAATCTTTGAAGTTTACGATAAAAAAAGTTGACAGTGTCAAAGTTAATTTTTAGTACAACTTTGAAAGGGTTTAAACATATATAAGGCATTTTACTGGGTTTATGCTTCGATCTAGGGTCTTGAATACTGTAATATATTTTTAAAATTTAAAAGTGTTAGACTGTCAAAATTTATATTTTGAAATGGATCGATGGCAACATATTATGGCTCTAGTGCCTTAATAAATTTAGTTATAATTGAGAATCTACCTACTATTTTTTCCATCCTCCCCTATAAGGGCGGGATATCACATGTTAAACCTTTACTAGTTAAATCCCCACTAATGTTATGCCTCCAAATTTACTTATGCGTATCTTTTTCTACAAAAAATTCTTAGCTAGCAATTACCTTTTCGATTCATTCCTGTATTTGAAAAACAAATGAAGATATTCAAAAAGGAATTTAATTTTCTTTGTATTGGACCTTGGATCGTTATCACATGAAAAGAAAATACCAAACTTATCTCAGATTCTCTGAAGGGAAGCACTTTTGCAAAAAAAGCTTCACGTAACAGTGTAATCATGGCGACTAAAGAGTGTGGTTTTAAGGGAAAAATCTAAAAAAATTGCTTAATCACATGCTAAAAAATATTTCGAAATCTGTTTGCGTTTCGAAATTATTAACTTTAAATTTTACCAACAATATTGCTTGACGCAGTATTTTTTTTCTGGCAATTTATTTAACCTATGTCCGTAATTTTAAAAAACAAATCAGATATGAGTGTCAAACTATTATTTACGATTTTTCTCCGCAAAAGCCACAGTGTTGGAAAATCAATTGACATGTGTTTTTTTTTTAAATAAGTTCAGTGGAAATTGTCAACAAGTATTTAGAGCAACGGTTAATTCAGTTAAAAACAGATTCAGTTGGTCCTAACCAATCTCTGGTCATTATCATTTATACGCCCGGTATTACACTTTTACCATCAATAAACTTGAACTTGTGGCTATAAGCTAAAACCATTGCGGATAGTAAATGAGAACACTCTAGACTATACGGCTAAGTCAAGAAGAGAAGTCGGTGACTTTTATAACCTGATGATATTTGATTAGTATTTTAATATTTAGGTATAATGTGTAGGTTAATACAAAGTGCAGTTTTATTAGACCGCTTGATAGTGAAATGGGAAAATTACCAATAGATTTAATTTTTTTGATATGTCTCGCCGGGGTTCTAATACAATGTGGTGGCTGTCTCGGAAGTAATTTAAACATAAAGGATAACAATATGGATTCAAATATCAAAATGAATAAAACAGTGGATTTTATTAAAGATATGGGTAAGTTATACATATATTGATTATTTTATTTTTACTATTTGAATAAAAATAGTAAGCGTAATTTAATATATGATTTAAGGACGCTGCGCACCGATGTGAAGATATATAAAACAATAATTAGTTTTCTATTAAGCAATCTTAAACTAAAACATTCCGAGAATTATATAAGGTAGTTTTAAAAAAATATATTTCAAATTCCTAAATAACACTTTTATTTCCAACCTACTTACAGTTTTCAGTCCATAAATAAAACATATAATAGAATATACCCAAAGTCGGAATTTTAAATTAGTTTTTTTACTGGATAGCAGGCTTTTTTGTAATGTAGGCGAGTAGCCATTATTGTCCTTAAATTTTTTTTTATTATACAAAAATTCATGGTTGAAAAACTTAATTCATACCAGCTTAGTAGGTACTCGATAAATATGTATAAAACAAATAACATTATAAAGTAGTTTCAAAAAATTTATTACAAATTCCTAAATAACACTTTTATTTCCAACTTACAGTTTTCAGTCCATAGATTAAACATAAATCAGAATAAACACAAAGAATGAAAGTCCAAATTTTAAATTAATTTTCACTGGATAGCTGATTTTTTTACAATTTAGGCGAGTAGCCATTGTCCTCAAATTCTCCTTGGGGTCCAACATAATACATTCTAAATCTCTTGATAGGAAGTTTATGTATCAAACAGTTATACCGAATTTTAACATCAAAACTACAGAAAAAAAAACGGTTTCTTCTATAAAATAAAGTAAAATAGGACAAAATTGTTTTGTTTACATTTTTTCTAACATTGTCAACCGCAAAATAATTTATCAAGTAGGTAAATGTCTTTTCTGTTCTTGTGCCTGCGCTCTTTGTTAAATTCCGATCATTTTTGTGTTAAATGGATTCACTATTTTTATACGGCGTTTTTAGCTATACCGCGAACAGACAGGCAGATAGATTGACGGAAACGGGTAAGTATGTTTTTCGTCATTTAGGGACCCTGAAACGTGAAGTGGAAGTGCATTTATTCACGGTTGCAATATTTTCTTCTCTCTTACGAGACATACATGATTTTAATTACAGGAACTTTTTTGTCTTTAAACAATTGCTTTAAGTACGTCTCTTCAGAACTTTTGGAAAAAACGATATCTTAAAACTGATTTACAAGAAACTCGAGAAAAACATTAAATACTATAAAAAAATATTCTAAAGTTAAACTAATCTCAATAATATTATAATATTTCAGTTGTTAATATAACAGATCATAATTATAGCAATTATGTCAAAAAAATAACAGTTTTAATTAGTCTATCACATATTCGACAGTTACCATAGTAATTGATCGATAGGCATAGATTCGATATCGATATTTACGAAAAAAAAAGTCCCTTACCTATCGATGTTATCCGCTATATACAGTGTGACCCATTTAAAAGCGGAACACCCTAATATCTCAGGAATTAAACACCAGGTTAGTTTTAAATTTTGGCGGTGTGTATGGATTTAAAATATAACTATTTTGACATATTCAACTTTGACATCGCTCATTGGCGTGCGAGCCTAGAGTGGGGAAATTGTACGATTTTTAAGAAAATTATATTAGCGATTTTTTTAAGAAAATTTTGATTCTTGATTCTAACTCAGCGTTATCAATAACCCCCTTATACGGAATTTCAACAAAATAAGTCATTAGCTTTGAGAAAAACGAGCTTTCAAAAAATGATTTTGTTTTTTCATTTCAAAGGCATAAATTTCTTAAACCAATGCCCTTATCAAAAACACTACTTTACATTTTTCAAATATTTTTAATTTAATTTAATTTAATTAATTTAAAAAACAAAATAGTTCTAAGGCGTACTCAAAATATGTTCGAGTTCTTGAGCTCTGCCTTGTGTTCCTTTTTTTTCATAAAAACTATATAAATAAAAAAATGTCTTAAAGCAATTTTTTTACTAAAATTGAATAAAGATCGTTCAAATAGTAAAAAAACGTAAAATAGTGTTTCTTGATCAAGACTATCGTTTAAGAGATTTCTGCCTTCGAAATGAAAAAAATGCTTCTTTTGTTGAAATTTGGTATAAGAAGGTTCTTGATGATGCTTAGTAAGAATCGAGAATCAAAATTTCCTGAAAAAAATCACTAACTTTTTTTTTTTAATATATATATAACATTTTCTTTCCCCCCTCTAGGCTCTCACACCAATCAGCGATGTCAAAGCTGAATGTGACAAAATAATTATATTTTAAATCCATACACTTCACTTAATTCCTGATATATATAATATATATATATATATATATATATATATATATATATAATATATATATAGATATATATATATATATATATATATATATATATATATATATATATATAATATATATATATATATATATATATATATAAATATAATATATATATATATATATATATATATATATATATATATATATATATATATATATATATATATATATATATATATATATATATATAATATATATATATATATATATATATATATATATATATATAAAATATATATATATATATATATATATATATATATATAAAATATAACAAATTAATGACCTAAATAATTGGTGAACGAGCTGAGTAGAAGTTAAACAAAACCAATATTTTGATGAAATATCCAAATAGTGATATTACATATTTCCAATCCTGCCCTGCTAATACGAAGCAAATTAAAACTAAAAGTATAGTTTCATTTGTTTGTCAATTTAAATGTTAAATATAAAAACTTTTAATTGGCTAAGATGCTGTTGTTGCGCAGAAAAAGTAAACAACTTGCTTAACGTTTTTTTTTCTAATTTCCATTTTGCTATCATCTTCATACCATACGTCACTCAGGCCGACGCGCGAAGCACGTTATGTGCTTAGAGCTGGGCGATACATGTATCGATAGGTCTGCGACATATAACAATACGTAAGTAAAGAAATAGCAATATATCGACAGTTAAATGCCGATAGGTAGTATATATATATATATATATATATATATATATATATATGTATATATATAAATATATATATATATATATATATATATATATATATATATATATATATATATATATATATATATATATATATATATATATATATATATATATATATATATATATATATATATATATATATATATATATATATATATATATATATATAATAAACCGATTTATTTATGTCCAAAATACAATGCAATCGTTACAATAATATGAATAAAGGTTACATAAATAAACAATTTCCCATTAAAGAATTCTTGTCCACGGGTTAACGTTTCTATTATGTCATCCTAATATAGATCTACGTTATATATTTAATTTTAATATGACTTAATAATAAGTAGGTATCCCTATAGTAATTACAAATATTAATCTCCTGCTTACTTTGTTTTTTGTTATGATATGCAAATTTTTTAGTTAAGCATATTTTATGTGACACAAATAGACAATTGCTCGCTAACATTTTAATTAATTAATAACAACAACAACATAATAATAATAATAATATAATAAGAACAATAACAATAATAATAATATATCTACTTAAACATTTATAAACCACACTACTGACACTCAGATTACAAATCACTAATATCTTAAGTTTCTTGTTATTATTTTAAGTATCTCTAATGTTAATCAATTTAATAATTTGAGCTCTATCTCTCTGTGGTAGCGCATTTATATATATATATATATATATATATATATATATATATATATATATATATATATTTTTTTTTTTTTGTTAAAAATTCTTGGGTACTGGTTTATTTTCTTAAAAGAATTATTTATTTCCTTAACGTTTCGCGCTTCATAGAGAGCTTTTTTTATTTCAAAAAAGAAAAACATTCCGTAAATGATAAACAGGATGTCAAGAAACTGAGTCAGATTTACCATGGTTTGATATTTTAATTTTTTAATTTAGTATTTTACATATAATATAATGACTCTATACTCTATACTACACCATCATATATGTAATTTCTATAATATTAACTTGATTTTACACCAATATAAATAATGTAAACATTGTTAATCTAAATAATCGCTTTCAGCCAAAAACAAAAAAAAACATATCGGTAGTATTTATTTAGTTTCCACAATTCACAACTGAAACATCATTGCTACTATTATTCAGTGAGTTGTTTTTATTTCCAAGGTGCATATACCAATATATTTTAACATGATTTTAACATTAATTTCAAACTGGAGTTTTAAAAATTGTTACGTCCTAACATTTTATTGTAATAGTTTTTAGTGTGTCAATCGATGTTTTATAGTTTTGTCTTATTGTAGGTCAGTAATATCCTTTTGAAAAAACTCTCTATGAAGCGCGAAACGTTATATATATATATATATATATATATATAATAAACCAGTATCCAAGAATTTTTAACAAAAAAATATTAGATGGTTTAAGAAAACCCAACAAAAATATATATATATATATATATATATATATATATATATATATATATATATATATATATATATATATATATATATATATATATATACATATATGTATATGAGTATATATAGCTCAAATTATTAAATTGATTAACATTAGAGATACTTAAAATAATAACAAGAAACTTAAGATGTTAGTGATTTGTGATCTAAGTGTCAGTTGCGTGGTTTACATATGTTTAAGTAGATATATTATTATCATAGTTATAGTTCTTATTATATTACTATTATTATTATTAATATTATTATGTTGTTGTTGTTATTAGGGTAGAGTGCTGTAAGAGTGCGCACTTAGCGTTAATTTACATTTAAAAACTAAAATAACAACATTACTATTAACATTTTTTTAATTTAAACTCTTTGGTATTTCAAATACATAACTTAAAAACTAAATCAAAGGTATTATTAATATTATACAAAAAACTAACTAAAAACTAGAAATATGCAAATGCGCACTCTTAAAATAACTGGTTTGTAAGAGTGCGCGTAATTATTTGTAAGAGTGCGCAGATAATTTTACATGCAAAAGTCACAAATATATGTCCCTAAGCCATACGCAGTACATTTTTCATGCCACCATTCACCGCATCTTATGCACTCAATCCAGTCTTGAGTTATGGGCTCCTTAAATATTTCATGGCACAGAGGGCAGCTCCACATTTTTTTTTTATCGACTTGGGTTTCTTTGGACTTGCCTTAGGTTTCTTAAATGGTCCATGAAGAGCAAGTAAAGGTTTTCGTTTCGGTTTTTTCTTTTCTTCCTCTTCTAACAACTGATCTTTAAAAGGTGAGCTGCTGATTATTTCTGACTTCTTGCTTTTGCGATTTGTTGCTCGAGGAGCGTCTGATTTTGGGAATGGCGAAATTGAAGTCAATGAGACAAAGGAAGCTTTCGTTGATTCATTGTCGGAGCAGGATGGTCCAGGTGAGAATGGAATGGCGGACGTTTCAGATACGGCACCAGCATCATGTTTGGTCTTAATGAATTCATCGAGCTTCGGTCCAGCAGCTGCAATTTCAGTTGGACAGTTTTCTTTATCAAGTGTAGCAAATTCTTTCTCAGTTATAGCAACGGATTCTGCAGCAGAACTTGTGCTATCTAATTGGTGTGTTGACGACTCGGTTTCTGCAGAGGACGCTGTGGCTGAGTTTGAAGTTGCTGGATTTTCTCTTTCGGTGACGTGACTGGCCATAAAGTCAGCCTCAGTAAAAGTGTCGGGATTTAGAGGACATATTCCTGTTACTTTAAATCCTTCAACAGCATTTACCATTGTTGCCGCTTTAAAGTATGCTGGTGCAAATATTGAAGCGATCTGATAAACAGTTATTACACGACCTGGATGGTTAGTGAGCCATTTTTCACATTCATTTGAATAAAATTTCTTCAATGGACTAAAAAAGCACCGGTCCAAGGGCTGCATGCGGTGGCTGCTATGAGGTGGCAGAGTCAGTGCTATAATATTGTTTTTTCGGAAAAAATCAACTGCCTGAATTGAGCAGTGTGACGTGTGATTATCCATGATCAGTAATATAGGTTGCTCTTTTGTGGGTTTTGCGTGGTCCCTAAAATGAGTCGCCCAATCAACGAAAAGTTCGCTGTTAATAAAGCTGCTGTCAGATATATGAGGATGGCGGCGCACCATCTAAAATATCCTTTTTCTAGGGAATATAAAGGTAGGAGGTATAAACTGTCCACTCGCACTCATTGCGCAGACAACAGTCACATTTGTACCTCTCTCAGTACTAGATATTTTGTTGACACATCTTTTGCCCTTTGTAGATAGAACTTTTGGAGGTTTATTGGGGACGTATATATATATATATATATATATATAATAAACCGTTGAAAACCCAGACTCATCCATATTGTAAATCGCATGTGGTGGGAACCTATATGTCTCCATCAGTTTCTGAAGATTGTTGAAAAATCGCTCACATTGAGGCCGATTGAACCCTATAGCTCTTGCAAGACTTGTAGCAGTGGGTTGTCTCAAGGAAACATCACTGTTTCGTTTCATAAATCCCCGTAACCATCCCTTGCCTGCCATTTTCGATGTTGTATTAAAACGATGGGATATGTTATTTTTTTCGGCAAACTCATATATATATATATATATATATATATATCAAATATATAAATTTGTAGCGACACTTGTTCTTTTTAACCTTTTCCTAAAAGTACTCTCCGCCATACCGAGTGATGCTGCTACTTTTCTTTTACTCTCACCACCATCAACTCTTTTTCGAGCCTCTTCCATAACTTCGGCCGAGCATAGAGTTCTTTGCGAGGTTCTCTTTCGTGATGACATTCTGTAACAAACCAAATTACGTTATTTTTAAACATAAAACTATTCCATTCCTGCCCAGTTTGTAAGAGTGCGCGCGTACTCTTACAAACCCTTCATTTGTGCACTCTTACAGACCGGGCATGTATATTAAAATCGAAGGCAGTAACGCCATCTCGGTTATAAGATACGAACAACCGTACCTTAGATGGTTGGCTGAGAGGTTAACTAAATTAACAGTGAAATATGTACGAGTTATTCTAACGTATATTAATGCAATGCAGTTTACAGGATTGAAAAATATTTTAAGAAAACAATGTAAATGCTTCAAACTTACCTGAAAGCTTTAATAACTGGATTTTTTGATGCACAAATTACTAGCGTAGTTATAACATCGTATTTGACAGTAAGGAACTGAAGTTAGTCGCAAATCGATGGTGCGTTCCAAAATTTCACAAATGCGCACTCTTATCGCCCGCGCACTCTTACAGCACTCTACCCTAATTAATTAAAATGCTAGCGACCAACTGTCTATTTGTGTCACATAAACGAAGAAATAATGAATGAAAAAATTTGCATATCATAACAAAAAACATAGTAAGCAGGAGATTAATATTTGTAATTACTATAGGGACTGCGTCTCAAGACTCTTGTCTTGGTCTTGAAACTGAAGTTAGAAACCGCTTTAACCATCGTCATCCATTAAAAGTATTTGAGATAAAAATTATTCATCAAAAATGTTTAAAATCATAATGGTAAATTTGTTTCTTTTAACCTAAATTGCATAATTTAACAAAGGTTTGACCTTAAAAATTATATATAATAGTCCAAGATGATGCTGTCCCCTTTACCACTGTTGCTTGGGAAGTCCAACTGGCCAAGAAACTGAGGATATTCTTTAAGCATTAATAAAAAACCACTGAAATCGGGAATGGGAACGAATATGAGAATTTTTTTTATGATTGAGACCAAGAACAAGACTTCAACATCAAGACTGAGCTAAGTCTTGTCTTAGCCTTGACCCACAAGACCTAGACCAAGATAAAGACAGCATTTATTTTTTTACAACAAGACCAAAACTAGGCAAATCTTGCCATGGTCTTCGTCATACGAAGCCTTAGCCTCCGTTCGTAGTAATAAAACAAGATTTTACAATCTTGAATCGAACTAGCCTTTAGAACTTCCATTAAATTTATTTGTTGTATCTATCGCTCTTGCCCTCAGACAATTACTTTAATGGGCACTTCGACTTTCTTTCGGCCAAAGTGAATTTCCTAATCTCTGCATTCCCTTTCTTTGAAATTAATATCCTTGAAGACTAATGTTCATAATAAAGAATAGTTAGAGAACTTAATTACTTCCCACGGATCGTCACGCAAAGCCAAAACCTATTGAGATCATCTTTCTCATCACTTACCCAGAGCCTTAATATAGTTTTCCGTTTCCTCTCTCTTAGGTTCCCCTGATCACGGTCTAAATACTAGTTTCTGTTCCATACAACAAAAAGTTGGAAAATCCATGCTACTTCGTACTATTTGCCGCTAAACGAAATGATGTTTGTTTCCCTTTCAGAGATCTTTCCAATAGTTATTGAAAATTTTATACCGCATTCTGTTTCTTCTAGTTTTTTCGCCCCCTTTGTAAAGAGGAATAATTATAGCTGCTTTAAGGCATTCAGAGAATATACCTTTTATAAGGGATTCATTTATTAGTGTTGTAAGGGCCACTATGACTGGGAACGGCAGGTTTACGAATATTTTAATTGATAGGCCATCAGTGCTATATGAAGATTTGCTTGTGATGTTATTCATTTCTTTCAATAGTTCCTTCTTACTTTCGTAACCCACAACTGGAACAAGTCAATCGAATTCCACGAGGAAGATATGTTGACGACAATTCATTCCACTATATTATACAATTTTTAAAACCCATTTCCAAAACAGAAATTGATGATAGGCATAGAGTAATGACTTTATTCCTAACCGAGGATTTCATTAAAATCGCAGAACGGGGAGCAAATAATCTTGTCCAGTTTAACGCCACTAATACACAATCATGTTTACTATCTCATTAATTATCTCCCGTTACCCATACCATTTAAATGAATAATTAAATGCTTGAAGTCAAAGATTCGTTTAGCCTAGTAGGTATCACTCTTCAGAAAGATTTTGCTGGCATTATCACATCATCTCAATTGCCACAACAGCCGCGAAGAAATTGGGTTTCCTTTTCCGAGCTCGAAAATATTTTTCTTCCGCCAACTAGTATACACTTCGAAAATCTGACCCAGCCTTGAGTATTGCTCGTATATATGGTAGGAGCAGTCTGTCATCAATTCTTAACATCGTGATGAATGACCCGAACATCACGTCGAATTGTGGGCAATCGGTCTCGAATTTACAAATACTACCACGGATTTTGTTGTTCCGATTAGTTATCACTAACTATGCCTATGCCACATGCATCCCTTTACCGTCTAACCAAGGACCTCTCACTTTATGCCCAGAGTGTCTCGATTATCGAATGTTTTACCAGCAAAAGCCTTTCTCTCTTCGACTTACCCGTAAATCCTTAAATCCCACAACAATAAACATCTGCTTTCTATACTTAAAGCAACTACATACCTCGTACTTAGTACGCCTTCGGCCTTCGTGGTCCTCTCATAGATAAAAAAAATCGGAAAATTCCTCTACCAGGAACTTGCCTCGTTATAAATTATTACTTTTATTGGAAAGAGTGAAGTATATATGTGTTGCATATGCTGTCTCTTCATTTTCATTGGGCGCCATTTTGTTCCATCATATTTGATTCCTACCAATAGCATTTCCTTTCTACCTATGCCACACTTGACTTTTGGGCATAATTTAAAGACTGATAATAAGGGTATCATGCAAGATATAAAATTTATATGTGCCCTGAAAATGCGAAAATAAAGTTGCGAAACGTCGGCAATTAAAAAAAACTTTTTTTTTTACTGAATCCAAACCCCTAATATCATACCACTCTAACATAAAAACAAGAGGATCGTTAACAAAAACCATTTAGAAACCTAATATTTTGGGTTCATGCAGGATATACAATCGATAGAAATTTAATATCTGGGAAATATCTGCGGATCAACGTAGCAGGAAAAGATTGATAATATGTGTTTCATGCAGGTTATAGAATCTATATGTGTCCCGAGGATGCAACAACTTTTTTCGAAACGTCGACAAAAAAAAACGTCTTTTGTATTTTACTAGGTCCTAACCCCAAATAATTCACCAGTCTAACCTAAAAACAAGAGGATTGATAACGAAAACCATTTAGAAACTTAATATCTGCGGAAAAACGGAATATGTAAAGACTGATAATATGGGTTTCATGCTGGATATAGAACTTAAGATTAATAGAATTTAAAAATAGTCTTTTGTTTTTTTTACTGGACCCTAACCCCAAATAATACACCACTCTAATTTAAAAACAATAACAACAAAAGGATTGTTAACGAAAACCATTTAGAAACTTAATATCTGGGTAATATATGCGGAACAACGGAATAAAAGTACTGATAATATTGGTTTCATGCAGGGTATAAGATCTATATATGTGTCCTGAGGATGCAACAATTAAGTTGTTTTTTTTACTGGATCTTAACCACAAATAATACACCACTTTAACAAACGTTTTTTAACATTGTTTCGCCATATTGGATTTTTACCAAAATATTATCAGACCATCCCCATATAACCCTTAATTTTTGGTCAAAATTTGAAGTCAATCGGGTAAGTAGTATTTAAGCTATGTCGCGAACTGTCACACAGACTGACAGAGGGACCAACTGAATTGATAAAACATGTTTTTTGGTATCTAGGGACGCTAAAACGTAAAGATATGTAAATCCTGAGAGGGTGATTTTCTTCACGATTATAAAAATGTTATTTGATCGCAATTCTTAATTTCATCTTTAATTAGTAACGCAGTTTTACTAGTTAACCCCTATACCACAATTAGTTATGGCACACAATTTGAAATCAATCCATTATGTAGTTTTTTCAGGCTGAATTTTTAAATATTTTATGATACCGCCATTTTGTTCCGCCATCTAGGATTCGTACCTAAATTTTGCCACTTGATTCCAACATAATAATTGATGTTTATACAAAATTTGAAATAAATTAGTAGTTCTTTTATAATTTTTTTAACTATTCACTACGCCGCCATTTTATTTCGCCATTTTGTATTAAAATATTAACAGGTCCTACCCACATGACCCTTAATTTTTGATAAAAATTTGAAGCCAATCGGGTAAGTAGTCCTTAATGCCGCGAACTGATAGATAGACATATATATAGACAAACATATTTTTTTGGCGTCAAGGGACACTGAAATGTAAAGACGTGTAAAACCCGAGAGGGTGATTTTTTCGCAATTACATACATTTTATTTGGCCGCCATTTTGTTCGGCCACCTTGAATTAGTACCAGAATTTTACTAGTTGATCCCTATACCACAATTAGTTGTGACACACAATTTGAAATCAAACAATTAAGCAGTTTTTCAGGCTGAATTTTGAAATATTTTATTAAGTCTCCATTTTGTTCCGCCGTCATGGATTCGTACCAAAATATTACCAGTTGATTGCAATATAATACTTGATGTTTTTTGCAAAATTTGAGTAAATTGACTAGGTCGCCATTTTCTTCCCATATTGGATTTTTACCAAAATGTTACCAGGTCATCCCAAGATGTTCCATAATTTTTGACCAACATTTGAAGTAAATCGAGTAAGTAGTTTTTAAGCCGGAACGAACGGACAGACAGACAGACAGACAGACCGACAGACGGACCGATGGAATTGATAAAACATGTTTTTGGCATCTAGCAACGCTAAAACGCAAAGATGTGTAAAACCTGAGAGGATGATTTTTACACGATTACAAACATTTTATTTGGCAGCCATTTTGTTCGGCCATCTTGAATTAGTACCACTATTTGACTAGTTGATTCCTAAACCACACTTAGTTACGGCCCACAATTTGAAATCAAACCATTAAGCAGTTTTTCAGGCTGAATTTTTAAATATTTTATTTTGCTGCCATTTTGTTCCGCCTTCTTGGATTTGTACCAAAATTTTACCACTTAATTTCAACATATTTGATGTTTTTTCAAAATTTGAGATAAATTGGATGAGTAAGCGGCCATTTTGTTTCGCCATATTGGATTTTTACCAAAATGTTACCAGATCATCCCATATGACCCTCAATTTTTGACCAAAATTTGAAATCAATCGGATAAGTAGTTTTTTAGCTACGCCAGACAGACCGACGAAATTGAGAAAACATGTTTTTCGTCATCTAGGGACCCTGAAACGTGAAGATCTGAAGAAAAAATCTCGGAGAATGATTTTTTCACGATTACAATACTTCCCTTTTACGAGGGAAGTAAAAAATAAAAATAGTTACCCTTATTAAAAAAGGAAGAGACGTTAAAAAACCTAATATAACCGTAATCCAAGTTAGTAGTGATCCTACTTTTTACTATAGCATGATAATGTCTGTAGATTTTATTATACTAACCGTATATTTTGGTTTTAGAACATACTAGAAGCAAAAGTGGAAAGAAAGGTGAAAACCAAGGAATCATGGAAAAAATACTACCCTTGCTGATAACTCCATTTCTTATATCTTCTGCTCTAATACCTCCGATGCTCATATCTATCAAATTTTTGTTAGTGAAAAGTTTTCTAATTGGAAAAGTTGCAGTAATTTTGATGCTACTTAATTTCTTCCGCAGAAGAGTAGATGGAGGTGGAGTATACGATCACCAGTCTAGTTTAACACAGGAACACTATGGATACCAAGGAATTGAAGAACCCGGAGTATATATCCATAAAAGAAGACGAAAAAGATATATCAAGTTGAGATAGCAGCAGCATTGTTACTATTCTTAATGAATGAGTCGATCTTATACCGTCAAACATATTTCACTAATGAGTGCATATGGAGCTTCTTTAGATTTATTGTCGATTTTTTATTTCTTATCAAAGAAAGTTTACTAAGATTCTAAGAAGCCCTATGCACGTTTGACAATCACTATAATACTATATTCGAAATAGAGAAAAATATAGCGGGGGGAGGGGGGGGGGTTAGATAGTCACCTTTTACAAATTGTAAAGTTTAGATTTATTTATTTATTTATTAAAATTTAAATCTAGTTATGAAAGAGAACACTCCGTGGGTCACGTTTAACTCTTAAATTTGAGAGCAAGTTAAATCTCAGTGGTTTTCTTAATCTAAAACCCTCCCCTGTATTTAGCAAAACTATGAGCAAACGATGATATCGAGGTTTTTGTACGTAAACAAAGCAATACTTAGAAGCATTTCTACAAGCTTTTATCAACTTTACTTGTCAGTATTTTCTCTCTGTGTGAAATTTTGAAATCTAATTTTGACCTACTTCCAATTGACTTACCGATTTGAAATTTTGTACACACTGACGTTAACCAAGTTACCGAGTTCTTGATGAATATTTAAAATGAAATTAGAATCACTTTCAAAACATATACTTATTGCTTGATATTTTGTACAAACTTATTCTGCAACAATACAATAATATGACGACCTTAACATTTCCCGTACCCTGATATTCTTTTAAATCAATTTTGAACAAATTCTACTTAAGTTATTGCTTTGTACACAGGTTCCACGACTAAGGAATTGTATTACCTTGACAGTAACCTTGATAGATTTCCCCAGCAAGTTTGAGGCACTTGTATTTTACCTATTGCTTTGAACTGTGTACACAGACAGGGATATGCATTGGTTCTCAAGATACTTTTAATATGCCACTGAGTTTAAACCACCCTCTACATAGCTACGACGACAAACAGTAGTTCCATTATTTTGACCCTGACTATTACTTCCATCAAACTTTTAAAACAATTAAACCACTTCGTACACCGTATACATTTTTCTTTATACAAAGTGTAGCTGAATAAATTTATAATTTTTTTAATAGAGCACCCTGTATATTATTTTACTTGAAGTTTCTCCTTTTTGTCCTGAGTCATCCTGTATAGGGCTGTGTTAATTTATATCAGGTGGTTTAGAAATGATGGCCATTCATTTGAAAAAATTGTCTTGGTTTTACGGTTTTTAATCTTATTTACTATTTTAAGTCCACGTCAATAATTGTATACAGGGTGAAATAAAATTAAAAACCTGAAATTTGCTAATAAAACTAGACATATGCCCTGTATATTTTGTTACATCCAATATTGGTCTTTAAATTTTATTTAGCAATATTTAGCAAAAAACTTAAAACTTAGTTTTAAATTAAATTATTATGTCATGCAAATAGATAATTCTTCTGACACGTACAAATTAAATGTAAACCTTTTTGTAAAGCATATAAATAAATGATTATTAGGATGCCAAAAATTCTCATAATTAACTCACAACGGTTGAACTCTAAGAAATTACACAGTTCAATGTTCAAAATCTGTCAAAACTATTGGTCGTTCAATATTCGAAGGATGTAATAATAAAATTGTATAGAAACCAAAGTCGTTCAATTTTAATAACAGAAATTACTTAAATTTAAACAGTGCGGAAATATACAACAAAAGTATTGAATATCATCAAATAAATCTGTAAAGTAATATAAAAATATTTATAGAAAAATAAGACTATTTATAATAAATATTCCAAATCGCCACTGTGTTATTCCATGCAGATAGCTAACCGATCATGGCAAAAGATAATTCGTATTTTCTTAATCAGCACCATATACATAATTTTTGTAAAAGTTGAATGTGGTATGTGAGACATTTATTTATATGTAAAATTCTTAAAAGAGAAGTTTTTCTTAAATTAGAGTCTGTATATTTTCCTGGAGCTATCGTGTTGGATTGGGTGGATTTTCTACAGCTTTTAAAATTCACCGCTAGCCAGCTCATTTTCCTCTGTTAAAATTCGTTCATTGCGCTCGTGTTTCTTGTACTCAACATTTCCTGTCTATTGAAATCTCTGCATAATATTTCATATGCGTTCCATATGTAAAATTCTTCTGTCAGATTATCTTTGGAGGTAGGTTCTTTGGGTAAGTAAGCAGTTTTTGTCACTTACTCCTAATACGTAAGCCATATTAATTAGTTCTTCTATTAACTTAGGAACTTAACAAACAAAACTCCTGTCAAAAGTTTTACGTTTCAAGCAGACAATAATGTTGCTCTTTTTTGTTTTACTTTGCTTTGATTTTCGGAAAATAGAAGGTTAAATATCTCTGTAATAAAATATTTAGATATATCGAAATCTCAGACCAACTCTAAGGTCAAAACATATTTACAATATATAGGGTGTGAAGATATTTCAGGCTTTGAATTTTGCTACACCGTGTATACAATTATTGAAGTGGGCTTAACAGGATACATAATTTGAAATAAGGCTACATAGCAAAGTTTTTGTTTAAGTTTACAAAATAAAGATTATTTAAAATAGTAAATAAGATGCAAAGCCGTAAACACAAGACGATTTTTACAAACAAAAGCCCATACTTTCTAAATCACTCCGTATAAATCATAACAATTCTATAAAAATGTAACTTGTCATACTTCTTTGTGAGAAACGAAATGATTTCAAAATATGTAATTTTCCATATCACTTGTATATTTAATTTTTTTATAATTATAATAACAAGGGAGCTATTGGACTTGAACGCATTCATGTGCCACCCTGTATATAAGTCTGACACAATAACCTGTGAACTTTTACCTACCAAAATAAAATATTAAAATAATTTAGGTATGCACAATTAGATAACTTAAAATTATTATATGTCACATTACAAACTTGTAATGAGCAGAGCAGTAATGACAGTTAGTGTAATTAAAATAATATATCTCGGGACAAGTTGCTAAAATGCACTGCACTGACTTTAAAAGAATAAGTTAAGTTATATCATTAGGAATATTTTGTTAACAATAAAAGTTTTTTTTTGAAAAGTTTCCTTTGGCAAATTTGTATTTATTGCATATATGTCCTCTGAGCACCTGCACTAAACAAGTTGTCTATTAAAAATATAAATTGGACTAGGAGGCATTTAGATTTTTAGGGTAATCATTTTATTAATTCCATTAACTATACAATTTTGATGGATTTTAAATCGAATTAAAATTTTAAAAAAACTTCAAACTTTAAAAACGTTAATTAAGTTAACATTTTGTACTAAACTATATAATAATGCTTATAGTTTACTAAAGTTAAACTGATCAGATTTGCGCAACACATAAGTAATGCTGCCTCTTTATTGTATTAATTGTTTATTATATGTAAATTTCCTACAATGTATTATATATATACATATGTATATATATATATATATATATATATATATATATATATATATATATATATATATATATATATATATATATTGTTACCGTCCACAATAAAACTTAACACAGTTCACATTGTCGTTTAAATCAAACAAGTGTATCTATCTCAGTTTTTGGGCTAAGTAATTTTATTTCAAAGAAATATTAGTACAAATTTTGAAAAAAAAATAAATTCGTAGTTTTCAAACAGTGAAATAAAAGAAGCACGTCAATCGTTGTCTCTTTTCAAAATATTTAAATTGTACGACGTTGCCGCTTCTTCCTTAAACCCATGGCAAAACCATCTTTTAAATGACATGGCTATATTATTACATTTTTGTATTGTCCTGAACATTCTAAATACTTTTTGTGTTATGTTTCCTATATCTAAATTCATTTATTCTCTAGAAAATGTCGCTTGCAAATTGACGTTTTTCACCCTTTGAAGCTCTGTAACTTCCAAACGACTTAACTTACAACGAAATGAATTTTACGTTCTCACCTTAGTTTTTCGTTATCTATTTTCTGACACTAAGTTCTACTTTGGCGGGAAATGTCAAATTTCGACATCTCCTGTCAAACCAGAAATTGGTGTTATTGGTTTTCCAGCTACTTCTAATAGGCGACTTACTGTGAATAAACCTGTACATTTTGTCTTTATAAACTTTGCTCTGTAACTCCCCAAAGACTTAACTTTCAACGAAATGAATTTTGCATTCTTATCTTAGTTTTTAGTTGTCTATCTTCTGACACTAATTTCTACTTTGAGGAGAATCCTATCAAACCAGAAATTGGTGTTATATTGGTTTTCCAGATACTTCTGATAGGCGACTCACCGTGAATAACACAGTGGGCCTGTATATTTTGTCTCTATAATCTTTCGTTCAAAACGAGTTTTGAGAACTATAATATAATAATATTTTGAATGATGATGAATAAACTATAGTAATAAAATATCACATATGCTGCATCTGTAACTATTATTAATCCATTGACTCTGGCTTTTTCTGACTTGAACGTTATAAATTTGATTTAAACAATGGTTTTGACTCAATGACTACAATAAAACTACCATGGTCGTCGTCATTCTCTAAAAAATCATTTTACGAAATATTATAAGTATAATTATGCATACTCTGAGTATTATCTGGTGTGGAAAAACATTGATGGCGTTTCTTGTAATATTGAATGAGAAATTGTAAGAACGGGTTAGTTCTTTACTTAACAGAGGACTTAATGCTAGTGCTTCTACGAGTGGAACATGTGATTTGACTAAAATACCTCTAACTACAGTGAAAACAATTACAAGTGTTAAATCCCATAAAATCAAGAAAGAAGCTTACATATGCTGGCTCCAACGAAGGCGACAAGGACTTGACAAGGGAAAAGTCTACACCATCAACACTATAGCTGTAATACTCAGTAAAAGTACTTAAAGTAACTAGTATTAAATACTCGATTTTAAAAGTTTAAAATATTAAGTAGCAGTATTTTAAAAAAGTACTTAAAATATTTAATATTTTGCTTAAAAAGCAAGTTTAACTATAAGTAGCAAGTACATGATTTTATATAGTTTAAAGTACATTTACTAGGTACTTAAAATACCTAAATACTTAAAATACTTTTAGATATTCAATATGTATCAAATACTTATAATAGATCTATTTTACTTAAGTACTTACAGTGTATCTAGATTCTTAGAGTATTTAGAAGCAATCATAATCAAGTTAACTTTTTTGTTAAAACTAAATATTAATGTTTATATATTATGTCAGAGTTTTTTTATAAAACACTGTTATGTTTTAGTTTCAGAAAAAAACAGTAATTCCTCTTATGGCATGGTTTTTGTAAATTTTCTCGACTGTTTTTAAAGCTAAAGTTATCAAACCTGGTATATTTATAATCGGCATGAAAAAACCGCTTTCATTAAATAATCATAAAGAGAATTTGAAAGATATAGAATATGATTTTTTTTACGTTACAACAATTTTTAGAAATGTTTGATATTCCCACAGGGCCCTCGCCTGCTGGGGGCCCAAAATGTTAAGAGCCCCCGCTTGGCCCAGCAGTAAAAAAAATAAAATTATCTCAAATATTTCTAGTTTCTCCATAATTCGTATGGTGTCATCTGCAGCTCTGCTGCTAAACATCTATTACGCAAATAGACAGCTGTGTTTACCACCTCGGCTCAAAAAAGCTTTTCTATGCCCTCATCAAACAATAAACATTTCGCTTTTTCCATAATTGGTCGATTCAACCCCTCAGAGATGCCATTTTGTTCCGGTGTGCATGTATTAGATTTCTGGTGAATAATACCACTACTTTTGAGAAAACGTTTAAATTCTCTGGAACGAAATTTACCACCATTTTCATATCTGAGCACCTTAATCTTCTGGTTTGTTTAATTTTCAGCCATACTTTTAAATTACTTAAAGCAGCCAAACACCTCGTCTTTACTCTTGATAAAGCAGACAAACGCTATTTTACTAGAATCAGCTTCAAAAACTACAAAATATTTCGAACTTCCCAAAGATCTCGTCTCCATTGGTACGCAAACATCGGTATGTACAAGCCCTAACAATTTCTCGTTTAGTAATCTAGGCTGCTTACCTTCATAGCATACTTTGCATGTTTTTATCCCCAGCACTTGTTCTTTAAAACAAAGCACGTTCACCAAACCTTTCTGTATTTTATTTAAATAATCACTATTTATGTGCCCGAATTTACGATGCTAAACTTCTCCTGAAACAGCTGTTTGTGTCAATACACATTTTTCCGACTTCAATGTTTAATTTATACATCCCATCAACTAAATCAGCTATGGCAACTGGTTCCTTCTGCTTATTAAAAACTATACAACAATTATCCCTAAAACTAACGGAATTTCCATTTTTTATAAGCCGGCTTACTCACAATAAATTTGTCGTCAAATCAAGAACACATAAAACATTATTTACAGGTATATCGTATTTACAATTTCCGAGTATAGTTGTAATCATCACATCACCTAAATATTTTGTCCTGTCTAGGGTTGGGTGAACACTAGCACCGTAGTCTATGTACCACTCAGAAATACCGCACTTAACACGTTAGAAGTCGTTTCAACGTAGCGGCGGCGTTGGGACATTTATTTTGATAATGCACAAACTGTCCGAACTTAAAATACTTTATTGCCTTTCTATCTCCCGATTTCTGAGAATACTTGCAGTTAACATTTGGTTAACTAGCGCCGAACGCACTGGCACTACCACCACTGTAAAATTGCATATCCAGTAACTTGGTTTTAACTTCTTAATATGAACATATAAGGATGCGTCAATGGTCAAAATTAACTTCGCTTCGCTTTGGCATGATGTGCGTCCACAACTTCTGATATGCATTTGGATAACCCCTCCAAAAACAGACAATTTTCGACTTCAAACGGCCAATCATCATAGTTTTCCCGTCCTGTTAATGTAGGAACATTAACTATGTAATTACCAGCCATTGTGTTCTGTTACACTAAACACTACGAAATCAATCGAACTTTTCTCGGCTTTTCTAGGAAACTCGATGTCCTGGGCCCATAACAGGTTAAAAAAGGAAACGCGATGGTTGGTTTTTCAACACAGACTAACTTTATTATTTAACGCATTTACAAGTGGCAAAAACACATGGCCCTAAAATTCAAAGGGACCTTCAGACAAAAGTACCTACGAGCAGTGGCGTGCCAACATTTATATTTTGGGCTAAATTACAACAGACTTAAGCTCCAGTTTTACAGGAGTTATATCTGTAGTTACGTTATTTATTACCTGTAACAAGCTCAAGTAGTGAAGGTCATTTTAATAAGCTAAAGCTTATACAAAATTTCATGCGTACTACAATAGCCCAAACGGGTCTTCGGGTCCTTAGACTTATTGGCCATTTAAGCTAAGGAAGCTCAGACAATGCATGTTGAAGAGTCTAATCTTTCCAAATCACCAGTCTAGAAGAAAACGTTTTTAATTTTTTTTCATTTGTTTACTTGTTTGTTTTTTATATTGTTCTTTTACTTAGTTTTAATTTTTGTTTCCATGAAATAGGCGTATTTTGTTAAAAATATTTTTTTATTTTTTTTACATGTATAGCGGAGCCTGCGTAAAGTTTTGCGGCTTGGGCCCCAAAATTAAAGTTACGCTACTGTAACTAAGTGTCAAAATATAAAATAAATCTCTGTACATATTATGCACATAAAAAATCAAGGAAAACTGAATATTTAATAGACTACTTATATAGCTATAAATAGGTTTTTACGAGTTATATTTAGTATTATTTTTGATAAAATACATAGAGTAGGTACTTAAAAACATTTTTGAACTAATTAAATTTCTGTAATCTTGTTGGATCTCCTTTTCAAAAATACTTAAATAAATAAAAATACTGAACTAAAAGCACTTAAGTACTAAAAATCCTTAAGTATTTCTACAAAGTACTTTAAGCAGATTAATATTTGCCAGTACATTTTTAAATAATAAGTAATATTTAATCAACATTTGAAATTTTAAGTACTAGTACAAGTACTTTTCTAAAAAAGTACAGAACACATTGTCTCAAGTAACGCTAAATCAAGTACTTAAATAAAATACTTACAGAATCAAAATTACTTTAAGTACATTTTGTATTTAGTACCTCAGCTTAGCCATGTACTAAGAGCGACGTGTACCTTCATTAGAAACTACGAGGCAACGGCTCACTAATGATGAAACCCAAATAAACTGTGGTATCACTATCCTTTGAAAAGTTTTGTCTGAAATGGGCTTCAGATATTGCACAGTTGACAAAAAGCATGTACTTATGGAATTCCAGCGATTTCAAAAATGAAAAGTTTCATATCACTAAATGTGGAATATATAAGGTATCAAAGGGTTCCCAATAAATCAGACCAAAACAGTTGGATATACTTTTCTTTTATTACGATTTTTTTTTATTCAGCAAATTTTCGGCAGTCGTTAACCACCATCATCAGGCTAAAATACATAAATTTTATTTATAAATTTTAAATTGTAAATACAAAGGACAGAAATATGGAATGACACTACAAGTAGATGTTTTGTTTTTTTTTTGGTGATAGGTTGAAACAGAATAAAATATTACATACATACATTTAAATTCAAAAACAAACAAACGTAATTATAGCTAATACACGTTATATGTATATTGTTATTATTAGTAGGTAACCAAGAGAAAGGAAACAGAGACAAATCTTTTGTTTTTTTATATATCTTATAGAAAAACATGTATTATTATTATTATTTTATTTTTTTTAAGTTTAATAAAGGCATCAAAACATGTAATACGTAAACAATTATTATCATACCTTTTTTTTTGGGAGGTGTGCACCAGTTCAAAGCATACCTTTTGTTGTTCTAATTGGTATGTGGAGTCATATTTCGGTAATACCTATTTTTTTATATATATTTTTGTTATTTCTACACAAGAAACACTCTCTGCAATGTACGGGTTTCAAACTAGCTGTAAACAGCGTATTCGAAAAATGTGATTTGGATAATTTATTTTATAATTTGAACAGGTGAGACACATGTTTTTATTTAAATATTACGTATTGCACACTATACTTTTTCTACAACCGTAAATAATACAAGTACGAAATAAAATTAAACTATTTAATTTTCTCCTTTTATATAATACAAATTAAACTAATGAACTATTTATTTAATTTTCTGTTTTATAATAATTGTAACTTTTTAATACTTATAGTTAAATTATTTAATTTTCTACTTTATAATAATTGTACTTTTTAATAGAAATTATAGTTAAATTATTTAAAACATTAGTGGGTTGTCAACTGTTTTGCGACTGAAAAATATAAAACTATTTGAACTATTTATTTAATTTTCTGTTTTTTTTGGTTTAAACAGCTTAACGCCAGATGTCAGATCGGGATTTTATTTTCAGAGATTAATTTTATTTGGTTTATGTAATGTATTAATCTGTTTTTTTTTGATTGATAAGAAAGAAAAAGGAAAATATGTTTTGATGTTAAATGTTCTATTAAATTAGATGTTTATAAAATGAAATTATGTTATCATAATCAGTTTTTTGATTAATATTGTTTGGAAACTTGAGAATGTATAACGTTTCCAAAATTAGTCTTTTGATACGATTTTCTTCAGTTTGTAATATTGCAAGCAAATTGTTAGAGAGTGGTTACATAAGCCTGAATGCGAGGGGTTATTTTTACGCATAATTATTGCTTATTATAAATGTTATAGTTGTGGTTACATGATGAATGCGAGGGGTAAGGACGGTTGTAGAAAAAATATGTTTTGATGTTAAATGTTCTATTAAATTAGATGTTTATAAAATGAAATTATGTTATTTTTTACGATTTTTTTCAGTTTGTAATATTGAGAAATTGTTAAAATCAAAAACATGTTATAGTTGTGTTGATAAAAGCGTTTTTTTGTGTATTGTGGTGTTTCACCGATATATACAAGAGTAGGGTCACAAGACATACATTCTAATTTGTGTACCAAATTACTTTGAAGTGTTTTATCATCGCGATCTTTACATAAACCAAATAAAATTAATCTCTGAAAAAAAATCTCGATCTGATATCTGGCGTTAAGCTGTTTAAACCAAAAAAACAAATAGTTTTACATTTTTCAGTCGCAAGACAGTTGACAACCCACTAATGTTTTAATATTTAAATAAAAACACCACAGGTGTCTCACCTGTTCAAATTATAAAATAAATTATCCAAATCACATTCTTCCAATACGCTGTTTACAGCTAGTTTGAAACTCGTACATTGCAGAGAGTGTTTCTTGTGTAGAAATAACAAAAATATATATAAAAAAATAGGTATTACCGAAATATGACTCCACATACTAATTAGAACAACAAAAGGTATGCTTTGAACTGGCGCACACCTCCCAAAAAAAAAGGTATGTTAATAATTGTTTATGTATTACATGTTTTGATGCCTTTATTAAACTTAAAAAAAATAAAATAATAATAATAATACATGTTTTTCTATAAGATATATAAAAAAACAAAAGATTTGTCTCTCTTTCCTTTCGCTTGGTTACCTACTAATAATAACAATATACATATAACGTGTATTAGCTATAATTACGTTTGTTTGTTTTTGAATTTAAATGTAGTATGTAATATTTTATTCTTTTTCAACCTATCACCAAAAAAAAAACAAAACATCTACTTGTATTGTCATTCCATATTTCTGTCCTTTGTATTTACAATTTGAAATTTATAAACAAAATTTATGTATTTTAGCCTGATGATGGTGGTAAACGACCGCCGAAACGTTGCTGAATAAAAAAAATCGTAATAAAAGAAAAGTATATCACACTGTTTTGGTCTGATTTATTGGGAACCATTTGATACCTTGCATAAAAAAGACCGGAAACTATACAATTTGCTAATCTCAAGAGTGGGATATTTAAGAATTTAGGAAAGTATTTTGTTTATTTTATATCTAGAGTTATTTTTTGTTACATTTATAGTATTATGCTATATGTATTGTCTAAGTATATAAATATAATTTACATTTATTATATTTTTTGTTTTTTTTTGCTACTCCCCTGAAAATAAATGCTGGATCCGCCCCTGATTAAATTAAAATGAACATATCATATGAATATCCTAACTTGCTTTCCTTTGAATCTCAAATCTGCAATAAATACATATATATCTAAAGTCCGATCCCTTGCTACATTGCTTACACGGTAGAATGGACACAGGTAGTTTTATGGCAGTCATTCAGTCAACTCCATTTTTTGTGAGATTTACTATATCTACATATTCAAAACGTATTAAGTATACTATGATTCTACAGTTTTTAAATGTTTAAAATCACTGTGGTTTTTATCATTATTGGAAAGTCAAATTGAAATAACTCAATAAACAGATTCCGAACATTTTTATTATATGATCAAATCAAATAATATACAATACAATAAATACATATAGCAAATAAAGTTTATATAAAACATCTATTAAATAGAAGACACTTAAGACACAAAAAAAATTATATCAAAACTTATATTTTCACCTCAAAGTAACCTAACATAAATATCACAAGCCAACTCAGTAATATACTATATTATACAAAAAATAGAATAAATATAAATTAAACAATAAGTATATACAGAACAGGGTACAATAAATTCAATTATTTGTACGTAAAGTTAAACCGCTGAATTCTTGTTTACTGCTGGCCTATATTTTAAATAGGGCTAAATAAACAAATTTATAGTGATAAACTGAAAATTACATTAAACACTGTATGTACAGCTTTTTACAAAAAATATGTTATTAAAAAGTACCAAGCTTAACTAAGGCAAGATTTTAAGTCAATCGCTTCGCAGGAAACGTACTTTTATACTTATCGTTAGGAGAGGAGGGAAGTTTAAAATCTGATGCAAATATATTGTTGATGAGATTTGGGTGACCATTCCCCTGAGAAATCTATAAAGTTTCGAAATTTCCTCGAACACTTTAAAGCTATTCAGAACCGAGACAATTAGTAGAAACTTTTGTATTTAAAACTTAAAAATATACCAATATTGGGCGTGTCGAATAATACGAAAAAAAATTTAAGCCAATATGGAATTTATTACGGTTTTAGTTCACTTGAAATATTTGTTGACCATAATAATGAAAATTCAGTTTATTAATAGCAACAGATTAGTAACATTGTCACAAACAATTTTGTAACTACTTTCGGTGCGGTAAAATATATGACGCCCGTAAAAATTCACAAAAAACGTATGCTGAAGTTAAAGCAGTTTGTGTCAAAAAGGCACTGAGTATAAGTAAACCCACAAAACCAATCCATTTTAAAAAACAAAAGTGTTAGACACCACCCTTCTACTATTAAACGATTAAAAGGCTTATTGTCTGGTGCATTACTCAGATATAATCTACGAAATGAAGAGGTAAGGTTGAGAACACGGGTGCATAATGTGGTATGTGTGGCACCAGCCAGTTTGATGTGGAGCCCATGTAGGCCATGTCGCAAGATAGTAAGTTAAAAGATAAACCAAATGCATTATACAATGGAGACCGAGACACAATAAACGCAGGGCAGATGGCTCGACGATATAAAGGAATGACAAACAAAAATCTTTTTTTGCTTTTTTGCAACTGAATAAAAATATTTAACTTTAAATTAATTGAAGCAAATATTTAATACAATTACATACCTCAACATGTAGACTAGTCTGTCTACGGAATGTTTCGATACATAATATAAACAATATTATTTAAGCAAGCATAAGAAATTATATCATTTACCTTAAGTTTTTATAGACACATAGTAATTGTACAAATACTTTCATGCTATCGGGACTCATCAGTGCGCCGATCGTAAGAGAAAAACATTAAATAATAGAAAAGAATTGATTTCAAAATTTTAAAATGTGTCAGTTTGTTTGACATGTAACCTAGATATGAAAAAAATGATAGTTTGCAGCCATCTATAATGTTATTAATAGATGGCTGCAAACTATCATATCTAGGTTACATGTCAAACAAACTGACACATTTTAAAATTTTGAAATCAATTCTTTTCTATTATTTAATGTTTTTCTCTTACGATCGGCGCACTGATGAGTCCCGATAGGATGAAAGTATTTGTACAATTACTATGTGTCTATAAAAACTTAATGTAAATGATATAATTTCTTATGCTTGCTTAAATAATATTGTTTATATTATGTATCGAAACATTCCGTAGACAGACTAGTCTACATGTTGAGGTATGTAATTGTATTAAATATTTGCTTCAATTAATTTAAAGTTAAATATTTTTATTCAGTTGCGAAAAAGCCAAAAAAAGATTTTTGTTTGTCAATCTATACGCAACAAATAATCTGAACACATTTAAAAATAACATGATATAAAGGAATGTTGCAAAAAGAGGGTCGAGTGTAACAATTTATTATTTGCATTGACCTATCGAAAAATATGATTTTTTTTCGATTAATATTTCGTTTTTTCATTGTTTTTTTTTGTAAATTTCCTCTCTATAAATTTGTAACAATTTCCCTGCGACAATAAAGCATACTTTTGTTTGTTTGGTGCCTAAGACGAGCAGACTGTGTAGTAGAAGACTTCTTTTTAAGTTTAGCTCAGCTTTTAAAATTTTTGTAGCAAGTGGTATAGAATTATTTTACAATATGTAAATTCTATCACTTTGCGCTATATCATAAATGATTAATAATTTGAAATCTGTTATGTTATGGATTATGGATTATGTTGTTAAGGCAACTTGCAAAGCTTTAGGGAAGTAGGCATACTGTACTTTTTTCCTTATTTCTTTTGTTGTTTACATACTGTTACCAACAAACTTCTTCTTCCTTAAAGATTCACAAAAGAAAACAGTCTTAGTAGCAATACAATTCCTCGACAACCTCCGTACATATATCACACTTCACTTGACAACACCATTCAAAACTACAGTTACATCTCTTCTTTATCACCCTTTTCTCCTTCCGTGCTTTATACCCACATTGCTTGCATAAAGTTCTACAACTTCTTTTTTCCGAGTGGGGTGTGTCAGCAGATTTCCGTCTCGAACAAGTCCGTCCCTTAGTACCTGGCCAACCTAAGAAAGAAATTACCTGTTTATTAAAATTTGCAACTAACAGTAGAAAAAATATTAAATATTTCGTGTTATATTATATAATTTGATAAATATCTACATGACATTATTTGGGGTTTATCAGAGTATTTTTATGTTTTCAATGAAAAACAAAAAAGGTCTCCCATAATGTTTTGTATGTCTAATGTCAAGTTTTGACATATTATTATGTCATTTACCATTCCCGATGGCGAAACATTTTAAAATCGGATTTGGAAATTGACAGAATTGGGGTTAAGAAACGAGATATCGAAAAGTTTTATAACAGAAAAATGGTTAAAATTATATATTTTTAAAATAATTCCCCGCCGATATCTAGACTAATCAAAAATTTAACGAGAATAAATGAATAGATAACTAGTACCGTTTGTTCTAAAAAGCAATATAGTTTAAATTTATAAAATAAAAATTTATTCGAACTTAAAAAATGTGATTTTTACCTAAATAAATTCACGAATCCATGCATGAATAGATACTAAGAAATACTAATAAATCACTGACAAAAAGCATTTGACATAATTAAATTTAATTGTAACAATATGTTATGTTGCTTGGTAACGAAACAGCTTTTTATCACTTAAGTTTTAGCTATAGAGGATAATAATATAATATATATATATATATATATATATATATATATATATATATATATATATATATATATATCCTGTAACTTGTAAAACTTGAATGATTATCCACTTGAAAATAAAATTTGACCTACGAATCAGTTTAAAATGCAAAGGAATATTTTAGAGATTACATGTATTAGCAGTAACAGAAAACAAAAGTTTGTTGAATAATGTACATGAAAAATAATTTGTACTTGGATAAAAGTATTTAACTAAAAAAATCATTGACAATTTTTTCAATCGCTGGAAAAATAAATAAAAGTTTCGTATTTTTATTAACCCTTTTGTTTTTGAATTTTTCCGCCCCCTTGAATTTGGGTAGATGTTACAAATTTAGTACGTTTGGCTTATTGAATATTGATGAATATAAAGAACCATTGTAGTACTTTTAAGTACAATGCATTACGCAAAACTGCATTCGATATATAAAAAACGTCATGTACGATTATTGTTTTGGTAAAATACAAATTACATACCTCGAGTCACATTTGCTACACAATAATCTGGACTTTGCTCTAGGTATATTAGCATATTTTCTGGTTGTGGATAATTAATCGATTTTTCTCTTTTTATAGAATTGCTTATTGCTACAGACACCTCTATAGTTTCCAACGTGACCCTCAAAGCTTTCTTATATTTTTCTTTTAACTTCTTAGCTATATTTGGGAAAGAACCTTGCTGCATCCAACAGGTCTGCAAGGAACAACTGCCAGACACTCCATGACAGCGACATTTCTTAATCATGGTTTCCCGGATAATCTAAAAAAAGCAATATGTATATTGTAAAAGAGCGCAGGCGGGGTGATATTTTGGATGTGATACATCCTACAAAAGCAATTATTATCCTAAAGACAACTAGTTTGTAGAAAGCTGTTTTTTTAAAACAATTCAGTGTTCTTCTTATTATCCTTCCGCTTATTTTATCGCTATGGCAAGTTATGCTATGTTAATTTCGAAACAAATAAAATAGGAAATTTCTGTGCAACAGTAAAATAAAAATTCATACCTCTCTTCCAAGTCGATAGTTATGTTTTCCAATATACGATATTACAGTGAGGTTTTTCTCTGGATCTTCCAGTAATTCTCGGACAAGTCTGATTCCAAAAATGGGGTTGTCGGAACATCCGCCCCATGACCACTTGATCTCCTTTCCAGAAATGTTCCTGTTTAGGAGAACGTTGGACCCAATAGTGTGGTTGGCGTTTAGGAGAAGATCTTGATAATTCTGCTGATAATATTTAGGTGGTGACATTGTTGGGGCGAACTTTGGGTCGCAACCGCAGTCTTGAATCTCACCTGTTCGGAATAAAAGACGTTGATAAATTATTCAATAACTTCTGATGAAAATTATGGATGCAAGGTATAAATGGAGGCAGTTAAACCTGTAAATGGAAGGACTAATACAGGTTGGCTTATATTCACCCAATACCTTATCTAGAAAACTATATGAGTTACGGATAAATGTAAATATAAAAGTTTATCCCTGTAAAGTTTTAAAGGGGATGTTATGAAGTTAGAGTGAGAGCTAAGGTTATGAACAACTAACACCTGGCTGAATACATGGTTAGTTAATATTATTATTCATCACTGCTCAGTTGCATTAGAAAAAAATAATAATGCTCATAGTATGTTTGTATTCTGAATTAAACGAGTTATAAAAGATAAAAATAAATGGATTTTTGCAACGAATAAGAATTAGGAATTTTATGTCTTGAACTTTGAACAAATTTAGTTGTGCTCCATGGACACCTAAAATAGTACTGAATTTATTATATTTGCTAATTTTGATTTTAGTGTATATAGGGTATCTCAGGAAAATATACAAAATCTCTTTGATACCTCCCTTTACATATACAGTCTTCTCCTAAACTGAGATATTACATGATTATATATTACTAGCGAGTACCCGCGACTTTGTTCGGGCATGGCTATAATGAAAGGGATATAAAGAGATACTTAAATCGCCTTATTTAAACACCTCTTTATAAACCACGTTTTTTGTTGCATTTTCTTTCAATTTTTGTCAACAGGTTCTTGGGAAATTTTTGTTTATAAATTATTTCTGATTTTTTTGAAACACCCTGTATGAATTTTTAAAAAACATGTAAAACATAAAAAAATATATCTGTTTAAGCGTTTTTTTGAAAAACTAACCATTTTTAAATAAAAAATATTGTTATTTTTGAAAAATCCTTTCTTATCGAACTTCTACATCCTGCATTCAACCTGTATGCCAAATGCAACTTTTGACGTCAAGCGGTTTGAGCAGAATCGTGATTAATCAGTGACCCAAGTTTTTGAAACACCCTGTATAAATTTACATTACAAAAAATAGTGTTGAAAGGTCTCGGTCATCGGACGTTCATCTTAAAAAAAATCATAAAATCGGTGCAGCACAACTCTCTCAGGAACTTGCTGAAAATCTTGGCTTAGTGTTTGAAATATATATAGGAATGATGGCAAAATAAAGAATTTGTGCTAACACTGAATTGTATGGTTACCCTTAATTAATTTTTTAAAAGCAGAGGTGATTGCTTAAACGACAAATATCCAGTGTCTTTCTTTGACCAGAAGTCCTCTGTTAACGGAGCAGTTTCATGTTTATCCCTGGATTAAATATAAAAGAAAAGTTCCAACACATATAATTATTAACTATCACTTATCAGTAGAATAATAGAATAAGAGAAAATTGTCTAAAATAATTGCATAAAAGGCTACAATAAATATATACAAACCTCTAGAACAATTTTTGGTGACCGAATAAGCAATGCCAGCTGCTATAATAGCTTGTGTGAAGGCGGTCTCCTTGTTTGCATGTTGTGATAATTGCCTAAAACAGTATTTACAATATTTAGAATATCCAAAACAAAATATTAGTTGACATCAATCTTTCATTTCCCAGTAAATATTTTTTTACTAACTATAAGTATGACACTGTTATTTAATATTAATTTTACCTGTCAAATTCCTCCTTAGGACAATTCCAGCGATCCCAACGAAATGCATTTTGACAGTTTTCATAGGCTAGAATTGTTCCAGATGTTATGCTGTCTAAAACAGTTTGATCCATGCCGTCCTAAAACACAAAGGACATTTATTAATTTTTGAATATTTACACTATTGGTAGCGTTAAACTAGCTTGGGTTGTTTACTATTTATTCTGCAATATTTTAAAACCTGGGTTTAGGCACAGAATTTAATGATATAATTGGACGACACAGTTAGAGGTGTTTGTGCCGAAACTTCAAGACCAATATTTAAGGCGCTATACAAAAAGAGCCTTCAAACAAAAAAATTAGGTTTCTGGTGTGCGGAACTTTTATGTAGCAATTACTGTTGTACTAATTAATTTTAGACATTCATTTTTATTTTCATGTAATCGTGAAAAATCTCCCTACAAGATTTTTTTAATTCTTTCAAGATCTCTAGCTAGATCCAAAAAGTGTTTTTCAAATTCGTCAGCTTTTCTGTCGACCGGTATTTTTGTCTATCTATGCACGGCACAGCTACAAATTATCAATTTTTAGCTGTGTTTTAATTTTAAAGATTCTAGATACATGCAGAATGTAGTTTCAGTTTTACTTTCATCCTAAGAGGGAAGTATTGTAATCGTCTACTGTCTAATTCTCTCTCTACGAGATTTTTTAGACCTTTGAGTTTCAAAGTCTATAACTAAACTGCTGGAAGAGCGAAATTTAAATTCGAATATTTTTAAAACGAGACGAGATACTAATATTTACGATTTTAAGCATAAACGTTACCTAAGCTAAAAATTATTTATACATGGTGTTTATTCATTCTGAAAATTTACAAAAACGGTTTTTAGGTTCTAATTGCTAGATCAGCTCCTTGGTGAAATTGTAAAAACAATTGAAAAAATTTTTTTTAGTTTTTAATACTTTTTGAGATATTATTTTTTACATAAACATTTTTTAAATCTAAATTAGTTAAACCATCGCGGAATAATCGATGTACAAACAAAACAAACAAGAAAATGGCCGCCATTTTTTTAATACGTTTGCTATGGGACCACTCTGGCAATATCCTGAACGTCTCCTAACAATTTTATCTAAATTGGTCAAACCATCGCGAAGTAATCGATGCATAAACACAAAAAAAAGAACAACAAAATGGCCGCCATTCCGCCATTTTTTTAATATGCTCCATATGGAACCACTCCGGCAATATCCTGAATATCCCCTGAAAATTTCATCAAAATTGGTCAAACGATCGCGGAATAATCGATGTACAAACAAAACAACCAATAAAATGGTTCCCATTTTTTTAAATATGCATTTTATGGGACTACCCCGGCAAAATCCTGAATGTCCACTGAAAATTTCATCCAAATTCGTCAAACCATCGTGAAGTAATTCATATACAAACATAAAAAAAAACAGATCAAAATACAAGAGTTCTAATCAAACTTGTTACGTTTTGGACGCGCGTTTTGTTAACCAAGTTACCATTATCAGCAGATGATATAAACTAAAGTAACTTATCTTAACCGAGACTATTTATAGGTAAATGTGGCCACACTTGGTTGCACCCTACTGAACCGTTGTCAAGTAAGCAATAGAGGGGCTATAGGGAATAGGCCTTCTGTCTTTATTTAGTGCTTTCTTACCACATTTAACTATTTCTATACTCTCAAATGCATCAAATAATCTATTATTAGATACATTTTTAATTAACTTAAGATTATTTATTCCTATTTGGTGTTTGTTTTCCAAAGCATGGCAACGCTTGACTTTTCTGTTCTTTCGTATCTTAAATGTGCCATGTGTTCTTTCAAAGGTATTTTCATGGAACGTTTAATTTGCCCAACATATTTTAGATCGCAGTCATTACAGCTAATTTCATAGATGCCACTCCTTGTATAATGTTGTTTATACAAAGTATAACCAGTTTTAGTAATATAGACAGGTTTTTCCTCATATATTCACACCCCCTAGAACATTTACCATTCAAAATAAAAGAAAATGTTAAATATAACATTATTTGGTTTTACCTGAACCATTAGAATCTGCCAACGGCATAAACTGAAACAATTGGAAAGTAAAAAAATAAGCATGGACTTTGTTATTTTTAATGGAATATGCGCATCTTCTTACCGATTATAGAAATAGTATGTTTGATACCTTTATCTTTAAAAATAGCTGATAAAATTGATATAAATCCTGCTATAAGACGCAATGTATTTCTTGTTGATCCTATGGATTGTTGGAAGAGAAAGCTCTCTCTATTTCCCTCTCTCTAACGCATTGTTCTTCCATCTTGAATAATAAACTTTCTAGGGGGGTCAAATATGAGGAAAAACGCTACACCAGGTCTTTCTTCTTAATTCGCCACACTCACTATTGATTTAGTTTTAAGAGAAAAAGAGTTAAATAAAAAAAGTAGTAGGATTTATTATGTAGTTTATAGAAAATTATTATTTATTTTACAGGAGATTTCCAACATTTGTGGTAGACCCAACATCCATATTTATGGAACACCGTATAAATTATATGTTCATGAAATGGCCCTCTTCCTCCTTATTATAAATATACTTATTAAGTTTGATACCTTTGTCGTTAAAGAAACCCGAGATCTTTGACAAAAACTTTGCTATACGAGGCAATGTGTAATGTATTGGAGAAACGGAAAACGATCTACTACCACAGAGAAATATATTGGCCTCAATGGGAATGCATTGCTTGTTATGGCAGGGGCTTGTCAACAAACTTCGCATATCTATAATCAGCAAAAAGAGGCCAACTTAAAAAAACATTTAATATATAGAGTGTTCCGTTTAAAAAAATTTATGTTGGGTATGTAAAACATTCTTGAGATATCTAGTATATTTGCTGCGTCTTGAACCTAAAGGCTCTCTAGCAAGAAAAAATTAAATCAAAAGGTTAATAAAAAGTTACAACTTAATATGTACGAAAATTCTAATTTCTTCAAAATCATATCTCAAAAACTTTAAAAAATGTAAAAAACATTTAAAATTGCTTTTTACAATTTCACCAAGGAGAAAACTGCTCTCCCAATTAGAACTCAAAAATCGTTTTCGTAAATGTTCGGAACAAAAAAATATTGGAAAATTTGCAGAGCCTTGTTTAGTACCCTTTATAAATAACGTTATACCTTAGGTAATTGGTAATATGCAATAAAATTTGTAAAGGCGGGCAGCAAATAAAATAAAATAAGAAATAAAATAAAATAAAATAAGGAGATCAAATCATGCAACTCCCATAAGGAGTTTATACAGCAAAATAAAATAAGGGATGACCAACTTTCATCTTCTTATTTTATTTTATATCGAAAATATGCCTGCGCATTGCGTCTTGGAACATATGATATCAAATCCTTTTGTATTTGGATGAGTTTTGTGTATTTTCAAATTAAAGCTGTGTTGAAAAAATAATCCAATAGGTATAGCAGTATTAAAAAGCTTAGGAAAAATTGTTGTATTACAGAGTTTGACAGCAGTTGTTCTAATTTCTTATTTAATTTTATTTTCTGTATAAACCACCTCCGACTCCTTATTTCATTTTATTTTATTTCCTGTATAATCCCACCTTAAGACATTCTTATTTTAAAAATATTCAAATTCAAATTTCACCTAAAAATTCGTTTGTCTCGTTTGCCCTGTCCTGCAGTGTGGATGAAAAAAAGTATTGTCTCATTGGTCGGCTTGTTTATCGGTTGGATGTTGTTTAACATTCTTATATTTTAAATGTATAAAAATCAGTTTAAGCCTTTAGAGGCCATACTTGCCTTATATTAAAAAAATGAGAAAATAATGTCAAAATATAATTTTTCTATTCTAGACCTCAATTTCATAAAAAATAGTGGTAAATTTCGACTTCCTACGTAATATATTCAATTAAAAAATGTGTATTGGGTCTTCCACATATTTTTGAGACATCCTGTATAAACCACCTCCGACTCCTTATTTTATTATATTTCTTATTTTATTTTATTTCATAAAAAAAATATATTGTAAATTATATTAAAAAAATGAGAAATAACATAATTTTTCTTTTCTAGTTATGTTCAATTAGTAGTAGATATGTTCATATTTCACCTCAATTTCATAAAAAAATAATTGTAAATTTCGACTACCTACCTAATATGTTCCATTAAAAAATGTGTATTGTATGTGTATCCTGTATAAATAAGTAATAATTTTCTATAAAGTACGTAATAAACCTACCAACTTTTTTATTTAACATTACATCTGTTAAAACTAAACCTAGTGGGGTGCTGATATATTAGGAAACACCCCGTACATATTATC
This sequence comes from Kuschelorhynchus macadamiae, assembly GCA_030620095.1. NCBI lineage: Eukaryota > Metazoa > Arthropoda > Insecta > Coleoptera > Curculionidae > Kuschelorhynchus > Kuschelorhynchus macadamiae. The sequence continues at coordinate 594,330 of JAUTXW010005489.1, forward strand.
AAATATCGCTTATACATCGCGTCTATCAGGGACAACCAAATTAACTAGCTGATCAGATGCAATGCGTCGCGGAATGGAACTCTGGGGGTTGATATAAAGTTGGGATCCATTTGGAAGATATTTTATTTTACATTGGATTGATTGTCTATTTGAGGTATTATCTATCTTTGATATTACTAAAAAATACTGCAGAACTAAACTGTGTTACGCCTTACCCCTCTTGATCAGAAGAAAGATTCATAACGAGAGGAAAGGCAATTTACCGACTTTTACTTGAAACATATTTTCTTTAGATTTCTGGACATCAAAACCCACTGTAAATGAACGACTTTCTATGTTCATATTAAATTAAAAACAAAAAACCTTCTTTAGTAATTCGCCTTTTGAAAACACAAAACCCATGTTAGATAAATAATCAATTCATATAATTATTTAGAATTTGAAGAAAATTAGAATTAGTCCGTACAAATCACTTGTGTGCAACCACTTCAATTAATTCATACATGACAGTTATTTGTTATCTCAATAAATTATGAATAGGTATGGAAAATGTAAAATAAGTTACCAACATACAAAAAATTTTTAAAAATCAAAAACTCCTAAATATATTTTATAAGAACAAAAATTTGCTTGAAAAAAGTCCTGATGCAAGGGTTTTCTATTACTTTCTTAAACAAACAAAAGGATAACACCGACACTCAAAAAAAGACTGTTAAAAATGTGTGGTAGAGGGAGTATCACAAAGTAGCCTAAAACGTTCTTTTAAACAATAACTTTATGACTTCTGAAAATAATTGATATGGAAGAAAAGAAAAATTTAATTTTAATTTTTAATCTACTTCATATCCTGTCTAAATTTAAATATTCTCGGCACATGTCTTGATGATCAGATTATTTAGAAATATTAATGGACCATTAGAACGTGAAGCTGATGTAGCTGGAAAGTTATAAAAAAAGATTCTTTTGTTATGCCACTTATGCCAGATCCATTATATTTCACGGTGTATCGAGAAAATATTTTCTTTTTTGTAGATTATCAGAAATCTTTCAAGCTCTCCCTATAGAGCACAAATATCTGTTTTACTGATTGATACAACCCAATTTATAACTTAAAATAAATAAACTATTTTTTAAAATATTTGGAGATACAGCTTCCAGACAAACAACTTACGTAAAGTTAAAGCTTAAATTTATTGTTAATAGATGGATTATTCCAGGTAGAGAAATAGACACACGGCAACTAATGAAATAAATAGTTCTGAAAAAGTAAAGTAAGTGTTGTAAAGATCCGCTTGTACTTACTGGGAGTAGTCTGCTGAAATTGTAATCTCGAATATCGTTATTAAAAGTGACGTTCGACACACAATTTTTAACAAGAATCACTAAAGTGACAAAGAACATTCGCACAATATCGTGACACATTTTAAAAGTCCATTTGAAAACAAGTCTGCACTGAATCTATAGGTAAGCAATACTGACAAAAGAGAATTATTTTACTTATATTTATTGCATTTCTATTGTAGGGTGGTACAAAAAGGGGGTGTTATAAAATGATTTCTTTTGTAAATAAGGTACACAAAATAAAGAAGTTTATTATCGGATGGTGCCGCCTAGGTTTGTTAGACAGCACGATTAATCTGGTTAGTGATATTTTGTGGCACCTGAACAGTAATTTGTGAATACACAAAGAATGGAAAATCCCTTTTTTTAAATTAAAAAAAAAAGAATAATTAATATTGTACAATTCACATATAATGTGGGTCAAACGGAGCCTATATGAATAGCAAAATATTTCCAGTTCTTCCTTGTGATTTTTCTGGAATGGAATTGAAAACATGCTTTTCGACATGAAACATAATTATCTGAAGATAACTCGGATGGTGATGTTTTTTCACAATTACAATACTTAGTTAATTTCAAGTGTAAACAATGCAGCTCTTTTTAACTTCTTTTTACTGATTAAGTTAGTAAGCCACAAAGGGCATTTCATTTATCGGAACATTTCTGACATAATACTAGCGCGTTATCGTCAACGCAATCTGCTCTACACTGGTACAATAACCTGCAAAGCTTAAGTGTCAGAGGGTAGGTTTTGGTCGGTAATCTGCGGGAGTCCCACGCTACCAGCTGGCGCCAGACCATTGGTGGCAATAAAAGAATTTCCTACCTCCAACGAGAAAAAAATTTCTTTAGATTGACATTTCGATTCTCAATAAAACTATCTGTTTTATTGAGAGTTTTATGGCTGATGCATGTTTTTCATTTCCTATAATCATGACCTGACTATTGTTTAAATTAATCCTTTATATAAAATGTAATAAAATATTTTATCATAGAAATTATAACTATTCTTCTTTCTCTTGACTTCATGTAACAAGAGACCATTTGGAAGAACTAATCCACAATAGAACGTACGCACATGCAAACACTTACGAAAAGACTGAATAATATTATTTCACGGATTGATGATATTATAGCCTACTTCGTCTAGAAACTACTGATAACAGGCAGATAGCTAGGGAGGGGGGTCCATGGGTCAGGTACCACCCCCCTGAAACTCTAAAAATGTTTTGTTTTTTTTTACATAATTTCATCTACGAAAGTAGATTTCTAGTAATTACTGATTAGCATTTTCGTATATATATACACTTACTAGAGCCATTTTTTAAGTCGAACCTCAAGAAATTGAAAATATATCTCTTTATGGGTTCTTTTGAACTAGCTAATATTTACATTGGTAGACACTCTGAGGGCCAAAAAAAATTAGAAAAATCTATTTTCTGCCATTATCTGCTTGTTGCAGAAAAAGTAAATATATAAATTTTAAAAATGAAGGCGAGGATATCTTAAACAAAAACGGTCCTGATGATTTTCTTAGGCGATAGTTTCTGGGATAAACAGGTCCGAAACTATCGTTCATTCAAGGTTACAACATGTAATAATTAGTTTTTTCCTGGAAACTGAGATATACGGCAACTTGCAAGTAAAACAGTGGTAGCTGCTGAACAAAGGCGTGATTTATTTGCACTCAAACTAGAATTTCTTCACGAATAATCAATATGAGATTGCGGATAACTTTTTAAAAAAATTACTTCAGAAAAAAGACGGCTTTTGAAAATGAGGGAATTTAAAATTCTGAGAAAAAAAATGCAAAACTTTTATGAAAAAATAAAACGCCCATTAAAAAGCAGACATTTGAAGATTTTGGGTGATACTAAATAGAAAATAATAATTGCTAAGGTGTGTATTTGCGGTCCACATGGGCGTAATTTATTATAATTAATATTATTATGAAATACACCTAGGTAGAAGGGTGGCAAAATACCGGGTTGGATCATTCTGGGGTGGCAACTGCCACTCCCAAGTAACGCTACTGGCAGTCGAACATAAGATTTTCGAGAATTCCGAGAAAGGGTTAAAAATAAGATGAATAAATTTGAAAAAAACAATTTTTTTTCTATTTGGAAAGTGCAGGTAAAAAAAATGTATAAAAAAAATGAAGCCGAATTAAAAAAAATGCACTAAAAAGTAAAAAATTATATTTTATTCCACCTTGAAAATTCTACTTCGTGAAGTCGGCGTCAAACTAATAAAGACCTTATACGCGTAGTATTAGACATCAAAACATGGAATGGACTGAATACATGATTATATTTTTGTAATTAAATAATTAAGAATAAGTTTAGCACCGATTTCACGGAGTAAAATTTTCAAGGTCGGTTTCATTTTTTTATAAATTTTTTTATTTAATCTTTTTTAGTTCTATCTATACGAGTCTTATTGTAAAAATTAGGTTTAACAAATGGTCCACTGCATAACATTTTTTTTCATGATATAATGGTAAATGCATAGAATCGACATGCGAGAGTACAATATTAAAAAACTTCTTGCAATATATCTGGGCGCAAAAACAAAATGGTGCCATTCCCCTAGTTTTCGCATTTTTTTAATATTCATGCTATGGCAGTATACTAAATATAACCTGAAAATTTCATCTAAATTGGTCAAATCATTGCGGAATAATACATGTATAAACAAAAAAAAAACACAAAATGGCCGCTATTCTGCCATTTTTAACATTTTTTTAATATGCTCGGTATGGAACCAATCCGGCAATATCCTGAATGCTCCATGAAAATGTCATCCAAACTGGTAAAACTATCGCGGTGTAATCGATGTATAAACATAAAAAAGCAACAAAATGGCTGCCATTCTGCCATTTTTAACATTTCTTTAATAATCTTGCTATGGGACGAATCCGGCAAATCCTGAATGTCCTCTGAAAATTGAATTCAAATTGGTCAAACTGATTACCTCCCACTTTTTTGAAGTCGGTTAAAAATAATAATGAGGGTAGTCAGTTAATTAGGTTTTATTCATACAGAATGTTCACTTTTCGAAAATGTCAAGTATTTTCATGGTCACCCCGTATACATAAAATTTTATAACGCTATAGCAAGAGATACCTTTTGACAAATGGGGTTGTATGTCTATTACAAACCTCAACGCTTTAGTTTGAAAAGGGTATTTAAAAACATGTAAGTTTAAATATAAGAGTCGCAGCCTTTATCGCCCTTATACCTGTGGTTTTTTATATTATTATTACAAAAAAACGAGTGAACGGATTTCAATTCAAAATATATGAGACCCCCAGAGAAATGGTCTCTACAATATGGCGTTTGACACATCAAAATCGACCAAGCCGTTTAGACAATATGCACGAACAAACATAAAAAAATGGATACAGATCGAACTGAGAACTTCCTGCTTTTCTGAGGTCGTTTAAAAATTAATAAATATATAAGTAGAACTAACTAATTATCACATGTTGTAGCCATAGCAATTTGACAGAGGAACACGGTGAAAATTTCTTTTTTATCGTATTTAGTAAAAAAAATTTCAGCGACATTTTCGCTTAGGATATCCTTACCTTAATTTTTCAAACTTTCATAATTGAAGAGTAGAAATTACAAAGGTGCCAAGTGCCAAAAAATAAAACAAGAGATATAGTGAAAAATATTTATTAAACCGAAACGCTGAGAAATACACTAGTAAACTATAGCTAAAATAATTTTTTAATTAACTCTCTAAGGTAATATTAGTGTTTAAAAACTGAAATACAACAAATCGTCGAAAAATTCAAAATTTTCAAAAAACTAAAGTGAAACGTGCTAAGTGCCAAATTGAAAATCACTGAGAAACGTGACATGTGCCAAATGAGAAGAACTAGCTACTGGCAAGTTTCCAGTAAATTTCTGTAGAACATTTTGTGCTCGTCTTTTTCTAAATATGGTAGCATAGCTTCTAGATGTTTTTTCTTGTTACTAGAAATATGATTTTGATGACGCAGTTCTTCAAGTGATGCGTTTTTTATATCTTGAATAGTTTTACCCTTTTTAAGGATTGGTATTTTAGCGAAGTCTAAAAGACCATAATGGTCCTTACAAAGTAGCATTCCAGGATATGTAGAGTCTACTTTCATGCTTACAATTTTGCTGATCTTTACAGCCTTCATATTCAAAACCGAATCGGCAGCAGCCTGAAGATTGAAAAATGCATGTTTTGCCATATAAATGAAATTTTTTTATGTGTACTATTTTCAATCAAGTAATGCAGATCATCTGGTATCATTGGTTTGCACTTTCTTTTTCTTTTCTCGATAAGAGCAAAATCTCGATCACACTGCAGAAAACTGTGACCGCTCACTAAAAATTTATGTTCAATGCTGTCATATAAGCCAATAGCTACAAGAAATGAATATAAAAACACCATCATTCTGTTTTTATTTTGAGAAGCACAGTTATCGCTCCATATGACAATATTTTTATTACTAGTAGCTTCTGAGTTTAAAATATGTAGCAGACAAGAAGCTATTTCGTTTCCTCCTCTTCCCGCTACCCCTTCATGCCACAGACACATGTATGACTTTCCGCTGTCGGCTAAATTAATGCACAGATTGTAGCAGGATAGTTGGCTCATATAAAACATATCAGAATGCGTTAGGCTAGGTAAAAACAAAACTTGCTGTAATTCTATAGAAAAGACACTTATGCGAGAACCAGGAAGCTGAGATTCACTTCTGTCGTTATTCATGATGTCTCGGGCTTTTTCTGCTTTTCGCTGATGAACTTCTAAATTTATTTTTGCCTCATTGCTTTTATCATTGTGTAACTGAATTTCACAATGCAGCTTGTCACAAACTCGGCAAGTATCACTACGTGGTCGCTTAAATGATAGGTTAGGGAAATATTTTAAAAAAACTTTTCGATAAAATTTATATGTAACGCCGCTGCCGGGATATTTATCCTTAAAGGCAATGTGTAACCGATTAATATTTAAATCGGGACTTATATACTCCTTTTCAGTTTTAATTCTGGAATAGTGAGATACATCACGTGGAATGCTGTTTATGTGCTCTCGAACCATGTTGACGTCATCAGTACTAAACTTACCAGGTGCTGTTCGTTTGCGTTGGTCAATAAATTGTACTTCGCCCATTTTCTTTTTTGACACAAGAGTTTGCAAAAATCGCCTGGTCAATGCAAAAATATTCATAAAAGTGGATTTGCACACATTAATAATATCCCCCGTACCATCCGAGACCGTATAATGAATGGTTGCTTGACGATGACTTTCTGACGGATCCTCATATTTACCATGTCTTCTCCTTTTTATCTTGCTAATATGGATCATATTCATGATATAGGTCCCTTGCGTTTTACGATCGGTTGAATAATATTTTTTAAATAATTCCATCCGCCTTCCATAGCTCAAGGATTGACAAGAAAATTTACATTTGCATGAAATCTAAAAAAAACCGTAATAATAAATGAAAAGCATGTACTTAATCAAAGCGGCAAACTTACTTCTTTACTAGGTTCTTCCTTTCCTAATACTGGCTTTTTATTTCGCATGCAATATGCTTTTCCTGCAGTTTTCAACTTTTTTTGATGTTCTCCAAATGAACCAGTGCCACTTTGACGACGTTTTTTATCCATTATAACTACTTTGCAACAGCTTAAAATCAATAAAATCGACAAATTTTAGAACACATCTGTTTACTGACTTTAATAAGTCACCTTTGACAGCAGATAATGATAGCATGATATACAGACAACAGAAGTGGCACTTAGCACGCTGGAAACAAATATTGGACTTAGACCTAACGCCCTCTTTGATCGAGGTGGAAAAATAGCAAATATTACGTTGGCACTTAGATCGTTTCATGGGTTATTGGCCATGGCACATAGATCGTTTTTAAGGAAAAATCTTAAAAAATTGAAAAATGGCACTTAGCACCTTTGTTATTTCCACTCTTCAATTGCTCTGCCTATATTAGCAGATATAAGCAAAAAAACTAATTTTGTTGCAACTCTTGTTTGTTGTTTGTTGCAGTTGCAGAAGGTCTGGCAACAATAAAATAAAAGTAGTTTTGCATCCTACTTATTCTGAGGTTTGATCCGCCAGTAAACAAAAAAATAGAAACTTACGTACATAAGTTCACGAAAGTATAGTTAGCTAACATAGCATTTCTAGACGTGAGTCTTCGCGACTAGGCAAATGCACGTATGTAGTTACTTAAGCTGGATATACAGGGTTATGATAAATTAAGGAATAAATTCAATATATTGGAAACTAAAAAGGTAATAGAAAAACGCTCGAACCCGTCGATTTAGATTTATATTTACGCATATTTAGAAATTATTTTAAACTATACAGGGTCACTCACAAAAGTTGTACAACTGTCATCTTTGATTTTTTCAATACAACGCCTTATTTTTTCTGCTGATTTGAATTCTCTATGAAATTCTATGAAAATCAACAGTTATCGAAATATTCTTATCTAAATAAAACCTGTGTATTTAATAACCTATCGGACATTTGTATACCCTACCTATGTCTGTCGCGTAATCCCAAAGAAAAATGACTTTGTCACTGTCACTGTGTTGACAAGTCATATAATTTATTTACGATCTGCCATTTTGATTTCAAGTATTGACTATGCGTTTAGCAGAGAAAGAAATAATTGAAATTCTAATAATGCTTGGTACTGGTGATAAGACTAGGACACAAAAAGAAGTTTGTCAGCTGTTTAACAACAGATATCCTCATAGGCAACCTATTACTCAGTCTGCAGTGAGCAAAATAGAAAGGAAATGGACGGATACTTGTAGTGTTACGGACCGCTTTGGAAAAGGTCGCCTAGGATCTCAGATGAAAAGAAACTAGACGTTCTCTTAACTTTTCAAGATAATCCACATTCCTCAACTACTGACGCAGCCTATGATAATGATATTCGTCAAACAATAGTTTCCAAATTTTTGAAAAAAGAAAATTTGTATCTCTATAAAGTGAAATTCGTTCAAGAATTAATAAATGATGATTCAGATCGCAGAAACGCGTTTTGCGAAATTATGACCAACATGTGTAATCATGATCCATTATTTGTCAAAAGAATTTGTTTCACAGATGAGGCAACATTTTGTCTCAATGGAGAAGTAAATAAACAAAATTTTAGACACTGGGCACAAGAAAATCCTAACTGGTACAGGGAAAGTCATACACAGTATCGTCAAAGTTCCTCACTAACGGGGCAAATGTATCTTCAATTTTTGGAAGAGAATCTTATACCAGCATTAGCTACCCTACATCCTAATGTAAACGATCCAGATCTTCCCAGGGAACTGTTATGTTTAGGATGGGGCACCACCCCATTTTGCAGCTGATGTCAGGAGATACTTAAATGAAACCTTTCCGAGACGATGGATTGGGCGACGTGGGACAATAGAGTGGCCGGCAAGATCGCCGGACTTAAGCCCGTTAGACTTTTTTTTTTTTGGGGTATGTGAAAAACGAAGTGTATAAAAATAAGCCACATACTATTGAAATTCTTAAGGATCGTATTCGAACTGTTATAAGAAATATTCAATGTGATACAGTTACTAATGTGCAACAAGAGTTTTTCCATCGTCTAGGGCATTGTAGAGCTGTAAATGGTGGACATTTTCAAAATTTAATAAAGTAGTTTTCTTACTTTAATTTCCTGATATGTGTTTTATGTTTTATTTAGATAAGAATATTTCGACAACTGTTGATTTTCAGTATAGGTTATGTTATACCAAAAATGTCTAGAATTTCATAGAGAATTCAAATCAGCAGAAAAAAATAAGGCGTTGTGTTGAAAAAATCGAAGATGACAGTTGTACAACTTTTGTGAGTGACCCTGTATAGTTTAAAATAATTTCTAAATATACGTAAAAATAAATCTAAATCGACGGGTTCGAGCGTTTTTCTATTACCTTTTTAATTTCCAAGATAATGAATTTATTCCTTATTTTATCATAACCCTGTATAAACGTTGCCTTAACATTGTTGCTACTGTTAAGGCTAACATTGCTGTTGTTGTTTCCGTTTTCAACCCTTCATAATATAACTATTTTTTTGGAAAAAATAAACGTAACTATTTTTTTTGCGTTTATGTATATTTTTTTAAATAAAGAAACTGAAAACAGAAAATAAAACAAACGATCAAAGCAACGCCACGCATAAACCAAACAGATTAAATAAATGGCCGTCTTCTGTCACTAGATTTAATTTCAATACGCATGTTTAACGTGTGCCTGTGTGGAGCATTTTCATTGGCCATCTACGAACATAACGCGAACAGCAGCAGCAAAACTTACAACTTGGCGAAATCACAACGTCGCCGTAGCAGCAAACTGCGACGACAACAAAGACTATAAATAATTGCATTAAATACCGTATGTTTAATTTGAGAACGGCAACATCAGTGCCAACAGCAACCACAGTTTATAAATCCAGCTTTACTGCGATAAAACGACACCATACCGCTAATTTGAGAAAAGTGGTTCCGGTCAAAATTACTAATTGCTGTAGTTGATTAGGCAGTTGAACTTTTAGCGATATTGACTCCGCAGTTTGGTCCCTGCATTAAAATTGGGTCTGGGTATCAGCAATTTGACAGAAATCCTCTATGTTGATGGTGAATCTGACTTACGTGCCCATTTCTGGTCTCAGTAATCCAGTGGGTTTTAGTTATATGCCTAGATTAATTTGCTTGTGTATACCCAGGGTAAATCCGCAACCAAAAGCGCTGGTTTAATTAGCCAAGTACCGGTGTTTAACAACTGAATATGACTATCAGAGACCCTGAAGTTGATACTTTTTGGAATATGGCAATAACTTCGATCATTGTACGGAATAATTTTAGATCCTCGATTATATAATGTGTTAGAAAATGCAGTAAACATGCTGCTCATCTCTTCTAACGACTAAATCGCAAAAGGTATATTACTCTTCAAGCTGTTCTTTTGATATAGAAGGAACATATTTAAAATTAGCTTCGTCTCTGTAAGCCGTATTTTGTATTTGGTAGATTTTTTAAACGCCCGGTATAATAAAATTTTTTTAAACTTTTATGGTTCTCTATAAAAGATACACAATTAATACAAATATTTCGTGCAAAGGATTGTTCAAAAATAATATTAACCTTTAGAATTTCTGGGACTCTTCTTATAATAAAAAATTAGCAAGCTTTATATTTTTTTATTTTTCTGACTCTTGCCAGTAAATTTACTGAATTTACAAAAACTCAAAGGGAACTAGCCTGGAGTATTATAATGTTTCAAATTAAACCTTAATACCAATAGATTTTTTGGGGTACTGCATCTCTAGGGGTAAACATGCAATCATCCTAAAATGCTCAGAATGTATTTCCTTTACCGGGACCACTTTTTCATGTTAACGGTATGGTGTATTTTGCCCTGAACCTAGGTGTATGGCGTCTTAGTCATTAAAACCGTATGTTGAGAGACTTACTTACGGTAATATCTGTCACTTGCATTATTTATGTTGTGTAATCCAGGAGGAATATACTTGTACGTTCAAACAACCTATTTCCAACTTTTTTTTTAAAGGTTTAGATATGGCAAAAAAATCTTATTAATTAATAAATTAAAATTAAAATAAGGTTTTAATGTATAATATTCAAAAATACCAAAATTTCATTTTCCTCGAAAATGTCACACAATATTTTTTCTGTTGGCAGGCAGTATAGTTAAGCTCAATACTGTGAACAGATTGTTCATATATGATTTTATTTATTGTAGGCACTAATGTTAAATATGTAAGCAACATCAGCAATATTTTCTTATTTATTCATTTAACAAGTTAAGCATGTTTGTGCTGTATGCTTACATTATATATTATAAAAGTTAGTTGCATAAGTTTTCATCACACTATTCAATGCACTGGCAGAGCGTTTATAAAAAAGAGCAAAAAAAAGTCTTCACAATTTCATATCATACAGTATTCCAAATTGGTTCCCCTTAGACTCTTGCTGGCCCGGGCTTGCTGGGATATAATCTATGGTTAAGCTGTGACAATGTATAAGCCAGCAAACACGAAGAATAATTGTAATTTTAGTTAAATAAAAAAATTATAGCTTTAACTTAGTAAAATAAAGAAGCTCCAAAATAGTGATAGTTTCAAAGCAATTATTCGTATTGTATTACCCTTATGTATTTGAATTGCGGTGATACTGCTTTGATTGATTTATTACGTCGGAACTGTTTAAACAAAAAATCGCTACTATCATAGCGTCTTTTCCCCAATTTTTTATAATTTCAGATTAAAACAAATTAAATCTAAATTTATTCTATGAAAGTAGGACAATGTAAAATTAAATATTGTAATTTGGGGTATTTAAATTCAAATATACGTTAAGAGAATTAAGTATTCTGTAAAGTATCGTACTTTTTGTAGTATTTGTTTTCTAAGTATGCCTCGGTAAGTAATTTTTTATTTCTTTGCGCCTATAAATAGTATTTTGTTTATTTATGGCAAACCGTAAATATTCCTACATTATACTGAAAAATGGATTTAATAGGAGCACAATATTTTCATTTTGCTTTATACCCTTTTAAAACCATTGACTTTTTTATTTTCTAAACTAGAATTAATGGTAAATGTGACACTTGTATATTTTATAATTCATTAAATGGTTGTTTTCTTGCTAAGCCTACCGAGAAAAATATGAAACATAATCATAACAGTTTCTTATCAAAGATACAGCTATACTGTAAATATTTTTTATTTCCATTCATCTCCTTCAAATGTTGGCGACGATATGAACTAGAATAAAAACTTAAGTTAAAACAACTTCACAATCAGTTTTTTTTTCAAAATCATAATCATAATTACCACAGACCTGGATGCAATTTTACTAAATAGAAACTGTTACAACACAAACACGCCGCCCAATTACGTTATTTCAATGTATAATCTGATATAGTTTTTTAAGTTTTGTGGAGTGTTCAATTTTTGGCTTTGTATTAGCTTGTATACGACGCACATGTGTTCGAATCCACGTTCAGATCGATTACTTTTTTTTAACAAGCTTTATAATTAATAAAAATGCGAATTAGGTTAGTTTAGGATTGGTTAGGTTTGACGAGTGTTTGTAAGGGTTTTTATTCAGTAAACTCATGTCCTGGATAGTTGACGTTTAAAAGTAATTAATTAAATTAACAAAAATGTTCTGCTGCTTAGTATTTAGAACAAATTAAAAAAATATTTTCTTTTTATTTCTAAAATGTTGTTACAAATGAACTGAACACGTATCTTAAATATATAAAAATTCATTTTTAGGAGTAATTTAACTTGATTTATTTTCGCCAGTGGTGGTACTGGGAACAAATAATACGGAAATAGTTCCATGTCTTAAAATCAAAGGTATCACTCTACTCTTTCTAACAGACTAAACCATGCAAAAATGTTATTTTGGCCTATGCGTCTGTCTCAAGTTAAAAAAACATATGTTAAAAAGCTACTAACTAGATTTACTATATATTGGATGTATCATGTTTTATTGAGTAGTTTTCCAGAATCTCTAATATATGAAATATAAATTGCTAACATTTGAAATCCCGAAACTAGTCGCCTATAACAAAATATTGTCAATTAATCTTTTGTTTAGTTACGGCCTGTTGCAGAAAGTTCAATTAAAGTTTAGCATGTTTAACGAAATGACAAATTTAACAGCGAGTTCCCAGATTTCTTTTCTGCTTGTCAAATCAGAAAGCTTGGTTAAATATCCTAAACAGCAATTAGGTTTTGTGCACCGGGTGTTAGGCTAAATCATGTGTGTCTTCGTCAGAAACTCATTATGAGATCAAAAAAATTCCCAACGTCATATTGCCCTTAAAAATGTACTGTTTTTTTTTTAATTTGACTGAAATCGGATTGTTACCCTTAAAATAATGTTAATTGTTTACCTCAGTGGCTCCCTCAATGTTATGTTCTTTTATTTTCAACTTAATTCAGGGTTTTTAAAACAAATAACCCTAAATATATATTAAGCACTATTTGCCGACCTCCCCGAAATTTTATGATGTCAAAAAATTTGTCTAAATCACAGTACTCTTCCTACAGCTCCTATCTAGGTAATAGTAATAATAGTTAACAGAAAAAGTATCTATTATAGACCCCATACACGTATCATACATTGCATGTAGCATGTGGATTGTCGCAAATTATATTAATTAAATTATATTAATATTTAATGCAACAACAATATCAAAATTATCAAACATCGCAAAAAAAACGTAAAAAGCACCTAGAATTAATAGCATTCAGTGTACAAAATGCTCTACCTAAATATCTAATAATTAAAACAAATAGGTACTTCAATATCACCTTCTGTTAAGAATTTTGATCTTGGTTAAGTTTTAAATATTCTACACTCATTTCATTACACATTTATTAATTGTAATAATTGATTTTCGTTGTGAAAAGTATACACATAAACCTCGCAAACAAGAAAGAAAAGTGCGCTAAAAAATAATAACACAGCTTAATATGACAGAGTTAAGCTGCGGTAATAATAATTATTACGGAATTCATGTTCGGTATTGCTCGCTAATGCGCAATCGCGCGTGTTAGTTATGAACGGCTACCGGGTGTGCTCTGTTTGCTATACGGTAGATATGAATATCCGCCCCGGTCAAGTTTAATCAAATTTTAATTGGATGTCGCAACTCGCTTTATGACTAGTTTTCCCGCTAGAGGGAGACAAAAGTCTATTTATAGCATAAGGAAAAATACATTATTGTGATTTATTTTATATTTCGCATGTAGTAGTACTTTTGATTAGCATCAAAAAACCATTAAAGGGTTGAGTGAAATCTCCCTCTGGACAAGTTTTTTTTTGTACACGCACGAAAACAAGACACGGTAATAACTGTAGAAAAATGGAATTTTCGAGGGGGCTAACATCATTTTTACAAGGTGGAATATCTCGCTTTGGATAAGAGTGTAAAAATCGCCAAAACATGAGCAAAAATATGGAGAAATCACACTTTCGAATCGCATTAAAAGCATTAAAAAGTTGAGTGGGGGGCGCTAATTTTATTTTTACAAACTAAAATATCTAGCAAAAATCGGCAATAAGTGTGCAAAAATCGTACTTTCGAATCGCATATAAAACATTAAAAAATTGAACGGAAACAAATGTGCAAAAATTGGCCATAGGTGTGCAAAAATCATACTTTCGAATCGCATTAAAAGAACATTAAAAAGTTTGGTGGGGGGCTAGCGTGAAGTTATCCCGACCCTCTTAATGTGTGCAAAAATGTGACGTAAAAATTATTTTAAAATATTAACTAGGGTGGGGGGTGACTTAACTGGACCCCGTTGTATGAGCGTTACCCTCTGATAAAATAAAATTACCGAGTAAATTTATAGTCGGAGAGCCAGTAAACATTTTACTTACATTATTTATAAATGAATGAAATTAGTAATAATGAAAATCGTAACTCCTGAGTGTAACGCAAACCATCTGACAACTGGGCGATAACAACCACGATCTTCATTACTACTAGTTTCATCATGGCGTATTTATAGAAGTCCTTCTGGGGGAGGGCAAGCATTTATATTTGGCGACTAAAAAAGGCCCTTTGTTTGTAACACAACAACAAAAGCTTAATACTCTCACGGAAATTAGAAACGCTGACTAAAAAAAAGTGGTAATGCCTTACAAAATAATTTTTTCTTTCAAATATTTTGCTTGGATTATTTGTTCCCCTCTAAATACGCCACTGAATATCATCCATTTATAAATTCGTAAGTAAAATGTTCACTGGGCCACTGGTTTGGTGTTATTCGACTCCTATGTCTGTTTATAATTTCAAAGGTGAACCCTACTTTTACTAGGAAGTTGAAGTTAAGGGATTGAATAAAAAACAAAATAATTAACACTTTAGAAATTAAACAAGTGATTTCTTTGAAATTATCTAAGTTTTCTATGTAATGTTGATTATGATCTGTAATATAATGTAATAAAAAAAATTGTTGCAGGTGTCAGAATGTAGGTGTTTTAGAATATTTATTTTATAGAACGCACAGTAGGTATTTAAATTTTGAACTTTGCAAGCTTATTACTCCTATAAGTCCTAGTAACTCAAAAAAAGCCTATTACCACACCAAATTTCTTCTGGCTTTTGGATAATGGGATTACAGCTTGTACGCAACATTGTAATATGCACAATGTAGTCAAACCACTTTTCAATGCATTTTGTGCAATGTTATTTTTACCATAGTCTAGATAATATACATGTTTGATAGCTATTTTGTCCAGTAAAGTGTATTTTATTTATTTTCCAGAATTTGTCAAGTTTATTTAGTATCTGGACTAATTATTTACACTATGAGCAAAGGTGAGTAGTTATAAAAATTATATGGTTTAGAAAGCTTCTAATGGTATCTTCATACCGTACATTTTATATGGAAAAAATTCCTTATTTCTGTCACCAAGTTCTTCAAAAAAATAAAAAGATCCCTTTAAGTAAATACCAAAAAAAATATCAAAATTGATTTTTTGAAACAACCATTTTGTTATTTTTTCATATTCTCCTTAAAACCGTTCTGAACATCAAGGGCATAATGGTAAGGTCTGGGGATCCTTTGCCGGAAAATAAAATAAATAGCCTCAAATAAGAGTGTTGAAATTTGAAGTCTTTTTTACTATAAAATAATTGTTAACATTCTCTATTTACCTTTAAACATTCATTGTTAATCACTTGAATTAATAACCACTTGTAAATGTCGTTGGTACACTTTATAATGTACAAGTTTTAAACACAAATTTTATATTTTTGTGCCAAATTCGCGTGATTAACAAAAATTAAGACAATATCATTCTTATAGAATTATATTTTCCAATTATTTGTAAATTATTGCGATTCTTGTTTCAACGTTTTGGGCTGGCAAAATACTGGGTTGGATAATTCTGGGATGGCAACTGCCACTGCTTGCCACCTCCAAATGACGACATTGGTTTAGAAGTTATCAACTTTAATTTGTTCAGATTTAAATGATTTGATTATCATCTAAAATCCAGTTCCTTTTCAGAATGAACAATCTTTTAGTGGTGCGGTAGCGAAAGTGGGATTTTGGGAAAATATGAGATTTAGAGTAAAATTTGAATTCGCAAAATTTAGACTAGCTTTGCGGCAACTGTGTTTTTGTTTGTAATTCATTTGTTTATGTTCTGTTGAAATTTTTAAGTTACCTAATGACGAAAATCTTTGATGTAATTGTCTGCTCGGAAGATGTAGCTGTAAGTCTGTTTCAGAAATGTATAGAGTAATAAAACCTCATTAGGTATGCCGGAGGACTACAGGGTGAGCCACCAATAATTTATGCCACTTCCATAGTTTGACATTGATCTCATTGGAAACTTCTTTTTTTATTAAGTGCAGGTAGTACCATCCGGTTTTCGGTCCATTTATGCGTTTTATTTATTGTTATCTGTTCATAAACACTGAAAATGGTACGCCAAAGGCGTGCGGTTGGATTCTTATAGAAATACTTTAATTTTAACGAAATTTTATTTTAACAAAATAAAAATTATATGTAATATATACATAATATATAAATAAAATATTTATTATTATGTATTATTATACGGCAATTAAATTATAAAAAGTTTTATTCTTCGTCATCTCTTGACATTATAATTAAAAGGTCCACCGTTTGATCGATCAGGTTGTCGAGATCCTACATTTCCTCCGCCTGTTTAATCACATGACGGACTGCTTTTCGCCAGTTCTCTGGGGTAACTTCCTTAATGGCTTGGTCAAACAGTAGCTTAACATCTTTCATTTTAAATGTCGTGTTTTGTCTTCCTACAAATTCTTTCACTGGCGTCCATATAGATCTTCTTTGCAATAATATGGCGGTAAGCGCAGCACAGTTATTCTGCTATATCTTCCCCGACATATTTCAAAAGACGATTTAGGTGTAAATTTGCTATGGCTAGTAGTTCTTTCTGTATCAAATTGGGTTCAAACTTAATACCTTTGGTAGTTATCCAGTCGATAATTTCTTGTTCTCTCCAAGATCAAGTTGATATCTTTTCTATGCGCCGTGAATGATAGCTTGTGTTATCCATAATCACTACCGAATCAGCCGGAAAATATTTTATTATTTCACCAATATAGTCTTCGAAACGTTTTAATTCATGTCTTCATAGTAATCTGCCGTCCGGCACGGAAAAGTTAGTAAACCTTCTTTTAAAAATCCTTCTGCGCTTCCAATGTGTGCAAAAATTAGTCTCCTCCCTTTTCCCGAAGGCACTTTAAGACCTGTTGACAAGCTTTTGATGAAAGCTTGTCGGGCACTGGTTATATTTTTGCCTTGCCACGTTTTTTGTACTATTTGACCTACATTGATCCAAATCTTATCAAGATAAAAAAATTTCATTTGCTTCCTGGGGTACTACTTTATACTTCTCAAGTATTTTCGTCGCCAGCAAACAATTTAATCACTTTCCATCAAATCCATATTGTTTAAAGTTTATTAAGAGTTTTCTAGTCATCTTGGCCAAGCTCCATCAAAATTTTATCTAGAGTGGGTATATCTTAAAAAAAAAAAGAGTGAACTATTCTTCGAATTGCACATTTAGTGTCTTCATCAAGGACTTTTGTTGGTCTTCCTGGAATTTTCTTCGGAGATTCCACTTGACCTGCTACCTTTCTCTCTCGCGATAATTTGAAAACGGTGGACTTCCAATTTCAATCATTCGGGAACATCGTTCAACAATTTCTTGTTCAGTAAAACTAGGGTAATCATGTTTTATGCAATCGTGTAAATTTAATAATAATAACTTTTGTCAATCACTGATAGTGGAGAATTATTAGAACATCTTTGGAGTGAATGTCGCCATTTTATTAATATTGTTATAATACTGTTAACAGTATGGCGTAACAGCAAATACTAACATGTTTAAAACACAATTAAGAAGTATTTATAATCTGTATTTTATTACCTGCCTCCGTTAAATAGTAGCCTATTATGTAAGCATTGAGTAATAAATGTAATCTATAAAGTAATAAAACCTCATTAGGTATGCAAAAGGACAGGGATTTAAAAGGATGTTTATTATTATTTGTATAAACAAAGTTTACCTACACCTATAGACAACCCCGAAATTCAGCCAAGCTGGACGGAATTCCACATTTTATTACTCTATACATTTCTGAAACAGATAACACACAGTACAGGAATTGCAGTTATGCAAAGAGAATTGAATACATTTTTGTATGAGTGAAAAAGAAGTGTATAGATCACTGTTAAAACAACACTTGTTACGAAGGTTCTGACCAAGAAAAAAGTTAATAAAAAACGCGTTGGTGTTAAATACATTAACAAGTAAGTGTATGGAAATGTATATGTCGTCGTCTTATTGAGTTAAAACATGAAATCGCTCAACCTGCCTGAACTTTTCATGAAAAGCCTAAGTCGTATCGACGGATTGTGCCTTAATCGAAATCTTGCATATTCGTGAAGTGTAGAAAAAAAAAAGGCATTTTGTGTCTAAATGATATATGTGAGACACATAGTTAAACAAAATGATCCATTCTACCCATCCATTCTTGTTACCAAACAGAATCTATAGCTTCTGTTTGGTAACAAAAAAAGTGCTCCAAATAAAATATAAAAATAAATTGAACGAAATCTTTATAATAACAGTAACAATGCAGTTGTAAAAGTTTTATCAAACCCTTTTTATTTATTAATACATGGACTACTTTTGTGATATCAGGAAAGAACTGTTACAATTATTCTAAAGAAAACGCTTGCCTTACTGACAAAAACTGTTTACTATTTACTTGGTACATATTTAATTTAATTAAACAACTTTTGTTCATCGTTTTTCTCCAGATATTAATCTAGAAGCATCAGAAAAAAAACCGATTTCGATAAAATCAAAACCAACAGAATTCGACGGCTGAAATACGTTACTTCATAAAATGCTGATTTTTAATGTCAAATTGTGTTAAACAATATGAAAATTGTGTAAGCTCATGTTTACACGCACACCATATGCCAACGCTTCATGTACTGACATATACACTATAAGATTCGAACATAATATATAAAGTATTAGATTACGTATTTATATTGGCTCGCTTCCTTTCGGTGTGCTAGTGGCTAGTAATTCGCTAGTTAATAATTTAACATATATAAATTAAAAAAATTATTGTAAATGAAAGAATTAATAAACTGCAAAATTTCAAGTTTTATTATTTTCTACTCTTTCAATGAATGGCTTTTACTACAGTTCATCTTAACAGGTCATAAAGTAACAAATATTCATTCTCCGATGGTCTACTCAATATAAAATACCCCAAACGGCAAGGGTTTTGCAGTTTTTATAAATGGCGACATAAAAGCTCTCTGTTATTCTCATCTTCCGGTTGTAAAAAACAATAAAAAAAACAATTTTAACATTTGACATGTTCGTGCCTGTGATAAGTACGGCAATAGTGCTTAAAATGAAAATATATTATAGGTTGGGATATACTTCTTAGAAGACAAAGGCACTAAAGGGGTCTATTTCGGGACAATGGCGTGGTAACTAAGGTCGTGGTATGACAAATACAAAAATTATTAAAAGTTGAAACAAAATAATTTGTGGTATTTAACTGTTATCTTAAGCTGTAAAAATAAACTCTGCTCTGCGAATTTGGTTATGAGGTTAACGCCTAAAAAGTGTCTAAGATTAATTTTTCAAAAAACTGGCAAGCCTACAGAAATGAAAAATCAGATACAGACTGGGTTTAGAATTTCAAATTCAAATTATTTATTCATGAGATACATGCAAGAGCATTTTCATAAGTCAGTGGAGCCAAAGTAGAAAATAATATAGTTAGTAATAAAAAAATTACAATTAAAATAATTAAAATAACTATAGTGGTTAAAATTATACAAAGTTTTGTACATAAGACATTACAACACGTTAAAACATTAAATTAAAATATCATAAATATGCAGGCGCTCCTCTAAGATTAGGCAAGCTCATTGAAATTACAGAGCAGGTATTCGGATTCACTATAAAATGCCTTTCTCTTAAAAAGTTTTTATTTTATTCCTGAAGGATTCGATTTTTAAAAGTCTGATTGATTGATAGTGGTTTCGTCCATCTCTCGCCCTTGATGTTCTGCTAGAGTTAATAGAAAGATTATTTCTGGCCCTAATATCATGATGATGCAGGGCTCTGTTGTGAGTATAGCCATCTAGATTCATATTAATATGTATCAGACAGCTGAGGATATACATAGAAAGTAAAGTAAGTATACCTAGAGAGAGACAAAGCTGTCTCTGCAACACTCTGTATATCTCAGCCCTGCAATCACTCTCACACATTTTCTTTGCGCAGCAAATACTTTACGTGTGGTGGATGACCCCAGCAAAGAATAGCTAGGATGTGAATGTATATATTCATAATAGGCACTCATAAGCACGCCATGAGTTACACATATTTTTTGGGATTTCGAAACATATAGATATTTTTAGATATTCTTTTTGTTAAGTGTGTAGTGTGTTCGTCCCACGTCAATTTAATGTCTCGATATATACCAAGGAATTTGATTGGTTCAGTATTTTCACTCAGAGGTACTTAAAAAAAATTTAATATCTGAGTTTTTGATTCATTAACGCTCAGTTTGTTTAACACAAACCACTTCTGAATGTCATTCAAGGTACCCCGGACACTAAGATCCAATCTTTCCAAAGAGTCAATTATTAATGGCTGTCTTCTGCAAATAATATGATCTTGGTGGTTTTGTCTAATGTACATGTAGGAATGTCATTTATGTACAACAAGAATAGTAGAGGCCTTAAAACGGTGCCCTGTGGTACGCCATCCTGAATTTTTAATTTTGAAGAGGTTTCATTATTAAATGATACATGCTGCATACTATGTACCAAATATGATTTTAAAAGTTCTATACTGCCCACACTAGGATTATAGTGGTAAAGCTTTTGGATTAATAGGTCAGGGGAAACGCAGTCAAATGCCTTGGTGTAGTCAATGAAGGATGCTCGAGCACACATCCTATGCTCAAAGTAGTCCTGAACGTAGTTCATTAAATAAGTTACTGCCGCGGTAGTTGACCTATTGCTACGAAATCCAAATTTACTCGGATTCAGGAGCTGCTGGCTCTCCATGAAATTAGAGAGTTGTTGTTTTAGCACTGCCTCAAAAACCCTACCAAAAAGAGGTAAAACTGATATAGGTCTATAGTTGGAAACATATTCTGGTTCACCTTTCTTGTAGACTGGCACAACACGAGCAATGTTTAAGCACTCTGGGAAAGTATTCTCCGCAATACTTAGGTTTATTATTTTGGTTAATGGATAAATAACAACTTCTCTAATGATGATCTTCACTATGCCTATTTCTTAGGTTAGTGATAATATTTCTAATGTCAATAAAATTAACCCCCTGGAAATTAAAACATTTATTGGAATGACTTAGATTTAAAGCCTTTACGTCAGTTGGGTCTTTGTGTGATATAGGACATCCAGTAACTATATTTTGGGCGATATGAACAAAAAAATCACTGAAATCATTTGCATTTAATAATTCAGATTGTGATGTGCTTAGTGCTAGATTGTTATTTTTTATCACATCCCAGACTGCCTTACCTTTATTCTTAGAAGTATTTATATAGTGATCGCTTGCCATTTTCATACTATATTCAATTTTATTTCGATAGTTTTTCTGAACTCTTTAAATTTAATTTAAACAAGTTAAACAGTTTAAAGTCTCCCTGTCTCTTTTTAATTCCTCATTGTACCATTCTACATTAAGACATCTTTTATTATTTATATTGGTAAATTTGGTTTTTAGTGGGAAGCTTTAATCACAAGCATTAAAAATTAGATGTAATAAAGAGATTAAATTTCTGACCGGCTGCAAGCATAGGATCATCGACAAACAAACACTCCAAAGCCTCAACCCTGTCAGACATAATCTGGAAGAAGTATTAGTTTTATGTGTTTCTAAAGCATAAGTGAAGGAGAGTGCCAAGTGCTCAGACAAGTTAGGGTCAACTATCTAGGCAGCAAAATTACCTTCTGGAATGTTGGTGAATACATTATCCAGGCATGCCCCATTCCTAGTGGAATCTGATGTTACTTTAAAAAGCCCATAGAATGTAAATAAATTACACAGGAGTTGTGCTTCCAGAAAATCTGGGTGGAAGTGTACACTGAAGTCCCCTGTTATTATGCCCGTGTTGTGTTGCAAACTTTACAACTAATTATTTGAACGTTACTGTAGAAGATTCCTGGTATTTCAAAATGTAGTTCATCAGACAAGTCTAGCAAGTTAGGTGGAAGGGGAACCGACTGGAGATCATTCTTGACAAAGATCGCTATACCCCCATGCCTACGTTCAGTTCATTAATACAAATAATGTTATAATTATAAGTGATTAAAAATGGTTCTAATAAACTTGTTTTATTTGTGTGAAATTGAATATTGTAGTGTAATAACTTCAGAGAAGCACCTACCTACCTGCTTTCCTAATGCCCAATGATAATGGTTACATAAAACTAATTTTAATTAGAAGCTTATGAATAAAATTTGGGATGTGGTATTGGGTGGTGGCAAAGGGCAAAATGTAAACTTGTTTAATTATTATTTGATGAGAATTTAAATTGTACCATAATAGTCATTGTTTTAGGGTCTATTTATACTATCAATAATCAATTCCTACTGATTTCCGTGATACATTTTTAATTATTCCTATGAAGTAGTACTGTGGCAAAAACACGTCACTGTGCCTAAGGCGTGTAAATGTTTTCATTTAAATTATGGACACCGCCATTTTTTTTACTGAAATTAATTCATTACGGAGCTGAACGGAGACCTCAACGGTATGTACGAATAAGGGTATAAAAAAGGAATGTGGTGAGAGGCTGGAGCAGTTGGCACGGAGTAAGAGGGTGAGGTTGGTTTGGGTGCTGGGACATTGTGGTATCGAGGGTAACGGAAAGGCAGATGAACTTGCTAGACTCGAAGCCGCCAGCGCATATGTGGGACCAGAACCGGCTTTAGGTATTATTAGGCAGCAAATAAGAACTGCACTCCATGAGTGGGCACATCAAGAACTGCGACGTGACTGGGACAAGTTTGAACGTGGTAGGCAAGCTTAAGATTTCATTGTAAAGCCCGATAAAGGTCGAATAGAGTAGCTGTTAACGCGGGATAGGAAGACCCGGAACTGCATCGTAGTAGTCGTAACGGGGCACTGTCGATTAAGGAGGCGCCTCTCTATTTTAGGTATTGAGGAGGACTCTACCTGCACGGAATGTTAGGAGGAGGAGGAGGAAACTCCACTCCACTTCCTGTGCAGGTGTGAAGCACGAGCAAGACTACGATAGATTATCTTTGGCACTAAGGTCTTGCGTAGGGATGCAGTCAAGGAACTAACCTGGAAAGATATCCAGACCTATATAGACAGGACAAGTAGATTTAAGGATGTAAACTTGGTGGCGGGTGGTGGTTGCGGGAGGTCCTGGGGTAGACCGAAAAGGTCTTATAGGCCTACCAATCAAGTCCTAGACCTCCCTCCAACTACTACTTCTACTTTATTTACATTTTATCTTTTAATGATTTAGTAGATATTCGCTTCTACACTATAGAATTAAAAATAATTTGTTGTTATCTATAAGTCATTTCTTAAATATTTAGTTGCCTTAAACCTTAACAGAAATATTTATTAGGTGTGTACATATTCAAAGGGGATCTCTCGAATATTATGATCAAAGGCCAAAGGGGGTGAATTATTTTTTCTGTTTAAATATATCTTCAAATCTCTGGCAAAAATATAAATTAAATAATCCTAGTTAATTTAATTTTCTGTTTTACTGTGATTATCTGAGTTATAAAAATATATGAACTCAATCGGAAGAAGTGGAGTATTTCAATGACTTCTTCATATGCCTTACAATATTAAGTATTGACCAATAACAATATGTGTATATCTTACATTGTCATTTTTGTTGGTATGATCACAGAAAATATAGCTTAATACTTGCACCAAAGCTAGATATTAAATATATAGTCTTGACACAATGGCGGAGAAAAAATAATTTCAGAATTTCAACAGAGTTTATAATCGTATTTTTATAAGACATAGATGATATGTTGTTTACTTATTCAATTTATTTTAAATGATGTCCAAAAATCAAGTGTGGTATATATGGAAAATGGTAAAATGTAAGCAGGAATCCAATATGAACAAATGGCGCCCAAAAAAATGTTTGGAAATACAATATACGTATGTATATGTGTTACTAAATGACTATGTGAGAACTAAACTGAGTCACACTTCACTACTCCTAACAATAAAAGCAAATCTTCATAACGAGTGAAGTTCCGAGTAAAGGAAATTTACTGATTTTTTTTTAAATTAGGTAAAGCAAATATTTAAATATTAAAGTAATTTGAAACTGAATAGAGAGGGATTTATATTATTTTATATCTATAAATATTCAAATTTATGGTAAATTCGTCAAAAAGCAATTAACTTATTTTTAATTTATTACTTGGCGATTTTTATGCAACCCATTTTAATATTTTACTTTGCCCCTTTCCCCTAAATTTTCAAATCTTGCGGTGCCCATTCATGTCCACGCAAAGTGAATCAATGACTATTTTGGAAATAAATGTGGCAACAATGCGTAGTCCTTAACAACATACGAGGGCAAGTTTAAATTTATTGAGATATTTCGCGGATCGAAGAGAGAGACGAACTCACTTTTCCAGTGGACATAACATATTTGTTTTTGTGATATAATGCTACTTGTATATTATATAACGAGAATGGTAAGTAAGGTCCGTAATCGAGTGAGTTTGCAATTGCAATTTGTTCAACGACTATTTTTAAAATATCGGGTGTTGCGTTGTTTAAATTTTAAATAATTAAAATAATTATTATCGATTTGAATCTCAAATCTCAAATAATGTCGTCGGTCAATACAAACAATAAAAAATGTCAAAAAAATCAAAACAAAGGTAACGCGATGCAGATAAATCTCGCAGTTTAAGTGGTTCAAGGCTAATTTGATTCTCTCACTGTTCACCATAACGCACTACTAAGGGGGTTGACAACTTTCCTCGCTATGAATACTGCTTTTATTAGGGATATTGTAATATGACTTCTTTTATCTTTTTAAATATTTTAATAGGTTGTCATTTTGTTCCAACATATTGGATTTGTAGCAAAATTTTACCAGTTCATTTACCCTGTATATCCTATACATATCATAGGAAGTATATTTACTTGCATACAGTATATTCTGTTAGGAACATACATTACATATTGGACGGGCATACTGTTTTCCTAGGATATAGGAATATCAAATGGACAACACCATTTGGTAATATGAGTTATTATGTTGGCTACATTGTTCAGTGACAAGTAACATCTTGCTTTTTGTACAAAATTTGAAGTCAATGTAAAAAGTTTTTTTATATTGATTTTTAAAATTTTTTATTAGGCCGCTATCTTGTTCTGCATTATAGGATTTATAATAATAAATTAGGTATTTTTTTACGCCAGTCTTTAAACTTTTGTTAGCGCGCCATTTTGTTTCGCCGTATTCGATTCGTTCAAAAATTTGATCAGCTAATTTCGATGTTACATTTTTTAACTATGCGCGAATAGACAGACGGACCAACAGAATTGAGAAAAGATGTTCTTTTTAGGGTCCCTGAAAATTGAAAATCTGAAAAATCCGTTTGTGCCCCTTTGGACCTTTTCAGAGTTGGCAACCCTACGCACAACTGTGCGATATTATTCTTCACGCAGAATGGTGCGTAAGAATTATTTTACTTATTGAGTAAACTGTACGTAAGATAATGTTTACTAATATAGGAACAGAAAAATAATTAAAAATATTATCTTGCTAACCATACGAAACCAAAAACAATAACACACTTTACCTAATTCATTATTAAACGATATATTAAGTAAGGTTTGTATTAAATATAGTTTTTAAAGATTGAAATTAAATATTCTCTATATTATAATCATTAGCTTAAAAAAATAAAATGGCCTGATTATAGAAAAAAAAAAAAATACAAAATGAAATAAAATAATGGAATAGCAAAACAATACTTTGCTAGAAGACCGAATATATAATAAATATCAATGAAATCAAAAAGCTACATTTTAGCAATTTTTTTTCATTCTGATCCAAATTTGAAAAATTTTCAAGAATCCGTTTTGTAATTTCAAATTCAATTATGACCAACTTCTTCATGTATTTGATAACTAATAACTATAATACACTTACTTGATCCTTTATGTGTTTAATTTTTAAGTGTTTCTACAATTAGAGTTTCATAGCCCAAGAAACGTGATAAAATCAATTTCGTTTTTTTGCTTGCCTAAGTTTTTATAATGGCGTTGATAAAATCCATGGTTTTATCAATACCCTAGCAATGAAAAACTTTTCTTGAAATCAATATTTACTTAAAAAATTCTCTTCAACCCAAATGCCAAAAAATATGTTTTTTCAATTCCATTGTTCTGCCTGTCGGTCTTTCAGCCAAATCTACTTACCCGATTGACTTAAAGTTTTGGTCAAAATTTAAGGGTTATGTGGGGATGACCTGGGGTTTCAAAATACGAAACTAAATGATATAGGTGGAACTAAATTCGGTTACACTTTACTAAAGAATGAAAGATTCATAACGAGTAAAAGAAATTTACCGATTTTTTATTAATTACCATAATTTGAAATAGTCTTATATTCAAAACGTAATCTACCTATACTCTGAAGCCAAATATTTGCGACAGGACTACAAATTATATTATCAAGTACGTAAAAGTAAGTTTTATGAACGATAATTTAGAATTTATTTTAGTATTACGCTCTTATTCGCTAAGTTTAGTCAAACCGCATGTATCAATCAATCTATTTGCTTTTTAAGGTTAAAATTAAGGCAATAAGCTATGTTTTATTTAGCATAATACGTAAATGAGCTTGAATTTCAAAATTTTTTTTATTATTACAAGTAATTAAATTTCATTGGCTCAATAACTGAAATATTTGTCCTGATGACTTATTATGATTTGCTTATTGTAAATAAAGTAAAAGCTACTTATGAAATATTTTGCATTCATTCAATTTCGTTTTCAATATCCCTCGTATCTTCCAAACTGATCCATATCCACCATCCACTTTCGTTTTTGGGTTATCGATCGTCAGCCTCAGCTGTTTTTGTTAGGTTGGAGTTGGTTTTGTGTGAGTGTTAGTAGAACAGCAATATTTTCAATATCTGTATTTAAGAAAAAAAAGGTAGGTTGTTTTGTATGCAATGTATGCAATTCTGAACTCTATAAGTTTGATATAAAATAAATTGTATTATTTACAGCTTTGCCATAAATTTTCCACGATTCGAAAAAGTATAGATAAGATGAATGGTTTCCTATTTCGCCGTGTTTGTTTAGGTTAGTAGCGATGATGTCAAGTTCTTCAAAAAAGTCAATATTCAGGAATAAACGGGTTCTCCAAATAACTTTGAATTATAATTATTATGCTAGACATTGCTTTATTTTGGTATATACCTATTAAGTTTATAAATTTTCTTTCCAAGGATACGTGCATATCAAATACCTGCAAATATTGTTTAAGCTTTTCCCATATTGGATAGGTACTGTTTTATATATATATATATATATATATATATATATATATATATATATATATATATATATATATATATATATATATATATATATATATATACATGTTAGATAAGACATTAGATAAATAATTCAGACAGGAAATTGGGCTTTCTGAGATTGTTCGGTATTTTAATTATAGACTTCTGATTAAATGTTATATTAGATAATCAGATTAATAATATATAATTTTGGTTTTATGTTAGTTTCAAATGTATGTTTTATTTACTATTTCAGGTTTAGAAAGGACAAGTTATAAATTAAAAGATTTTAATTACAATTCGATCTTTTGTACTAAAGTTCCAATTATTTTTCTTAATGAGTTTAACACTCGGTTCAACAACAAAGGCCTCTGCGGACGTCGAATAGGATACCAATGTAAGTTTTTTTTAAATAGAATGTAGAAAAACGTATTTCTTTTGAATCTATTCTTATCTAACGAATATTTAATAATAAAAATCGAACTTATCTTTTGAAGCACCAACAAAAATTGAAATAATGGAGGCGTTTGGCAAATTATAGATTTTCCTTAATTTATTGCGACAATTTAAGGAATTTAGATGGTTAATGACCGAGGGGTGGATAACTAACAAAAGTCTGTTTACAGGCCAGCCAAAGTTTTTAAAACATGACTTATAAGTAATTATAAGTCGGCTAAAGTCTTTTAGATGACTTAAAAGTCTCTTAAAACTCCTCAAATATATTAAAAGTCCCCCGGAAGTCTTAAAAGTTCTCCAAAAGACTTAAAAGTCCCCCAAAGTTAGTTAAAATTCCTATAGAGGAATTTAAATTTGACCTATATTCAGTTAAACTCTTCGATTTGAAAGTCTTCCCAGTTTTTTTTAAAGTAACTGAGATTTATGTTTTACATATCGAAATGGGAAAACAAAAAATTTGTCTTTAACAATAACTAATAACTAAAAATGATAATAGGGATATGGGTATCATTTAAATTATTGCTTTTTTATAAACTACATACATACATATAGACTAAATGGCTTAACACATGATTTCGTCATTCACTCTTTATTTAAAATCTATACTTTGCTTCTCTTGCATTGGAAAATTCCGTTGTGTGGGTCAAGAAGTTCGGTTCGTATTTTGAACTGATCATTTCTCTAGAACAGTGGCCCATTTATTTACGTATTTGATAGTCAATTTACCAAGCATTTATTAAGATATGTTTGTGTAAATTTTGTCGCTTATTATTGCGGAAAATATTTTGTGCTTTAACGGGATGCATATAATATGCCGATGTTTTCATGGATCAGCGTAGATTTCGCCTTTAGGAATCAAATAGGTAACACCACTGACTAGAAACGTATCCATAGACATTCATGGTCATTCAGTATCCTGCTAAAATTAATGGCTGGTTGTGGATAGACATATGTGAACTTCTTGTACCAACATTTCTGGATCCCATCACGGCCAGGCGGCTTCCAGTTGGTTCACTGGTTTTTCAGTGTCAAATTTAGTAACACTACTATCTTTCATTTTTGTGCCACGGAGCCTGTCGGCTTCGGTTTTTATCCACTCAATCTCATCTACTATCTCCATTTCTTTCCTGCTTCGAGTTTGAGCTTTTCTTGTAGCACAGCCCGTTTTGTTATTGAGGCTGCGGTAAACGTTTCCTTTGCTGGTTTGTTTTGGTCCGTTCTCTCATGACTATAGATACTCACGTGATCTTATTGGTGTTATCTCATAACTTCTGTTTTAATGGGGGTAGAAGGTCAACTGAGGGATTTTTAAGTTGGACCCCTTTTAGCTGTTTTGCGTGTTGAAGAATTTCTTTGGAAAGTTTTTCCAAAAGTTTCTTGTCAATATTTTTGAGTAGTTGTTGTGTTTTACCGATTTGAATTTGAAGCTTATCTATTTTTTTTACAATTTCCTTTTCCATGGTGGTGGTGCTTTTGCTCCAGAATTTGAACATTTTCTGAATGAAATATTTGATGATTTTGTAGAACACATGTGACAACTGCGGTGCGTATGTTATAACATTTCCAAATGTACGTATAACTATTTAGTTTATAGTAGCACTGAAGCAATTACAAAATTTGGCTAGTTATCTAGTTACTGATTTTTATGGACTGTTACCGTCACCGTCGTCCTGTCGAATCACTTTACGAGTTGGATCTTTCTATATTTACGTATCATGCACTTTATAGAAGAAAGACTTTATTAATAGGGTGAAACTATTAAAGGTGACATATTTTAAATATATAATTAGATTTAGATAATAAGATACTAGCCTTCTTTATTGATGAAAATAACAATTTTTTTCTTTTACAATACAACATTTTGTTTATCTGGTTTCATCTTTGAGTTCATTTCATTCACGTTTTCTTTCTTTTAAAATATCAATTTGACACTTTGAGAACATTTGAACTAGTAGAAAGTTTCAGCTTACACAGCTCTTCGTTTATCATTTATTAAAGCTGCTTTCCTTTATGTTTGCTTTATATGGAATGTTAAACGGATATTTTGTTGCTGGTTTTTCATTATTTTAAGCCCATTAGTAATCTGAAACGAATTTGAACATTACATTGCAACTAAATATAACCTTTCAAGACTTTTATGTATCAATATTACATACCTCAAATACCTTTTATGTATCATTCTTACATACCTCAAATGTTTTATTTATAATTCGTTGTAATACATTTTGTAAAGCATGTTTAGCATCTCAAAATTAAGGCAAAATAATTTTGTTTTTGTTTTGTTTACAAATATTTTGAATTTGGACTTTCTCTTCTGTCACTATCGCTTCTTATTTTTCAGCATCTAGCCAACTTTGACAATGTCTGGTTTTTCGTTTTAGGTGATAATTTTGGTTCTGCTCAGGAGCAATTCGCCAGCTCTATTCGAGGGGACACTACATATTACCGGGTTCTGAATATCTTTTACAAGTGGCGCCAGGGTCCGGCATAGCTTAAAAACTAACCTGATTTACCTCAAATTTTGATCACAAATTAAGAGTCATATGGAGATGATATGGTAATATTCGGGTAAAAATACAGTATGACAAAACAAAAGTGAAATGTTAAAAAAATTATTACGGAAAACTAACTGATTCCAGATTTTATTAAAATATTTTTTATGTGTCAATCTTACATACCTCAAATGTTTTATTTATAATTCATTGCATTACATTTTATAAAGCATGTTTAACTTATCTAAATTAAGGCAAAAAAATTATTTTTGTTTTGTTTAGAAATATTTGGAATTCGGCCTTTCTCTTCTGTCACTATGGTTTCTTATTTTTCAGCATCTAGCCAGCTTTGACATTGTCTGGTTTTTCGTTTCAGGGTATAATTTTGGTTCTGCTCAGGAGCAATTCGCCTGCTCTATTCGGGGGGACAGTGAATATTACCGCGTTCTGAATCTCTTTTACTAGTGGCGCCAACAGTGAACACCACTGTAATTATAACTTTATGACGTTAGGCTGGCATAAGTTCCTTCTGAAGTGAGGAAGAATGGTGGAAGGGGAATGTCAAACTTCTTAGAATTTTCTGGAGATGATTGTCTCGGCCCTATTTCTTGGCTCTCCTTGGAGGTGCGAAATGTGCCCGGCGTTATAAAAGTGCCTTAATGGACCAATTTTTGTTTAAACATACTGAAAGTATGTCCTAATTTTTTTAAAGTGTAGTGCCATTAAAAAACTAAGGCCTATATATGGGCATCGTCTGGCCCTAAATTTTGGTCCCTTTTTGTTTGGTGACCGGTGACGTCGAAGGAGCCCTCTAGATGACTATGACTAGAGGTAAGGCAATGTTTCTGAATAGTTTTGTTGTAAATAACTTGTTTTTACACATACCGTGTCGATTTCATTTTTATACAAACAATCGTGTGTAGGGTTTCAAGTTCAATTTGCCATTTCAAATTACAGTTCCAAGTTTATGGTCTAATTTTTGGTTTACATAAACCAAAAGTTCTACAAATGGTTTGAAGTTCCTTCTTATAAGACTATGAGGATTTAATTCCTAATTTTATATTTATAAATTATAAATAGGGTAGCATATAGGAACGTAAGTAACCTATTTTTTTTGTAAAACAGCCATGGCGAAAGCTTTTATTTTTTTATAACTTTTCTTTTACGGCATCGACAGTGCAGGAAAGAAAAAAATCATGAAATTGTGACTTCCCTGTGCGCTATTAAATTTAATTTTTATATTTAGATATTTGCGTCATAATATTTCGCCAGATGTTCACAGTTCACATTTTCTTTATGTATTTATTTTTATCTCTTAATATCACTTAAATTGTAAAATCTAAACTAAATTTCACATTTTAATTTTTGTTTATAAAACAATTCTTGAAAACAAATAAAACATGGGATTTTTGGCATGTACCTTAATCTTGCTGGGTCTGCATAGGAGTAGAGAGTTCATTCCACAATAATCTGGTAACACTCTCTTAAAATCGGTTTGCCACTTCTACTTGAATGTTCGGCGGCTTCTCGCTCAGTATATAGCCGTGTGTATAGCTCCAGTATAGGTGTGGTTTTGAGTGTTTGGTGAAATTTCTAGTATCACTTCTTGTCTTATCTGGTTTAAATCAACTTCATACATTTGTATCAGCTTCAACAAGACCAGCATGGGCTTGCCTCCTCACCGTGTTTCTTATTAGGCCGAACTTCCCGACTATTCCGAGAGGGACTCCGGCCCCGTCCGCCACGATTTTGATGCTATTCTGTTACCTGCCACCACACGGTTTTATTATTATTATATTATTACTATTATTATTATATCATTATTATTATATTATTATTATATTATTACCCATAAACTTGCGAACTACTCGGGATGTCGCCGGTAGCACTGCCTTTTGCATGGCCTGAAAAGGATGTTCATTAAGACCAAGCTTCTTGATGTTCTGGAGTAAGTTTTTTGGGATAACTTCTGTTATTGACATAATGAAAGGCGGTGTTCGGACGCTCTTCATTCCCCACTGCGTCCTGATCTGTTTCTTTAAGTCACGATATTTTCCAATCTTTTCTGCATATTTCTGACGTAAATTATGAATATTCGGTATAGCCACCTCTATCAAAGTTGTTTTTCTTGCACTTTTATCTACAAGAATAAGATCTGGTCTATTATTATAGTTAGTTTGGTATGTCAAGATAGTGCGGTGTCACTAGAACTTGTAAAGATTAATTTCTAAAATTGGTACACTCGCAGCGAACATTTGACATACCCCTGTGATATGTTGTATGGTCTCTGACATCCGACAACCATACCTGCAGCTGTCATTTACCACTGTGGCATTTCTCGTTA
The DNA here is from genome assembly GCA_030620095.1 of Kuschelorhynchus macadamiae. Classification (NCBI taxonomy): domain Eukaryota; kingdom Metazoa; phylum Arthropoda; class Insecta; order Coleoptera; family Curculionidae; genus Kuschelorhynchus; species Kuschelorhynchus macadamiae. Next base: position 627,669 of record JAUTXW010005489.1, read on the forward strand.
TATATTTTAAGTAGTTACTGGTTGGAATTGGCTGATTTTGTATGGCAACTAGGAAATCCGTTTCAGGAAACTTCCGTTTCGACATTAGCTAATAGTTTGCCGCTATGTTGTCGACGTAATCCTGACTGACGTCATTTAAATGTCGGCCAGGCAGAGGCTATTCCCTCCAACACTGCAGTTTCTCATCTATGGATTCGTAATGAGTTGAAACTTGCTATTCTTTTAGCTGCAAAGGCGTAAAGTGATCCGAATAACATATAATCCGATGTAAGTTAGATGTGCGTGCTTTTTTTTGAAAATAGCTTCGTATTTTGGTGATTTCTTGGTCTAGCTGCATTGATATATCTGTTAATCCTCTTCCGCTTTGATCCCGTGGAATTGTCGTACGTTCTATGGCACTTCTTGGATGATGTGTTTGTGCCTTTGTGAGTAGAGTTCTGATGTTTCGCTGCAGGTTATTGATGTCAGTGTTGGATCACTTAATAATCCTAAATGAATAGCTAAGCACAGAATAAGCGTAGGTGTTAATTGCCCTAGACATATTTTGTTGTTAAGTTTTTATTTTAGCAAATGTCTTATTCTTCTTGTAAACTCGCTTGTCAGTTCATCCTTCATTACTCGGTGATTTATACACTGCCCTTGCTTTATACCAAGATATTTGTAGGTATCTCCATGTCGCATTGCATACTCTCACTCTTCTGCACCTTAAATCCATCCTGCTGAATCCTACCCTTTCTTATACTGACAGTTCTGCATCTGATCCTGCCCGTTCTTGGTAGTTGCCACTAGTTTTAAATCGTCCGTATATAAAAGATAGTTTAACTCAATTTTTTCTCTGTTGTTCTTTTTGATTCTAAACCCATAACCAGTAGAATTTAAAAGTTTAGACAGGGGGTTCATTGCAATACAAAACCGTAACGGATTCAGTAAATCACCTTGAAAAATACCTCGTTTTGTTGGTAGAGGATTAGTTTTGATGTGAATATTGGTATCATTCAAGTGAATAGTAGTGTGCCAGGTTGGCATGGCATGTTCCAAGAAATATATTATACAGGGATTAGTATTGTACATTTTTAGTACTTTGATAAGCCGCTCATGCGGTATAGAGTCGAACGCTTTTTTATAATTAATATAAGCCATAAAAAGATTTCTCCGCTCAGAGTAAGCTTGATTACAGATGACCGACAATTATCAGTTTCTCTTTACAATCTATAGGGTCTTTAGCACAACCCTTTTGCTGTATAAATATTATTTTGTTATGTTCACAATGTGTCGATATCCTTAAAGTTATACAGGATGGTATCAGCTTATAAAGCGTTGGAGGGCAAGTAATTGGGCGATATTTAGAAGGATCGAGCGTGTTGCCTCGGTCTTTTGGAAGAAGGTAGGTAACCCCTCGAGTAAGGAACGATGGCATAGTTTGGGGTTCCTGCGTTAGATTATAAAGAAAAGATGAACATTTTTCGTGTGAGGACCTGAGTTTCTTTAACTAGTAATTATGTATTCCACCAGGGCTTGAGGCTTTCCAGTTGTGTACCCTTTTAAGGATGCTCATAATTTCCTCAGTTGTGAAAGGATTATACTGCATTTGATTACATTCCCGAGCAGTTATATTTTCTATTTCAATCCAGCTTGCGCTTAAATTAGATGTTACGGAGGTAGATAATTGCTCCTTCCAAAAATGTTCAACTACTTTATTACTAGCATATTTTGTATTATTTTCTTTTCGTATCTTTATTGAGGGATCTACAAAATCCCTTTTCTGATCTTGCAAATAAAGCGTTATTATACTTTCTCTTATTGCTTATTTTATACCTTCTCAGATGACTGCTGACTTTTTATTTAAGAGTATCGAGGCATTGAATAGCTGTAATACTCTCTTGATCTTGGCGGGCATATACTCTAGTACGTTGGATTGTCGTTCTTAACCCATTTGCATAAACAGTCAATCTTCCAATATCCTTCCTAAGATGGTCAATTTTATTTTGCAATCTTTTTTCTCAGGCTGGCGTTTGTTGCTCTGCCATTGAGCCTATTTCTTCTTTTCTCGTTGGTAATTTAAGTCCCATTGATTTAGTAATTGAGAGTGCTGAACAATAAATGATCATGTGCAGATATTCTAAAATGTCAACTTATGGAACAATGTCAGGTAATATTCGGTTGTTCATGTAGTATTGCACGTTTTTTGGAAGCCTTGCGCCTAGGCAAATGTGGTCTACTTAGTGGATCTGTGCCACAATACTCCAATATTGCTTTTTCATTTGTGTTTCAAGGTTTTGGTAAAGTTGGTCGCTTTTATTATTCTGGCTATCTTCTTGTTGTTGCTCCTGACTATTATTTTCAGGTTGTTGTCCTGGTGTCTCGGCCATCACTATTTGTGTTTAAATTGTCCATTTCCAGTAAATAATTTTTGTGGTCACTCTTGATGGCATTGACTCTCGCTTCAGGAATTAACTTATTTCCGATAACTCTATATTGATCTGCTACACGCTGTTCAGATATTTGGAACTGTGGGTATTCTCGGCAAAGTTCTAGGTGTAATCTGATATCGATATTCGATCATGTCATGTTCTAGTTGTGTGACCCTGTAAAATTAACTCATTATAGTTTCGTTAATAGAGCTTCTTCATTTCATGCGTATTTTGTGTCGTCCCTCTAAAGTGAGTGCTGACTGGAATTCCTGCGAAGCACCTTCGTCGGGCGGAGTCTGTGATCTTTGGTGACTTCCTTGTGTTTGGTTATTATTCTTTGGTTCGGTGCTGATTTCTGGTGTTAGTAATTCAAAATGTCCCTCCGCAGGTCCATCACTTAAAAGTAAATATATTGTACCAGGGTGCTGTTGCTTATTTATTATTGTTGGCTGGCCTATCATTATTACTTTCTTCGCTTTTGTCTTTCTTTGCCTATTTTATATGTGAAAGTTAAGTTCTTGAGTTTCAGCGAGAGGGAATATCTCAAGACTTGCGCCATATGTTGTAAATTTTTGCATGTGTGCATCTTCAATTAGCACATAATTCTGAGGCTCCGACCAGTTTTGCCTTATATATCTAAGCGCTGTTTCTGTTATATCCTTGTGTTTGTCTTGTCTATACATGTATAGGTCGACGGACCTGAAGAGGTAACTTCCATCTCCAATTATGTTCGATCTTAAAAAGCTCGTATCAGAGGTATGTTCGGCTGTCGCATTTTTATTGACAAAAGTCACAACCTGTTCAAATTCTGTCTCCACTAACTCTAATGCTGTCACCCTCAATAGTGGCTCCAAGAATGCCCGGGCTATCCCTAGGCAACGGCTTTTTTCCGAGGGTTCAGGTTTGCACCATTTTCATGGGTTTGCTACCATTTACCCTTGGTACCCTTGGGTGACTCGGACCGTGCAGTGTTGCGACTACCCCTTGAGGGTAACTCAGGACGTGGGGGCATTATTCCCAAAAGCAATCTTGCGACTATCCCCGTGCGTGGTTATTATTATTATTATTATTATTTCTACTAAGTATAATAATAACTAAGCTCATATTCCTGAACCAAGTCTAGCGGTGCGTGCGCGTAATGATGGCACTTTAGGTAGCGCCTTCATCATTTTGTACAAAATAAATAATCTTAAATTATCCTATTTACAGACCGCCGCGCCATATCGAATTTGTCATCTTCGTGGATCTTTTTTGCGGACAAATTAAATTATCTTTAAACATTTCTAACTTAATTAACATGACTTTAACTTAAATAGTATCTAATTAACAGATTATTTTCAGATTAAATTGACTTTACTAATTAAAAGTATTAGGCCTAATTATTAAGCCAAAATGAATATTTTGGGATTAAGTTAAAATTATTCCACAAAAGTTAATGATTTGTTTTGCCTTGGGCAAGAAGATTCCTATCTAAAAATTATCTAAAGACGTTTATTGTCATATAGATTAAGGATCTTCACATAATTTGCCTAATCTTTGGTCTTAAAATAAGAGTTCTTACTAATTTCACATTTAACGAAAATCTGATAATTTATTATAAATTTATATAAATTTCATCAGGTTTACATTTCTTGACTATTATAACAAAATTTTTCAGCGCCGTGAAAACTCAACACTGTGAAGTAAAAAATGTCATGTCTTAGTTTAATTTTGGCTCATAAACTCTTAACGTTTTTTATTGTAACAAGTGTGGCATTGTGTGTTACTACTATAATATTAGGTGTAAATGTGACTAACTTAAAAAATGAATTAGTTGATGAAAGGGAGAAAAATATGGACAACGGTACAGGTAACATATTAAAACGAGGAATATTTAAAGGATTTGTTTTTTATGAACACAAGTTATCAATCCATTACAAAGAAGACACGTTAGACTCTTTCTCAATTATTTTATTTATTCAACCGTATTTTTCAGATTATAATCTGTATATGCAAACATTCTTTGAGAATGAAATAATATAGTGGTAGTAATCAATTAATAGGTATAATTAATATTGACCTTTATGGCCTAAAAGAGCATATTTTAGATAAGTCAATAGGGTCAACTGTTAACCAGGATGTTTCTTTTAACTGGTCAATATATATTCGCTTGAACAGGGCCTATTTTTTCAATAGCCCAGATAGGCTCGTTCTAGGGCCCCAGGCTCAAACCGTGATTTGTTTTAACAACAGTACATATCACATTTAATCTGAAAATGTAAATGTAAAATATTATTTCATATTTTCTAGCTTGTTTACCTTAGATTCTCACTATTTTAAAACTGTTTTTGAATTGAAAGATATATTTTTAAATATTTGCTTCAATTAATTTAAAGTTAAATATTTTTATTCAGTTCAAAAAAAGATTTTTGTTTGTTTATCATATCCCTATTTAAATATTATTGTATATTAACTGTGCTGTGCCATGTACAGGGTGTCCCATTTTCGTAGGTTTTACGGGGTTTCCAGCTTATGAGTAGAGATAGAGAGATGCGGTTTTCGCGACACCGTGCTACTTTTCGATGAAACTAAAGAGGCCGCAAACAGATTTGCCCTAACCATTTTAGTTTCCGTGCTACAGGGTGATTTTGAAAATTTGTCATTTTCGGACACCCCCTGTAACTCAGCTATCGTAAAATATATTTAAAATGTTTCAACTGGTATTTATAGATTTTTTCACGTAGAATTCAGTGGCGTACTCAGATTTTTGCTGAGAGTCATAGTTTTTGACATATTGGCATAACCTACTATTTTTTAAATGGGACACCCTATATATTATTTTTTCATCTTATTCTTCGTGTCGAGAGCTTTTCAAAAACATACCATAAGTCATATTTATTTTCATAAATAACATGAAAAAATGCATTTTTCTTTAAACGGATTTATGGCATAGCAGATCAATCGAAATAAGAGAAGGTGGCTGTGGAGCCATGGAAAAAGTTAACAAATATTTATTAACGAAATAACAAAGTAACAGCATCAGAAAAAATTAGGAAGTAGGTAAAAGGTAATAATTATAATTTCATTAAAACTACAAATATTGTTCAAATTGTAGACCCTTATGTGTCCTACAAGTGTGACAAACTTTAAAAATTCTTTTTAATGCATTTTCTATTGTAAATGACTGTCTTTGTAACTCTGCAAAAGCGTTTTCGGTGGCCATTCTTAGTTGTTCTAAGTTTTCGTATCGCCTTACATAAACCTTGTTTTCTAAATAACCCCACAAAAAGAAATCTAAAACTGAGAGGTCAGGGGATCGTGGTGGCCATCGAACAGGTCCGTGTGTTCCTATCCATCTTCCAGGAAAATGGTCGTTAAGCCAGTTTTGACTTATTCTGGCATTGTGGGCTGGAGCTCCGTCTTGCTGGAAATAAATCCTATTTAGTTGAGCCAAGGGAACATCATCCAAAATTCCTAATGCGTCTTCTAGGATTCGCACGTAACCAATCGAATTCAGATTTCCTTCATATATTTGGTAAACTATTTTTCGGTTGAAAATAAAACAGGAGACATTGAATCCAAATCTGCCCTGACGCTCCCTAGGAAAAATAACATGGTTGTTTTCTTGACTCCAAAATCGCGTGTTGTGTCTATTTAAAATCCCTGAACTAGTAAAATGTGCCTCGTCTGACCAAATAATCTTTTTTTCAAAATCGATATCTTCTGCCTTCATATTTATAAACCAATTGCAGAACTCCAATCTGCGCTCTGCATCACCAGGATGCAGATGATGCACAAGTTTGTATTTATAGGGTTTGAATTTGTGCTTTTTCAAAATTTTCTGCACTTTGGTTTTCGGTACACCCGCCTCTTCGTTTATTTTCCTGCAAGATGTTTCAGGAGCTGTCTGAACGAGGGCTAAAACGTTGACCTCAGATTCTTCGTTGTCTTTATTGTAAGTTCGCGATCGAGGCTTGTTAAAAGATCCATATTGGCAAAGATTATTTTTAATTTTTTGAAAAATTCTTTTTTCTGGTTGTCTTCTCTCGGGATATCTAAGATAAAATAAAGCGAACCAATAAAGTCAAAATGCAGGAAGATAAAAAAGAACTAACCTGTTCAGATAAAGCTCTGCCGCCTGATCTGCATCTTCATTAGACAATATAAAACACGCGTTCATATCATATTTCTCAAAATATTCAAATTTTTGATTCTGAGCCATATTAAAAACAATAATTATAATAGACGTCAAGAAAAATTTAAACGCAATAATGCCAAAAATGACAGGAGTAATGGCTGCCTGATCATATTTTTGTTGGCGTTGCCATGGCTACCACAGCCACCTTCTCTTATTTCGATTGATCTGCTATGCCATAAATCCGTTTAAAGAAAAATGCATTTTTTCATGTTATTTATGAAAAGAAATATGACTTATGGTATGTTTTTGAAAAGCTCTCGACACGAAGAATAAGATGAAAAAATAATATATAGGGTGTCCCATTTAAAAAATAGTAGGTTATGCCAATATGTCAAAAACTATGACTCTCAGCAAAAATCTGATTATGCCACTGAATTCTACGTGAAAAAATCTATAAATACCAGTTGAAACATTTTAAATATATTTTACGATAGCTGAGTTACAGGGGGTGTCCGAAAATGACAAATTTTCAAAATCACCCTGTAGCACGGAAACTAAAATGGTTAGGGCAAATCTGTTTGCGGCCTCTTTAGTTTCATCGAAAAGTAGCACAGTGTCGCGAAAACCGCATCTCTCTATCTCTACTCATAAGCTGGAAACCCCGTAAAATCTACGAAAATGGGACACCCTGTACATTGTTTGTTTTTGTTGTATTCAGTGTATCCCAGATTCGCTTCTCTATTCGGCTCCTATTATATCTACAGCAAATGTTAAATGAGAAACGTTTTAGAGGAAACTTAGCGCATTCGATATCTGGCTTCAGATTTACGATCTGGTAATTGGTTTTGGAAATATCGCGGAAAAACGGAAAATGGAGGATTTCATTTTTCGTCAGTAAATCCAAAACGGTAAATTTGGCAGCTGTCTAAATATGACATTTTTCGGACACTTTTTTAAGACGAATAATGTATGACATGTCTCCATCGTTTTTTGTTATCCCGCCTCATCTTTCATTTTTCTTATTACCGCCATATTGGATTTCTCAATTTTTGGAAAGGGAGTATCGAAATATCACACTCCGCAAAGTTAGGTCTTTTTTTTTAAGAGGCCATGATTTATTTGTAACAAAAGTGAGCTTTGACTTTGCCGTTATATAATTCAAAGTATCAAAGTTGAGGTTTAATAATAGTACGCTTTTCTCTCAGTAAAATAATGAATTTGACACAAAAATTGTCAAGACCTGTTGAAAAGGACCGGTATTCCCTATTTAAATGAAGACAAGTTTGACATGTTAGCGCTGTATTTGCAGTTACACAGGAGCGCCGACATTACCTCAGCAAAATATTTGGAGGTTACCCCGAACGACGGCGACGGCAGCCTAATAAAACCCAATTCAGAAAAGTCGTAGTTAATTTACTTAACCATGAAGCGGAAGGAAATATTTTACAAGCTATCAAGGAAAAACCTAGTGCAACGGTAAGAACTGTGAAACAGGAAATTTATGTGCTAAAATCAACGGTACAGAGTGTTAAAAAGAATAAGTACCATCTATACAAACCCATAATAGTTCAAGGACTTAAGGAAACTGATTTTCTAAGACGACAACGCTTCTGTGGGTGGTATACTAGGAACTGTAATGAAAATTCCGATTTTGTAAGTCATGTCTTGTGGTCCGATGATAATAGGATTACGAATTGTGGAGTTTTTAATAGTCACAACAGTCATCATTGGGCTGTGGAAAACCCTCACGAAGTGGCAGAGAGTAAGGAAGTAACCTTTGGTGTGGGGTCATTGGTAATTTAATCTAACTTCCCTTTTTTAATTGGGCCCAGGAAATCGACTTATAGGAGCATTTTTGCTTGACTACAACCTAAACGGACATAGATATCTAGAGCTTTTGCGAAACCAGGTTGTATCGGCTTTACGAGCCACTCTAACGGAAGATGAGTTTAGAAGAACCTGGTTTCAACAGGATGGATGTGCACCTCTCAACACCATTCAAGTTAGAATCTTCTTAAGAGAGCAGTTTGATGAAAGAATTATTTCCTTAAATGTTTCCAATATCTTGTTGTACCAAAAAACACAGTCACCAATTGTCAAAAATGTCGATGCAAATGGACGTCATTTTGCAAATCTGTAAATTAATGTAACCTAGGTACGAAGTAGTTAAGAACTTATTTAGATTTTTTTATTCGTTTTTACGTTCTTGTGGTATTGAAAATTCAATGTGTTTATTGTTTTACTTATTAACGTAATCTTGTGAAAAATAAATCATGGCCTCCTTAGGAAAAAATTTAGATCTAATTTTAGGAAGTGTGATATTTAGATTATACTCAAATCTTTTATGCACTTATGAAACATCACTAGACCGGAAATTTTACGCTCCTTCCAAAAATAAAAAAATGCAATATGGCGGCTGTAAGAAAAATGAAGGTTGAGAGTGGTTGCGGGATAACAAAAGACAATGGAGACTGTCGTAAACGCCATCGTCTTAAAAAAAGTGTGAATAATGTGACATTTTGACAGCTGTCAAATTTACCATTTTGGATTTACTGGCAAAAACGAAATCCGCAATTTTCGGTTTTTCCCCTAAAACTCTTCCCCATTAACCTTTGCTGTAGGTATAATAGGAGCCGAGATCCCTATATAGAGAGGCGAATCTGGGATATACTGTATAATTAATGTGTTATAATACGTACCGTCAATTTTAAATGTAATAAGTTATGCTACAAGTTTTTGAGCGTATAATTGTAAAACAATTTACTTATTTATCTTGTTTAACATAAATATTCCAATGAACATTGTCCCTTAAAATATAAAAAACATATTTAACAACAATTCTTAGCTTTTAGAGTGCTGAAGGTGACCTCATTGAGGTCGAAACGTCGACCAATTATATCAATATGTGTTTATTGACCGTTTTATTGACCATCATCCAACCTAAAACACTGCCAAAATTATTATTGTGGTCACTAAAAATAAATCTGAAAGTATCCCTGTCCTCTCCTTTTAGCTTGAAGCTGATGGAGGTGGTCTTCTAATTTTCAAAAAACGATAAGACATTTAATTTTGATATATTTGGTCAATATAAAATATACACAAAACACAGATTTTTAATTTGATACGAGAAGAGAAATGTGTGTGGTGACATTAGGTGAGGTGCTTGTTATAGAGAGGATTGATCAAGATATCGATCAATTCATAGTCCATCGAGGATCTGTAAGAGCTTTCTATTTGATCGGACATCAAATGATAGAACTCACATTGCCTGTCTCTGCAAGGACCAAAATTTGAGGAAGGACCACATCGTGGAACCAAGTTTGGAACTTATAGAATGACTAGAATCACCGTTCTTCTAGTATTGTAAGTGCAATTGATTTTCTCATATTGATGTCGATGGATAATATAATTGCCGACTTAACCAGTCTTCATTTATCACCTTTAGCAGACTCTGTTCAAACGAGAATATTTAAACTGCGTTCCAGTTTTTGATGGATATGCAAACGATTTGAATAGATATATATCTACATGTCAATCACTTATAGATACATTTTACGACACAACTAATGTACAAAATTTTTAAAATGTTTAGTTGTTAAATTCTTGAATAGGTAAACTCGCTGGTCAGTTAAACTAGTCGTTAATATACAAAATGTAACAACGTGGAAAGAACTTAAAGACACATTAAGAAGAAATTTTGCAAAATTTGGTTATGAGAAAACAAAATCTTGATGAAAAATCAAACGATTTTCTGTGTTCATTCATTGACGCGCATGAAATAATGAATTGAGCAAAAAACTTAAAGTGACAATACAATTAATTAATTAATAAATTATTTTCCAAATAAAAATAAACTGGGACCGCTGTCATTAAAAAATAATACTAATACCAGTAGCCATAGCATCAAAATTTCCAATCAAATTTTGTTCAGAAACCATTTTTTAATGCGAATATGCCACACAGTGCATTTAGGCTCAATTTTCCATTTCAGCCTATAAATATAAAACCTAATTTTAACAGACCCCAACAACACCAAAACCGATGTCAGGTGTAGAAACAGCTGTATTTAAACCGTTTGTTAATAAACCACCGTAAAATAACCAACAACAAAATTCAAGGTTTTATCCTGAAAATCAAAGATATAATCCATCTAAATTTGCTTTCGAAGAACTTCACAATACAGAAACTTAAAACATGCCCTATTATGATCAATATTCGTATGAAGAATGTCCACATTCTAGTCCATACGATTCGTATCAAAATATGTACTACGGTCAAAACTATTTTAGTTAAAATACTGAATATTACGAATCCCAGTAATTATTCCAAATAGTTTTTCATTTGTACTTTTTACCAATTGTAAGTTTAAGGTTGTTATAACGAGAAATACATTGTTACTCAAAAATCAAATGTATTTTACACATCCCTTGGACCCATGCCAAGAAGTTGTGTCCAGCCTATTTCTTTGCAAGAAAGAAGACCTCACACATATCACTCCAAAAAGTACTTTTGCAGTACAGCTCTTACAGACCACAAAAAGCACCTCTACCTACCAACAAATTAACGTCACAATAAATCGACCTTTAATCGATCAGTTGGATAATTCCAATCAATGGATTGCAGTTCTTGCACAATACTGAGTTAGTAGAACTGCATTGTGACTCCCAAGTGGAACACCAGAAAGTACGGGGAAGCTACATGTTAACCCTCCCAACGGGATACCAAGCAAAAATCAACGATATGTCGATTATCAATATTCAAAATGAAATCAATATCGGTCGATATCCTGTTTCCGGACTTCCAAGATGTACCAGAACAAGACTTTCTCATCCTGGACTTAAGTTTCCATATACCAGAAATCAAATTAGACGAACTGCATAAAATAAAACACAAAATTTAAGAAAACCATGTCCCGGGACTTTTTGACCAAATACCAAAATTTCCGAGCACATGGACAATTTTTATGTACACCTTTTTACTAATCATTTTTGGATACTACCCACTATCAGGGTTAGTTAAATATTAAATCTAACAAGGAAAGTGTTATCTGACCATCCAACCAAATGCTGACATTGCATATTGGATGACCACACAGCATCAAAGCGAAATAATTTAATTTTTAATTTCATTGTTTTCTACATAGTGTGTATTTTTTAAATAAACATGCTTTAAAAAAGGCGATTCTGAAGTGAAAATTTTTCTACGACTGTCAACAAAACCTTTATATGTTAGTAACTTCGGAACGTATAGTGCAACTACAAAGCTCCCATTGTGCACGGGTATGTTTTAACAAAGGTGGTGTTGACCGGCGCCGGCGCCGCGCCAACATTTCATAGCAATCGCCTAGCAACACAGGCAATCCAAATACAAACAAAATAAATGATAATATAATTATTATTTACAAATAAGATTGAGTTTGAGTGTTTTATGGTTATTAAAAGATTGTTATGTAATAGTAGCAATCGTAGAAAAAGTGTAGCGTAAAACTCGCATGGAATGACCATTTCCTACCCGTATGATTTGCAGCACGAGCCGCAGGCGAGTACTCGTAAGAAATGGAAATGTATTCATATCATTCCGTGCTCGTTGTACAATAATAAAGTTTTTTTTTTACTTAACGCCAGTATTAATCAAAATAGAAATATATTGCAAACTTTTTATATTATTCTTTTTTTTTAGTGACCACTAGCAGTATTCCCACATCGACACCAATTTCTACAACTACTGAATCAACCACTACAGATATGTCAAAATATCGCTTACCAACTACGGTCCGCCCAACTTTATATGATCTTTATTTATATCCAGATTTAAAGACAGGTACTAATTTTATTAGATTTAAGTCACACTATAACTTAGAATGAAAGAAATTAAGTTAGAATATTTCTGATATTTTATACACTTAATGATTTAAAAGATACGGATTTTAAAAGTTCAGTATAATATTTATTTAGCCTTTTTTTATTACACTTCAAAAACTGGGGGTAATAATATTTGTGGAAAGACTTATATATATATATATATATATATATATATATATATATATATATATATATATATATATATATATATATATATATATATATATATATATATATATATATATATATATATATATATATAGCTAACATATTAAATCGAATTTTAGGTCTTTTTAAAGGCACCGTTACGATATCTTTAAACATAGCGGAACCAGTTGAGAGTCTAATACTTCACACTAATGGTTTAACTATTACCAGCGTGGTGGTCAAAGGGGAGGTGGCAAATTTTAGTATTGAAGATGCCTATGAAATAGTAACAATAAAAAGGAGGGAAGGAAATAATTTCACTTCAACTCTGGATTCTTTATCTATTGAATTTAATGGTGATATGAAAAATAGGATAGTGGGGCTCTATACCAGTTCATACACAAGCGAAGGAAACGTGACGTAAGTTGAATTAAAACTAACTATTTAAATTTGCTTAATTATTAGTTGTCTTTATTCGGGTTTATTAATGTTGATTAAATAATGCTTGGTAGACTTACACATTTGTATCTATTTTTCTATATATTGAGCATTGTCAGTATTAATATTATCTTGGATATTTTCTTTTATTTTTTGCCTCGGAATTTCGGAATTAAAAAGTATTACTCATTTGCTTTACTTTTCATAAGCAAACTAAAATACATTAATTGAATCGAGAAACAAGAATTTCTAGTTTGTTCATGTTATCAAGTTACACCAGATCGAAAATATCCACTGGTCCGAAAGTGACTATGTTTTGTTCCTAATAAACACTATTTGTCTTATATTTTATAATTTACAAATAAAAAAAGAAAAATGTACTTATTTTTCAGTTTTTTTTTCTGGTAAAGATAAGGCTTACAACAAATGTATTTTGTCAGTAATACTACTGAATGGTATTTTCTTTTGGATCAAAGTTAAGAAACACTAAAACCCAACTACCAGTGTTGCAAAAATACTTTGTTGAAATGTGTTCAGGAAAGACAGGGAATAAAAAGGGGGCCTATCAAGTGACCAAGAAACGTTATAAGAAGAAAGATAATGGAGATTGAAGATAACATAAACCGTAAAAACGTAACGTAAATAACTATTACCTTGACGAAACTTAGATAAACAACTAATACGCTATCGATAAAGTATGACAGGATATAAAACAAACAAGCTTGCACCAGAAAACGCTTCTGCTTCTGGCAACGTAAACACATATTGGTATTAACAATTATTTTACAGAAGGCGGTTTACTAGCATTTGAGTCAAATAAAACTACTGAATATGAGTGCAGATGTTCTCGAAAAATATCTTGAACCGATTAAGTTCTTATTTCTCCTCAGTCAGTTATTGTTTTAGACAACGCTAGTTACTATTCTTGGAAGCTTGCAACACTACTAAAAACTCTCAAAAACTATGACATTTCTCTAAAGCGAAATATTATATAACTTAGACATCCATCGTACCATTGTGAACTAACTCCAGTAGATCTAGTTTGGGCTAAAGTTAATCACTACTTAGAATAAGGGATGTTGAAAGTATATTTCGGGCTTAAGAAAAAATGTTTATATTCTGTGATATCGGAAGAGGAAAGAATATGGAAATTTAGTGGTATGCTAGATCAGGGGTCTCCAAATTTTTTGATCCAAGAGCCACACTGACTATTCAACAAATTCGGGCGGGCCAAGAACTACATACATGATTACAAAAAAAATTACAATACGTTTTTTATTAGGTAAAAATTTTCTTAATGCAGTTTACTGAAAGAAGAATAAGGAAGCAATTTTTTTAATTTGGCCTATTTATTATATTACACAGGGGTGGTAAACTATGTGAAAAAAAGATGTAAAAATAATTGTAGTTTTATTATTTTGAATAGACATGTGCATAATAACACAGTAAAACAAAACACAAATTTATTATTATTAACTTTATAGTCATGTGATTATTTTAAAAAGTAAAATTATCTGCCATAAATTTATTTGGAAAAATATGGCAAAAACGCATTATATGCAAAAAATTGGGAGAGCATTATTCAGCTCTCAGCCTGTAGTATCTTGACAGTATTTAATCTGTGATTATGTTTTGATAAGAATTTAATTGTAGTATAGTGTAGTTGTAGTCTCACTGCGTAACAGCTTTAGACATAATTTTTGTTCCAACTTTTTTGTATGCGTGCGATGATACATAGATGACAAACAATTAACTAAATCCTAAAAATTACAAGAAGTTGCAGCTAATTTTTAGATAATTTTGAACATAAGTACTAAGTAAGCTGTATTTAATATAATTGGAAGGGAAGTTGAAGTAATAAGAAATCTAAAATAAAAATCAAAATTTGAAAGAGAAATGCGTATTTGCAAGTATCATTTACAATGTTTTTTTAAATATCATGTACTTGGAAATCGCAACTATCATATTTATAAAGTACATAACTTATGTTACCTAAGCCAAAATCAACTTTCGTTTTAATTAAGTTTAATTCACAATAATTCGCTAAAAAATTATGCACAGTGTCAAATATCATCGCCTCGTAGAATCAGTCCAAAAAGATAAACATGAAAATTAAATCGATAAAGTTATTAACATATTAACATTAATACAAAAAAAAGGTTTTTTTTTATTCATATAATCCGCGGGCCGAATTTACAGTGCTCGTGGGCCGCATTTGACACTTGGGCCGTAGTTTGGAGACCGCTGACCAGAAGACGAATAGGTCTAAACGATATTGCTTAAAAAATAATCCATTTATTATCGTAACTGCTACAAATACAAATTGCTACTAGCCTATAGAAACGACACTGGCAATACCGACATATCAATTTGCTTTAGAAATAATAAAATGCATTCGTATGCGTATGCAAATTAATATTTAATGCACTTTCTTTTTCTTTATGAATAATTTGAGGTGTGTCAGCCGCTAGCGATAAACCAACAAAGGGGCTTATGTTAGAGTTTTTAACCGTCTTCAAAAAAAGAGGTTTGGCCGATTTTCATGACTCAAACGCCAAATTGACCAGTGACGGCTCGTACTCTAAAATTCAGGATCGGCCTAGGCTCAAGGCCAATCATGGGCGGTTTTACGGTGAGCGGCTAATGAGGTAATTACTCCCTCCTCAGACCGGTCAAACATCATGTCCACTTTATATATTTTTACGTGAAAATTACGATTAAAACTTGGCTACGAAACACTATGGCACAAGAGTGAACCGTTGGATTGAGTTTCTTGCATATCCATAGGTAGAGAATTGATGTAAATATAAATAATGTAATTAATAAATTTGCTGCAGAAAAAAAATTGGACGTTATTCTACAACTATTTATTAGAGGCTGTTTTTTATTCACTTATGCCACAACAAGTATGATAAAAAATATAGGTATTTATGTTGTTCTCATACCATTTATAATAAAATATATTAACGACCTTTTTTTTTAAATTAACCCCCTCCAGATAGGTTTTCTAAAATCGCCCTTGACGCCAATGTGGTGTTAATTGGTGCCGCGTCCAAATATGGTTAAATACTAGTCTTTTATTTTTTTCCGTTTATTTTTTCATTGATAATTAGGTAGGTACCATTCTATATATAGCAGATCTAGGCTAGAGTATAATTTTAATAAATAAAAAAAAAATTTAGTAAAACGCTCGTCAGTCAATTTAATTTTTTGATATTTTAATGTATCTTGCCTCAAGAAGAAAATAAAATAGATGCCAAGTGAAAACTACATACACAACCAAAAAAGCATATTGTCCAGCAAGAACCACAATGCTTCCGCCCGACTTCTAAAACAAATTGCAAATGATATTTTAAAGTATTCACTTGCACTTATTTCGTCACCACATTTGAACGTGTAACATGGAGTGAAAATTGCTGGTATAATATATTAACCATCATTAATCACGACTTAACTAAAGAACTAACTAAAATTAATTTAAAAATAAGTAATATCATTTTATAGTAATTACAATTTTTTAGCAGGGGCGTGCGGTGAAATGTTAAGAAAGGGAAGCAATTTTTACAAACTTACCTATTTGTAATATAATTCGATTCTTCGATCATTTTTTGCAAATTCGTCAATGACGTCATCATAAAAACGTCGATGCTCCGACATATTTTGGAGAAGTTTATTTTCAATGGACAACAGCGATGTATGCGAAAGTCTCTCCTGCCCCGTTGAATTTCTCACAAATTTTTTTATACGTTTAAGTGTTGAAAAATTGCGTTTTACTGATGAACTTGTGGCAGGTATTGTCAATACTAATTCACACAATTTCGACACTTCGGTGTAGGCATCTTCCAGCTCCTTGTCTTTAAAAAATTGCATTAGTTCCTTAGCGTTATTGTTTGCGCTAATGTCATCAGTTTCGTAAATCACTTTTAGTTCAGATCGGAGTAACACTCGGTCGAAGAACTGGCCATAATGAAGGAGAAGAGATTTAAACGCATCTTCTGCAAAAGTTTTTCCTTTAAATGCATCAAAATTGCAGAGCTCGAGGAATTTAAAATCATTTAAACCGTTAAATCTATAGTTTATTTGTTGCTGAATATGATCGATTATTTCATAAAAGAGGCGTCTGTATGATGTTTGAACATCCCCCACCTTGTCTGTTCGAAGACGCTTGGCTTTTGGCTCTACATTTAACGTCTCCGTTTTCTCCCAAAATAGATTAAAGTCATCTCTTTTTTGGGTTAACATGGACTTAAAATCATCCACTTTTTTTTTGGGCAAAAAGCAATATCATTTGTTTTAGTTTGTAATATATTAAAAACATTGTCCGAGAATGGAAATATTTCCGAAAATATGTTCAACAAATAATTAAAATTAAAATCTCGTTTCAAAAAAGAAACAGTCCAAAAACCCTCTCGAACTATTTATTGCTTCTGAGTCCCACGTTTCATTATTTTCTATTATATTCTCAAATAGTTCAATCAGTGATTCACGATTTTCAGATACTGTTAACACAAGTTTTCCATTATAGTTTCACCTAGTAGGAGCTTCTTTGGGCAATCGTTTGGGGACAATGGAGTCCAAAGCTTGTGTATGTTTTGTTGACTTGGAAAAAAAAAGCAGCCATGCCACTTAAAGTAACAAAAAATATTTTACACTCGTTTTAACGTAGCGTATTACTACAGATAATTGGCTAAAATTAGTGATATCAGTTGTTTCGTCCAGAACAATAGCAATGAACCGCTCCTCGCCAATCTCCTGCTTAATTCTTTTTAGAATAATGGTTGCAACAGCGGACATTAAATCACTCTGGATTCGATTCGACGTTCCGCGAAAAACGCTAGACTGTTCTAAATTATTTTTTAAGCAATGATCATATTTAGCCATTAAACTAAGTAAGTCTTGAAAATTAGTTACCTCTATTTGAAGAAACCCTTGTTTCGTCATGACCTCTAAATCCCAATTCGTGCTGTCCGAGAAAACAAACAACATCGATAAATCTTCTTAATATTTGCCTTTTTTTATCGACTAGTTCATTGTGTTGGCGGTGACTAATTTCCAACTGTTTATTAAGGGCGTGTTCAATTCTGGTTTTGCCGAAGACTTTTTCTTTTATGACGGCCTGCAAATGCGCTTTGGACATAATGTGTCTTTTTACAGCTTTATGGAAATTGTTTAAATCGGAAAAACCAGTTTTATTCCAGAGGCCTTTTTCATTTTCAAAAAGTAAACATGGCCAACAAAATAATTTACTTATATTTTCACACCCTGTTAGCCATTTAAATTGTTCGTATTGTTTTTCCGGATAAAAATGTCTAATACAGTTTTTCATTTTTGTGGTTAAATTTTTCATAGGCGGTTTTGCCCTTCCTTTGGAAATTATTTGAAGCTTATCAGCGAAGTTTAGTGTCGAAAATCCCTTTATTATTAAGACACACACCACACATTCACACACATTCTTTTTACTAAATTCTCCAACATTTTCAGCGTTATTACCGACAGGCGAAGTTGACGGTATTTGCATATCCACGTCCGTATAATTGTTTTCCATATCGCACCATGCACGACGCGACGTACATGTCACACAACACACGGATAGCCGTTCAAACAAAGAATCTACTCCAGCGGTAGCTTCCGCCCCTACTTAAAGCACGTGACTGAAATGCAAAAATTGCAAACAGCCGGTGGAAATTTCAATAACCTCTGGCTCGATTCACAGGAAATCAAGCCTACAGGACCTGGCTGCAGAGAAGCTAGCGGCCCGCATAGGTTCTATTCGATTTTCTATTGTGGAGTCAAGGCCGCATTTATTATGGGCTTGATAATTAAGATAATATTTTAGCATTTTTAATATAAACTAAATTAATGGTTTCCTATTTCAAAAATCAGATTTTAGAAGACGTTTTGTAACTTTTTTTGGGGAAGCACTGCTTCCCTTGCTTCCGTGGACTACACGCCCCTGGTTTTTAGCATGTTTGCAAAATTATTTGTGAAAAATATTTTTTTAAAACGAGACTTTTCCCTGTATATTTTCTGGTACGGCCCGGTCGACCCTGCCGCCTCTGACGAGTCTTCACTGTAAAGGACATTTCCCTGGTGGCCCCATATATTTTGATTTGAAATCCTTTCACCCGTTTTTTTTTAGAATAATAATATTTAAAAAACACATGTATAAGGGCGATAAAGGCGGCGAGTTTTATAATTAAAATTAACTTTTTTTACTTTAAGTAAATACTCTTTTCAAACTAAAGCATTGAGGTGTGGTCATAGACATACAACCACATTTGCTAAAAGCTATCTCTTTTGCTATTCCGTTATGCACTTTTATTAATTTGAAAGTCTTGAGTTTAAATTATCAAATTAATAAATTAGTATTTGTTGAGTACGATGACGCTTTTATTATTTGGACTGCAAATGACATTGACAGTGTTTTCCAATCACTTAAGTAGTATAAGAAGCAGAGCCGTGGGTAAAAAAATAGAGGAAGTGTTAATGAGAGAAAAGTAGGACAGACAAGGTCAAAAATGGGCACCGCATGAAAACCATTTTTTGCAAATATCCACTGCTACACAGCCACGGAAATTCAGAAAACCAAGAATTTTTAAAATGAACATTGTAGGATTTACCAAAATTTTTTACCACTAATTGTCAGCACACTTGTTTGTCGACCCGTAATTAAAAGGTCCTTTTTGTCATCTTCTTTCCAACGGGAAAATGGAGTTTCTAAAAAACAACAAACAATGTCACTAACGGGCCTTAACTAATTTATTTTCAACCATACACACGCCCACTCCCCCAAAGAATAAAATAAAAGACCGTCGATAAAATACTGAATAAAGTGCGATCTACTTTACATACAATTCGAACGGAAGCGTTAAACTGCGGGTCTTCCCTAGAGGCGCGGTCTTCGTACGTGCCATATTCTCGTTGCCATAGTAACGCATTATTTTCAGGCCTTGTTTTCGTTTCTCGCTGGAAGATTTTTACGGACCTCGCACGTGGCTCTTCCGATGGTGGATCGACACAAACGAGTTTGCTGCCTGTGCGGTGGGCGCACATACGGGTTTGCTTAATACGCGCAAGTATATCATTCCGTTTTGTGTTTGTCTTTAGGTTTCTGATGAGTAGCCAGCGGCAATACCACGAATGCGTTAAATTTAACATTGCATTTATTGATAATTTTTATTATCAGTTAGATTTAATATTGAAAATTAGTATATTGTATTGATTTTTAAAGCTTGTTTAAATTTAAATAATTTGCCAGGTTACTTCCTCCGAATACCCGCCACTGATAAGAACAAGTATTACATTTCCAATCGAAAAAGAGGAAAATTCTTCTTTACCCTTTCTTAACGTTCTGCTTACGCAATCTTCAGGGGGTATCAGGACTACATGCAACAAGAAAAGAGGGCATCATAAGAACGCTTTACAAGAGACATGTAACAACTTGTATTAATATGATGGACCTGGAGGCAGAAATTGAAAACATAAAAAAATATCTACTGCAGAATGGTTACTCTGAGAAGTTAGTAAGTAATACATTATCAAAATAACAAAATGATCATCATATTACAATACATTCCGATCCACAAGAAACATCACCCTTTCTCACGATACTCTATATTAAAGGAACATATAAAAAGATGCGAAGAATAGCTAGGGATTTCAACATTAAAACCGCTTTCAAATCGGGAAATACGTTAAGAAGCCTTCTGACAAAAACAAAGCTAAAGGACATGCACGAGAAAAAACAATGCATTAACAAAATATCATGTGAGTGTGGCGAATCGTACATTGGAGAAATAAAAAGCCCTCTTAGTTTAAGAGTCAAGGAGCATTTTAATCATACTTAAAAGGGGGAGACGTCAATATCGAGCCTAGCAGAACACGTCTGGTCAAACCAGCACCGGATGCAGTGGTCGGCGGCTAAAATTTTGCATAGGGAGCAACACTGGCGAAAACGAAAGTTTATAGAAACTTATAGCTCAAAATGACTACTACTAAAACATCGCGGTTCAGGTAACTAGGGGGCGAAGACTTCACACATCACCGCATACAAATAGTATATAAGCCCCTAGCTTTAAAGTTAGCATTTAGTTTATACTTGAAAACGGTTGGAGATAGCCGTCATTCGAAACGTTGTGAAACCAATGTAATAAAGATAATACAGATCGGACAGAATGATTTTAGTGAACATCTTAAAACATGTAATAAGAGTAAGAATAAGAAAACTAACCAACATAACTGTTCATAATAACAACTTCAACTCACAATGTTTTTATCTAAATATTCAGACATTTTTTATTTCAAAGGTAGATGAAGATATGGTGTTTCAAAGATTCTTAAAACATTTCTTTTCTGAATATGTCCCTGTTTTCAAAATCCTTTAAGAGGTCGCAAAGTTACGAGGTGTCAAACTTGATGTCAAATATTAAAAAACGTTTCAATTGACTCTCAGAATATTTTGCTGCATTGTGAATAATTATTTTAAGTAAATTTATTTCGTTCGCTTTTGGTGGTCTTGACTTTTTTTTCATTCGTTTTCATTATATTTTTTTTTTCACTAAAAAACAGGACATTTGAGTAAAAACCCAAGAAAGTAAAATACTTAATATTCAGAGCCCAAGAAAGAGTACTTGTACACATGATAAAATTTCTAATTGGTCACTTATTGTGATTTATACAGTCATTTTTAAAAAGTTTGAAAGTATGCTTTTATGTTAGACTTTCAATGATTGATACCGCAGGCAATATATTAAATAATAAAGGCATAAAATGTTCTTTTATGTACCCGTCATTTATAAATCGGTCACTTATAAAGGTAAATGACCAGTCATTTACCAAAATCAGTCAAATCGCTCACTTTAAAGGTAAATGACTGGTCGTTTTAGGTCTTTATACAGTAAACGTAATAGGAATTGACTGTGACCTAATTCAGGTTAAAAATGACTTATGTCTTGGAAAACTTTCATCATCAACACTGTACTGTCATTTAAGGCGCACCTCTCTCTCGCATTTTTCATAAATAAGTTCATTTTTGTATTAATGTATGCATTAACTTTGTATGCGTTTATCTTTCTGTTAATTACTATTCTTGCTTTAAGTTACAACCTTTTATACTGAGCTTCACCAATAAGAATCTTTTTAGCAAACTGAAATAACAGATAATGTCGAAAACCTAAAACTCATTTCAACATCGATTTTTTGGGTAATAAATACAATAATTATTTAAATAAATTAAAGTATTAGAGCATAGGTATAAGAAAATGATACACAGTCACAACAGTAAAATTAATTTACATACAGCGCAACAACTTCTAAAAATGAATGGCTGTTATTTATTTCACTAAAATTTTCTTACTAATAAATTTGCCACGAAAAAAGGTGAACACGGTCTAAAGGAAAAGAAATAAGATGTTAATATCAAACTTTACATTAGTACCGTGAAAACATTATTTATTCAACCTACTGAAGTTTTATTGTATTTACAATTTGTTAATAAATATATAATTTTATAATCGTATTAAATCAAAACTATTTACAGATATAATTATAAACAAGAGCACTACAACAATGTACTAATGAGGGAAGATAAAATACTATAAATAAGCTTAACTATACTATGTATAGAATTAAAAAAAATGACAATTCCATCAGACGAAACATATTCAAGCAATATATCAGAAAAAATAACGAAATACGCAATCAATTTCTGATTTTATAAAGAATAAAAGAGAAGATCTCAGCGTTTTTTTAATATTTGAGATGATATATAGGAGCAGTTCAAAGAGGTCATTTGAGTTGATATATAGGAGCAGTTCAAAGAGTTCATTTTGGCTATAATAACAACGTAATGTTGATCAAATTATAAAAATAGATGTTTAACACTGTAAGAATATTATTAAAATATAAGGAGAAAATTATTATTGGAAATTAAAAACAATTAACATATCAATTTGAAAGAAATAAACAATAGTTTTTATAAAAAATTATAAGCCATTTTCGTCGTCATCAGAGGTATAAACATTAGAATCCGTTTCGGAATCATTTAAAGAAATAATCAGTAGCTGTGTGCCATATCCCAGGAGTTTCTAATGATTTCATTCACGTGGGCAACATATTTCTTCCAATGGATACTGGATATTTCATTCAGTACCTTATCCCTCATAGTCAGTACTTCGTTAATTGCTCCTTTTAAGGGTAATATGTATTGATCGTATTTCCTCTTACATTCCGACCAAACCATTTCAATGGCATTATACTGGCAATGACATTGTGGTAGTCTTAAAATTTTGTGTCCAAACTGTAAAACATATTCCAAGATAATATTTTTGTTCGGGATTCCTTTAGAAAGAACTAACTGTTTCTGTTTTTCAGCCATTCAATTAGTTTATATTTTGGCCAAGACTTATTCGGAATTTCCTCAGAAAGGCCATAGTGATAACTTGCATTATCCATTATTAAAGATTTTGGAGGCAAATTTGGAATTAATTTAGTTTTTGAACCCAAATGTTTTCTATGTATGCTGTCATGATAGTCCCGGTTCAAAATACCAAGCTTGCATTTTTAATCAATCTATTCTCGTTGCCAGCGTGAATGATGATATAATGGTGACTGAAAAATAAATTTCCTTAAATGTCTTTCCAAAAAAATAAAATTATCCAATTGTTACCCTCGGCTGTCTGTGTAGAACTGATAGAAGGAGTATCATCCTGCCAACTACGTCTGAAGGCTCCTTTGCTGAATATACATGTTTTATCTGACAATACTGGAGTATAAGGTTTTTGCTCGTCGATATTTCTTTTATATTTACTCAAAAATTTCATGTTCTTTATTTCATTCAGTTTTTTTTCTATCTGAATCCTATACTACGTCACCAGTTTCGCAGAGAACGGAATAATTAAAAAAAACCGCTGGGATCTTCATTTAACTTCTTGTGTATGCTGGCCATTGTAACGAATTCCTTTTTAACATACATCATATAAATTATATCCCCAATTTTATTCTTCATTAAAATTTTTGATTGCCTACGTTTTCTATAAATTAAAAAAAAATATAAGCAAATGACGTCACAGCAAACCCAATTACGTTTACTTTAGACACTTTTAAAAATGACCGGTTATTTATTAAATCGACTCAGCAATTTTAGGTCACTTATACGGTCACTTTCGCGAATTTTTGACGCGAGTGACGCCCAATACTATCTCATATATTTCGTTCTTCAAACTTTCTCAACTGTTTGTATCTCGTTGGCTCCCTGTGAAAGAAGTTCTTATACTAATAAAAAATGACCTTCGGTCAATAATTCTTGACGACTGATTAAATAATTTTGTCATTATGTCAATAAAACAAAAGACAGCTTCTAAGTTAGATTATAATAAAGTTATTAATCCGTTAAGTGGTTTGATAGCAAACAATTATGTGCAATTTTATAAACTGTTTTAAAGAAACAAATGGTTCAACTTTAATGCCTCACCCACTTGTAAGAAGCACCGGACCTACGGTACTATTTGATAGGGATATTTTTTTTGCTATGGAGGTAATTCAACTCATTGGTCTTCTATAAAATAGACACAGAGTAAATTAAATTTCATTTACGGCTTGTAAAAATCATTATCTAACATCGGTTAAATGTATTTTGAAAAGATACCTGCTTTAATATTCATTAATTCGATAAGGTTAAACCATAGAATTAGACTTTTCCAAACCGAAATAAATAAATGGACAAATTAAACCATAAAATTAAAATCTTATACAAATATTAATTATTGTTGGCAACATTAATTGATTATATAGTTATAATTGTTATACTTTTTTTTGTTTAATTTATGATATTACATATTAAATAATAATAATAATAATAATAACAAACTTATCATCGAGTCTGTGGTATTTAGGCAGGCACCGAAAAAACAACGCAACATATACACTGCTTTTATAGACTATAAAAAGGCGTTTGACAGTGTACCACATTTCTGGTTCATAGATGTGAATGAAGAAATAGTTCTAGGGATGAACCAAGGAGAGACCTACAAATACCTAGGATTCCAGCAAGCTAGACTACTCCAGGAAAAGTAAAGAAAGACCAAGCTGAAAGATCACTACGTTCAAAGAGTGCAAGCTCTTCTGAAGACAGAACTGAATACGCCGGAAATCTAATTACAGCAATTAACACCTATGCTGTCCCCGTGCTGACTTACAGTTTCAGAGTCTTGAAATGAACTAACATGGAGCTAGACGAACTACCACGAACTAGTCGCCTAATGATGACCAAGTGCAAGTCACACCACCCAAGGTCATCAACTCTCCGAATGACCCCACAAAGAGAAGGACTTGACCAATTCTTATTTCCGACAACTGCAAAAATTGAGAGATTTCTTTACTAAGGCACAAACATCAAGCCTCCATCGCACAGTGACCTTAAGTGACAATTCGTACTCTCCACTCAATTTCGCTAGTGACAACATCATCCTAAAGTCACTTTCAGAATCCGACAAAGGAGAATAGTTGGCTCAAATGGCCGACACCACAATGACTTGAATCAGCCACACATAGATAAAGAAACATCCAACAGGTGGCTGAAAAGTGGACAACTATTCCCAGAGACAGAAAGATTTGTAATGGCAATACAAGATCAAGTTATTAACACACAATTACACGAAATTCATCATCAAAAACGGGTCCATTGTATCTGATAAGTGTCGAAAATGTGTCGAGAGATCAGAGACTATACAGCATATAACATCTGGCTGCACCTACCAAGACCTACAAACACGGACTACCTCCAGCGATATAATCAGGTGCCAGTAAATACGGGTTCCTGAATACCTTTGTGCCCTATTATAAATGCCAACCAAGTTCAGTACTTGAAAATAATGCCTTCAAACTGTACTACGTGTTGGATTAATATCAAGAGAAAAAGGCCAAATATGCGGAGCTGGCCACCAAGATACAGCAGATGTGGCGACTGTAGATGGTTCATGTGATTTCGATTATCGTAGCATCAACTGGACTAGTTTCAAAAACACTAGAACAGAACCTGAAAATCATAGGACTGCATACTAACACCTTCATCAACATCCAAAAGGCAGTTCTGCTCAGTACTGGTCACATAGTGAGAAAATTCTTACAGGGCAACACGACAGCTCAAAGATTCTTTTTTAAACTGTGGCAATATATAGAACTAATAGAAACCAGCCCACTTCTTTTGATGCATACATCCGGGATGGACTTGAAACCCAATATTTGTTGAGAGATTGATTGCCATTTTCGATAAAATAATAATAATAATAATAATAATACTTTTATTTCACCAATAATGTACATACATCAAAATTAAGATTAAGCAAAATATACCTACTGATAAAAGTATATTGTCAAAGAAGTTATGGGTACATGAAATTTGACTAGAAAAGAAAAAATACGAAAATTAACGATACTAAGTACTTTCCAAAAAGAAAAAAAAGTAACAGAATAAAAGTTACCCTGTACAAGATAATTTTTTATTTTACCTCTAAAATATCTGAGGTTATCAGCATTTTTAATGTCATTATTCAATTTATTAAAAAAATCTACATGTATTATACATTAAGTTTTTTTTGAAAAAATGTGGATTTATGCGCCTTAGGTAGCAGTAATGTTTTGTGTCTAGTATTGTAGCTATATGAAACGAATATGATTTTGATAGGGGAAAACATTATTGAGGAAATGGAAGGTGTAATAGGACGACTTTCAATTTCGTGAAGTAAAAAGATGTCATTATTTTGTTTTTTATTTGAAAATACAACAAAATTTGTTTTATTTTGATTTATAATCAAACAATGCTTTTTAGACCATAACATTATACCACTATAAACCAAATCTGCTGTTATTTTAAGAGATACTACACTTTTTTCCATGACCACAATGTTATCATATGCAGACGATATAATCGTAAATACTGGTCGAGATATTTTTTTAATTAGGAAATGAAGTCATTAGAATAAACAAGATGTAGCAACTGTCTTAGAATTGAAGCCTGCGAAACACCTAAATCTACTGTCACTGAGCCGCTCCTGATCCCATTTACCAACACACACCGTTGTCGCCTACTCAAGTAAGACTTCATGAGCTTCCATACCTGTCCTCGAATACCATAATGATGCAGCTTCATCAATAGTAGCTTGTGGTTGACCATATCGAATGCTCGGGAGAAATCCACAAATGAATATGAATTGTTTATCAATTGCATCGACAACTGTCGTCTGGAATTCACAAAGGGCCCTTTCATTACTGCGGGATTCTGTAGACCCATGTTGAGAAATACTAATAATATTATTTTTCAAAGTTCAAACATTTTTGAAAATACTTGTTAACAAACTTATGCCTCTATAATTTGAATAATCATTAGAATCTCCCTTTTTATATAGTGGCACCACAGTTGCCCATTTTATTTATTCAGGGAATATCGCACATTGAGCGGATAAATTCATCAAATATGTTAAATCTTCACACAAAGCAAATCCACACCTTTTCAACAAACTATTTTTATCTCTAAACAGGTAGACCTAAACTATGAACACCCCTAGGCGATATATTCCTTATGCTTTTTTCTGAAAAGTATGCTGGGTTGTATCTAAGTTGAGGCAGTCTTGTAGCTTTTTTTGTCACTCGTAAACCTACTAACCTACGGAGTATTTTTTAAATTCAACAGATTTATATAAGAAGATAATATTTAATATAATCATCAAAACAATGTTAAACCTAAGATAGTTTTAAACAGAATTTTATTTCAGTACAATTGGTTGCCTAAAGAAACTAGTAAAACGTAGATTTGGTGGGTTTAATGTCTAGTTTTAAAATAAACAAGCTTATTTCACCGCCAGCGTTTCCGTTATATATTTAGTCATCCTCAGGGCTCTGCAAACACAAAGGATACAAATCTGGATATCTCTTTTGAAATTTATTGTTAGGTAATTTTTATGTTGACCATCTCACTTAACTTTCTTTATAAAGTAAAGTATATGTTTTATCCCTGAACGTCCCTGAGATTGTTTGTTTCTTATAAGTTTCAATTTGAATTAAAGGGAAAAGTATAATTATACAAAATGTTTGATCCATAATCATCTCTACGTTTTATTGAGTTACCTTTATTACCAGAATCATACTTAGAAGATGAATCTATATCGCCCTTGATTTTTATGCAAAAGGTAACGTGTATAACTGAAAAATTTTAAAACATTATACAGGGTGGGCCTACGAAAACTTTCCACCAAAGTTTTATCACGGTTGCTAAAGAAATCGAAAAATACTGGGACCCGTCATATTTTGAGTCATTTCTGAGGTATTTTCATGAATTTGACTTTCACCCTTCAAAATCTTAAATGGAACGGGGTGCCGAGTTTTACCTTATTTCAAAGAGTTTTGGATTCTCTTTCCGACGATACTTGTATTTTTAAAATTGGATTGGTACGTTTTAGTAAATTAAAGTAAGTATTTATTTATTGATTCAGGATTCATCAAAAGGGATAAGAAAAGTGTAAACATCTATATTCTCTTGAATAATAATAGGCAGCTGAAATACTATAGCCATTAAAATAATAGTTTGTTAAACTAACCATTTTACTGCCTCAACGAAAAAAAAAATACAACCTCTTACGTTTTGTAGTGTAAAAATGACCTATTCTGTTGAAGAAAGGGTTGACATGATTTTTTCCCTCTTTAGAAATAATGATTGTTCCTGGACTACAGCAAAAAGTTTCTCCGCCACATTATGCCATGCCAGTAAGGCAACTTTTGTATAAAAAATTTCCAAAGAGGTGGATAAGCAGGAGATGTCTTATTGAGTGTCCCTCTCGCTCTCCCGATTTTACTCTACTCGATTTTTTTTGTGGGACCATTTAAAGTCTAGATTTATTCGAAATAGCCAAATTCCTTAGAAGAAAACCATAACTGAGTTGAGTTAACTATGGAGAGGAAGAAGGGCCTTTCAGAAAACATTTTTGGATTTACGTATTTATATAGTAAAATAAAAACGGTTTGCAGGCAATTTGATAGCAAAAAAAAAACTATTTTAGCATACAAGTTAAGTGATATTAACATTAATATCCTAATTAATATTCAGCTGGCGGAAAGCTATTATGCAACGGAAACTATTTCATAAGCTAAACGTGGTTTTATTGCAAACAAGCCAAATTACAAGAGACAACTAAGTTAACTAAATTAAATTCCAGCTATACAACTACCTGCAATTATTATGCACGTTCAGAACGATTGTACTCTCGCCAAGAATTATACCAATAGTTACGGTACTGTCTAATAAAACCCTACCTACCTGGTTTTGAAGTTACGAAACATTTTGCCATTTCACGTGAACGATTTTATAACTGTTAAAATGTTTAAATAATTCTTCGTGTTTACAATGTCGTGCTGTGGAAGAAAATCTGATAAAAATGGTAAAGTTGAGAATGGCAAGAAATGCTTTACATTCCTCTTTAGTTGTTGCATGTTTTGGTTCATAATATGTGTAATTCTAGTGACAGTTTTAGTGTTCGTAGGAAGACATTTACTTTATAATAGTGTACCACCGGGATATTATCAGCTAGCAAGACCTATAAGTGTCATTCCTAAAATTAATGAGACAAACTACAGTAGACTTCCAAGTGATGTTAGGCCATTTTCATATAATGTGTCATTATTTCCATATTTAGATAAAAATTATTTCGAAGGTTTCGTGAACATCTCTTTGAAGGTATCCAATCCCAAAAGCGAAATCGTTATCCACAGTAAAAAGCAGACAGTTTTTTCTGTGCAGTTAATGTTCGAAAATAGAAAAAAATTAGAACTTTTGAGCGTTACAGAAAATTTAAAATATGACGTCTTAATAATAACCCCGAGGGAAAAGGTTTTTCCCGGAAACTATTCTTTGGAAATTAAGTTCAGAGGAGTTTTAGAAAAAACTTGGGGTGGGCTCTACAAAAGTATTTACAAAACTGAAAACGAAACGAGGTAAGTTATGTATACTATTGCATGCTTATATATTTCTTTATGCTAATTGGCATGTAATATAGTTAATATCGCATTGTAAGTATTACTAAGACAAATATTAAAATTCACTTCAAATTTCGGTTAAAATTTAAGGGTTATAACAAAATAGCGGCCTAGTGACATGTTTAAAAAATTATTATTAAAAAACTACTTATCTAATTTATCTCATATTTTGCACAAACATAAAGTATTATATTGGAATCAACTGGTAACATTTTCGTGCGAATCCAAAATGGCGGTTTAATAAAATATTTAAAAATTCAGTCTGAAAAACTTTGATTACTAAAAAACAGATTGATTTCAAAGTGTATGCCATAACTAATTGTGGTATTAATTTAAGATCACCAAACAAAATGGCTGCCAAATAAAATGTTTGTAAAAGTGAAAAAATCAGCCTCTCAGATTTTACATATATGATGTTTTATCAATTCCGTCGGTGAGTCTGTCTGTCTATCGGTTCGCGACAGCTTAAGAATTCTTAACCGATTGATTTCAAATTTTGATCAAAAATTAAGGGTCATATGGGGATGACCTGGTAATATTCTGGTTAAAATTCAATATGTCAAAACAAAATGGTGGCCTAGTTAAATGTAAAAAAATATTATTTAAAAATTACTTATCCAGTTTATCTCAAATCTTGACCAACATCAAAGTATTATATTGGAATCAACTAGTAAAATATTGGTACGAATTCAAGATGGCGGAATAAAATGGCAGCGTAATGATATTTAATTCAACCTGAAAAAAGAAAACGACTTAATATATTGATTTTAAATTGTGTACCATAACTAATTTTGGTCAACTAGTAAAATTGTGGTACTCATTCAAGATGGTCGAATAAAATAGCGGCCCAATAAAATGTTTATAATCATGAAAAAAATCATCCTGTCAGGTCCCTTCTGCATTTAAAAATTCAATAATTATACCCATTCATAAGTCGGTTATATTATATTTTATCAACAAATCAGTTTGGGTTTCTTGAGGGGAGCAGTACGGCAGCCGCCATGCATAGAGTAATAACTGAAGTGGTTAATAAAAAATAAATTCAAACAAGAAATCTTTAGGTGTATTTCTAGATCTTGCAAAGGCGTTTGACACTGTGCCTCACAAAGAACTTCTTAACGTTCTTCATAATTATGGTATAAGGGGAACAGTTTATAAATTGTTTAATAGTTACTTGTCAGAACGTAGTCAAATGGTAAGGTTAAATAATACTCTAAGTAATAAAGAAAAAGTCATTTGGTTTACCATAAACATACTTGGTTATATATTTATCGGTTTTAAAAAATCTTCAAGTTTTAGCGTTCTTAGATGCCAATTTTGCACAAAAATCAAGTGTTAAGTATATAGGAATGAATTAGTAACCTATTGTTATGAATGTGAGATATTAAAACAAAATGGCGGCCTATAAAACATTTAAAAAATCGGTCTGAAAAACTACTCTACTTATTAAATTAATTTCAAATTTTTGTGCACGCATTAAGTATGATATAGAAATAAACTGGTACATTTGTTGTACGAACTCAAAATGGGGGAACAAAATGGCGGCTAAATATTTTTAACTTACCTTGTTAATTAATTAATTGGACAGTATTGTAATCGTGAAAAAAATCATCCTCTGAAATTTTTTTATATCCTTATGTTCTATGTTTTCTTAATTCTGTCGGTATGTCTTTTCGCGGCATAGCTAAAAAAACTACTTACCCGTTTGACGAAAAATTAAGGAACATATGGGGATCACCTGGTAACATTTTGGTAGAAATTCAATATGGCAAAATAAAATTGCGGCTTAATAAAATATTTAAAAACTAGTAATGCATAGGAATGAACTGGTTACTTCTTGGTATGAATGTAAGACAGCAAAACAAAATATCGCCGTAATAAAACATTTAAAAAATCGGAAAAAACTTTTTATCAAATTAATCTCAAATTTTGTGCAAGCACTAAGTGTGAGATAAACTAGTAGAGTTGTGCTTGAATTCAAGATGGCGCAACAAAATAGATTATATAAATAGAAATAATTTACTTGACTTTTTTGAGAAATATTAAATGTCACATAGGGATAAACTAGTACGAATTTATCATAATATAACAAAATGGCAATATAAAAACTACAACTACAAAAATCAAGTGTCGCATAGGTAGAAACTGGTAAAATATTGGTAGGAATCCAATATGATGGAACAAAATGACGCCCAGTTAATATATTTGAAAAGATAGTCTATATGTGTTACTAAATGACAATGTACTGATTACTGAACTAAATTGAATCACACTTCACTATTCATAATAAAAGGAAAAATTCATAACGAGGGAAGTTGTAAAGGAAATTTACCGATTTGTATTTCTGCCTTAATATGTAATATTATTTGCTCTAATATATCGCCATTAGTTTTATAACTATTAACAAATGAAAACCCATATTTGGGGAATTTTGAATCATTGGAGACTGAACAAAAACATAGAACTTTCTATTCTAACTTTTCAAGATCTGTTTGATAGCCCTTATCGAGTCGTACCAATGGTACCCAGAGCGTGGTACCTACTAAAGGGTACCATCTGATAGCTTTCAAAAAGTTAAAATAAGAAATTGTAATTAATTTTTCCTCATCTAAATAATTGGCAACAATAATATAATAATTTAACTTGTAAATTATAATGGTAGTAACAAATATCACATGCAAATATTTTAAACAAAAATATGCTTTTACTTTTGGCTCATTTTACATTTGAATCCATATTTCCGTATAAATAACCGTTCTTGAAGAAAATTTTAATAATACGTATACTCCTAGTCACCTGGCTTATATTTAACTGACCTGTATAAACATTATTGTTAATTAATGATATTATTTAAAAGGTTATTTACGTTTAATAAATAAAAGCGGGATACGTGTCCGTGCTTTATAAGGTACTAAAATAATAAAAATTAATATTTAAAAAATTAATATTGACTATTTTAGGTTTAACTGAATATTGATACGAGTCTACATAACTATTACCGTTAAACTACCAATAATTATTTTGAGATCTTATTAGCAGTACAAGATGATTCCTTTAAAAAAATTAAACGACTTGTCAAAAAACGATCTTCCTGAAACA
Organism: Kuschelorhynchus macadamiae; assembly: GCA_030620095.1. NCBI lineage: Eukaryota > Metazoa > Arthropoda > Insecta > Coleoptera > Curculionidae > Kuschelorhynchus > Kuschelorhynchus macadamiae. The sequence continues at coordinate 660,764 of JAUTXW010005489.1, forward strand.
CTTCGTGAGTCAAAGCAGAAGTTAAATTAAGTTTGAACTCATTGCACAATGCCATTAAATAATTTGGCAAAATTCCATATTTTGAACTCCTAGACTATTTTAATAGTCCTACTTACAAGAAAATGTATACCTAAAGACACTATTTTAAAAAAGATGAGATGTATGTATACAAAAATCGCAGCATATTTATTTTTTTAATTTTTCACCTGTTAATAGATTTATAGTTTACAAAATAAATTATCACATTTCAATAATCACTTACTTATCTTACTAAAAATGAATGCAAAGCAAGAGTTAAAGAACAGCATATTTTTAAATAGAATACCTCACTATTCACTACACTCACATACTAAACAAATAAAGAGCAGCTTTTTGTGAATTTTGAATCGACCGGTAGAATATGTTAGTTAAATGAAGTTTCCTGATTTAACTTTTTAAAAGCTGGCAAATGGTACCATTGGGTAGGTACAACTTTATAGACGCTCACCATCGGTACTTCTTTCAGGTACTAGTAAATAGGAACCATTAAACATATAGCTGGAACAGAAAAGTTCAAATTCCAACAGTTTTCCCATTATATCTGTTCAAAATGCTCTAATTATTGACTTTCATTTGTTTATAGTTATAAAACTAAACTGTAAAATGTGAATATAGGGTGTTCTATTTAAAAACACGTTTGTTTCGTTTATAACTTTTATTTGCGACACTTTGTATACTCCAAGCTACCTTTTTGTAAAAAAGTTAGACTTAGTAAGTTTTGCATTTGACAATTTTGATGTTTTCAATAAGCTGTAAATAAAGTTGGTAACTTGTATTTTATTAAGCGTTAAAAATATAAAAGAATGATGCGTGATTGATACTACTACTTGGAATACTTCTTCTCATAGTTTCAATAATTTTTTGATGATTCTCGATATCTAGCTATAAGTACGGTTTGATCGATTGGCTATTGCTATGTCCGCTTTAATAAGGTGTACATGCTGTCTCAACTTTTTATAGTGTATATATAGTTCTGAGATACCAAAACTGTTTACGAAGAGCGACTTTTTTTCTAAAATTATTCCGTCCGAATAGAGTCTCTATTCTATATATATATATATATATATATATATATATATATATATATATATATATATATATATATGTTGATTTTTAGTCCTTCACGGATGGAAAAATACAATGTGTTTTCATTCCGGGTGTACATCCGTTCACTGCTGTCGTTCTGAAAAGAACAGTTTTGCTGACGTTTCGCCAAAATCACATTTGGCATTTTCGAAGCTTTAGTTCTCGCGTCCGAATAGAGACTCTATTCGCGCATTTGATAATCAGGCTCAGCCATCGACCCTAAATTTATGCTGGCAGACTCCGCGTTCAGAATGCAGACAAGGAGGAAGATATTTTGGAGTGCTTTCGAGCAGATCCAACTATTTGGCAAGTCGCAACAATCCTATGTATAACACAGCACAAAGTCTGGTTCATTGCTCATACAGCACGACTTTACCCTCTTCAGTACACTCCAGTGCAAGCTCTTGAGGAAGGTGATCCTGCGAGAAGGATCAATTTTTGCAGATTTTTAATTAACGCCGATATTGAAAACCCATATTACCTGAGAAAAATTCTTTGGATTGACGAGTCGAAATTCGACTGTGATGTTATTACAACAGACATTATTGAGCCCCGAAGGACCAAAACCCGAAATTAGCCAAAGAAGGCCCGCACCAGACAAGGTTCTCCTTGAATGTCTGGATGGGAATAATCAATGACAACTTCACTGGATCTTTTTTCTTCCCCGAAAACTTGGACGGGGTTATGTGTGAAAACTTTGTGCCGTTAGGTACGAGAATCGATATGATTTACCATCACGATGGGTGCCCAGCCCGTTATTTTCTAGGCGTGCGGTAATGGCTGGATCATATTTATCTACTTAGATGAATAGGTCGAGGTGGCTCGACTCCATCGCCGGCGAGAAATCCGGATTTGACGCCTTGCGATTATTACATTTGGAGTCACATGAAAGACTTAGTGTTCAAGATACCCGTTGAGAACCGTGACTTGAGGCAGAAGATTTTGGCAGCGGCCCAACAGATAAAAAACACACTTTCACCGAGCAGTTACGGAAATGCGTCGTAGGTTACGTGCTTGCATAAGAAATAATGGTCGGCAGTTGGAACAAAATCTGAAATGTATGACGGTTTTTGTTTTTATTCAGTCACTTTCTTTTTTATGTTATTAAAATTTATTACTTTACTTGTTTTTTCATTTATTACTCTACACCGATAACTTTATCGAGTTCATACAATTTAAAATGAAAATTAATTGGTTAGTCAAACAATACGCTTTGTGCTGATTTTCAAGAAAATGCTTGGAGAAGTTCATAAGATTTATACCTTTTTGGAAAGCTGAAGAATTACTACTATTCCTAAACTATTTTAGTAATTTGTACGCCCATTGTCATATATTTTTTTCGAATACTTTGGAAATATTTTGGAAATACATAAAAAAATATAAAGTCTTGAATTTCTTAGATAGTGAAAATTTAGGTCGGACATTTTACCCTAAAATGATCGCTTGTTTACAAGAAAAGTATTAATTTAGTGCGTAGATACGAGTTTTCTTTATAAGTTTTTATTCTGAAGATAAGCCAAAAAATTTCAATAAGATCTTAAAATGCTGCTACCTCGGAAACCGTTCATTTCAAATCACAGTTGATGAGACTTAATTTGTTGCAAACGAACTATAGTATAACCCCTTTTGAGGAATAGGTCGAATATCCAGTCACCCTGTATATATGTTTATCAATGAAGCAAATAATACTGTATTTACTTTATCTTCGAATTAGTTATATATTATTATTAATATATATGCTCCCTGTTTACCTCACGTATAACAGTCTCTAAAACAAACGGTGATTAAACAACTATCTCGACAAATATGTGGGACACTGGTTACTACGGTCTTGCATAAAAGACAAAAAATAAATAAACAATTATGCAGTGAATGTTGCATTAAGGTATTAGTTCTGCCGCAACATTGAATTCGATACGTTATGTTTTAAATAAGCTTCGAGTAATTTCTACTTATACAATGGCAGAAAGGATGTTGACTCAGTACTATATATTATAGTTACTGCCATTATTTATATTATTCAGACTATTCCAGCAAGTTGCACACCTAGTTTTTTATCTAGTTGTGCCATCGAGACGAGGGATTCTCGTCTTTCGTGACGCCAAAGTTTAGTAGTTAGATACAGAAATAAACAATGTTAGTAGCAACTCTAATAGACAAAAGAGATTGATTTTATAACACGCAGTGGAGTGCTCAGGAGAATGCCAAGAGCGTATATTACACTAACAGGTATTACTGCCAAATAAAAATGTGCTTTGCTGAATAAATAAATAAAGAAAATAAATAGAAGCTATGTGCTACCATATCACCAATCTTACTGCAAAACCTAACTGTTTTGCTTTGTTTGGCTAAACTGAAATTATATTGATTATTGTCTGCTTTGAGTTGCCATTAATTTAAGGAATTGGTAACTACACTGTCCAATATGACCACGCAGGTACTGATAAGAATTGCTGCATGGTCCACACAAGATTTTCTTATGTTTAGTTTTATAAACTTTTTTTATAAGAGTTTCGATCGTTTTACGACAATCCGAAAAAAGGTCTAATCTGAGCTAACCAAAGACACTGTCAGATAAGTAAACCACGATTAAATACAAAATTATGCGATTTGATAAACAAAAATCCTGCTTAACGGCTAAGAATAAAATATCTCGATAATCTCATTTTCAAAAAACTTTCTAAACAATGAAGGTTCATTATTACAACAAATCACCCAAATCGCATATTTTCTTAATACCAAATATCCATCTATATTAAACCTTGCTTCATTTGGTTATCAATGTTATTATTTGTATTGATATCCTGTAGGAAAGCATCAGCGAGATACACACGTGTCAATCGACTGGGGCGGCCTTATTGCTAATATTTACTGCTATACAGAGCAACAGTGTTCCGAACCGGAGTAAACAATGGTTTTACTTGTATGCGCGTTTTAGATTGTCAATGTTTACTAGAATTCAGCCTACTACTCTCATCTATGCTCTGCAGGCATCAGTCAGAGGCAATGTTTGCTACTTTACAGAAGAACCAAAAGCCCTACAAGTACACAACAGTTTCGGAAATCACTAAACTGGCCTCAGAAAATAGCTCTGCGGATTTAACTTAATTTAAAATTAAGTTATGAAACTTAATGTTACACTAAATAAAGCCATTTGGCAACCTCTCGTATTACAATAGTACCAGTTCGTTTTTATGTAACAATGGATTTTTGTGCAAAAACTGAGATAATTGGGCTAATTATTTTTTTAGTAATATTTTTTTTAACAATTCATCAAGTCGCCATTTTGGATTTTTACCAAAATGTTGCACGATCATCCCTATATGACCCTCAATTTTTGACAAAAATTTGAAATCAATCGTATAAGTATTTTAACAGTGTCTTGAACTGACAGACAGACCGACGGAATTGAGAAAACATGTTTTTTTCACATCTAGTGATACTAAAACGTCAATTTTGGTTCGCCATACTGGATTTTTGGACTGAGGTGGAATAAGGGTCATGCTCTCTCAATCCCGAAAGAAGAGGATTGGGCGAGAAACAGCGTGAAATTTTCGAGGGATGCACTTTGTTATACGGATAGTTCACATATGACATCATTGCAATCTTCGGGGGCAGGTGTATATATAAAGGCCGGACAAATCGGCTCTAGCTTCCCTCTGGGGGGTCTACGATGAGGGAAGTCATAGAAGGAATAGAGGAGGAGATTGTCATTTGCTCAGATAGTCAAGCAGCGCTTAAGGCGCTGGACTCTCCCAAGTTGGGATCAGCATTGGTTCAGGAATGTGGTAACAGGCTGGAAGAGTTGGCACGGAGTAAGAGAGTGAGGTTGGTTTGGGTGCATTGTGTATTGCTAGACTCGGAGTTGCCAGCACATATGTGGGACCAGAACCGGCTTTAGGTATTACTCACTCGTCGAATGGCCGCTCCAAGAACTGTGACGTGAGTGCTACCAGTTTGAAGGGGGTAGGCAAGCTAAAGATTTCATTGCGAAGCCGGATAAAGGCCGAACAGAGTGGCTGTTACGCGGGACAGGAAGACTCTCAACTCCATCGTAGGAGTAGTAACGGGGCACTGTCAATTAAGGAGACACGTTTTTATTTTCGGTATTTGGGAGGACTCTACCTGGAGGAGGAAACTCCACTCCACTTTCTGTGCAGGTTTGAAGCACGAGCAAGACTACGCCATTATTATTTTTGGCACTACCGTCTTGCGTACGGATGCAGTCAAGGAACTATCCTGGAAAGATATCCAGACCTATATAGGTACGACAGGTAGATTTAAAGATGGAAACCTGCTGGCGGGTGGTGGTTGAAGGAGGGCCTGGGGTAGACTAAAAGGGTCTTATAGGCCTACCAGTCAGGTCTCTAGACCTTCCGTCAACTACTACTACTACTACTTTATCAAAATGTTACCAGCTTATCCTCAAATAACACTTAATTTTTGATCAAAATTTGAAATCAATCTGGTTAGCAGTATTTATTTCCCTCGTAAAATTTTGGTAAACAATTAAGGGAAATATGGGGATGACTGATGATGAAAAATTATTACTAAAAAGTGCTTATCCTATTTATCTCAAATTTTGCACAAAAATCAAGGATTATGTAGGAATCGACTTTTAAAATTTTGGTACGAATTCAAAATGGCCGCTTAATAAAATAATTAAAATTTCTGTAAAACTACATAATGGACTAATTTCAAATTTCATTTTTTGTAATCGTGTAACAATTACCCTCTCAGGTTCTACATAACTTTACGTTTTAGCGTCCCTAGGTGCCAAACAATATGTTTTATCAACTCCATCAACCCGTCTGTCGGTTTGTCTGTCAGTTCGTGGCACTTACCAGATTGACTTCAAATTTTAGTAGAAATTTTAAGGGTCTTATGGGGAAGTCCTGGTAATATTTTGGTAAAAATCCAATATTCCGGAACAAGATGGCGATCTAGTGAAACGTAAAAAAATTATTACTAAAAAACCTGGTTATTAATTTTACCTCAAATTTTGCACAAAAATTAAGTGTTCCATAGAAATGATCTGGTAACATTTTGGTATGAATATAAGATAGCAAAAGAAAATGACGTCATAATAAAATATTTAAAAAATGAGCCTGAAAAACCATTTATTAGATTAACTTCGAATTTTGTGCAAGCATTAAGTGTGATATAGAGATAAACTTGTAAAGTTATTGTACCAATTTAAAACGGGCGGCCGAACAAAATGGCCGCCAAAATTGTTTTAAAAAAAAATTATTCAACTAATTTTAAATTTTGCAGAAACATTAAATGTCATATAGAAATAAACTGGAGAATTCGCTTTGTCTATCTGTTTGTCAATTCGCGGCGTAGTTAAAAACTACTTACCCGTTTGACTTCAAATTTTGGTCCAAAATGCAGGATTATGTGAAGATGACCTAGTATTATTTTTCTAAAATCCAATATTACCGAACAAAATGACGGCCTAGTGAAATGTTAAAAAAAATATTACTAAAAAACAAATTGTCCAATTTACCTCAAATATTGCACAACAATCAAGGAATCAACCTGTAACATTTTGGTATGAGTCCAAGGCAGCAAAACAAAATGACGGCCAAGTAAATAATTTCAAAAAATCAGTCTGAAAAACTGCTTATTAGATTAATTTTAAATTTTGAGCATCTATTAAGAGTAATTTAAAAATAAACTAGTGAAATTGAGGTACGAACTCGAGATGGAGAAACAAAATGGCGAATCTAAGAAAAAATGTCTAAAAAATCAATATAAAAAATCTTTTTATTCAACAATATCTTGCAGCAAAATTGAATGTGATACAGGGATTAACTGGCGTGAATTCAAAATAACGATACAAAAAGGCGGCCTTAAAACATCAGTGTAAAAAACATCAATTTATTGAAAGTCAAGCCCAAAAAATAAGTGTGGCATAGGTAGAACTGGTAAAATATTGGGACGATTCCAAGATGGTAGAATAAAATGACCCCCAATAAAAATGTTTGAAAAGGCAGTACACTAAATGACTACGTGCGGTACTAAAGTGGAATACTTTTTACTATTCGTAATGAAAGTAGATTCATAACCAGGGAAGTTTCGGGTAAAGGAAATTTACCGATTTTTTAGTTATACCCCGAAAAGACCGACAGACCAACCGAATTGAGAAAATATCCTTTTTGTCATAGGGATACTAAAACACATTCCGCAGCCTATCCTTAATTTAATGAAATTTTTGCCTATACTTAGATTTTCTACGTCTGCTGTCGAGCTTGATATTGGTATAATTAAAGCAAGAAAATAAAACTATAAAATTAAAATTTATAGACTAGACGTTACTGGTAATATTGCAATAATTTTATTACCTACTTATAGATAACCATTATTATTGAAAGTAAAACGAATATCATTAGATTAGAACAAACTTTTATTGCCACCTATTTTTTAGTTTTGCTCGTTATTTAAAGTCATTCCGATAATTTTAGGTATGTGTGATGCATGCAGCTCGTCAGCTGTGAAAGTACGTAAATGTGTCAACCGTATTGTTTAAAATAATCAAAAAGATACAGTATGTAGATTTTTAAAGAGAGCTCTAGTAGGGTGTTTGAATTATTTTAATACTATAAAGAATACTAAAAATTTAAATATAAAACTGAAATATTCCAACAGTCTGAACTGGAATTATAAAACATTTGTGTTTAACAAAATGGTTATTAAGCAACGTTTATGTTATTATAACATGTCCTTTAAAGGATACCTACCGTTTAAGTTTAAAAAAACACTTGTTTTACAAGCATATAAGTTTCCCTTTTTTGTTATTATATAATTACTAGAATACCTTGAAACAAATACTCTCAATTTTTATTTGTAACATCTATTTAATAAAGGATTTAAGCGTAAAGTAAGATAATTGTTATGTTATCTAGATTGGCTGAGTAGTTTATGTTAATGTAGCGTTCGATGGGTTAAAGGTAAATGAAAAATTAAGATTAATTAAATTAACTAATTTTATTTTATGTATAATAGCAGAAATATATAATTTCTGCAGGTGCAAAACGGCCTACAAGAAGAATTGCTTTCAATTATGTCACAGGGTACCCTCCTGCGATCATGATATCTGGGCCTCTACCCTCATCAGGCAGGCTTGTACCTAGGGAGATCTGAAATAACAGATTGCTCGATATGACAAAATCGAAAACGAAACGTCTATCATACTGAAACAGTACTACACGCTAAATGTAACATTTAGCAGCACCTATTGGGGCTCCGCTGATTTCCGGCTGCACACCCATAGGTAATTTAAAAGTATGCACTTTGACATTATCGAAAGCCATTCTTCTTGTAGTCGTTTTGCACCTGCAGAAATTATATATTTCTGCTATTGTACAGATATCTTTTCCGGCCAAGAACTTAGATAAAGATGTGTGAAAGCGCATTTTTATCGATTTTTAGTATCTACTCTCCGCATGATGGTGCTAGTACATACTTTTAAATTACCTATGGGTCTGCAGCCGGAAATCACCGGAGCCCCAATAGGTGCTGCTAAATGTTACATTTAGCGTGTAGTACTGTTTCAATATGATAGTTTCGTTTTCGATTTTGTCATATCGAGCAATCTGTTATTTCAGATCTCCCTGGGTACAAGCCTGCCTGATGAGGGTAGAGGCCCAGAAATCGGTATCGCAGGAGGGTACCCTGTGACATAATCGAAAGCAATTCTTCTTGTAGGCCGTTTTGCACCTGCAGAAATTATATATTTCTGCTATTATACATATATCTTTTCCGGCCAAGAACTTTAGATAAAGATGTGTGAAAGCGCATTTTATTTTAGTTATTGCTTAGGTTGTCGTTATAAAATATAAATAAATCAACAAAATAAATAGGATATGTATATTACAAAAAAAATATGCATATTTACATACGTATCTTATATATTATAAAATAACCTAATTCTTCACTGAAGCAAATGATGACCAGAAACTGGTAATAACAAAAAATATTGTTCCTTAAATATGCAGTATTACCAAATGGCGCTATAGTATTATATAAATAATGATAATTGATGGTGAAAGAAGAAAAGAGAATACATAGTCTATAAAAATAAATTATGTAATTTATTATTCTTCTTCATAAAAAGACTGTTTTATTTCAGGAATTATACCGAATATTTAAATATTTTATTAGGCAGACATTTTGTTTGCGATATAAGATTCGTATTAAAACTCTACCAATTTATCCTTGTGAAACATGGATTTTTGTTTAAAATTTCAAGTCAAATGGATTAGTTGTTTTTTATACATTTCATTAGGCGGCCATTTTGATTTGCAATAATGGGTTCACATCAAAACTTTATCCCTATTTGATTTTTATACAAAATTTGAGGTGCATTCCATAAGTAGTTTCTTATTCTTAAACCTAATATGGAGGCCACCTCCATATTAGGTTTTTACCAAAATGTAACCATTCTATCCTCATATAACTCTTAATTTTTTTGCCAAAATTTAAATTCCATTGGATATGTATGTGAACCATGCCGCGTGCCGATAGAGCGACAGACTATTGAAAATGGGAAAACTTGTTTTTCGGAACGAAGGGACCGTAAAAAGCAAAGATCTACAAATATCTCAGATTGGAATGTGGGATCTAGTGAGGTACCTGATGGAAATTACTCCTTTCCACCACACCAATCATATTATACTTATAACATTTAATAAAAAAACTACAAAAACTGTTTGCAAACTATAGTTCTGCACATCTACATTTTTCAAGCTACTTTAAACTTTAATTTTGAGATGAGTATTCAATTCTGCATCTCTTGCAGAAATAAAAAATCTCGCATTCTCATTTCTTCCTCTAATTTCTTCTTTCTTTATGTCTATAGTGCGGTTCACTGCAACACTAGTCATTTACTCAGGACTGTCACTAGCGAAGTAACAGTGACTTTTCACGATTACAATACTTCGGTTTTACAGGGGAAGTAAATGAGAAAATATAAAACTTAATATTTAATATTAAATGATTTACGTTTCGACGTCTAGCAGAAGAACACTGTAAATATATAAAAATTACGTTAATAATTGAGCTAAATATTATAAAAAAGTAATTTTTAACTAAATTTGTTCTATAAAAATGAAATTTTATAAGAATTTTACTACCATAGTAAGGGCCAGTTTATACATATCAGTGACGTGACCTTGCTGAAAATCCAGTGGAAATAAATCATTATGCTTATGAAGCAACTGAAATCTACATGATTCTGAACCGCGTCCAAATTTTTACGACCCGAGTTACAAGAAATGAAATGAATATAGATTCATCACTGCAAATTTAAGAAATATGGGGTACATATTGCTAAATCCACAATATCAGAGACAGACTTTAGTTACTGTGTAAATATCCTAAACAGTTCAAAATACAAGAGTTCTAACCACACTACACCACAACTTGTTACTTGTTGTTAGCATCATCAGCAGATGATATAAACTGCGAGAGTTTATATCATCTGCTGATGATGCTAACTTGGTTAGCGAAACGCGCGTCCAGAACGTAACAAGTTGTGGTGTAGTGTGGTTAGAACTCTTGTATTTTGATCTATCTTCCACCACAGGTTCCAGTATTAGGACTATCCTAAAAAGTATTTATAATCAACAGCAAAAGTTATGGTACTAGCTATGTCAGATTTGACGTCCAGTCAGGAACGCCGCATCATAAGGTTAGAATATTTGGCAGAATCAACAATGGTTATGATATTGGTGGGTTTGAATATGTACAAGTTCTAACGAATTGCTTATCAGTGGTACGATAACGCAATTGGTTAGAGCAATGGACTAGTGATCCAGAGGTGCCAGTTCGATCCCCGCTCGTACCATAACTTTTGCTGTTGATTACAATCTAAAATATAATACAATGATGTATCTAAAAAAATATTTCTCAGTTAAAAAAAAACAAACTGACAAAATACTTCTACCTTAAAAAGTCATGGCTGTGAGTCTGATATTCGAGATGGGTGCCAGACTGCAGTGATGAGTTCACATAAAGACTCAATTTCTTGCAGCGTCTCCCCTCAATCATTATAGCACCGACTGAAAATCTAGGAGCTGATAAATCATTTTAGTCGTGCTCTCCGGTATTATTTGTAAAGGTACCGTAGAACGGGGTTATTTTAGACTTTTTTGGAGCATTTCCATCAATATGATAAAATGTAGTTGTGGATGGATGATGGAGAGTATTATTTTGGAAGGGGGTATGGTGTAGGTAAATACTTCCAGTAATAAAGAGGGCCACCATATAGGACTGTCTAAAATAGCCCCATGGGTCGGAGGTATTTTGGAATGTGTGAAAATATCGCTTAATTTGAAGGCTCGTCAATATGGAAACAAATTTAGACAAAGATCATATTTTTTAAATTTTCAAATGTCAAAGTTTATATTTTATATAAAATTTGAGCATTATAAATGAATAAAACGCTAATTTAGGTTAAATTAGGTTTATTATTTAGAAACCCAAAAATAAACATTCATAAAAAACACAAAACTCAAAAAGAACTCTAATTTTAAATATAAATTGAAGGTAATATCAAAAGATACTTCTCAAACTTTGGCACAGGTAGGTAACTATGAGAATACACAAATACCTATAAATCTAACTTAAAACAAGACAAATCAACCGAAAATGGGTCGAAAACTCCTCGTTCTGTTCCATCTGTTTTTGGACTTTCTTGACAATCCTGTCTTTCGGAATATCGTCTTGATCTTGATTGGACGGTATCAGAAAGCGGTCGGTACAATTAAAATTATTTTTCCAACAAAGTGGCGGGAGAGTTTTTCAATTTGGTATTTTACCAATACCCAGTTTTCAAGGGTTGGTTTTGGTTTTGGCAATATGTTTTTCTTTTTTAAATAGGTATATCAATGGGAAGTCATATTGCTATCTTCAGTGTCATGTGAGTCGTCTCCATTTAGGGCGGTTACACATGTAGGTAAAGCTGGTCTTGGATATTTAGTAATTAATGGGAGATCGTCACTGCTAAATCTTTGTGGATCGTTGCCAGAGTCACAAATTCCACAGTGACACTTTCGTCTACTGATGACGAAGAAGTTTCAGTTTTCTTTCTTCCTTTCGGGTTTTTAGCTTAAAACGGAACTGAAATATTTTTTGACTGAATAGAGCTAGTTGTAGTCATATCAGCAGCTGTTACACTTTTTCCAGGTTCCACGGTTACTTGTTTCCATCTTGGCTATTGTACGTCTCCTTCTGATCCACAACGCATCTCCTGAAGTATCTGCATAACAGCCGCAGCCAGAGGGTGTATCTTTTTCACTGTTTTCTTCAGGCGGCTATTTCCCTTCGATTGTGAAGGATCAAACAGGTATAACCCGCTTTTTCGAAACCCTGGGTTTAAATTTTCAGAAACTGTTCCGTTTTCATCATGTGTTTGACGACATTTTTTAAAAATTGCGGAAAAACATCTTTGGCTAGTGTTGACATTTTAAGCCTGCAGTTTTTTAGGGGAGCGTAAAAGGCCACATCCAATGGCTGCATAAGGTGGATGGAATTGGTAAGCACACATTTGTTTATTACTGCAGGTGAGAAATGAGAGGACAGGCTGTCTCCTACTAATATTTACAACAAAAGGGAAATTCAAAAATGCATTTAGGATTCCTAGCTATTAAACTACCTACCTTTGGTCCATTTCTCCTGTAAAAATTGGGAAATTAATCGTGATAAACCAATTTTCAAAACATACAAAGTCGAACCATACGCTTCTGATTATTAGATAGATTATTTCTGGCTTCAGGTGGCCCATTATGAGCCCAACTATCCCACATGTGGTCCACTTTGTATACAAGATAATCTGGTAAAACTGACTGCTGTACTGGCATACTTGATGCTTATAGCAGTCTTCATGGAGTTAAAAACTCTTCCAGGGTATCTTGTACCTCTCTTGAAAATAAACTTTAATCGGATAAATTTGTTTCATCAAAATGAATAATCAATAATGGATCTGTATTAGTACAAAGAAATCTGGGCTTCTCGAAAAACTCATAATTTTTCTTTGTAAGATTTAAATGAGCAATTAAAATGTTTCCCTTCCCTCAGATAAAATTTGAGTTCTCCCAGATTTGGGAATGTACTCCTAATTTTTGCACTTAACGCTAAGGACGACCTGGGGACTTTATATTCCATGGAGGCAAAATCGAGTGATAGAATCTTAGCTTGTATATATCTTATCGCTGCATTCAACGTCTCATTGATAGATTCTATAAAGGTTATAGTTATGTTCATTGCGTGTATGGCTTGTAAGTTCTCACCATTTTTTTTCTGAAATCAAAATTATTTACTTATTAATTCGGGTTATTTTGGAATATTGGGGTTATTTTAGAATATTAGGGCTATTTTAAAACTCAGACACAAAATGTACCCAAAGTAGCCCCAGTTAATTTTAATTACCATAATTTAATGCCGTACTACGACACTGTTGGATAGTTGTGGGGCGACTGAAGATTGAATAGTTTTAATTTAAATCACCTAAGTAACGGCCGAAGAAAAAGACTGCGTGCCTGGTGACAGTAACTTTTCAAGGTGGACGCAGAGCTGGGCAATTGTCACAACATTTTTGTCCTTTTAGAACTGTCCACTTATCAAGATCAAACTCTGTTCTAATGTCTCGCCTATATTCTTGCGCTGTTTTTAGTGCAGGGCTATTGTAAATTTCGGTCTCTCGAAGCATAGAGCATCGATATAAAATAGATGGGTAACCTTGTGAGCGTGATTTCCAGGAAGTCCGTATAATAACCACTGGTCTTACAAAGAGGCACCGAAATTGGGAGCATTGAGATACAACAGAGTAGAGGACTAAGGAAGTCTTCCTGAAATACAACCCTTCTGAAGATAACTGGACTGCAATAAGTTTATTGGAGCCTCATGTTAATTTTGATTACCAAAGGGGCAGAAGCCGCTCAGTATAACCCAATATTAAATCTTGTACTGCAAGACAACGTAGAAGATTCAGCAAGAGAGCATGTGATGTAGTATCGAAAGCTTTTTTGTAGTCGACCTAAGCATTCGAAAATCTTCTTTTAGTGGATCGATTCTTGAGTAACTTTTTGGTTTCAAGCATTCATATTTATGGCAATTTGCATCAAAATTCATCCTAACTAAGGGAACTGGTGATTTGCGGTGATATTAATTTGAGATTTGAGTACGAGTTTATTTATCAGCTTAAAAATTTATACTTTTAGCTCTACAGTTATAAATCAGAGTACATATACTATTTGTTTTCAGAACTATTATCTTACAATGGAGGATCATAATTTTTATGGCGCTCTAATATATTTATATAAACGTTGTATATGCAATATAGATTGCTTTATTATGATTATGTTGTAAAATCAAATGGGAAATATTAAAAACTTTCTTTTTGCTCATATAAATCGAAATTAAATGTGACTTTAAATATGTAAAACTGTGCTCATATCTGATTTCAACACATTAGAGTAGATATAAAAAACCAAAAAAAAAATATCAGGGAGAGACAAAAAATTTCAAAATGCAGAACTGTATATTAGTTAAATGCTGCATTAATTAATAAGTAATTGGTTAAAACTCTTCATATCCATGGAAACAGCCTGTTTTTGACAGTCCTTCCCCATTTGTCCAAATCCAAAATCCCAAAATCCGTTTGGCGCCCTTTAATTTATGAATTGATTTATTTTCAGAACTATCGCCACCTCAAAATTTGAACCTACGTATGCGAGACAAGCCTTCCCATGTTTCGACGAACCAAATATGAAGGCCAAGTACATTGTTCATCTTCTGAAACCCAAAACCGAAAACTATGTTGCCTTATCTAACTACCCAATTGCGGTAAGAAATAATATAAAAAAGACTGATTATACTTCGAATAGATGGCCCATCAGATACAAATAAATTAACCACACCAACTACTTGTGTCGCAGTTTTATTAGAACGCACGCAATTTAACCAGTCGAGCAGATGCAGTACGTTGAGGACTGGCAACTCTGCATTGACGACGTTGTGCTACGCGGTAATCTTTTGATAAATTTCAACTATGAGGAATACGATACAAAGTTGAGGTCCAGAGTTCCATTTGGGGGTATTTTATTTTACATTGGATGGATCGTCTGTTCACAGTATTATCTGTCTTCAATTTAAAAATTGTTTTAGCGAAAGCATTTTTTAACGTAAGGAACATATTTATATTGTTTGTTTCTTCTTTTTAGAAAACTGAAACGTATGACGCTAACAACGATCTCGTTACTTTTGAAGAGACTGTATCGATGTCCACTTACTTAACTTGCTTTATCGTATCAGATTTTACATATACAAGTACTACTTTTAATAATAGTGGTAAGTATATAAATTGGTGTTTTATTGTGCAAAAATTATTTTTTTACCCAATCATGTGGCACCGAATTCGAACTAAATGCAAATTTAAGAGCTCGTAAATTAGTACTAAATAAAAATGTAAACTGTTTACACTTAAAACAATAATTGGAAATAGTCGTCACAATTCGAAACGTGAAATATAACAATGACAATGCAAGTGCGACAAAACGAGCTTACAAAATATTATACATTATTTGCATGGGCGCCACTAGCATGAAATCTCGGTGGGGCCAAAAATTATTGATGGGCAAAAAAAAGTAATTTGTTTTGTGTTGGTAATAACAACAGATGAAGTGGATGAACTCCCGGTAGGGGAAAAATTACTGGCGACCAAAATAAAAGGGCATTGTTTTTCTAGTAATAACAGATGAAATCTTGCGGTGGGGGAAAAATTATACTGATGATTAAAAAAAAGGTAATTTCTAATATAAATTGCACTATATTTATCTTAGCGATGACTTTCCTTGGCGGTGCTCTTGAATTTGTCTACTATAATAAGTTAAAGCTAAAGGGCTTAACTTCACATGAAAAATATTTTAGGAAGGTATCCTCTGACGGTAAATAAAAGTGCGGGAATGCTCTATCACGTTGAAAAATTCAACCATAGTCGGTGTTTTAAATATAAAATTGCAGGTATCACAGTTTTTTCTAAAAGTTCAAGTATAAGTATCCGACAAGAGTTTAATTTACACGAAATAGGAAAAAAATACCTTATTTGATATAATTCCAGGCCATGTGTAGAGTGTCTGAGGATTCTTTGTATCGCTTTTAGAAGCCAGGTCAGGTTTTTTTTCTGATCACTTTAATACCTCAAGTTATATTCACTGACCGTGTTATTAAAAAACATATATATTACTGCTACATTCTGTTGCCTGGAGGGGGGGTTGTTTATAAAAAATGGCGTCCCTTCTAATAATAACCTAATATAATAAACTAAAAATAACCGACTAAATATCACACACCTTCGGCATTTTTGGAGATATTAATAATATATATCATTTATACTGTTTTAAACGTTACCTATTGCTAAAATTATTGCATAGAACAAAGTTTGATAGGCATGAAACAGAAACAATTAAAAAAATACGTATCTAATAAAAGTTTATCTGGCTTCATCAGTAAATTACAAAACTAAACTAAAAGACTTCTATCCATAATGTCCATGATTCGTGCCTACCAAAAACCTTACTTCTGGCAAATTTTTGCATGCAGTTAATGCGAGTTAGACCCGGCATCGCATGGTCTTGTTTTCGTGTTCATCATCGTTTCATCGTAACTTAATTTTATATGTTTATACTTTTATACGTAGTATATATCTAAAAAGCGCATTTGAAGGGGGGTGCTGGTATTTTATAATATATAATAAATGCACCTACACCTTTTTATTGGAATAAGGAAATATGAAATAAAAGTCAAAAATCTAAAATTGTTTTTTTTTGTTAAAATAATCATGTATAAAGTAAACCTAATTAGTTATCTTTCTTAAAATTTTTATACTTGTTTTAACCATGTTTTTATATATAATTTCTAGATAGTTGGTATAAAAAAATAGAAGCTAAACAAGCTCGGTTGGCTAGAACAAGTCCGGTATAGTTATATTGCAAAAATAAAGGTAAAAACGTTTTTTTTGTACGAGAAAAAGCTATTAAACAAACAGCTCTAGCAGTCATATCACAAACAATTTATGGTTCTAACCTTAGCAGAGAAAGAAAATCAAACAGAGGTTTATTTTATTATAATTGTTATTTATCTCCCATCGATGTAGCTCCAATTTTTTTTATAATTGCTCCAAGACCCAAATAAGGCAGTGCTGATAAATTTGCTTGAGCAGTCCATAGCCAATTGGTCAGTAATGCTAATCAGTATCGACTATTGCTGTAGAACAACCTATTGCATGACTATTATAATAATCTAAGGTTGACTAGCAACCGTCTCTCGTTTCCAGTCGAAAGCCTATTGGTCTGCAGCGAAAATTACTCTAACCACTGCACTAGAACACTAAACTTACTTTTCTTTTTCCGACGAGCGCAAAAGTGTTATTCCTTATTTCAATCAAAGATTACAATAATTAGTGTTCTTAGATCTTCCCAGCATAATGTATATTGTCGTCTAACCGCACTCAAGTAAGTTCCTTCTTTTATAAATTATTATTTAAACAAAAGAAGAAAAATATATGTGAAATTGCCGTGACGAAATAAAATTAAATATTTTTTTTTCTAATAAAATCATTTTATAATAATCCTAATAATTATAATAATGTTAATATATATATAATAGTAATTTCGCTGTCAAGTTTTTTAGCCCTCTATTAACTCTACTGACAAAAATGGAAAGTTCGATTTAAGATTTTCTTTTTTGCTCTATAAAAAATTTCACATTTTAAATTTCGGTATAATTTTTAAAGTCAGAAAGAAAGCTTCGAAAATGCCAAACTGTTCTGTTCAGAACGACAGTAGTGAACGGAATGAAAAGACATTTCATATATATATATCCCGATTATGAAAACTTTTATTTTTATTCGTAATTTCGTAATTCGTAAAAGTTAGAACTTCTCTTTTAGCAATCAGTTTAAGTTATAAAAAAACTTTGGTAAACAGTCCAAACTAAAATGTAATGTTAAAAAATTTAAGAATATTACTAAACATTAGAATTACGAATTAAGATATTAGATAAACCGGGCCTAAAGCTCGTTATTTTTTTTTAGGAAATCCGACTGAATTAAGAGTATATGCTAGTCCCGGTAACTTAGATAAAACCACCTATGCTGGAGATGTTGCGAAAAAAGTAATCGAATATTACGTACAATATTTTGGAATACCGTATCCCTTGCCAAAGTTAGGTAAGAAAATGTAACCTGGGAATTATATTGTATTATAGAACTGTCTTTAGGCACTGCAGGGGCGTGCGGTGAAATTTTAAGAAAGGGAAGCAATTTTTAGAAACTTACCTATTTGTAATGTAATTCGATTTGTAATGTAATTCGATTCTTCGATCATTTTTTGCAAATTCGTCAATGACGTCATCATAAAATCGTCGATGCTCCGACATATTTTGGAGAAGTTTATTTTCAATGAACAACAGCGATATATGCGAAAGTCTCTCCTGCCCCGTTGAATTTGTCACGAAATTTTTTACACCTTTAAGTGTTGAAAAATTGCGTTTTACTGATGAACTTGTGGCAGGTATTGTCAATACTAATTCACACAATTTCGATACTTCGGTGTAGGCATCTTCCAGCTCCTTGTCTTTTAAAAATTGCATTAGTTCCTTAGCGTTATTTTTTGCGCTAATGTCATCAGTTTCGTAAATCACTTTTAGTTCAGATCGCAGTAACACTCGGTCGAAGAACTGGCCATAATGAATAAGAAGAGATTTAAATGCATCTTCTGGAAAAGTTTTTTCTTTAAATGCATCAAAATTGCAGAGCTCGAGGAATTTAAAATCATTTAAACCGTTAAATCTATAGTTTATTTATTGCTGAATTTGATCGATTATTTGATAAAAGAGGCGTCTGTATGATGTTTGAACATCTCCGACCTTGTCTGTTCGAAGACGCTTGGCTTGTGGCTCTACATTTAACGTCATCGTTTTCTCCCAAAATAGGTCAAAGTCATCTCTTTTTTGACTTAACATGGACTTAAAATCATCCACTTTTTTTAGGCAAAAAGCAATATCATTTGTTTTAGTTTGTAATATAAAAACATTGTCCGAGAATGGAAATATTTCTGAAAATATGTTCAACAAATAATTAAAATTAAAATCTCGTTTCAAACCATCCAAAAACCCCCTCGAATTATTTTTTGCTTCTGAGTCCCACGTTTCATTATTTTCTCAAATAGTTCAATCAGTGATTCACGATTTTCAGATACTCTTAACACAAGTCTTCCATTATAGTTCCAACTAGTAGGAGCTACTTTGGGCAATCGTTTGTGGACAATGAAGTCCAAAGCTTGTGTACGTTTTGTTGACTTGGAAAAAAAAAGAAGCCATGCTACTTAAAGTAACGAAAAATACTTTACACTCTTTAATGTGATTGATAGATTGGGATAAAACTAAATTTAATTTATGGGCAAAACAATGGACAAACACAGCACTTGGAAAGTTTCTCGAACTTTAGCTTGCAGACCCCCTAATTGTCGTGCCATCACTGTAGCTCCATCATAGCTTTGAGCAACTAATTTTTTCTCTCCATTAATTTCTTTAGTAACGTTATAAACTACGGTATATAATGCATCTGCTGTACGATTTTCGGAAACATTCTTAAAACCTAAAAATCGCTCTTGAATACTTCCGTCTGTTTTAACGTAGCGTATTACTATAGATAATTGCCTAAAATTAGTGATATCAGTTGTTTCGTCAAGAACAATTGCAATGAACCGAGCCTCGCCAATCTCCTGCTTAATTCTTTTTAGAATAATGGCTGTAAGAGCGGAAATTAAATCATTGGATTCGATTGGACGTTCCGCGAAAAACGCTAGACTGCTCTAAATGATTTTTTAAGCAATCATCATATTTAGCCATTAAATTAAGTAAATCTTGAAAATTTCCTCTATCTGAAGAAACCCTGGTTTCGTCATGACCTCTAAATCCCAATTCGTGCTGTCCGAGAAAATAAACAACATCGATAAGTCTTCTTAATATTTGCCTATTTTTATCGACTAGTTCATTGTGTTGGCAGTGACTAATTTCCAACTGTTTATTAAGGGTGTGTTCAATTCTGATTTTGCCGAAGACTTTTTCTTTTATGATGGCCTGCAAATGCGCTTTGGACATAATGTGTCTTTTTACAGCTTTATGGAAATTGTTTAAATCGGAAAAACCAGTTTTATTCGAGAGACCTTTTTCATTTTTTTGAAAAACTAACCAACAAAATAATTTACTTATATTTTCACACCCTGTTAGCCATTTAAATTGTTCGTATTGTTTTTCCGGATAAAAAGGTCTAATACGATTTTTCATTTTTGTGGTTAAATTTTTCATAGGCGGTTTTGCCCTTCCTTTGGAAATTATTTGAAGCTTATGAGTGAAGTTTAATGTTGAAAATCCCTTTATTATTAAGGTACACACCACACATTCACACACACTCTTCTTACTAAATTCTCCAAAATTTTTAACGTTATTACCGACAGCCGAAGTTGACGGTATTTGCATATTCACGTCCGTATTATTGTCTTCCATATCGCACCATGCATGACGCGACGTACGTATCACACAACCCACGGATAGCCGTTCAAACAAAGAACCTACTCCAACGATAGCTTCCTCCCCCACTTAAAGCACTTGACTGAAATGCAAAAATTGCAAACAGCCGGTGGAAAGTTCAATAACCTCTGGCTCTATTCACAGGAAATCAAGCATACAGGACTTGACTGCAGAGAAGCTAGCGACCCGCATAGGTTCTATTCGATTTCTATTGTGGCTCGGTCGGAGTCAAGTCCGCATTTATTATGGGCTTGATAATTAAGGTAATATTTTAGCATTTTTAGTATAAACTAAATTAATGGTTTCCTATTTCAAAAATTACATTTTAAAAGATGTTTTGTAATTTTTTTTGGGGAAGCACTGGTTCCCTTGCTTCCATGGACTGCACGCCCCTGTTAGGCAGAGTGATCGGTAACTATAAATTTTAAACGAAAGAATTAGAATTTGTATTTTAGTTTTCAGTGGTCATTTAAACAGAAATGTGTACAAGGAAAAACATAACCAAATAAAGTGTATAATTGTTACATTTAAATTTTTTCGGCTTTTTTAGATATGGTAGCTATACCAGATTTCGTTTCGGGTGCTATGGAACATTGGGGATTAGTAACATATAGGGAAACAGCCTTGTTATATACGAACATAACCCATTCCACGGCAAACAAACAAAGAGTAGCTACAGTTGTGGCTCACGAGTTGGCTCACAGTTGGTTTGGAAATTTGGGTAAGTATATTAACGGATTATAGTAACAACATACATTTTAATTTTCCCTTTATAACAACAAATGTGTCTTAAATTCTTTTTGATGATATTATTTGGTATATTCAACTTGATATGGAAATCTGGTTGTAATAAAAAATAACTCCGGCGTTAAAAACGCAGATAAGTAAAAAAATATAATAAAAGTAAGCCCCAAAGTGTTCGAGGCCTAAATGTTTACATATTTAATAAATATAAATATTAAAAACTTAAAGGGCTGTGTACACGTGCAAAAGTAATAAAAATAAAAGGTGTGTATAACTAACTAGTCATCATCAATGCTACCTACAAATAAGTACATCGAGTAACTGAATCAAACGATATACTTATTCGTCAGTGAACAGGCAGAAAGATACATGGTACTAAATCATTGTACTTAAAAACTTTTTACATGCAACAATGACAAAACGAAAGTTGACGAATACGAAATTACAATTTAAAGATTTTTTATTTATTGCTTAAAAAGCAGCCATAGTTTATGTAGACATTCAGAAATGGGAGAATCTCTTTAACAGAAGGCAAAAAGAAAATTGACAGTCGACGGGGTTGCTAAATATGTGGAATTAAGGCATCTACAACTGTCCAAAAAATATTATGATAATATTGAAATCATAATATATAATAGGCGAATTATTAAAATTTGAAAAGTTATCATAATGAGTATAACCAAAATAGAAATTTAAATATGAAATAAATTGAAAACTTGTGAAAACAGAAAAACAACTATTAGGAATTGATTACAAATCTGATTGGAAACTCCGGTGTGACGTCATAGCGAAAGGAAGACTGTTCAAAGATAAACCGACGAAAACTGACTTGACAATCTTAGTTGAAGAGGTTTGTTAAGTAGTAATAAGTAAATACATCGGAAATAACAAATTGAAAAGTGCAAAAACCTGTGTAATATCAATAAACTACACCAATTGTGACGAGCAACATAAATGTTTGGATGTGATTCAGAAATAAGACTAATAAATGTCATTTACTGTTTAAGCAAAAAGAGACATTAATACCGGGTTTGGATCAAAATAAAAAAAAAGACAGTGTGGCTAGATTGAGAGAGGCGCTTTCAAACAATTGGCGAGTAATGAGAAAAACAAATACATCGTTACTGAACCTAGCATAAATTTTAAGTGAAATTCAAACAAAATTAAAACTATGAGAAAACAAAGCAAGTCTTTGCGGGAACGTAGACAAAGGAACTAGCTGAACAGAAATGTTACAATTTAATGTGTGCCTATATAAAATTAATAAAGGTCAATAACATATTTTGAAAGAATGTTGGCTAGCAAAATTGTAATCAAAGGATTTGAAAATTACTGACAGAAATGTGTGGTGATGTGTGAAGTTAACTGACCTTCCTTACAAGGACAATCTGTGGTCAATAACTATAATTAAATATAATAATAGAAATCTAAATAAAAGGGAGGGGGTGGGTTCAGTAATATTTATAAAAATTTGACTAACTATTAGCAAATATTTTTAATAAGTATTAATAAGTTAACACCTAAGAATGGTAATAAATATGTTTATTATCTGTTAAATAAAAGATTGTTATTATTGAACCAATAAGCTTTCAAAACAAAATATCAATATCACAAACCTGATATTGTATTTATTTTTTGAGTATATAGAAAGAATCATAAATACTTTTTTGAAAATGAACGGGGGGTTTGAGTAGGAAAGGAAACAGAGTAGGTGCATGACAAGGAGTGATGTCATTCCTCGGGCAATTTAAAAAATTTAGTACCGTGTATCTTTCTGCCTGTTAGGTAACGAATATGTATATCGTTTGATTTAACCTTTTTCTTTTCTTTTCTGCTTTTGCATACCATCTTTATAATTGAAGGATTTTATTACTCGATGTACTTCTTGGTAGGTACAGTTGGTTCGGAAAAAAATGAATACGGCAAAAAAGCACTTAAATAAGTTTGGGCAGTGTTCTTCAATTATGTCACATCAGGTTAGGATAATGAGTCATATTTACGACTATTTGTTGTCAAGATTTTTTGACAACTTGTCATGTAAAAATCTAAAGATTTTTAAAAAATGTCTCCTCATACTTCTGTTGAACTAAAGGCGCGAATAATTTCCAAGTTGGAAGATGGTTGGTCCCTCACAGTAGTTGCCCAACATTTTAATGTTGGTAGAGCAACCGTATATAGAATTAGTAGAAGGTGGAGGGATGAACAGTCTTTAAAAAGGAAGGAGGGTTCGGGAAGGCCAAAGATCAGCACTGCAGATCAAGATCGAGCTCTTTTAGGAGCTTTAGAAGAGAATCCATTCCGTACTGCAAAGGAAGCCCGAATCCTATCTGGATTTCCTGGCCGAAAAACCACAACGTGGCAAAGACTGCAAGATTCTGCTTTAAACTGCAGAGTGGCGGCAAACAAAACGGAGCTGACCGTAGAACAAAGACAAGCTCGTCTTCTGTTCGCCTTAAATCACGTGAACCGCGGCCAAAATTTTTGGGACCGTGTAATTTTTAGTGACGAAAAGATTTTTCAATCTTGCAAACAGGGCAAAATTAAAGTGTACAGGCCAAATAACTCAAGATTTGACCCAAACTACGTGAACTATTTTCGAGCTGCGGGTCATTTTAGCGTTAACGTCTGGGGGTGGATTTTATCAAGAGGGATGGGTGTGGCATGGCGAATTAACGGAAGATTTGTAGGCCAAACATATGTGGATATACTGGAAAATGTGATGCGGCCCAGTGTGCTACTTTTATGTCCCGAAGATAATTTCATTTATCAGCAGGATAATTGTCCTGTGCACACGTCAAACATTGCCACGCAATGGTTTAGGGCCAACAATATTGAAGTGCTACAATGGCCAAGTTATAGCCCAGATGCTAACCCAATAGAGAATGTGTGGGGGGTCATAACAAGACGGCTATATCAAAGAGATTTTATGCCAAGAGATGCTGAAGAGTTGTGGAATTCTATCCAAGAAGTTTGGGAAGAATTGTCTGTAAGAGAGGACTTTTTGCCAGGTTTCATGCAGATGGATAGAAGACTGCAAGCAATCATAGATGCTGATGGATACATGACCAAATATTAATTTAAGTAATTTAATTTGTTTCCCTTATTTGTATTGTTAACTTAAATAAATGAATCTAAAAAAACTATACCTATTTCCGTAAGAAGCTACATATCGTAATAAGTTATTATGCATGAATGATTACAAATTCATAATGTTTACATCCATATCATACATCCATGTTGACATTCACCATAACCATTAAATATTTGACAAGATATACACTGCTCATTTTCGTAAAAAAATAAAAACCGCTCTAAAAATCGTATTCATTTTTTTCCGAACCAACTGTACATTGATGATGACTAGTTAGTCAAAAGCATTCTGCTATAATTTTGGATTTGGATAATATACACGTTATACAGACAGACCTTTTTTTTTTCATTAAATATAAATATAATCTTTCAAAAATGTCTAAGAAAATATTTTGGATGCCTCTAAGTACGAACAAGGCCTGAAGTCCATCACATGTAAAGTTTAGTGATGAACCCTACCAGTATGCTAAATTTCAGGCTATAGTACTACTCGTTAGAATACTAGTAAAGACAATGAACTCCGACTTTTTCCAGTAGACTTGGGATTCATCGATATATTTCCTCGGAACTCACTCATATTACGGCCAGAGTTAACAGTCCGCTGTGGGCACTGACCTGCTGGTTAAATTCGTTTACAGATCAATTTTAGGCAATTACTGATTGGGCAAACTTCTTGAAGCATAGTTTTACATTTCATTTTAATTTCCAGTAGCCTTTGAAATACGCATTAGAATATTCTAATTCTAAATCGCACTACTGGCAACATCGCTCCAAATCTTGCCATATGCGAGCTAATATAGTGAATAAACGGCAGCATGAGCGATTGATTAGATTAGTCTGTTCGAAGTATAATCGATTTTTTTTTGGTAATACATATCAGTGAATTAACCATATATCGATATATGATCAAAATATGAATTTCACGTTCAATTTAACTTGCTGGGTGTGTATTTTTTACACCTTTTTTATAGCAGCCGTAGAAAAGTACTTCAATTCTATAGGCAAATGTGTTCACTTTTTGTTTTCAAACATTTTGCTTGTTTCATTGATTACCAGCTCGCGCGATATAAATTAAAATACTCTTATACGTTAATTTTTAACAATTAGTGATTTAAATAGTAATTTACTTTGTATTATTTTAGTAACCATGGATTGGTGGAATGATCTTTGGCTTAATGAAGGTTTTGCTAGTTACATTGAGTATAAAGGAACTGATGCTGCTGACCCATCTTGGCAAATGGTATGTATTTCAGTTTTATTTAATTTTAATTATCTATTAACATTTTTATATCCAAGTATTTAGCAGTCTCTGATAAAACACATAAAAATATTAAGTTTCTTAGTCCTAGACCATATTCCTAGATAGCTTTTTATCGTCAATCAAACTTTTGCCCTGGTAATTTTCCTCTAAACATCACAAACCAAACCTAGTATTATTTTTGACTCAATCTGAAAAAAAGCTTATTCAATTATTACCAAGAAGCTTCTCTAACCTATTCAGATGCTGGGTAATTTGTCACTTCCTGGTTACGTACTATGGGTTATCGTCCTGATTTTAAGAAACCTGCTACTAAAAAAGTTTGTTCCGTATTCAATAATGCCTGAATTGTCAATTTCCACTTTCTTTATTTCATTCAGTTACGGCAACTAGTGCTTAAGCTCTTGCAAGTTTGCCCGGCCAGAGTCCTAGAAGGTATCTTTGGGTAATAAAGCCCAGGTGAAAATACGGCCCACTTGATGTTTTGAAGATATACATTAGAACAAGAGTAGATACCGTTCTACCATTCTATTACCGCAAGCAGTTGTTTGCTTGTATACTCATTTGATTATGTGGGTATTTATTATAAATTTCTACATTTCTAAATTGGATTTATTTGGAAGTATGACAAAAAAACGTGATAAGCATGTATTTGGTAATGTCTTAAATAGAGTTTTTCGTGTTAATGTTTTTACGATTTTTCTTATGAGCTATGTAACCTTAAATTTAAAAAACGCGCAGAGGGAAATATGGTCCACATCCGATGACAAGTATTTTATGAAAAATAATAAAAAAACAAGTAGCGCAAGATCTGGTAGTTTATTTTTGAATGACAGTAGTGTTTAAGCAAGTGAATCGAATAGTTTTTATAGGGACAAAAAAGATGACAAGAAATTACAAAAAAGAGTTTTTTTAAAATAGAAAGAGGAACTATTTGTAAATAATCCTTATCATTTAAACTTGAAGGTCTTTAAAAATATTCAAAACTAAAAATAAACATTTTAGACGTAGCTATCTGTAAGCTTAACTCTAAGGGATAGAATCCCAAAAGTATTAGTGGTGTAACTTATAGTGAAAAGCAATGAACTATATAAAGCCCAAGTATTAAAGGAAGATTCATGTTCCCTTAAGCCCTTGCCATAAAAAATCAATCATAAAGAAAAAACACAAAGATGTACCAAAAAAAGAGGAAGAGCTCAGCAGCTGGATGTATTGAGTATGTAAAGAGGATTGAATTGCAGATATGCGGTAATGTGTCACGTTACACGAAGATTGCAATATACTGACGATTTTTTTTTTATTCTGAATGTTGAACCAAAATATAGCATCATATTTCCGCTTCACTTCGGCTTCTTTATTATCTTTTCCTTAGTTACCAATTTTTGTTTGAAAACATTAAAATATTTTAGTTGAGAATTTGAATTTATATATAAAATTTATTACTTGAAAAAATTTTTTGATACTTACATATTACTCATTATATTAAGAAAAGTTGAAAGTGGGTAGTATTGCTCTATTACTCTAAGATATCTTATAGAAATTGCGTTCAAAATGTACCTAAAATAATTAGATTTGCTTATTTAAATTTGAACAACTAAAAAATGGCTTTCTGTTTTATATGGAATTGTTCCTTGCTTTATACTACTCATTTCATTTTAGTTTAAAAAAATGGTTGGGGGGAGTGGAGGTGTTAACCTCCTCACAATATGCTACTGCCCTTGAGCAGAGGAGGTAACCCTATTTTGTATGTAGGTACAGGGTTTCTGTTTATGATTTGACAGCCATCTACAGGCTTTATTATGAGTTATATCAAATAATAGTAAATACAAAAGTTGTAGGAATTGTCCTGAACCGTTAAACAAATGACCATCGTAAAATGGAAAGAAAATGTTAAACACCCTATTTTTTAGTCAAAATCTTGAGAGAACTCTGAGAACAACCATATAAAAATGTTTGAAATATTTAGTTTAAGTTGTTTACACCTATTAAGGTAACGTCCTGTAACACTGTAGATATTGAAGTGTAATTACAGGTGATATAGGTGTATCAGGTCACTTCAATCTGTTGTGAAAAGTGACCATTTTTTATAATTTAACGGGTTTTTGAAATGGACTAGAGTCAACAAGAAAAACTTTATATTGTTCCATTATATTATTCCAACAATTATAACGCGGGAATAGTAAAACCCCAATATATTTATATCCCAACAGAGTAAGACCGTCATTAAATACGATTAAAAATATTGTGAAACAGTGTGAAGAGAGCAAAAATCTAAGACGAAGAAAAAGATTTTTTACAAGGAAGAAAGGAAAACCTTACCTATATGACAACAAAATATCAACATTATACACAAGAAAGCTAATTTTCTACATGTCCTTCATTATTATAATAACACTCCTGAATATTTTCCAAAAGTTTCCTGTAAGTTTGATTAAAATTCTCTTCTTCTTCCCTGATTTTCTATTGCAGGAATTAAATATTCTCTCTAAAAAAATCTAAAGGCGACAAATGAAAGGTGTTTGCTGGCCATCTGATGCTCCCTTGTTCAAAGATTCAGTAACAATCTGAACAATGTGGCCTCGTCTTGTTGCCATATTATGGCATTGTAATCCCTTACTGGTAATTCGTCTACGTAAATTTCAATTTGAAAATGTAGCTAACAAGTGTGGGAAGTGGTACTTTTCCGCATCCGACGGTCAAGCCGTTAAGGGCGATCGATATAGTCTTCAGATAAACGTCAATTAGATTTGAATTCAATAATAATAATCTACTGTAATTACAAAAATTATTGAGCTTCCTACAAAAAGAAATACTTTTCAGTATATATATATATATATATATATATATATATATATATATATATATATATATATATATATATATATATACATATATATATATATATATATATATATATATATATATACATATATATATATATATATATATATATATATATATATATATATATATATATATATATATATATATATATATATATATATATATATATATATACATATACATATATATATTTATATATATATATATATATATATATATATACATATACAATTATATATATATATATATATATATATATATTATATATATATATATATTTAATATTTAATAATTTAATTTGACAGAAAATCCTGGAGGTTCAGGACATTCCCTGTAAATCTTATTACATTTTTGGATATAACTTATAATAAAGCCTGTAGATGAGTGTCAAAATATAACCAAACACCCTGTACAACTACTGATCCTTTACTTAACATCACTTACAGCCTTATTAACATTAATGACGAAACGCAAAAGGGAGCGGCTTGAATATTCCATATGAATAAGGTAGGATTGTTAAGGATACTTAGCAAACCTCGTTCTCGTCCACCTCTTTTTCACAGCTTCCACTTAAAACTCGTTTCGTGCATAACAACGATGACATAAATAAAAAACTGACAGCTCCTGGATCATTATTTATTTATACCACTTCCAATTATTTTGACATCTTAATGTATTTTAGGAGTGATGATGAAAATTACTGCTTGTAAATTACATGTTTATTGCAGTAATTACTTTACTTTAAATAAATCACCATTGTAAAGGTGTCTCATTATATATCAAGACTAATAAGTAGCACCGTACTGAGTAAACTATTTAAATTATATAAAAACGATACTTCATCATTTTGACTGAAATAAAATTTTGGCGGCAAGTTTTATGAATTAAAATTAACTCCATAGCCATAGTAACTTATCATTTAGATAAAATGCCAGAATCATATTTTATTTTCTTATAAAATTTTAATATCATAATTTCCAGAAAACTTCGCTGGAAATTCTCAAGAATATTGTTTAAAATTAGAAAAATATTGTATAATTTTGAACATTCTGTATATTATCTGTTTTTAACGACTTTTTGAAATCAAGATTGTTTATATTCTAAATAGAATTAGAATAGAAATTTCTTCTTATCTAACTGTAAATTCTGTATTTGAAATCTATTCTCTTTAATCACCACTAAACATCACTTTAATTACGAATTTTATAAAATCGACTTTTCTACTATAACATGTTCAATTATTATCATTTTTGTGGGAATTAAAAAATATACATTTAAAACCTAAAAAATTGTAATTTTTGTTCAACACAAATGTTAATTTTAGATGACACAATTTCAAACAAGTGAGCTGCACTCTGTATTATCGTTAGATGCCACCTTGTCTTCACATCCTATCGTAGTTGAGGTCACAACACCAGATGAGATAACCGCAATTTTCGATGCTATTTCGTACAATAAGGTAAGCATATCTAAGCTACCTATAATACAAATTATATTTTGTATTTTTCATAGTAGCAATTTGTAGAAACATTACATAGAGGAAAATCAAACTGATTAGCATATCGATGCAATTTAGCTTAACATTCAATAGTGTGACAGAAACTTTACTTACGATGATATGAATCGTTTTCAAACTAAATCATCCTCGTTTGAAAACTTCTGTTTTCAAATCTTGTTATATATTGTACCTGTCTGTTGACTAACGTTATCTTCTCAAGTATTACCTTTTGAACCAAGTCTGATGATATATATACAATATATAATTTAAGCGTGGAACTCAATAATACCTCGAACGAAATTAGTTCTAGAACTATGTACAGATTCACTTAATGCTTGAACGAGTTTTGTTAGTGTTATACTATACTATTATACTAAATCATGGTTCTTGGGATTAGATCGTGTCAGAATGGAATCACTTTCCGACGTTTCGCCATCGATTGCACGAGGCATCTTCAGGGATTTTTACTTCACGAACACTGAATGAGTTCGGAGAGACCTAGGCCTGCTATTTATATTCGACCTGTGTTCACCGAACCATGACCCGGTGTAACGATCGGTTTCCACGTATGATGTAGATTGAAGCTGGTATATCTTTTGTTACGATATTTCAATAGATTCTTTAATTCTCCGTTTATAGAATCCTGAAATTGATGCAAAAACTTTGGTTTCTTTTACATTTATGGCATGTCCAGTGGAATGTTGGTGTTATGTGATACAGCAGATAGTACAATTTGTTTCTTTCTGATACATCATTCATGTTCCTTCAGCCTAGTCGATATGGATCGTCCAGATTCTCCAATATAGACATCACTACATGAACAAGAAATTCCATATACTCCTTCCGTTTGGAAAGGAATAATGTCCTTCGGCCATCGCAAACATTGTCCAATTTTCAATTTTCTTGTGTATGTTGAAGATTGTGCGTATGTTGAACCGGCGAAGTAATTTTGCAATCTTTTCTGTGGTCCCGTGTATAAATGGAAGAACTACACTTCTTATGGGTAATTCCTTTTTAGTGTCATTTCGTAGAGTAAGGATATGATATTTTCTAATTGATCGTCTAATATCGTCAGTGCAATATCCATTCCCTCTTAAAGTTTGAGTCAGTTTCTCGGTTCCCGATTGTAAAGAATTTTGGTCACAAATCGCGAGGGCTCTATAAACCAAAAAATTAATAACTTTTTTGCTGCATGATGATGGGAATTTGCATCTAGGTATCTGTTCGCATGCGTTGGTTTTCTATATACAGAGTGTCCTAAGGAACCATCCCCTTTTTTTTGTACAAGAACATGTAGAAAGGGAATCGTGCCTTCTGATTCAATTTGCATTGTAAATTTTATATTAGCATGTTGTTGATTCAGATGATCAAGAATTAGAGGGAGGTTTTCTGAAGCATGCGGCTTTATTACAATAGTATCGTTAACATATCTGAACCATGATGTTGGCTTTAATGGAGATGATTCTAAGGCTTCCTCCTCAAAAGCTTCCATTAAGATAGCTGAAAGAAGAGTGAGTAACTGCGTGTTTCTTATAACGAGCTGTTTTACGTGACATAAATATTGTGTTTCTTGTATTCTGTATTCTGTAAAGTACCTAGATACGATATATAGGGTGTATTAAAAATGTGAAAGTTTTTAACGGATGATTCGTTAGTCCATTGTAATTTTATATTAGCATGTTATTAATTCAGATGATCAAGAAATACAGGGAGGTTTTCTGGAGCAGACGGCCCTATTACAAAAGTGTCATTAACATATCTGAACCATGATTTTGGCTTTAATCGACTCTAAGGCTTCCTCCTCAAAAGCTTCCATGAAGATTTTTGTTCATGAAAAGTTCCTTAAAAAACAAAATATGTTCTAATATGTGATTGTGTTTTCCTGTAAAAGTATTAAGAATATTCAGAGATCCTATTGCACTGGCGATAGGTCGAAGTGGTACATTATGCTTGTCCTTAATATCTTTTTCTCTCTGCTTGTAGGTTGGATGCATTTATAACGTTGGTTATCCAAAGTAGTTGTGTTTTCTCTACGTAATCTGTTTTGTCCGTGTCGACAGTGTCATTTCCCTTGTCTGCTGGAAGGACCAAAATGTGTGTATTGTTTAATGTTTTATCGCCTTTTTTTCCGCAGCTGATAGATTCGACTTAGGCGGGTTAGAATTTTTGGCGATCTTCGCTGTCTCATACCTTATTACTTCTTCTACTGGAAGTCTTCTAATTGTCGCTTCAACAGATGACACTATATGCACACTTCTACGGGTAAGTACTTTGGTGTAATGGCGAAGTTTTGGCCTTTAGAGAGGATGGATTGTTCTGCTTCAATAAGGATTTTGGAAGATACATTTATTACGGTGTCCGGTGGCGGTTTTATTAGTCCTTGGTTGTCTAATCGTTTCACCGGATCACGGTTCGGTGAGTACAGGTCGACTATAAACAGCCGGTCTCCGAGCTCTTTCAGGGTTCTAATCTCGTGAAGTAAAGATCCCTGAAGATGCCTTGCGCGATCGAAGGCGAAACGTCTGAAAGGGATCGGTCTAATTCCAATTCCAAGAACAATGCCAAAGAGGAAGAAAATATCTTAAAGCTTTTGTAATTTGTGGTCTGGCTTTTGATAGACAATAAAAAAATTGCATTTTTTTACAAATTGTTTTATCTGCATTTGTTCATAATTAAATTTATATTTATGAAAGTTTTCTTGTTTAAGCAGCCTATGTAGTCAGGTTATTAAGTACTGAATTTTAATGTCAACAGTGTTTTTTTAATGGATCCATAATTTAAACTTTGCCTAGGACCCATATAGTGCTTAATCCGCCTCTCAGAGTTGTGACAAAAAGAAAAATATTAGTTTGGATTGTCCTAAGGATAGTGGCGTACCCAAAAAAGTTTTATTATAGAAAGAGGATGAGGGCAAATGAAGAGATAAAATAATGAATAAGGGTCACATACGGCTATAGTATCTACTTCAGAGTTCCAACTATTTTGTGATTTTTCTCAAGTTTTAAGAGGAGAACCCCACTCCTTAAGAAGCAAGTTATGTGTAGTAATTTAATCTCCTTATAGGGTGCATCTATATTACGAATGTTAGAAAATACGGTTGGCGAAGAGAAATTCCAAAAAGGCGTTACTAGTTATCTGAACAAATACATGTATGGGAATGCAGTGACTGAGAATTTCTTATCTGAAATACAAGCTGCGGTAAGTTATTATTTAGCAATTTTAGTTAATTATTATCCAAGAGCGCTTGATATTAATTTTTTTATTAAAACTATGAAATTAACAAGGTTTGTAAACAAACGAGGAATAGGGGTAGAGTGATTAATCGAAATTTGAGGCGAACACATATCTTAATACCATATACCAAAAGTGATCTCTGAGCAGCTTGAACATTTTATATATTAAAAACGCACACAACTTACTAGCTTTTTCAAAATTTAATATAATTAGATAATCTCTGCTTACAATTTTAAAAGAAAAGTAAAATTGAAATTAAACATTTTAGTTAAATTATTATACCAGAAAGCAATGTGAACCCGAATGTATATGTTCCATGAAAACATCCGAACAGCAATTTTATTTTTTCACATTATTTACTACAGCACGTGTTTAGAAATCTCGATCTCAAAATATTTTTAATATCAATAGGGCTAAATACTTGGGAGAAGAGTGAGTAATTGCATTTGCAAAGCTACCTGTTTCCTATAACTAGCATTTTTCTGCGACTTAAATATTGTGTTTCTTGTGTTCTGTACTATAGTACATAGATATGATATACATAATATAATTTTTTTTTAAATTAATGCACTTAACTGCTTGATTTTTAAATACAGAGTTTTCAAAATTTGGTTATGCCTTAACGAAAGTGATAGACATGTACTTACTATTTCTTGTATGTCACTAATGCCATTACACTTGACAGTATAACATAATTTTTCAGGTTGGGACATCTTTTAATGTATCCCAAATCATGGATACATTTACAATCCAAATGGGCTATCCAGTTTTGAGCGCCACTTATGACTCAGCATCACATACCTACACTTTAACCCAAAAAAGATTTTTGAAGGATCCTAATGCCACATATGATACTAATACTACCTATGGGTGAGTATAACATTGCATTATGGTAAAAAGATTTTTAAAGTTTAGAATTGCCTAGTTGCCCTAAAATTTTCCATTGTGATATACAGGGTGTTTCAAAAAATATGGCCGTCGCTTAAAGAATATTTTTTTGAATGAATTTTTCGTTGTATATTTAAACCGGATTAATAGATTACATTGAAACTCGGTCTAGTGTTAACATGAAGAGAAATACATTTTGTCAGTTTTACCGAATATATAATATTCTTGTCAGTATTACCGAATGCTGGGACTTAAACGAACTTAACGAAGCCGCTGTGTAAGCGTGAACTAGATGGCAAAAAGTGTGGGCTTTCCTTTAAATTTAAGTTAAAGTGATTGGTGGTAGCAGATAGGATAGGCTCCTAGTGCGGGAAGAGTTTTTAATTTAGATCACAGATAAAGGGATCGGTATTTTATCTACACACCTAATTAAACAAAGTGTACACTCTCCCAAATTACGTGAATAGAAGAACTATGCAGGGATCTATTGTGATTGTTGCGCACTCCATCTCTCTGTCAGATACGGACGTAAAGGGCAGAAGTTTAGGGAGTGACAGGAGAGCATAGGCTAACATGTATTTAAGACTACACTCCCACTTAAAATTTAGAACGAAAGCTTTCAAGGATGTTGTCAATTGAGAGATCGTGTTTCTTAGAATTACACTGTGTCAAAATGGAATCACTTTCCGAGGTTTCGCTTCCGATTGTACGATAGATCTTCAGGGATATTTACTTCATGAGATCGGAACACTGGATGAGCTCGGAGAGACCTAGGACGGCTATTTATAGTCGACCTGATATAAACTGAAGCCCGTATATTTTACATTTATGACATGTCCAGTAGAATATTGGTGTTCAGATAGAGCAGATTATACAATTTGTTTCTTTCTATTACATCGTTCATATTAGCTTAAACCTAGTCGATAGTCCAGTTTCGCTAATGTAGACATCACCACAGCAGCAAGGAATTGTATATATATATATATATATATATATACTCATTCGTTTGGAAGGGAATAATATCCTTTGGCGATCGCAAACATGGTACAATTTTCTTGTGTGTGTTGTCTTCTGCCAACTTGTTTACCCTTTACACTTCGCAAATCAGACCATGCCTTGAGTATGGCTCGCATATATGGGGAGCAGCCCCTCCTTAAATCCTTAATATCCTTGACTGAAAAACTATTCACCTGATTGATGATTCAGACATCAGAAAGAAGCTTGCATCACTAGAGCATCATCGAAATGAGCGATCTGTCTTACCAGATATTACCACGGATTATGTTCTGATAAATCATCATCTATTATGGCTCTTAGTCATTCCTGCCAAGGAGACAGACATCGACCCTCATACATCCCTTCACTGTTCAACTGTACTCTGTTCGCTCCTTGATTCCCAGAGTGTCCCTATTACGGAATGTGTTACAAGCAAATGCCTTTCCGTCTCCTAATCTACAAGTCTTTAAATCCCGAATCAATAAACTTTCTCTGTCTTTGTTTGAAGCAACCACTGTACCTAAAACTTACGACCTTAGGCTTTCATGGTCTGTTCATAAATAAAAAAAATTGGACGGGTGAAGTAATCTTGCCTGTGGTTCCGTATATAATATATATAATACTCGGAACTACAGACAAGATTACAAAGTTACTTCGCCCATCATACATACGATCTTTAACACACGAAAATTTGACAATATTTGCCATCGCCAAAGGACATTGATCCTTCTCAAGGAGTATATGCAATTCTTTGTTCCTGTGGTGGTGCCTATATTGAAGACACTGTCTGATCCATATCGAATAGGCTTAAGAAACATGAACGATATATTACAAAGAAACAAATTATACAATTTGCTGAAATTGAACACCAACATTCCAGTCGACATGATATAAATGTAAAAAAAAAACCAAAGTTCTTGCGTCGGTCTCGGGATTCTATAAACGGAAAATTAGAGATTTTATTGGAATTTTGTAAGCATCTTAACATTGATAAAGATACGGGCTTCAGTCTACATGATACATGGAAACCGATCATTACCCAGGCTCACGGTTCAGCGAACATAGGTCGACTATAAATAGCCGGCCTATAAGTAAATAACCCTGAAGATGCCTTGTGGAATCGAAGGCGAAACCTCGGAAAATAATTTCATTTTGACACGGTTTAATTTCAAGATCCATGATTTCTTAATTTACTTAAAATTTGTTCCACCACACTGTGCTTTCACAGTAAGAAAAGGTGGTGGAGCCCATTTTCAGTGGCCCGTAGGTCAATCAGAATCAGAACACAGCTCAGGTTCAGGGTTGTAAATTATTCTAGGGAACCTCTAGATAATATCTCAAATCTAAAGAAGTACCCCTATCCTGGTTCGCCTAAAGTTACAGCCTTCAAAATGTATTTAGTTTAATTCCATAATCCAATCGTGTCTGAAATATTTTAATTTTAAATAATGATAAACATTAAAATAACTGGTACATGGTTGTTGCATTTATCGACTTGAACTAATGGCGTACAATCAATTGTCAAAAATACCAACGTTCCTGCCGAATAATATTAACAAAAACTGAATCGTTTGTACTCCACTGGTCAGTATTACTAACTAAACTGTATTATAAAAAGAATGTATTTCTAAACATCTTATTATGTCTAGTTTCATTTCAATCTAATAATCTGGTTTGAATACACATGGGGAATTTTTTTAACGCCCTGTTTCTTAAAATTGAAACCTTTGTGGACCTAATACATGTCTATCCTATTCTATGCCAAACAATGGTCCATGTTTGTTGAAACACTCTGTATATAATACGACTAAAGACCGAATTCAGTTAATCTTCATATGATGTAGTTAAACTCGCTTTTAATTAAACAACTGAGCTAATGTCACAATAAACGTAGTTCGTATGCTTAATTCGAAGATTTACCCGTCATTGTCGACTTTGACTAAACTGGTGCTGCTAGCGTCAGTCCTAGCGGTTTCTGCATTATTTGCGTTTTAAGGTTAGACAATTTAGGTATGCGTTAGTTTACGAATTCGAAATAAAACCACATTTAAAACTTATTTTAAAGTTTTCTGATGACTTTTATTGATTTATTATTTCTAAAATCTTATAGTTCTTTATATAAGCAGGCAGATTAGGTTATGTTAGATCGACTGGTCCTGAAGATCAGCATCCATTTGGGCATCCTTCTCCGAAAAACAGGCCATTGCACTTGCTGGAACTTTGTGATCGATGTTTAAGATACTAAATAGTACCCACCCATCATCACAGGCAGGCGGATCAGATTGAGAAAACATTGGACAGTAAGACCTCTGGTATCTTTAGAGACATCGACTTTTGTCATAACCGTGATCCCGAAAATTTCGGCAAGTGTTAGGGGTGGATATTCAAAATAATCTCGAAAAAGGCTCTGCACTAGAAGGGGTTTTATTTTGCTTACTGTGGAACTTAGTACTTAACAGCGCTTTTTAACTTTGAAATATTCTATACAATTCCTGTCGTACCTAGTTAAATTTTGAGAGTAAAGCTCTGTTGCTGATATGATATTATTCCATATTTTAACGACTTTAAAATTTCTAGATACAAATGGACAGTTCCAGTAACTTATATTACCGATTTGGGAAAGTCAAGTGATTTAATATTGTTTCCATATAATGAAGAAAGTAGTAAGTAGCAAAAAGTTAAAAGATATGTTAGAATCTATACTTTACCACTACCGATTTTGATAATCTTTTTTTGAACTCTGCCGTGCGTAGGTGTGTTTAGATACACGACATTGTCTGGTATTTCAATTTCTTGAATTAAAATTTCTATTTAGATAGGGTGTCTATGACAAAACGTTAATATATTATCAATCACTAAGGTCGGTAATAGTGACTGAAACTAAATTTTTATCTAAATTTGACATATGAGGAATAATTATGTAATGTATTTTAATTTAATGTAATGTTTTAGTAATCGTTACAAGACCTGAAAATGCCACCTGGTTCAAATTTAACTATGATCAAGTAGGATATTATAGAGTGAATTATGAAGAGTCTGAGTGGAATAATCTTGTCAACGCTTATTCTAACTTGGCCGTTACTGACCGGACACATCTTTTGGAAGAAGCATTTAGTATTGCAGAAGCTGGGCTGCTATCGTATACGTAAGCATTTGCTTTGTTAAATGTGCTGCGGCTGATCTACGAAATATTTTCGGTTCGACAACTAAACTAAACTATTGATTTTATATGCTGCTCAAGTGTAAATATAATGCAATTAGTGGTACATCATGATGTATCATGAAGTATCTTCAGCGATTTGTACTTCACTAAATATCTATAAAGATAATAATTCCAATTTGACCCGGTCTTATTCCAAGAACTATGATTTCTTAGTCGATGAAATAGTGATTGTAATATTTCAGAGTACCCTTAAATCTGTCACGACAATTAGTCAATGAGACTGAGTATACCCCATGGTCAGTTGTTTCTTCAAAATTAGACACCATTAGCACTTACTTAAGAGGATCGAACCAGGAAGAAGCATTTAAGGTAATTTTTTTGTGTTATCCACATTTAACAATAGTGATATAAAGAAAACGTCCTATATCTTTGTCCAGCATAAGGGTACCCTATTTTTTATTTTTTGTAGTGATATCTCAAAAAATGCATTCAAGTAAACAATTAGAGATAACGAGAAACTCAAAACTAATTTTATTTGACCTATCTAAGTTATAGATATATATATATATATTATATATATATATATATATATATATATATATATATATATATATATATATATATATATATATATATATATATATATATATATATATGTATATATAGGGTGTAGCAAATTAGTGGTATTTATTATTGTGATTAAAATAGTAAAAAAAGAAAAACAATCGAACATCGCGTTTCTGTTTAAATTTAAAAAATTGTATTTTTTTGTATAAGATACCCTGTATATTTTTTACTGTTTCGATTACAAATATTCTGCTGAACAAAAAAGTTTACTTAGTTTTTTATTTAAGTTAGAAATAAGAAGAATTTAAATTTATAATAATTGAGCAAATATATCTCCATTTTCTTTAATACATTTTCAGCATTTTTTAACACAGCTTTTGTTGCCTTTAAAACTGTTCTGCCATCGATAAATGTTACAATGCGCCTAATATTAAGTTGCAGTTCGTCTAAGGTCAAATATCTCTTTTTATATACCTCTTCTTTGAGATAACTCTAAAAGTAAAAGTCAAATGAAGTTATGTCAGGGGATCTTGGTGGCCAATGAATCGGACCATTTGTCTGTCAAGCAATATTGTGACTTCACGAACCATATAGGGGGAGCTCTATCTTGTTGGAAATATATTTTATTGCGTGCTTCTAAAGGTGAGGAGTAAAAAACTTAGTAAATGCTTTCAGACGAAATCACATTTTAAGGCACATTCTTTGGAATGTTGAAGCCAACTTCTCAAATAGGGTATGCTTAATCCTAAAAACATGCACTATTGGTCAAAAGATGGATGAGCTGTGAGTAAATTTTATTCACAGCCCATCCCCGAAATCCGCAAATACAATTCAGTATTAATGTTTGGTGTGATCTAATAGGCAGCAAAATAATTAGGCCAATATTTTATGAGGGTACTTTGACAGGCAGCAGATATGTTGTAAGAAATACTGGAAGATATTTTGTAGGGTGCTAACCTAGAATTACGTAACGAATTATATTTTCAACAAGATAGAGGTCCACCCGAAATGGTTCGTGAGGTCACAATATTGCTTGTCAGACTTTTTCAAAATACATGTGCAACAACAAATGGTCCGATTCGTTGGCCACCAAGATCCCCTGACATAACTCCACCAGATTTTTATTTTAGAGATTATTTAAATAAGAGGTCTATAAAAAGAGATATTTGACACTAGACGAACTTCAACATAATATTAGGCGGATTGTAACATCTATTGATGGCAGAACAGTTTTGAAGGCACCAAAAGCTGTGGTAAAAAATGTATTGAAAAACATGGATATATATATTTGCCAACTTGATATAAATTTGAATTGTTCTTATTTCTAACTTAAATAAAATACTAAGTAAAAAAAAACATAAAATAAAATTTTATTTTAAAAATACATAGCCTTCTTTATCTAAAAGCGTAATATAGGTTATCTTTCCCTTTAGGCTAAGTTTTTTGTTCAGCAGAAGATTTGCAATTGAAACTATAAAAAATATACAGGGTGTCCCATTTTAGAAAATACTATTTTTTAAATTGATTCGCGATGAGTAACGCGATGTTCGATTTTCTATTTTTACTATTTAAATCGGAATAAAAAATGCTACTAGTTTGCTAATTTAACCGACTTTGTAGTTCCCATAATAAACCAGTTTCCGTTTTAAACCATATATATATATATATATATATATATATATATATATATATATATATATATATATATATATATATATATATATATATATATATATATATATATATATATATATATATATATATATATATATATATATATATATATATATATATATATATATATATATATATATATATATATACGTATGAAAAATGGGAAGATTTTTCGCCGTCTACATTTAATGAACTGGCTACAGCCTTAGAAAAAAACTTGTTTAAAAGTTGTAAATTTACTTTTTTTTGTGGCTAGATATTACATAGATGTGTTACAGGTTACAAAAAGTATCCGACTCTGTTTGCCTTAGGATCTATTACAACTTCTTACCAGTTAAGACGTTCCAATATTTCCTAGGGTGTAGTATAGCCTAGGAGCACCAGGTTAGGCGATGAAACACAGAAAGATCTAGTTCTTTGTATTAGCTTAAAGTACAGGAGGTCTGTTTAGGATAAACATAACGATAACATTTTTATACTCTGTATTAATGATGTCGTTGGCGCCTAACTTGCTACCGATCGTCTGGTATCGATTTACATAAGTAACAAATACTCCAAAATAATCACAAAATGAATATTTCCTGAAGTTAATCAGGACATACTAGATTCTCCAGAAACATTTAAGGCTTATATTAGCAGCCCTTACGAAAATGTGGCTTCCTAATAACAACTGGAACTTCTAATACATCCTAGGTCAAACTATAACTTTTGGATTCCGGGATAAGTATCAGTGGCGTGCGGTGAAATTTTAAGAAAGGGAAGCAATTTTTAGAAACTTACCTATTTGTAATGTAATTCGATTCCTCGATCATTTTCTGCAAATTCGTCAATGACGTCATCATAAAAACTTCGATGCTCCCACATATTTTGGAGAAGTTTATTTTCAGTGGACAACAGCGATGTATGTATGCGAAAGTTTCTCCTGCCCCGTTGAATTTCTTACAAAATTTTTTATACGTTTTTATGTGTTGAAAAATTGCGTTCTACTGATGAACTTGTGGCAGGTATTATCAATACTAATTCACAGAATTTCGACACTTCGGTGGTGTAGGCATCTTCCAGCTCCTTGTCTTTTAAAAATTGCATTAGTTCCTTAGCGTTATTTTTTGCGCTAATGTCATCACTTTCGTAAATCACTTTTAGTTCAGATCGCAGTAACACTCGGTCGAAGAACTGGCCATAATGAAGAAAAAGAGATTTAAACGCATCTTCAGGAAAAGTTTTTCCT
Source organism: Kuschelorhynchus macadamiae (assembly GCA_030620095.1). Lineage (NCBI taxonomy): Eukaryota > Metazoa > Arthropoda > Insecta > Coleoptera > Curculionidae > Kuschelorhynchus > Kuschelorhynchus macadamiae. The sequence goes on from JAUTXW010005489.1 coordinate 702,666, forward strand.
TTAAATGCATCAAAATTGCAGAGCTCGAGGAATTTAAAATCATTTAAACCGTTAAATCTATAGTTTATTTGTTGCTGAATTTGATCGATTATTTAATAAAAGAGGCGTCTGTATGATGTTTGAACATCTCCCACCTTGTCTGTTCGAAGACGCTTGGCTTGTGGCCCTACATTTAACGTCATCGTTTTCTCCCAAAATAGGCCAGTCATCTCTTTTTTGGCTTAACATGGACTTAAAATCATCCACTTTTTTTAGGCAAAAAGCAATATCATTTGTTTTAGTTTGTAATACATTAAAAACATTGTCCGAGAATGGAAATATTTCTGAAAATATTTCATTTTCAAAAAGTAAATATGGCCAACAAAATAATTTACTTATATTTTCACAGCTTGTTAGCCATTTAAATTGTTCGTATCGTTTTTCCGGATAAAAATGTCTAATACAGTTTTTCATTTTTGTGGTTAAATTTTTCATAGGCGGTTTTGCCCTTCCTTTGGAGATTATTTGAAGCTTATCAGCGTAGTTTAATGTTGAAAATCCCTTTATTATTAAGACACACATCACACATTCACACACACTCTTCTTACTAAATTCTCCAATATTTTTAACGTTATTACCTTCAGCCGAAGTTGACGGTATTTGCATATCCACGTCCGTATTACTGTCTTCCATATCGCACCATGCACGACGCGACGTACGTATCACACAACACGTGGATAGCCGTTCAAACAAAGAACCTACTCCAACGATAGTTTCCGCCACCATCTGAAGCACGCGACTGAAATGCAAAAATTGCAAACAGCCGGTGGAAAGTTCAATAACCTCTGGCTCGATTCACAGGAAATCAAGCATACAGGACTTGGCTGCAGGGAAGCTAGCGGCCCGCATAGATTCTATTCGATATTCTATTGTGGCTGGGTCAGAGTCAAGGCCGCATTTATTATGGGCTTGATAATTTAGATAATATTTTAGCATTTTTAATATAAACTAAATTAATGGTTTCCTATTTCAAAAATTACATTTTAGAAGATGTTTTGTAATTTTTTTTGGGGAAGCACTGCTTCCCTTGCTGCACGCCCCTGATAAGTATGATTGCAAAGCTGAAACTTAAGCAGTTGACGGAATGGCACCACCAGGACTGGAGTCTGGGACTTAATTTGACTACACGGGAAACTTCACCAGGTTACAGACTGAGAGCTCTTTCTTGATTTGAGGAGTGGTGGTGCCTGCATTTCTGCATCTTCAGTATAAAACGTTATCGTGAAACGCTCGGTAAAAAAGAAATGCAATGGTTTGTAATACAATATCTGAAAAGGCAAACATTATTACAGAAATAAATAATTCCAAACGTCAGCTTATTGGTCTTTCACCTGAAGAAATTGGGGCAAAGTACAGAACTATCTGTATGAAATAATGGACCATATTTTGATGGAACTGGCACTAAGAGTTCGAGATTGTAAAAAACAAACTGCTTTATGTTTCGCAGATTCTACTGAATTTTTTCTATATAGTTTAAGTTTTCTTTCCGGCCCGTTTGATAATTTGTTGGAGTTATACGGAGAAATATATTCAAAAAGTCATCGACTTAAAAATGAACTTGCTCTTATTTTTGCCGACTGCATTCGAATCTATCGCTAAAATATTTTTACTCAAGTTTATAAACTTGTTTGCCTTTTTTGGATAATACCTAACTAACATAGAAACAATTTTTTTTTGCCTCAAACTAGTAAAAACGTATTTAAGGAATACGATGTCTCAAGAAAGCATGACTTCTTAAGGTAATATTTCGGTTCAAAAGGAACTTCTGCAGTATATTAAGACAACTCATCCAGGATGTAGCGATAAATTTACTGCTATTTTTGGTTATAAATGCAGCCCCCCCCCATTAAAATTCATATTTAAGTTTCTTCGTTTCTTCAAATTGTCGACACATTTTTGTAGTAGATTTTACAAACTTTGGTTTCTTAAATTTAATGTAATACTCATCAAATGAGTCTCAATATATACCGAGCTTGATATGCATATCGTTAAAGACACTCGAGACCGTTAAGAAAAATTCTGCCATAAGAGGCAATGTGTTAGAGAGAAACGGAAAACATTTTTCCACATAGCAGAGTCAAATGCAAATGTTGTGGTAGGCACAACCTAACCTTACTAGTTTTTAAGACACAGGATGCTAAACTTTCCCTAAATCTCATATAGAATACATGGAAAAAACAGGATGACATCAAATTAGCTTTTTCAGGCGTATAGTACTTCCTAAAATACGATAAAAGTTGTATCTGAAGATAGGTCCGAAAACGATTTGTTTCCGAGATATAGGAAGAATCGGATTTACAACACCTTGTATATCAAGAACAAAGCATTTTAGGACCTATATTCATATAAAATTTTTGTCTTATCTTGGAGGGTAATATAAGTTAAACATGTTGAAAAAGCATATTTTGCGTCATTTTGTTTTCCCTATGTATTTTGTGTGGGATTTGAGCAAAGTTTAACAACCTGTATCATAAAAACTAGTCATGGTATTAGGTTGTGCCTAATACCATGACTAAAACTAATAAAGTATGATCCTTCTAAAGTCTGACGTACGAATCGTGGGCTACAAAAACTATGGGGCAAAACATATTCATTGCGAATATTAATGGTTCCGCCGAGTCGAATAGACCGGCAAGTGGTCGTTAACAATTCAATGTGTTTTTATGCGTTTTACCGCCCGATCCCTTCAGACCTCGCAGCCCAAGATCCGTACCTCGGACTTTACGTCTTCGTATATTTGCAAATAATATATTTTAAAACAAAACGTAAGAAATTTTTGTAGATAATAACTTGAAACTAGTAAGTATAGTATCCCAGCTAATAGTTAAATAGTTAATTAAGAAACGTTTAAAATAACTGTCGAACAAAAGAAAATGAACAATGTAAAAATTAATCTAAACGATTGAAGATAAGACTGCACTGGACTACATTTATACATTACTATTATTCGATACTTTTGGTTGAAGTATAATTTTCATCTGTCATTGTGTTTTGATTTCAGAGCTATATGAGAAACATCGTATCAAATGCGTACTCTCACTTTACATGGAACGAGGACGATGATGATAGCCATGTAACAAGGTAAGTATTTCAGAGAGAAACCTAACCTATGTCAATAAAATTTGGCAACAAAAATATGTCAATAAAATTTGGTAACAAAAACATGTCAATAAAATTTGGTAACAAAAATATGTCAATACAATTTGGTAACAAAAATATGTCAATACAATTTGGGAAGAAAAAGCAACAGTTTTTCTGACAACAAATTTATGAACGTACATATTTTGTATCGTGGCGCTCGAGTTACCATTCCGTTTGGTAAATGATTTTTGCTTCTTTAATTATTGCTTCGGGAGATAACAGGTACGATATTGCCAAAGAGATACATATGGATGTTTTTGTTCTTTCTAGACTGACTCGTATTGTGGTGTTGACTATGGCTTGCCGTGTGAACCATACCGAATGTTTATCCCAAGTAGAAGAAAAATTCAATGGATGGATAAATGATACCACTCAAGTTTTATCACAAGATTTAAGAAACATTGTATATAAATATGGTAAGTTATTTAATCAAAATTATGTTCGATTTTTATTGATTATCAGTTCAGTGTTGACTTGCTCGGGTTTAGTTATAGACGATAGTGATACGAATGTGACAACGCACCTTCTGCTAAAATTTAGGGAGTAGTTTTTACAATCTTAAGGTGGGTTTAGACCGTGTTAAACTGGAATTACCCTCGACGTTTTGCCTGCGATTGCACGAAGCATCTTCAGGGATCTTCACTGCACAAAATCAAAACACTGAATCAGCTCCGATCAGTAGAGAGCAGGTATTTATACACGACCTGTGGCCATCGACGCGTGATTGAAATTTTTAGGTTTGATAATTTCAGTTGATTCTCTAATTTTTCGTTTATTATAATCCGAAACTGATGCAAGAACCTTGTTATCTTTTACATTAATCACGTGTTCTATTGTGTGCTGGTGTTCAGCGACAGCGGATTGAACAATTTGTTTCTTGTTTATGCATCTTTCATGTTCTTTAAGTCTAGTAGACACAGACCGTCCTTTCTATATACATTTTACCGTAGGAACAATATTGCAATATTATATGTGATACCGTGAATAAAATGTAAAAACACACTACTTAATGGGTGAGTTGTTAATACTGGGATTATTACGATACCTAATCGAATGCCTAATTTATTCAGTGCATTATCAGTTTGATTTTAAAGCTTTAGTCAGTTTTTCTGATTCTTCCGGAATTGAATTTGTATCACATTTTGATAAATCCTTAAAGACTAATGAATTGGTGAAGAATTGTTTTTGAGATGGATGATGGTGAGAACTAAATTTAAATATCTATTCGTTTCCTGTAAACAGTATGACTTACGGTGCCGTTCCCTTTCTTTTTTACTTATGCATCAAGAAAGGGAATGGCACCATCTGACTCAATTTCCATACTGAATTTTATATTAGAATGTTGTTGATTTAGATGATCTAAAAATATAGTTACATTTTCTTCTCCATGAGGCGATATTACAAAAGTATCACCTACATACCTAAACCAACATTTAGGTTGTAAAGGAGCAGCACTTGTTTTTCAAAAAAGGCAACTCATGTTTTCAAGGCCAGCTAGGAACATTTATAGTCGTGCTAGCATGGCTCTCGTAAGAAAGAGGATCAAGGCTATTTGTCGTGATTAGGACACAATTACTGGTAAACTTCTACAGGTTCACCTAAAATTAGCTTCGATGCTTGAAATCAATTCATTTGCAATATTGAACAAAATCACCTTTCAGCAACTGACATCAAAACAACAGGAGAAGTTCGAAAATCTGTGCAGCAAAAAAATGTATCATAGATTACATTAACAAAAGCAGAGGAATCGATTCTGTCTAATGGACATAATTTTGCAATTGCTCCATGAACCATTCCAAGGACCTAATAGCAAGTGTAGCGGACAGCAACTGAAAACTACCACAAGAACAGGCAGATTCAGTTCGTAAAAATTCGTCGCAGCTCTGAACTACCAAAATCCAATTTGTCTGCCGCAGAAAGAACAGCCATAAAGACAAAGAAGATGTTATATTTCTATCTGTAGATAAAGGAAATGCAACGGTGGTCATGATCAAGAACAACTACGTACAGAAAATGGAGACATTACTTCAAGATGAGAGCTATAGGACAATACTAATGGATGCAACTAGGGAAATGAAAAGGAAAATTCGCAGCCTTATTAATGTCTTGGATTTGTCAGATCTAAAGAAGAAGAAATTAAAGACAAGCTAGTGTACCGTTATGTCTCATCTCAGTGCAATAGGTTCGTCATCTTACGAAATAGGTCAATACATAGCCAATATATTAAACCTCTTCACAGGATCTAATTCTTATATCAAAAGCTCTGAACATTTCGTAGAAAAACTTAAAGATTTTCTTTAGATCCCGATGATATTTTAGCCAGTTTTGATGTTGAATACTTGTATACAAATGTGCCTATTGACGAATCAATTTCTATAATTTCCCATAAAAATTTAATCCAATCTTAATTGTATTAATAAGAGAATGCTTAGCGTCCACATATTTCATTTTTCAAGGGACCTTTTATGAGCAAACCTCGGGTGACGCCATGAGATCTCCGCTAACTCACGTGGTAGCGAATATCTCTATGGACAAGTAGTAGTATGATTTATTTAGCAAAAATGCTACTCTTACATTTTATTTAAATACAGAACTTATACTTTTTATTAATATTGCAATAAAATTATTTTATAAATATATCAATCTTGGTTATTTAACAAATATTCTTTTAACACTTTTTTAAATTGATTTGTGACCTAATAAATGGTTTTAATTTATTATAATTTATAAAACACCGACTTATAGCTTAACGATTTTAAAATTGTATTTAGGTAAAAACTTTGAGAATTTCTAGTGTCATATGCGTGATTTTAATAATTTAGTATAACAAAATTACATAAATATTCTGGAAACAAGTTATTTTGAATTTTATATATAAATATGCAAACAAAAAATGTTAAATGTCAAAAATATAAAATTTTTGACATTTAACCATTTTAATTTTTTTAACATGATTGATATCTTTGTATATTTATTCATGCCTAAAATTTTACGCATTGCTTTTTTTTTGTAATATTTCTAATCTGTTTTTTATATTTTCATTCATAAAATATATTCATATATAAAATTGTTGAACAGTACAGGTAATGGGATAAAATTATTGTATTATATATCATCCTTTTGGAAAAATAGTTCAAATTTTTACTAATTCTTTTTAGATAATTTGTTTTTTGCCAAATCTTAAAAATTACTTTTTTAAAATGGAGGCTTTCGAGGAAATTGCTTTAAGCTGTGCTTCTTTAGGACATAAGTGTTAGTTTAGATATCTAGCTGAAACTTTTGTAATATGGCCTCTTGGAAAAGAAAAACTATATTTTTAAGTCATCTAAACTAACAAGATTTTAATATAAAATTCAATATAGAAATTGCGTCAGATGGTGCTATTACCTTCCTTGATGTGCTAGTGCAAAAGAAAGATAACGGCACCCTAGGTCATACTGTTCACAGGAAACCGACACATACGAATTGATATTTAAATTTTAGTTCTCACCATCATCCATCTCAAAAACAATCTGTCATCAATTCACTAGTCTTTAGAGATATTTGTCAGTATGTAATACAAATTAAATTCCGAAAGAAACAGAAAAACTGACTGAAGCTTTAAAATCAAACGGAGATTGTACTGAAGATATTAGGCCTTCGCTTATATATTATAATAATCCCGGACCTAAACCAATATTGGGTACTCAGCCATTAAGTACTGCAGTTTTACCTTTTATTCTGGGTACCGCAGATAAAATTGCAAGATTTCTTGGGAGATCCCAATCTTTAGTACACACAGACTGGGCAATGCTTAAGGACACCAAAAGATGTAGTTCCTTTGCAATCAGAAGGAGTTTATAAAATACCTTGTTCCTGCGGTAAAGTGTATATAGGTGAAATTGGACGGTCTGTATCTATTAGACTTAAAGAACATGAAAGATGTATAAGTAAGAAACAAATTGTTCAATCCGCTGTCGCTGAAAATCAGCACACAACAGGACACATGATTGATGTAAAAGATACCAATATTCTTGCATTAGTCTCGGGTTATTATAAACGAACAATTAGCGAATCAATTGAAATTATTAAGCACCCTGAAAATTTCATTAGAGACGCGGGCTACCTGTTATATCATGCGTGGAAACCAATTATCACAGTGAGTCACTCGTCGATGGCCCGGTCAGGTATACATTCCAGAACACTGCTCATTGGAGCTCATTCAGTGTTTTGATATTGTGCAGTGAAGATCCCTGAAGATGCCTGGTGCAATCGTAGGCCGAACGTTGGAAAGTAATTCAAATTTGACACGGTCTAAACCCAAGAACAATGATTTCTTAAAAGAAATAGAGACGTCTATGGATTAATGGGTTCATTTAGATGTAAACTGAGAGAATTTTAAAATTCACGGACCAATTCAGAATGGCATTTTTGCTTTAAATCTCCAAAAGTTCTGCAAATAACGAGGTACAGTATTTTTCTTTCTTTCTTTCAATAATTCCAGTCGAGTAAAAATGTTCACACTTGATTAAAAAACAAAAAAAAATTATATATATTTTACAGCCAGGACTTACCCTGAAGTGTAACAGATTCCTTTAAAATGTTTTATTTGTTTTAAAATGTACCAAAGAAACGTTCTCGTTTGACTTGTGAAAATTTAAAAAATCTGTTATTTCATAAAGATAAATTACAAAGTGTGTATACACCTTCCTTAACAGCATACATAATTACTTTCTGTCTAAAACTAATACACATAAATATAAATAATGGTTTAGTTAGAACTACCAAAATAGGATGTATATACTTCAAATTAAATACGAGTAGGCTGTGTTTAAATCTAATATGAATGACACAATAAAAAAGTATTGGTATTTTGTTGTATAGCGGTGTAGCTTTCAATCAAAAGTACCCTTATGGGCATGGTCGTAAAAGTATATAAATCTGTTTAGCCTCTTTATTATAATCATTCATAGTAAACTAATTTTGATTTGAAATTATCTAGAAAATGTATGAGGCATGTCAAAAAAAACTAAAAAAATATTAGCACTGGAACACCTTGTACCTCGAAAACAAAACGTTTGCGGTCTATTGTTTATATGAAATCTCTCAGAAATTTGGACATGCGCTAAATATTTTTACTCTGTGCATTTTATTCAAACTGTTCTAAAAACCCTCACGCTTACGTTTGATAATTTTATATGGCGAGCCAAAACAAGTCAACCCCATTATATTAAATGAAAAGCTTTGAAATTGCATAAAAGTGCTAATTTTTCTTGACATGCGCGATATTTAAATTGAATAACTATTGCGTATGCCATCGTGTTTTAATTGTAATCTGAATTCTAGGATTTTCTTTAACTACCAAAACAAACCTGAATTAAACTTCTGATTTATTTGGAGATCGGCATTGTCTGACTTTAAATTGACTCATATTGTGTCCGACAAATGATGTGAGATAGGTCAACGCAATACAAAGCTAGGGATATCTCCCTGTTAGATTATATGTGGTTCTTCAACTAAGATATTACTTTAAAATTGCAATAATAAAATAAAAACACTGAGCGGTTGAGTCTCCCGCTTCCCCCCGAAATAAAGCAGCTAAACCGAACATGTGGAACCACTTATGTTAAAAACACAGTCTTCGATGAGGCGATTAGGAAGACTCAAGTTCTACTTTTTCACTTTCTATTACCGTTCTCCACTTGGTCTTCTTTTGGGAAGCACTTTCTTCCATTATTTCTGCTGATGATGCTGGTTTATTTCTTGGTAGAGAAGGTGGATAGTCATCAGTGGCTGTGGTTATTCCAGTTTTTACGCTTCTTCATTTATGACATTTGCAGAAGATGTACAAAAGGACTAGAATAACAATCAGGAGCCTAGACTCTTGTGGTACCAATAAAAACGTTGCATTCCGGTTGAATCGTTAATAGGCAATTAACCATAGATTTTGACAAGTTTTTGGACTTTGTAATCTTTAACGAAGACGATTGAAGTTTGCCCTTGGAAGATGGTTTAGTTCCTTTATTCACATATGGCATCACTGTCAATTGTATATCGAAGAATGTTGAAACAAATATTCCTGTTGCCTTCTAGGGATTTGCATGATTCGAAGTTCCCGCCGTTGATGTACAAAAATGAATCATGGTTTTGGCAATTTCGATTTCTGTCATAGTCATAATCAAAATAAAACATATAATTTTATAATAATTATTTTAATTTGCTTTAGGTATGGTAAATGCAGATGAAGCTACATTTGACAAACTGCTTGCAATCTATGAAGCAGAATCCGATGCCACGGAGAAACTCAATTTTATAGTTGGGTTGTCATATGTCAAGAATTCATCGTTGTTGAACAGGTATTAAACAAATCAATATTTCTGATGGAAGTATTGTTAAATTGTACGACCTTTCTGATGAAAGTATTGTTAAATTGTATTAATAATATAACCTAGTGTTTAAAAATTTGTCGACCAGACAATGTCTCAAATCGTGAAGTATGACAGAGATGAAATTTATAAGTTACGTCTAAACATATAAGGGATTTTTCTCATCGATTTTTCGCTCCTTCAATTCTAGTCATGGATTATAACGACAAAAAAAAATTTCAGCGACAATCTGTATAGTTTTTCGCTTATTTTGGATAAACTCTCAAGAGAGATTTGTAAAGGTATTGTAATTATGAAAAAATAATCCTCCCAGATTTTTACAGCTCCTCTCGTTTTAGATACCAAAGAACATCTTTCCTCATTTCCGTCGGTCTCTCTCTTAGCGGTTTAGATAAAAACATGATTCGTTTGATAAAAAATTAGGGGTTACATGGAGACAAAACCATAATATTTTAGTAAAAATTCAACATGTTTGAGTAAAATAGTGGGCTAATGAATGTTTACAAAATCAGTCTAATAAAACTGCTTACCCCCTTTGACCTCATATTTCGCACAAAAACCATGGGTAATATAAGGTTGAACTTGTATAATTTTGGTACAAAATCAAGATAAAGAAACAAAATGGCAGCCTAATAAACTGTTCAAAACATCATTCTGAAAAATCCACTTATTTGATTTCAGATTTTCAAAAATCAAGTCTTTGAGGATCGAACTGATGAAATTTTCGTACGAATTCAATATGCCTGAATATAAGGGCAGGTTAATAAAATGTTTAAAAAATCAGTGTGAAAAACTGCTTTTTCAAATTGATTTCAATTTTACCACATAAGTCAACTAAGATATATAGATGACTTCCTAATTAAAAACAACTTATTTATTTGACTTGTATAAAATAGTAACATCTTGGTACGAAGTTGATATGGCGCACAAATGGCGGCCTCATAAAATATAGAGTATGACCGAAGGTGACTGGTCTGTATTAGCAATTCATCTTATTTGTTGTAATACGATAAGCAGATTTTTTTTTGAAGTTGTGTTTTTTAATACAATGGAGAAACTGACAAATAAAAATATTTGTGACTCAAAACAATACTATCAAAAACTTTTTTTTTTAATTTTTTATAGTTGGGTTGAAAGATATTATTATATATATAAAGACAATATTCCGCTGGAAAAAATTAGCCTATTGCTAATTAACCCTTTTTTAGAGTTTTCGTTTATATTTCAAGTCGGATGAGTTTATGACATTGCCATGTTTTTAATTGTTATAATCTATAATAATTATTGAAACTAAACAAATCTTTTTCTTTGATTCAATAAGAACAGACAAATATGATTTCTGGTGAACATAAAACAATGATCACAAACTATAAGAAAAATGGGAACTAATAATTAAAATTAAACAGTTTTATATTATGTTTTTTTTCTGCTCTCTAGTTCACAAACTCAAAATGGTGTGAATACTTGCTACTGCCAGTAAAAATGTGAATGAGGGCTCGTGGGATTCGGAATGACGTCTAAAAAAGTGTGCAAAAGTTTCACATTCGCATATAAACAATTTCAAATGTTATTAGCACATCAAGAATAAGTTTAAATTTTTCAAAATAACTAACATTTAAGAAATTAAAAAAACATCTTAAAGAGGAAGAAATTTCCAATAAAAAAGTTACGACTCCCGGAACTCTATATCTATTATTAATAATAATTTTAAGCCGTTATGGTGCCCCGAATCCAGCCTTAACAAAGAAAATTTTACCCTCAAATACCAATTTAAAAAATTATGTTATTATCTAAAGTCTATTAAAAATTCAAGATATAGTGTATGTAGTAAACAAAAGTTATTGTTCGTGCAATATGCCTTTAAAACTTTGCTAAAACCGTATCATTATCGACCACATTTATTTAAAGGCGTATTGCATGCACAATTACTTTTGTTTACCTGCACTCTATCTTGAATTTGAATATACTTTAGACTTTGAAAGACAATACTCCGCTGGAAAAAATTAGCCTATTGCTAACTAACACTTTTTTTAGAGTTTTCATTTATATTTCAAGTCGGATGAGTTTATGACATTGCCATGTTTTTAATTGTTATGTTCTATAATAATCATAATTATTGAAACTAAAAATTTTTCACTGTTTTGTTTTTTCTTTCAAGTTTAAAAATTAATATTAATAGTATAATTTTTTTCCAAGTTTACCGCGCGAAGCTCTATTTGCAACATTAAATTAAAATTACTGCCAACACTAAACGACTTAAGAACTTACTAGAAGCCTTTAATCTTCACCAAATTATCTCTGAACCCACAAGAGTTAATTCTTCAACAAACAGTTCTAGCCTTATTGACATCATATTTACTAATAACTATTTAGCAGTCAAAAAAGCACATTCAGTTCACATTCCATTATTTTCGATGTATTCGATGTTGGGAGTAGTGAAAGCAATATAGAATATACAATCTCACGTGACTATAAAAATATTAACTTTAACTATTTAACAGTTTAGTGCAAGATGCGATACAAATAAACGGGTAAAGTATATATCACCTTGAAAGCATAGACGACAAAGTGGAAACATTTAATAGTTATATTATATTCCTATTAAATAAATATGCCCCTCTTTGCAAAAGGAAATTTAACAACAAACCCTTTACACCTTGGATCACAAATAACCTAAGACTGCTTTTGACAGATAGAGACAAAGCACATCGCAAGTATGTTAATCTTAAAACACCTGCGTCACTTCAGTACTACAGAGATCTTAGAAATTATACCAAGCATACAATAACTAGGAAAAAAATAGATTTTATTCAAATATCTTAAACTACAGGCCGTGATTTTGGGAATAATGTCAAAAAACTAAACTTAACCCAACGGGACAAAATTAAACATATACCCCAATCATCTAAAAAACGTTGAACAAATTAATAATTTTTTTCATTCAAATATTGCCAACAGTACCGTCCCTATTAAGAAAATTCAATATTATAACTCGCATACATTTTTGGATTTCAATAACCAAACCGCACTACATTTTTACACCTTATTGATGTTGACCAGATACATAAAATTATTATAAAAATTAAATCTAGTGCTGTGGAAAAAGACGGAATTTCATTAAGAGATTTGCAGATTTGGTTACCTTTTTGCATGGAACATTTAATACATATTATCAATGCCTGTATTTTAAATAAATTATATCCTATGATCTGGAAACAGGCAATTATGAAGCCTCTTTCAAAGATATCTAACCCAAGGGAATTTAAAGATCTTAGGCCTATAAGTATGATACCGACAGTCTCGAAAATATTAAAAAAAACATATTTCAATCAAGTTATCAATTTCGTAAATAGGTTCAAAATTGTTCCGCAATGTCAGTCAGGTTTTAGAAAACAATTTAGTATCACTACTTGCTTAGTAAACATTATTAATAATATGAAGAGAAAAAAGAATCCACCTGCCTGGCATTGCTGGACTTCAGAAAAGCACTGTGGATCATGACATGCTACTTTCGAAGCCAAAATTTTGGGTTTTTCCAAAAGTTTTCTAAATGACAGATTTTCTTGTGTCTGAATTAGTAGTAATTCTTCAACCGAAAAATCACGCTTAATCCCCATCAGACACGGCGTAACGCAAGGCTCAATACTTTATCCTCTTCTATTTCTATGTGGCGGATATGAATAACTGCACAACTTACTCTATACTACATCAGTAGGCAGGTGATTCTCAGTTGTTCCAGGCATATACACGAAATACTCTATCTCTATCTGAAGAACGTATGAAATCTGACCTAAGGAACATTTACAAATTTGCACACGAACATAACCTAAAACTTAATGCATCTAAGTCACAAATTACAGTTTTTAACTCGGGTTGAGAAACTAATACCTTTCAAGCTGAAGTAGAAGGTAATTTAATACGCATCACGAAAGAAGCCAAAAACTTATTTTGGACAGCTCATTGACATTCTTGCCCCATATTCAAAATAAAATTGATGCCTCTTATATACGTTTAAAGTAATTATACAAAGTAGCTAGATCTATGCCTCAAAAAGAAAATATTTTCTTTGTGGTAGCTTAATATTATCCCTTTTTAACTATTGCGATACTGTTTACGGGATTCTTTGACTGTCAGAGCACATAACCCTACACCTAAATAACCATAATATTCTTAATATGAAAAATCGTAGAAAACACCATATGTAAAAAAACAGTTCGTTCCTTTACTACATCCACATAATACCGGTAGACAAATATTTAAAATACCTCCGCAGAGAACCACCAACTTCCAAAAGTCATTCTCTTATATAGGTGTCAGAGTATAGACCACTTTAAGTAACGAAGTTAAAACATCCACCTAAAAAATTTTCGAAATACACAAAAACATGTTATTATGAAACCAATAACTTACAATTTAACAAATTTTTGTCATCCTCTGTCATGGTTTCTATCGAGGATTCTATCTACATTCTGAGATGTGCCGATTTCTGCTTTTTGCAGCCTCGATGCTAGCAAAGAATACTATTTCTCTCCTCTATTCTAAGCATTTCTCCAATATTACTATTTAGTGTTTAATACTATATTGGATTGAATAGTTTTTAGTTTTAGGGCTGTATCACATTTGTACCTGGTTAATCTGCGTGCAAGATGTTAACGGTTGCTATAATCGCGATGTAGTTCTTATTGGCGAGATAAACGAAACATCCTTTGTCATTACTTTTAAGATAAGCATGTAGTTTGTTTTGCTAATAAAAGTATTTTGAATTTGAAAACTATTAATAATAGAGCATTCCGGGATTTTTTCATTGTAAATTTCTTCCTTTTTAAGAATATTCTTTTACATTTTTAAATATGAATAGTTTCAGAGATATTTGCAAAAAACTAAACTCCTTGTTTCTAATCTTAATTTGTTAATAACATGAAATTGTTTCTGTGCGGGTTTAAACCTTTTGCAAATTTTTCTAGACGTCTTTCCGAATCAAATAACCCCATCTCATATTTTTACTAGCAGTGGCAAGAATTAACACCATTTTGAGTTTTTGAACTAGACTATGCGTTTTCACACGTAGAATAACTTCGATATTATAGCTCTTCTATAAGTATAAGTTGATCAGCTGAACTAAATAATTGTTCACTAGCTTTAGGTGGGAGGTGTTGATACAAATATATTACGCAGTCTGTTTTAAGTACACGTAAGGTCTAGATTCCCAGTAATGAAATATATCTACATGTCTCAAAGCAGAGATTGTTTTAAATAAGATGTTAAGTATTGATCAAAATATATTATTATTAATTTTTATTTGGGAGTGAGCACTCTCGGCTCCGGCTAAAGCTTCAGCAAAATTTTGGACGAAGCCGATTATTTGCCGAATATGAAAAACTTATTCGATTGATTTTAAATTTTGTCCAAAAATTAGCTCTATATAAGGATGAACTAGTAAAATTCTCGTACGAATTCATGTGATGGAACCAAATGGCTATCAAATAAAGTGATTTTTAATTAAATATTATTCCTTTTTTTTTCAGAGAAAGCTCATTTGAGGTATTTAGTAATATGTACGTACATTACATATATAAATTAGGCTGTCTTTCCTTTCTTTAATAAATGTAAGGATTCATTCCGAGAGGAACCTCAGGTTAAAGTGTTTTATCAGTTGGTTTTACACAAGTACCCGTAATGAATCGCTTCGTTTATTAAGACGGACTCAAACGACGGGCCTACTTGACAAATACACAAATAATTGCGCATTTAGCAGGTATCCAAGATGATCGATCACACTACCTATATATTTGACAAACATTGGACTACCTAT
The DNA here is from genome assembly GCA_030620095.1 of Kuschelorhynchus macadamiae. Taxonomy (NCBI): domain Eukaryota; kingdom Metazoa; phylum Arthropoda; class Insecta; order Coleoptera; family Curculionidae; genus Kuschelorhynchus; species Kuschelorhynchus macadamiae. Next base: position 718,023 of record JAUTXW010005489.1, read on the forward strand.
ATATTTGAAAACCCTTGGACTTGTGCCATATTTACCGACCACCGATAACAAATAAACAAGTGTCGAATACGTGTACAAGTAGATTATGCACACGACATGACAAATGTTAACAGGTGACGATTATTTGTCATGTCCATCAGTCGTTTGAGTCCGCCTTTAGGGAATTAAAGATAACATAACGCGTGTTTATCCATATTTTATTTTAAGTCTAGTTGGCCATGACTACGGGATTGAAATAACTCATACAATTATTGTCGTGTTCTACTTGCCAAAGCAAATCGCAATACATATACCCCCGTATTCACTAAAAGAGTTAGACCAGGTCTAGTTGCCTTGTTTTTGTTGTTGGTACTTAAAAGTCTTAGTTCGCCATGTCACTATCATTCTGTAAATGTGACATTTAGAAAAATGATTTGTTCAATTGTTAAACATGTCACTTTTAACCTATAACTGTCAAGTTAGACCTGGTCTAAATTTATACTTCTTTAGTGTATACGGGTATACATACGGTGTGTCGGTGCTTCAACAAGTATACTGTGATAATTCAGTGTTGTTTTAAAGCGTAGCCATGGCCTAGTTGTTTTAAAACATAAAAAGGACATTTTCTACGGTATTTGTGTATCGACTTCCATAATAATAATAATAATATTAGACCAGTAAGCTCACCCCACTCGCATTGAAAAACATCAAAGCTATGGTAGCTGCTGAACTAAACATTCATCAACCAAACATTGAGGACAGTGGGGCAGATGCCGAACCGATCCCACATACAAACCAGCCCAACTTTGTGCAAGAGGATCTGCAACCTCACTCAATGCTCAGTAGGGGCGAAGCACCCAGCAACAACCCACGACAGATGACAAGCACCATACAGCACACAGGACAAGTGAATCATTCGCCCAAAGCACCATACACACAGTTACACCTCGGATCGTCTTTCACACAAGCAATCAAAGTAGAAATAAAGTCACATCTAAACAAATGGTCAGGCTCCGATCCTACAACAAGAGATCCTATTCCTCCTGTAATCTTCAAACGGGACACACATAAAATCCTAAAGACCATCAACGAACACATAATTCCCGAGTACATAACGAATGCGAGCACAATTGAGGACATTCATACAGTAATCTACGCAGCAGCTATAACCACGATAACATAGAACAATCAGTCACACAGTCACAGTCCCGCAGCGACACAGAAACACCAACAACATAAAACCAAAATTCAAATGGCAGATAAGGATCGAAAACAAAATTAACAAAATTAGAAAAGAATTGAGACATCTTACTCAATCCATGAACGGCAAAAAGTCAAAACGTATCATACAAAGTGTAGTGAAAATCAAATCTGCATCTCCTGATTACACGCTTACAGAAATCCTTGACACTCTGAAGCAAAAATTATCTGTGTATGCCGCAAGACTCCGAAGATACAAAGAATCAAATGAAAGAAAGGACGTTAACAACCTGTTTCGAAGAAGCGAAAAACAGTTCTACAAAAAAATCATGAGCAATGAGGAGGCACCACCGACCAAACAAGAGATCACAGAATACCGGAAAAGTATTTGGTCAGAACCGAAATTACACAATAATAACGCTTCATGGATTAAAGCGGAAGAAGACAGACACAAGTGCTTAGAGGAACAAGAGGACTTTGCAATTACAACACAAGAAGTTGCAGAAACAATCAAATACACGCATAACTGGATATGTCCTGGAATAGATAACATTCATAACTTCTGGTACAAACAGTTTACCTCCACACATGAAGCTTTCACTCGCCAAATTAATGAAATTATTTTAAAACCTAGCACACTCCCCAGTTTTCTCACCCAAGGAATAACATATCCTAAATCCAAAAATTCAGACAATAAGGACCCGTCAAATTACCGACCTATTACGTGCCTTCCAACCTTATATAAGATCATCACAGCCACAATTACTAGGAGAATAGAACAACATCTAGCACACAAAAACATTCTAACCAAAGAACAAAAAGGGTGCAGGAAAAACAGCCGAGGATGCAAGGAGCAGCTCATTATAGACAGCGTCGTCATGGAACCAACCACGAAAAACTATAGAAACCTTCATACTGGTTACATAGATTATAAAAAAGCCTTTGATTCGATACCCCACAGCTGGCTAACCAGAGTACTAGAATTATATAAAGTCAATAAAAACATCAGGCAATTTCTTACGCAAATCATGAGTACGTGGAAAACTAAAATCAACCTGAGAACACAAAAAGAGCACATGGAAACAGAAGAGATCTACATCAGACGAGGTATGTTCTAGGGAGATTCACTCAGCGCTTTGTGGTCCTGCCTCTGTCTCAATCCACTCTCAAACACACTGAATAACACAAACTTCTGATTCCAAATTAAACACCAAAAAAATAACCTACACAAAATAAACCATCTCTTGTACTTGGATGACATAAAATTATACGCAAGCACAAAGGCACAGCTAAAGGAACTCCTTAAAATCACAGAAATGTTTACCCTGGACATCAACACGGAATTTGGTATAAGTAAATGCAAGCTACTTTATATCAACAAGGGACAGTGGAAAGACCACCCTACGGAGGAAACAATCAACAATGAAACTATAGATAACATGCTCAAAGAAGAAACGTACAGATACCTAGGCTTCCATCAAAGCACCAAAATTAACCACACTCATATCAAATCAGAGCTCAAGACGGAATTTAAAACCAGACTTACAAAGCTACTAAAAACTAAACTGTTCTTACGTATTCGTTTGGTATCATTAAATGGTCACACACACATAGAAAACATTCACATTCTCATGCGCTCTGAATTCACTAAACACAGGAAGTTCACTATCGAGAGAAAAGAAGGAGGAAGGGGAATTATAGATATACAATCGCTAAATAAAAAACAAATTTACGAATTCAGAAAATTCTTCCACGACAAACAAACTAACCTCCACAAGGCAATAGTGAAGGCAGACAAGAATTTACACCGCTGGACCTGTCTCAAACGAGCCACGCAGGAATACTGTGAGACAACAAGTCATAATAATAATATTAATAATGCCTTTTATTCAGAAAATGTACAAAATATATAAATACATACAAAAAAGTTTGCATATTGATGATTGGCGCAGTCTAGCTTTAGAGCTACTCTACTGAACCAATCAATGACAAAGATTATTCTAAATCTAATCTAACATTAGTCATGGTAAGCAGTGGTATTTTTATGTATTTAATGAAGTTTGGGTGCAATAAGAACAGATCTTGTATAAATCATAAAATTGTGCCCCTGACAGTCAACTATTATTTTAATAAGCAAAATTACCTGTGTTCTGCAAATCACAAAAGGTATTTCCTATATTTTACTTTGAATACCGGCACTTTCAAATTTAAAAATTCGACAGGAAGCGCATTTTAACATCGAACAGCATTGTATGAAAAAGATCTCTGAAACATGGCGCTCTGGTGATGAGGCATAATTAATTTATTTCTACCTCTTACATCTCTCCCATGTATTTCACCATGAAAAATTAATCGTTCGCGAACAGAAACAAGGGCGGAAGGATCACTAATACATTTAATTAACAAAAATGAAAGTTTCTACGAGCATCCATTCGTAACCAGTTGACTTCTTTATACAAATGTGAAATGTGATCATATTTTCTTAACCCAAGAACAAATCGTAAGCAGTTATTTTGTTTTTTTTTTGTATACGAGACCGACTCTCCTGATCCAGACACAACCCATATTAAAAGTCGCAATATGAAAAATTAGATAGAACAAAAGATTCACATAAGTTGTATGTAAATTATCGAATAAAAAATCGAAAAAAAAATTCTATTGACGAATTAAAATTGTACCAAAATAAGCGAAAAAAATTTTGGATATCATTGAAAACGTTTAGGCCGATATCACGTGACCCGAATTAAATTACCGAAAAAGAAAATTACCATTGGAAAAAAGTCGCTTTTATATTGTTTATACAAATTTCATTTTCATTCTCATTTTTGACATTTCAGCTTGTCACATCATTTTAGAAGATATATTTAGGGTTTCTGAAATGTTTGTCTTTAGTTTGCTGTTATTATTTTCAGCTATTCGTTTTGCTTTAATATGTTTGAATCATCTTATATATTTTTAGATTAATGGAATTATGTAAAAATGAAACGTTTTTAAGAAGTCAAGACTACTTTACAGTTTTAGGAGTCATTTCTTCGAATCCTTCTGGAACAGACCTTGTATGGGATTTCTTTAGGTAAGATTTTTATATCAAAGTTAATATTCTAAACCAAACTTTTACAGGAACAATATCGCATGCCGTACGTTAAATGCGAACAAAGTATCAATGTATCTGCTTTTGAACATCTATTCTAAAGAATAACCCAATTATTTAAATTGAACTTATTGATTTAACATTATATCCGGTTTTGATTTTAGAGAAAATTGGGAATATCTGGTAAATCGTTTTACGTTAAATAACAGATATCTAGGAGGATTGATTGGAACGATTACCGCCACGTTTGGTACTGAAGCGAGGCTGGCCGAGGTAAGAGCAGTATTTTTCTTACTTCGAATAATAAAAATTGATCGTATTAGACGTTTCATAAACCGGAACATCATTAATTTAACCTATTTAAGTACATACGAATGTCGAACGTCGAATTTGATAGTGTAATAGATAGTACCCAATGCACTGAAAGTGTGGATTTGGCTGATATTCTTGTGTTCCGTTTTCCTAACACATCTCTTACAACGAAATTTTTTCTGCCTATGAAAATTGCCGATAGATAACACCAAGAAAAATATTTTTAAGACAAAAAGATAATTAAGTTATGATATTAACCTTAATTCCACGCTATTAATGGAACTACAGATTTGTCTGCAAAATAATTACCATATCATACCTATTGTTTTTCATATATATTATCAATGACATATAATACCTTGAATAGACGATCCATTAAATGTGAAATTAATTAATTCCTAAATCGATACCAACTTATCGTATTCCGTATAAACCGGTCAACGTATTTATTTTTTTTAAATTTTAAACGTTTTAAATAAAAAACCTTTTTTCCCTGGTAGGAAGTTTCACCCTCCTTACGTGTACGGGCACCTAGAATTGTACGTGTTTTACATCTGTCTCATACAGGGCGGTTAATAAAGTAGTTGCAAAATTAAGGTTTTCCCTAATTTTTCCAATGCCTTTGCAGGACTGATTTTTATGGATATTCCCAATATTTGGACCTCTGTCTGGGGATGTTTTAAAGATTTTCAGTTTATTTTGAGAAGTTGTACAATGGCTACGGTTTTTTGGGGATAGTGCACTTTCAGCATCTAAAAGCTGTCCTTTCGTTAATATTCCACCAGTTTTTAAACTCTTTTTTTTAATAGCTAATTTTATGGGCTTTAAAACCATCGACAATCAACTATCGAAATGTTTGATGCTATCATATACAGGGCAACAAATAAAAGGTCTGTACATGGGACAGAGCTTAACTTATCGCCAAATATTAGGGTAAGGTTACTTTTTTAAGGCATATTGCCAATAATAGACTCCTTATCTGGAATCCGACATAGTCCGAGAATAAATAGGTACAGATTGTCTTGTACATGGGAAAAATTTTTTAAATCCGAATATCCGCCCCCTGAACTCCAATTATTTTTGAGCAACCTAATAAAATACAAGGCCAACAATATAAGCAATATCTGGAACCACCGACAAGGCCGAGAATAAATCGAAATAACCCAATTTTAGTCCTATTCTTTACCGGTTAAAGTATTGGCAAAAATTTCGGAAATGGGGGGCTTTCTGGGATGAATAATTAAAAATCCGCTTTCATTTTTGCTGTACATCGTAGATGACACCACCTGCGATACTTTACAGATATTTAAAAGGGCAACGTTTTTTTGTGCCGCGATACATCATGTGTTCTAGGATTAATGCAGGGCGAGCTGCACGGCCTCGAGCGTTTTAAAAAATTGAAAATTTCAGGACACTCACACCCTGTATATCGAAAATCGTAAAAGTTCGACCTACCCAGGGACACATTTTTCTCAAGAGCAATATCATAGCTACATACGGCTGAAGTTTCGAGTCGATCCGATGGAAAAACAACGAATTTAAAAATCAATTGAATTTAAAAATTCACATCACTAAACCATAAATTTTTTCTCAAAAATGAAGCAAATTCTGAAAGTCAATCATTTTTCTACAATCTATTTAATCTATAATTTTTTCGTAAAACGCACGGATATATGAAAAAATAAAATTTAGAAAATGTCTAATTTTAACATTTTATCCTAATCTTTTCTGGTTCCAGGTTGGTCATGACCAACATGACCGCCCAAAATTTGGACAGGTCAACAAAGTTTTATTTACGATCTGGAAAGGCAGGCTTGCTAATTTTTTAAGCCTTCATGGTAATTTTCATTTGTGATTTGACAGCTAAAACATTTTTTATTTCAAGTAAAATGTAAAGTTTTATGTCACGGATTATCATTAATATTCAGCACCGTAAAGTGGATCCGCGTCGGGTTAACATCAGGATCGTCAATAGTCAAAGTTTAAAAAATGGAAAAAATTATAATATGCACAATTTAAAATGTAGTAGTTATTCAACATCGACCAAGATGTATTTTTTAATATTTAAACTTCAAGTTAATTTTTTTAAGGACATTAACGACTTAAAAAATACAATAATAATAAAAAAAAGTAAACAAATCTTTTTGAGGCTTCCTGTATATTAATTTTTTCAATATCTTGTATATTCCTCTCTGAACTGGTGCATACTTGAAATAAATATGTTTCTAAAATGTTGCGAAATTACCTCCCATTCTTTCCCTTTTTATAATTCCAACAAATTTGAAGGTTGTGGGAATCTTTACGAAAGTTGCCTGCTTATTCGTGCCCACACAGGCTCGATTAGATTACAGTCCGGCGACCTGGCAGGCCAATCGTCTGCTAAATTTTATTAATTTCGTGTATGTATGTCTGTATTTCGATTTGTTTTTCGCCCACGACTGTCTCCATGACGATAGTTAATGCCACTTATTTCTCTTAATCGACACATTGCTCTATCAATAAATGAAGGCGTCCTGTTATATGTTCTTGCAATAACTTTATTGGCCACCCTTCTCTTTATAAGCGCACACTATTAGTCAAGTCATTTTCGGAGAGAGGAACCATTATTTCAGATAAAAAATTATCTTAGCTGTCAAATCCTAAAAAGTAACCATAAAAGCTTAAAAATGCAGTTGTAGAGAAATATTTGAACATTCAGAATCCACTTAATTTTTGAGGAAAAGAGTTTATTGTTTTGCCGTCGTAATTGTTAATAGTCGAAATTGTTTTAAAATTCGTGGTTTTCGCATTTTTCATTAGGGCAGCTCGAAACTTTGGCCGTATGTAGCTACAATATTGCCCTTGTATATTCCCAGATCCGTCCAACTTTTTTAAAATGTTCCAAGCCTTGTAACTCACCCTCTATTAATCCTAGAGCTAAACGATTTATACGTATTACAATTTGGACCAGTCCTAAGCCTGAATAATATAGCGTGAACAAGGGTGCTTCCAGGGGGGGTAGAGGGGGTAATTACCCCCCCCAGACACCCAATACCTAATATTGAAAATTATTTTGCTTCTAATATTTTTAACAATACATTATTAAACGGAAATTTTGATAGATATTATTGTGATATGTATAAGTAATATTCGACTGATATGGCAACAACGTCTCGCTCACGTAAGGCGTTTGGCGGTCTTACCCTCCTCGCCACTGTCAGAATTTATACACGAAAAATCACGGCTCGGGATGGGAGACGGGAACTATAAATAAATGCTTTTTCCCCCGTCCCTGTATATTAAACCACCTATTTTGACACTGCTTTGACAGACGTAAGTGAAAGTTATTCAACGAGGTATTGGTTGCTCTTAATGACAGGATGTAAGTCAACTTACATCTAGGGAAATAATAATCTAAAACTATTATGAGTAGCTTTAATTTTGGATTTCATCAACATATTACAAAAATCCGGTGATATTAATTGAAATACAATTATTCATATTATTAACAAAATTTGGAAACACGTCTTCTCGTTTCTTCTCGATGTGTATTACTTTTCTGACTCCACAGATCATTCCTAACCAATGTTTCTGTCACTGTTGAAGAGACTTCTGGCTGGGCCTTATTCTATAAAATTTTATTCGCTACTTCCTTTTTATTATTGAGGCTATCAGCTACGTAACTTTCCGCAATAGTAGCGGATTTCCATCCACCATGTCGCTTGATAGCTAATACATCAACTCCAGTATTTGCTAATAAAGTTTCCGACGTTCTTCTAAAAGAGTGTCCAGTATACATTTTGAAGTTCTCAAACTTTAGAATTTTCGCAATTTTACTTGGAATTGACGAAAACGTATTTTTCCCGACAGGCTGGTTTGAGCACTTTCTATTTTTTTGATATCGCATAAAAAAGCGCGGATTAATAGTCGTCATGTGGGATCTTGTATCAATGTACTTTTGAATTATTTTGAAATGACAAACCTGAGTATCGTCACTTATTGTCACTGTAAATGTACGTGACATTCCATTTTTGGAGCCAGGAATGGTCACAATTATGACTTATTTTAACATTGTCCATTTTCATTTCACAGATTTAATTAGAACGGCACGCTTCAGCACCTCCCATTACCATTACGACCTTCATAAGTACATATCATAGGAGGCTTCAAGCATGAAGTTATTCACATCTTCCCTGTTAAATATATTCGATTTTTTGGGTCTATAACGATAATTTTTTCTTTTCAAAAATGCTCGAAGTTTTGGATACTTAGAAATATCTATATTTTCCTCTATAAAAAGGGTGGACTTCAACATCGAATACTCACACCATAAGCTTGATGGAGACTTCAATATAGTACTTTTTTCGTGGAAATACACCAAAAACAAGGTTTCTGAGATTGCAGTAGCCGTCTTGCTTTGGCACCAATTCTTAAACGATTTATATGCTGCTTCATACCTTTTTAATTGATTAAAATTTTTAATTGCAAGGGCTCCATTTAATTTTTTCAAAGTATGTACTATGCATTGGATATATTATCGTAATTTTGAAAGTATTAATAGTTACTATTTTATTTCCGAATATTCTATCATTTAGTTTCTGAATTTTAAAAATAATGATTAAGTACGGTAAATAATAATTCTTTAACTTCCTAACCTTTATTTACCGCTGGCCGAGAGCGTAAAGCTTTGGGTTTACACCGGAGTTGGTGTCGCAGGTCCTGGGTTCCAATCTTAGGTGGTTGTACGACTTTTCAAGTCTGGAGCTAATATTAGTGGTTTAAAAATCCACTAGGAAAGAGTGTAAAATGAATTTCACTGTCCACGCTGCCTTTCACGCCGGTAACCAGGCCGGGGGAACCGGATGTTCCCGTGGTAGTTTGGCGGTAAATTCACACTCCCCGCCATCACGTACCCTCTCAGGTGGAGCGGATGGCCGAGGTTCGGACTCCTCGAAAAACTGTAGGGCCCGTTTGGCTGACATTCCCCAGACGTAAATTCCTTCTCCAATCCTTGAAGGGTGATTCTTATCCCCCTTTCCACTCACCCTTCCATTCCCTTTATGTAAAAGTGTACCATTTGTAACGATACCCGATCAGTCCCGAACATCCACGAACAAATAGAATATGGCTATTATGTAGCAGTCTACGAGCCCACAAACTAAACAGTCAGTCAGTCAGTCTAACCTTTATTTAAAATTTGCCTAAATGGGTGTTCACCCTCCCCCCCTGCTAACCACTACCCTCCCCAGACCAGAGTTCATGAAGCGCCACTGAGTGTGAAGGAATGCACTGAGAACCAGAAATAAAATATTTATATTATCTTAAAAACGGGTTCTTAGCTCTACTCTTAACGGATATACTTTTTTTGATAAAAAAGGGAATAAGAATTTTTGATTAAAACATTAAAATACCACAAAAAATATATACTCTTTTAAATATAAGTAGTATCTGTTCTAAGACTATGTCACATCCCTTGATAGGGCGTCATTTATTAGCAATATGCTTTAAAACGGTAACCTACCCGATATTTACGAATTGTAGTTGAATGGGAATGTAGACACTTTTGTATTTCGTGCAATTTTTTTATTTAATTAAAAACGTATCAGAGCGCTTTCATCCTTCGCCATCATCAGTGCCCCCTGAAAGCAAGGAAATCACTTCCTTTAAATGATAAGGATTAAAAGAAGATAAAATTATTATAGTTTGAATATTTCAAGAGAAAAGATTTATTTTTATAAAATACAAAGGAAGTTGAGGAGAGAATTAAATGAATTATATGTATAATTAAGTAGTGAAGATAAAAACATATTGCTAATAGAGCTGAGATATCTAGGTAATGAAATTTATGAAATTCATAACATAATTGGAAATTGCAACAATTATACTTGCTTGGGAAAATTGTGTTTTAAATTCGATTCAAAAGATGTATGATGTACCTACTTAGTCAGGTGAGCACAGGAAATCCAAAGAAGAAACATGATGAGACAAAACAGTGAACATTTAAATTTTGTTAACGTCACATCTATAAAAACACATTAAAATATCACAAAGGGTGTGTTATTTCACTCCTTTTGGCGATTTAAGTCATGAAATCTTAAAACTTTAACACATGGTCGCTTCAAATGACAAATCTTTTTATAGGTTAAATCTAAAGGGGAACTTAACTGCGTGAGGTTGGCTACATGTAAAAACAATTAAATGTGATAAAATAAAATAATGTCATTAAAGTGTGGAAATTTTTAAGCCAGAATCTTAAGAAAATAGATCAAAAGGAGAAAATTAATGTAGAAAATTCAAAGGTTTAAATATAATATTAAAAAATTGGAAAATTTAAAATCCTAGTTATAAACTGTTAGGGGAGTTTGTTAATAATGCAGGGTTGGAACTAGCAGATTTTAAAACCAAAGGGTATTTAACTATCAAAATTGTGAATTCGACAAAGAGAAAAATCAATTAAATTTTAAATATTTTAAATAAATTTGTTAAAGCAGTGCTTCAAATAAAGTTATCATAAGGAAACCAATTGATGTGTACGAAAAGAAAATGTTTTAAATTTAAAAGAAGAACAAAAAACCCAGATAGAGTCATTCCTTATATATATATATATATATATATATATATATATATATATATATATATATATATATATATATATATATATATAATACTAGACAGGTATGTGTGAAAAATGTACGAGGAGTGAGGAATGAGAGAATTGGAATAAGATAAGTTAATTTTTAGAGTATCCCTTGATTTATATTATTGTTGTAATGGGAGTTATGATAATTTATTTTTTTTAATATAAAATGAGTTAATTGATTAATTGACAAAACCTAAAATGGAGACATATGTAATGCAAAGTTATATTAATTTGAGAGAGGACAGCGAGTGGACAAGTCAATCTAGGTCTTTAGTTTTAAGTCTGAGCTTATCAGAGAGTGATAGGGTGGAGATAATTTAATTTTAATCCAAAAGTCTACGATATAGGGGGACAAAGGATCTGTTGAGAGAAAGTTTTTAAGACAAAAGTCGTTGTTCTTAAGTTCCTTGGAAATTTCAATATCCTCCATGAAGTCCAATCTATTGAAATTTTTTGAGGTTATGTTATGAAGCAAATTAACGTTTAACCTTGGGTTAAAAGCATGATTAGAGGATCTCAAATGTTCTCCAAAGGCTGAGGTAGTTCTACTGAGATGTTCCTTAATCCTTGTTTGTAAAGATCTACAAGTTCTTCCTATGTAGGTTTTGTTGCAAGAGCCACAAGAAAGCTTGTAAACTCCGCTTTTTGACAAAAGGTCTAATTTGTCCTTTGTATTAACTAAAAGTGAGCCTAAATTGGATTTAATTTTTTGAGAAATTTTAATATTCTGGACATGATTGGAGAAAACTCTTATTTATGTTGTGATACAAATATGGTAAGGCTATAAATTTATAGAATTAGTTAAATTTGGATAAAGTTCTTTTTTTACTTTTTATATTTAGTTTTTAGAATTAAAGAATCAGTTAATTTGGGATCATAATGATTGTTAAAAGCTATTTGTTTAAGTATCTTAACCTCATTGTTATAATTGTTAGTAGAAAGAGGAATATTTAAGAGTCTGTTAACATAGCAATGGAAGGCTGCCATCTTGTGTTGAAAAGGATGATTAGACAAGCTAGATATTGCGTGATCTGTCTGTGTTGGTTTTCTCTAAATAGAGAAATCTAAGCTTAAATTTGTTTTCTCTATTGTTAAATTAAGAAAGTAAAATCCAATCGTGAACCTAATATTTGTATTTTTTTAAGTTTAAAAAGTAAGTTTTCGGCTCCAAATCTGTCACAATTTATATAAAAAACAAAGGCAATCATCCACATATCTAAACCAATGGAGAATTTCAGGGTTGTTGTCTAAAATAATATGAGTTGTCTCAAGGTGATTCATAAATAAATCAGCCAGAGAAAGAGACAAACGGCTACCCATTGCTAAGCCATCAGGCTGTTTGTAAAATTTACCGTTAAATGAGAAAAAGTTTTGAGAGAGACAAAAATTTAAAAGAGAAAGTATATCACCAATTTTCTGGTTATCAACATTTTTAGTGTTAAGGAGGGTACTCACTAATTTAACTGTTTCAACCCTCGGAACTGTGCTAAATAGGTTGGTAACATCAAAGGAAACCATCAGATACTTAGGTGGTAGGTTAAGTGCATTAAGTTTTTTGGTTAACATTATTGAATTACTTACCCCAAACCTCGAAACGAAACCTGAAAGCTCTCTAATAAGTTTTTGTATAAAATTAGCAATTAAGGATATTGGATTGTTGGTGATGCTAACTACTGGTCTTATAGGGATACCATCTTTGTGTATTTTAGGTAAACCGTATAATCTAGAAGCGCTCTGCTACGGTTTTAATTAAATAAAAAAATTGCACGAAATACAAAAGTGTCTACATTCCCATTTTATCTTTACGTTTACACAGCCGTTTGCTATTCTTAATTGTAGTTGATTTAAGCTTCGTCACACTTAAAAGTCTTTTATTTTTTGCTTTGTATATCATAGCATTAATTATTTGGATAATTGTTGTTGATGGTTTTAAAACCGATAAAATTTGCCATTTAAAATATAAATAAGATTGGTGGAATGTTAACGAAAATACAACGTTTAGATCCTCAGCCATTTTACAACTCATCAAAATAAATTGCGTCTCCCGAATTGGTAATATCCAAAAAAATCAGTCCTGCAACGGTTTCGGAAAAACTGGGAAAGGGTTAAATTTTGAGACTGAACTTTATGAATCGCGCCTTGTATGGGAAAGTTTGTTAAACACCTACATTTCTATGGGCTGGTGCACGTAAGGAGAATAAAACCAAAAAGAAATTTCAAACTTTTCAACTAAACATCAGTGCGTGAGTTCGATTTTTGACTGGTTTTGTTGAGATCCATCCAGAGATTTCCCTGTAGTACAACGCTCGCAGCCGCCGCTGTTAATCTGGTACCATGACCAGAGTCCGATCTGTTGATTAAATTATTATTTTATTATTATTTAGCAAATTTTATTATGTTAATGGTCTAAATGAAAGTTAAAAAAAATTAAAACATATGCACCCGAAAAGTAAATCACTAATTTTTTTTTTCGTTATAAAGCCGAACAGCTACAAAATTTTTTCTGAGATCACTGAAAAATATCTGCTTTGATTTTAAATAAGACCTGTTAACATTGATATTCAACCAAGAATGATCTTTTCAATAAGTTTTCTAATGTAAATCAAACTTGTGCGATATTTCAAAACATTACTCTCTTCGGGAAAGATATGTCAAAATAATACTTCCCTTGTGCAGCAGCTTAAAATAAAATATTTCCATATTAACTCAAATACACTTCGTAGTGTTTTATTAATTTATGTTAAAGTTTTTGATGATCTAAAAACCAGAAAATTGTATAAAAAATCAATTTAACGAGGAATTATGTCTTGTGTATTACATTGATCTATCATATTTCTTTTACAGATGCGTGAATTCTATGCAAAATATCCCAATGCTGGCGCTGGAGCTTCATCAAGACTAACAGCCCTGGAAAATGTACAAAATAATATTAATTGGCTGGCGAAATACAAATCTACAGTAGAAAATTGGATCGTCAATTTAAGTGGAAATTAAAGAAAATGTGATCAAAATACTAGAAGTTAACTTTCGCTCATAAGTTTCAATTGTTTTAATAAATTTGTTAATGTTTTTAATTGTTTTTTATTGAATTCTGTTTATTTCTTTAATGGAATTATATTTTAAGATATGACATCATTCATATCTATGAGTTTATTGTCAGTTGCTGCTTGCTAACTAACCCCAAAAACTTTAGAATTAGGGAACTCAATAAACTGACTTGTATTAGCTTTACCAGAGCACGGGCAAGGAAGGAAATGGGATTTTTGAATTTCATTGAAAAAATTTTCATTCCTTGACAGTCCTGCAAAAATATCACATGTCGTACGTCAAAAATGTGTTTTGGCAACCATAGAACTTCGCCCTGTATGTATGTACGGTAATGGTTTTTTCAAGTTAAGGTTTTTTTGTCTTATACGAAAAAAAAAATAGAATAAATTTTGAATTGAATTTTTGTTTTCAGTTTGACAGTTATGTGCTTATGCGTTTTCAAAATATGAATTGTTTTAAGTTTTTATACTCTTCAAATTATCGAAAATCTACGCCTGTGATATCAAATCTAATCCCCTCGAGGCAATGACCTAAACTATTTTTGGTGCAAAATTGAAATGAATCGGTTTGACCGTTCTTTATAGGCGTCACTTTTCTTTTCTAAAAAAATATTTTTCGTGTTCTAGGGACTCTAAAACACTGGAAAAAAACAACTTATTTTCGAAATTTTTTTTCGATTCCAATACTTCCACTAAAAAATAGGCTATAATATATTAATAATACAATATATTAGCTGTAAAAATTACTCCGATGTATATTAAATATGATTAACGAACACTAAAAACTTTTAACCAATTATAAAAAAAACTTTAATTCCCCAGTTATTTTTAATATATTTCCAGTAGCGTAGCCTGGTTTTCTATTATTAGTATCGCGGGCGCGCAATATTAACCGATATTATTGAATATTATTTAATTTTTCCAAGAAAATATAATTAAGTAAAACAAAATATACTAAATAAAGCGTATATAACTTTATTTTAAACTATGTTTAAGTTTCTTTTACATGGAGGTGTTTATATATATCTTTCAAAAACAAGACAATAAAAATATCAGAACTGACAAGTAGTAAAACTAAGAAAGGTTCAACAATGGGAAATTATGCAAACCTACCAGATCATTTAGTAATAGCCCAGATGTTTTAAATTTTATAATTCCATACTTTCTAAGAAAATTGAGTCCCTTTTATTTCAAACTGGAGAATTTTAAAATTGTCATCAGTTTGTGATTCGTTTAGTAGATGAGTTGCTAATGTGAATTATTTAATTTGTTTTAAATAGTTTTTTGTCTTTTTATTGGGTTCCTCGCAAAAGGGAAGTATTGTAATAGTGAAAAAATCACCCTCCAGGGTCCTAGATGCCTAGAAACATGTTTTCTCAAGTCCGTCGGTCTGTCTGTCTTTTCGAGGCATAGCTAAAAACTTCTTAACCGATTGACTTCCAATTTTGGTCAAAAATTTTAACTGTTAACATTTTGGTAAAAATCCAATATGATGATTCAAAAAAATTTATCTCAAATTCTGCACAAACATCCAGTATTATGTTGGAATCAACTTGTAACATTTTGGTACGAATCCAAGATGGCGGAACAAAATGACAGCCTAATAAAATATTTAAAAATTCAGTACGAAAAAACTGCTTAATGGATTGATTTCAAATTGTATGCCACAACTAGTTATGGTATAGGGATCAACTAGTAAAACTGTGTTACTAACTCAAGATGGCGGAACAAAATGTTTGTAATCGTGAAAGGAACCTCCCTCTCAGGTTTTACATATCTCATACTCATAACTTAAAAACTACTTATCAGATTAACTTTAAATCTTAGTCAAAAGTTAAGGGTCATGATAATATTTTGGTGAAAATCTAATATGGCGGGCCAATGTTAAAAAGCTCATTACTAAAAAAACTAATTATCCAATTTACTTCAAATTTTGCACAAAAATCAAGTATTACATAGGAATGAACTGGTAACATTTTGATATGAATCCAAGACAGCAAAACAAATTAGTGGCCTAATAAAATATTTAAAAAATTATTCAGAAATGACTACTAAGAATTAAGGATGATATATAAATAAACTGGTAAAATTGTAGTACGAATTTAAGATGGCGAAATAAAATGGCGGCCAAATAAAATTTTTAAAAATCATCGTAAAAAAATCTTGTTGGTAATTGCTGTTTAATTATATTTAGCTCTTTATTATAATTTTCATGTGATAAAGGTATGTTTAAAAGTCTGTGAATAAAGGATTTAAAAACTGACATGAATTAATATGGTTAACAATATTTGTGTATAATGGCTTATGATAGACAGAGAAATCAGGTTTTTCGTTTTTATGTGTTATAGTTAGATCAAGAAAATTAATAGATTTATTTTGTTCTGTTTCGTCGTAAATATAATTCTTGGATGTAAATTATTTATAAAGTTTAGAAATTGATTTACCTGTCGTTCTGTACCTATAAAACTAGTAATAATATCATCAACGTACCTATACCAGTACAGAAAATTATTATTTAATGGATGTTCGAGTATTTTTTCTTCTAAACTTTCCATAAAGATTTCAACCAACAACGGACGTAAAGGATATCCCAATATGGATCCCAATGGAAATTAATAAATATAAAATGGAATTAAATCCCAATGGAAATTAATAAATATAAAACATCTGGGCTATTACTAAATGATCAGGTAGATATTGGGTATATTCAGGTTTTTCCAAAATCGATAAAATAAAAGCTCATACGCTTATAAATCTTACAATAAATTCCAAAAATATGAAAAGGAATATATCAAGCAAAAACAGCCGTTTCAAATTCAATTGTAAGAAGTTTGCTACTAAAAGGGTGCATGGCCGAAGTTAGGGGAGCCCAGATTCGCTTCTCTATATAGGGATCTCCGCTCTTATTATACCTACAGCAAAAGTTAAATAGGGAAAGTTTTAGAGGAAGCTTATTGCATTCGATATATGGCTTCAGCTTTACGATCGATCAATAAGTTTGAACGGTAAATTTGACAGCTGTCAAAATGTGACATTATTGGGACGCATTTTTAAGACAAATAAGATGGCGTATACGACACGTCTTCATTGCTTTTTGTTAACCCGCAACCCGCCTCAACTTTCATTTTTCTTATGACCGCCATTTTGGATTTTTCGATTTTTGGAAAGAGCCTAAAATTTCCAGTCTGGTGATATCTCACAAGTGCATTAAAGATTTTAGTGTCACCAAAATATCACACTTCGTAAATTAGGTTTCAATGTTTTTAAAGGAGGCCATGATTTATTTGTCACAAGATTACATTAATAAGTAAGTAATGTATTGAACGCATTGAGCTTTCAATACAACATGAACGTAAATAACGACTTAAAAAATCTAAATGAGCTTTAACTACTTTGTAAATGCCTGGGTAACATTAATTTACAAATCTGCAAAATGACGTCCATTTGCATCGAGACATTTTTGACAATTGGTGACTTTTTTTCGTACAACCCTGGTAAGTGTATTTCGGTTAATATTTCTAAATGTGTCCAGAACTCTTTGTCTCAAGATTTCTATGGTCACGGGGGGATCAAATTCATAGATTTCATTCTTCGTCTGATCCCAGAGGTAGGAATCCAAGGGCGACAGGTCAGGGGATCTAGGAGGACCATTTAAAGAAATTATTCTTTCGTCAAACTGCTCTCTTAAGAAGTTCCTGACTTGAATGGTATTGTGAGCCGGACATCCGTCTTGGTGAAACCAAGTTCTTCTTAATTCATCTTCCGTTAGAATAGCTCGTAAGGCTGGTACAACCTGGTTTCGCAAAAGCTCTAGGTACCTCTGCCGTGTAGGTTGTAGTCAAACAAAAATGGTCCAATAAGTTGATTTCCTGAAATGATTAATAATTAATAAATAGGTGCCCAACAGTCAAGGGCGGCAGGGTCCGCCGGGTGATACTAGAAACTATAATAAATTATAATTATCGAAATATCCCGTAATGAATGAGCTTGTATACAGTTGAAACCTATTCAGCTTTATTATGAAAAAAAAAAACATATTTGGTTAGCGGGAAGTAATAGCCGTAATAAATTATTTTGTTGGTATTGCATATTAATTTCGGAAATACTAAATCAAGTTATTATGATATAATATAAATAATCTTAAACAAGTACACTGTGCCTTAATAAAACATAAAATATCAAAAGAACAAACCCCTTGCGCTTTAAAATTTAAATTATTCGAAAATACAGCTGAACGCCTTTCTATAAATTATAATGAAAATCGGAAAATAATTCCACATTTGATTAATTATGGTATTTTTTTCATAACGCAAGAACTAGGCTTCCCGGGTAATAATAAATCATTAAATTCAGATAATCAAAATAATTTTAAAAAATTAGCTAAATCTGCAGAAAATTTAGATAAAGTGTTAATACATTTATAGAACCTAATTCTATTTTTATAGGTTTTTCAAAACTACAATACAAAATGATTGAATAAAAATGTAATACAATATCAAAAAAGTATTAGATTATATTCTTTTAGTATCATTAAAGAACTAAACGAAAAAAAAAAGATTATTATTTGACTATCATTTGGTGCCTATTTAAAAAAGATTGGTTAGATTAACTTACCAATGATCCCACACCAAACGTTACTTCCAATCTGTATCTGATCTGTAGACGTCTCTCTGCCACTTCGTGAGAATTTTGCACAGCCCAATGATAACGGTTGTGCCTATTAAAGACTCCACAATTCGTGAACCTGCTCCCATCGGACCACAAGACATGATTTACAAAATCAGGATTTTCATTACATCTCCTAGTATACCACTCACAGAACTGTAGTCGTCTTGGAAAATCAGTTTCCTTAAGTCCTTGTACTATTATGGATTTGTATGGATGGTACTTATTCTTTTTTTAAAACTCTCTGTACTGTTGATTTTGGCACATTAGTTTTCTGTTCTACAGTTCTTACCGATGCACTAGGGTTTTCGTTGACAGCTTGTAAAATGTTTCTGTCTCGATTTTCATTGTTATTATTGTATCCGCTTCTAGGTTGTTCGAAGGTACCATGGTTAATTAAATTAACTACAATTTTCCTGAATTGGGTCTTATGAGGCTGCCGTCGTTCGGGGTACATCTCCAAATACCTTGCTGAGGTAACATCGGCGTTTCTGAATGATTGAAAGTACAGAGCTAACATGTCAACCTTTTCTTCATTTGAATACGGAATGCCGGCGATTTTCTATAGGTTTTGACAATTTATGTGTCAGATTTATGATTTTATTGGGATAAAAGCGTACCACCTATTTAACTTAACGTCAAAGTCAAAATCCAATTTTGTTACAGATAAATCATGGCCTCCTTAGAAAAGCATTGCTAGCTAACATTACTTTAAATCATGGCCTCCTTAGAAAAAACTGAAACCTAACTTTATGAAGTGTAATATTTCGATGATACTAAAATCTTTAATGCACTTGTGAGATATGACTAGACTGGAAATTTTAGGCTCTTTCCAAAAATCTAAAAATCCAATATGGCGGCCATAAGAAAAAGAAAGTTGAGGCGGGTTGCGGGTTAACAAAAAACAATGAAGACGTGTCGTATTCGCCATCTTATTTGTCTGAAAAATGTGTCCGAATAATGTCACATTTTGGCAGCTGTCAGATTTACCGTTCTGGGTATACTAGTCAAAAACGAAATCCGCCATTTTCGGTTTTCCTCGATATTTCCAAAAACAATTGATCGATCGTAAATCTGAAGCCGGATATCGAATGCAATAAGTTTCCTCTAAAACTTCCCCATTTAACCTTTGCTGTAGGTATAATAGGAGCCGAGATCCCTGTATAGAGATGCGAATCTGGGACACACTGTATATATATATATATATATATATATATATATATATATATATATATATATATATATATATATATATATATATACACCTCATCGTAAAAGAAACTTAAACTGTAAATTCCATTCTACTCGGTGTGTCGAAACAACTGTCAAGGTTAAATGCAATATACTGGAAATTAAAGTTTTATAGATGTTTTATTCAGTGTATAATGGATATCCATCAAGTAATTCAACTGAATTTAAAACAAAATATTTATATCTATTGTTGTGAAATCTGGATCCATGGACATCGACCTGAATAGTGGACAAAATAAGAACACTTCTTGATAACCACTTATAATTCAATAATAATAAGTGGGTACAATTACCCGCAATTGTCTGAAAACCCTGACCAAACTTGCCACTTCCCGTCTTGTCATAAGCTGATTGGGCGTCGCGATTGTCTCTTTTAATTTAGTTTTATTTTCCAAGAGCAACAGAGAAAATATAGTTTTTCATCACACTAGGCTAGTTACCCTTCGTGCGCCGCTTGTAATGCTGGGTAGCCTGCGGACTCGAAACAAAAACTGCTACATATTTTTTGCATTTCCACATCCGCCGCCCCGCTCTTCCTGTAGCAGCATTTAACACAACCTATGCTACTACTTCTCACGGGTTGCTACGCTGATCTAAAGCTACAAAATATGCTCTCATTTTATATCAACGCAATTCTTAAGAAAATAAGAATGTTGTGTTTAGTTTGGATACAAATATTTTTAAAATAAAATTACATATTTTCTGAGAAGAAATAAGCTCTGTTAGTTTAACAAAAAAATGGGTAGGCGACGCCTTACAGCCTTAATGGACGACGCTACGCTCATAGTGATAGGCAAATAAGGGTTTACCATTATTCAGGTGACTGCTATATGCAGTGTGTCATCCTGGGCACTGTTTTGATATTAGTTTTGACGGAGGATTAGTGAGTGGTGAGGAGGTATGTACAGCACTGGTTAATCAAAAGATCAAAAGAAGAGATAGGTACGTATACATAATCACCAACATCAAATAAGAAGTGGGCATGACAAGGCGGCGTGCAGCAATAATTACAGCTGGAGGTGGAAAAACGTGAAAGTTTTAAAAAATTCGATCAAAAATATAAAAAATTGAAATTTGTTATATTTTATTAACAACATTTATTTTCAAAACAACATTTAATTTCTTTTGAGTTAATCTTGTGTATATTAAACTTTGACAGTGGATATTTCTTGTTCTTTTTGATACCATTCTAGTGTTTTTATATCTATTTTAGTGTTTTGTTAACTTTTTTTTCGTTTCAGGCTTAAATAAAATATACTTTAAGGTATCATCTCGATTACTAATAGTTTGGTACACGGAACTTAAGTTATGTGTTTAATATATTGATTTTCTTTCAATTAATTTATTTTATTTCTAATTAAATGGCCAAAATAACTATGTTTTGTTGTTTCTGTATTCAAATAAATTGTTCTTTTTTTTTATTATTTAAATTAAAAAAAAAAAAGATTTAAAAAAGAAGAATATGATAGTCTTAGACTCGGTAACTGAGACCCATACTAGTAATTTCTGGTTTTACTTATCCAAAAATTTTATATCTTACGAATAAGAGATAATTCTGGCATTTCCACACGAGCTGGGACGATTATTTTTCTAGGCATTTTGTAATATGTCGTAGGTCTCTCCTTGAAAAATCTTAGTGCTTTAAACCTAAGCTTAAATATACATTTTAATCTAAGCTTTAGACTAAATATGTTATAGCAGTAAAACAAGGCATTTAAATCAACACACATTGTTTTACGTGAAGTAAATTTATATATAGGTTAATAAAATATATCTTTTGTTGTTTTATAAAGTAAAAGCAACGATATCACCTCACCAGTTTTTAAAAGTACGTACTACAAAAAATTACAATTCTTTACAGTAACGCCCAATACTGTATAGTCATTATCAAGCAACTGTCTACGTACAACTTCTTGAGACAAGAAAAAATAATAAAAGATATTTATTACAATGACGTAATAATTATTTACCGACCAGTAATCAGTTACATAATATATAATATCTATATATATTTTTTTACTTTCAAAGGTCCCTAAAATAAGTCCAGATGTTATGCAATACATTAGTTTTTATTATTTTTGTATTTTTCATTACTAGTTATTTTCTAATTTTTCGTTTTTATAAAAAAAGAAACGACCTAAGGTTTCGCCATCTACCAGCAGGAATTTAAATTTAGTTGACGTAATATTAATGTGGAGAAAACCCATACTTTTGTTTCAGTTTCTGGGTTCTATAAAAGAAAGCGTGGGAATATATTAAAATTATTAATGATCATGAGGGGAAACCTGTTCTTAGAGTGAGTTACCAGTCAGTGAGCATGTAAGCACAGGCTTGATATAAATACTTAAACTTGTGCACCATGTCATGTCGATGGTGGTGATACTAGAATCAAAAACGAAAAGACCTACGAAAAAGCATTAACAAACTGGAATGTGTTTAGACAAGGCTCACCTCCTGTATAATCTAGACCAGCGTGTTATAAAACTAATGTAATTTAGGAAAAATCCAATATTGCATCCATATAAATACCTGCCAGTGACAAGTTATGTACATTTTCTCCTAGCTCTCTGGAATTTAAAGAACTGTAAATAGTCTGTCACCACACAAAATTTTGTGCGTCGAGTCGAGTTTCATCGGATTTTATACTTATTCGATAGATGAAATCGACGGCTTTAATTTGCCAGATTGGGCGCCCAAAAGATCGTGAGCCAAGAATTGCGAATCCCAAAAGATCGTGAGCCAAGTCAAAACTGGTATACACGTCGAGATTTTTCGCTTTAATAAGATGGTCTAAAAATCTAGCAAAACCGACAGTTTTGGTTGGCCCTAACGTAATACGACCTAATGGACTAGAACTCTACAACAACTCACACCCTAGTTTTAAGGTTCCTGCAGTAACCCTTAAAATCATTACAAATATAGTCCTCACAAATTCCGCAGAAAGATGAAAAACATTACTTCCAGTCCCAATTCTCGCTAATCATCAACCCCCAACCACTGCAGAGAAGCCAATCTAGTCCCTTATTCAGTGAAGTATTTTTACTTCACTAAAAGCTGCGTAGGAAAAAACATGAAAGGTACTTAATGCCAGGCCTTCGCTGACTTGCTACCTATTTACGTTTTATGCCCTTATAAGCTACCGTCAAATCGTATAACTCTGACGATTTTCTCGGTCTTTTTCAAAATGTATCGGGTAAAGGATACAAAATGATTCTGTGATTTTAGATATATATATATATATATATATATATATATATATATATATATATATATATATATATACTTTGTTGAAACATAAATAACGAAAAATTAAAAGATCAAAAATACGTCAGTCCATTTTTGTCCATATTTACATCTACTTTCATGTAATTTCAGACAGAACGAAACTACGGCAGTTGAAAGGTAGCTTTGGACAGCTTGCTACGTCACTTTCTTAAGGGCAAAAAAATATATTTCAGGAACGGTGTGATCAATTGACGCGAAACTTTTTTAAAATACTTAAGTCATTCTACATCTACCCCACTTAAAAAATGACAGATGATAGGTGAATTTTTACTTTGAAAAGTGATATGTGATACTTTACTGGTTAGCGCAAGGGCCGTCCTAAATAACCCCATAGCCCGTGTGAACGCAAAAATGTCGTCAAAGATATCGAAATAAGAAGCTTCACGGAGGACGAACGGACTGAACGAATCAGTTACACGTATTGAGAAATATATTTTTGGGTATTTTGACCCTTTCGGGGAAAAATAATACAACTTCACCTAAATTCCTAAAAATACCATCTTTATTTAAAAACAAAGTACAATATTGTCATTGTCGCTTTAATATAACTAAGTTAAACACAAGTAAACTTAAGATAGTTTTCTAATAATAAACATTAACATACCAATCATATTTCATGAGTTAAATGCTCAAAAATTTGTTCATTCAAGGGTAAAACCAACGACATATAAAAAGGATAGACCCCTTTGTTTACGTTTAAAAGGAATCAGTCATTAAACTATAGAAAGCGCGCTTGACAAATTTGCTACTCTCGACAGTAGATTTTGTGATTACTGTGCTTAATTCACGAAGATATTGGCAAAAATACTGCCTTTAGGAAAGTTAATATTGCATTTTATTACTAAAATAACTTTAAATAAGCTAATAAACAAACCGAGAAAGCTTTTTTTATCGTTTCGTTTTTATTAACTTTGTTTTGCTTAAAGGACTAATATTTGGCACTGTTGCATTTACCCGAGTCATTTCCCACCTTTACTTCAGGCTGCTCCGTAGGTTAAATGAATGTACACCAAGTGTGTATTTATCTCTTTCTGTCTTTGCCTGCTAAAATAGAGTAGACATTTAAGCAATAAACGCTAAGATATCAAATCGAAATTAATCGGAGAAGACACTGGTTACAAGCTGTCATTATCTAAACACGCTATCTAAACAAAGACATCATGCTCATCGGTCGGATCAGCAGCGAATTCAATATCAAATTCATTTTATCAAACGAATGCGCCATCTGTGGTGGGGGTCCTGACTCATTTCGACCTTGCATTGTTGTCTTGTTTTGACGGCGTCTGTTAGATATTTTTGTCGTGTTTGTCCTGGATTTTCATGGTTTTTAGTATTTAAGTTTACTGTGGGTTATGAGTTACAGTTAAATATAGTAGTGTCTAGCAGAATATGTAAGAAAAAAGGACGATTTCAACCTCGAAGCCTGTTTACATCGGTAAGTAACCTTTAACCTTACCTTTATGTCAAATGTGTCGTGCCCAGTGAAGTAGATGCGATAGACGCATAAGGAAAAATTAAATTCTCTTATAAAATTTCTGATTAAACTGCAGATAAAAGGAATTTAGGTATTTCAAAATTTTGTTTTTAAGACCTTTTAATGGTCACAGAAAGTAATAAATTAGAAGCATAAACATGTAAAGTGGTTCATTTATGTCCATATAACACCATGCACTTGATTATGCAATGTATTATGTAGTTATTGTTTTTTTTCCTTGTAGCTAGCATTTAATTTTGTGTTTACAAAGATTTCTAGCTCTGGGTTACAGATTTTTTTATAAGAGGCGAAGTTATGTAGGTTGTTTATCGTACCTTTTTTTTTCTTCTTTATTTGGGCTTGGGAAATTTCATGCAGTGGTAGTATCTCCCCTTACAATAAATGTTATAAAAAAACTTCAGTTTGGTTCGATCTAGCAATTTTTGAGACTTTTTATGTATATACTTAATTTTTCAAGTATAGACAGAAGAGAGAGAACTAAATATAGATTGCGTTTAACGCGAGTTATCTGACCATCCAACCAAGGAACCTGCTGACACTGCATATTAGATGACCGCTAATATATGCGAATTTCTGCGACGCGACGGCAGTCAGTTGAAAGCATCGACGTAAAACATTTTATTTTTGTTTCTAAATAACTTGTATTTTTGAAATAAACATTTTTTAAAAAGGCGATTCCGTAGTCTCGTTTTGTAATTGGCGCAGTCGGTAGGATTTTCGGAAGATTATGAATCGCTCATAATAACTTTTTCGTTTTAACGAATTAACCGGAAAGAACCAATTGTTGTGACATTAGGTGAAGTGCTTATTATAGAGCGGATTGATCAAGACATCGATCGATTCCCAATCCATCGCGGATCTGTAAGAGCATTCCATTTGATCGAACATCGAGGGATAGGACCCACATTGTCTGTCTCTGCAAGTACCACGCTTTGAAGAAGGACCACATCGCCGAACCAAGTTTGGAACTTATAGAATGACTAGGATCGCCATTCTTCTAGTATTGTAAGTGCAATTGATTTTCTCTCATATTGATGTCGATTGAAAATTTAATTTCTGAATTAGATAGCCTTCGTTTATCACCTTCAGCTGACTCTGTTCCTCAAAATAATTTAGGAGCATTAGATTTAGAAGTAGGAGTAGAAAATATACAAGAACATTTTGAAAATACAATTTCTTTAAGTAATCATTTACTAATTAATCAATTATTAGAATCAAATATGTCCCAATTTAAACCCGAATATTTAAACTGCGTCCCAGTTTTTGACGGAGACGCAAATGATTTAAATAGATATATATCTACATGCCAATCACTCATAGACGCATTTTACGATGCAAGCAACCCGCGAAATTTTCAAAATATTTATTTGTTAAATTCTTTAATAGGCAAACTTACAGGTCAGGCTAAACTAGTTGTTAACATACAAAATGTAACAACGTGGGACGAACTTAAAGACACATTAAGACGAAATTTTGCAGATCAAAGGGATGAAGCGTGTTTAAATCGTGATTTGGTTATGTTAAAACAAAACACCGGTGAAAAACCAAATGATTTTTACGATAGAGTTTTACATATTTTAAATCTGCTGTGTTCATTTATTGATGCGCATGAGCTAACTAATTCAGCTAAAATTCTAAAACGAGAACTATACAATGAATTAGCTTTAAAAACTTTTTTTAAGTGGATTACGTGAACCATTAGGGACAACAATAAGATGTATGAGGCCTGAAAATCTTATGCAAGCTTTACAATTTGTAACACAAGAATATAACGGGAATTATTTTCAAAACCAAAATAAATCCGGACCACTCTTAATAAAAAATAATACCAATAACAGTAGCCATAACGTTTTTAAGCCACATCAAAATTTCCAACCGAATTTTATTCAAAGACCAATTTTTAACGCAAATACGCCACACAATGCATTTAGGCCTAAATTTCCGTCACAGCCTATGAATATAAGACCCAATCCTAATAGGCCCCAACCGAGATTTTTTACAAATAATCAAGTTTTTGGTAAGCCTAGAACTAATGTGTTTAAGCCAAATAATCAAAACAGGTTTCCACCACCAAAACCAATGTCAGGCGTAGAAACAGCTATATTTAAAACATTCGCTAATAGACCACCACAAAACAACCAACAACAAAACTCTAATTTTTATTCTCAAAATCAAGGATTTAATCCACCTAAATTTGCTTTCGAAGAGCTTCATAATACTGAAACTCATAACATGCCCTATTATGAACAATATTCGTATGAAGAATGTCCACATTTTAGCACATACGACCCGTATCAGAATGTGTATTGTGATCAAAATTATTACGCCCAAAAGACCGAATTTTACGAATATGATTCAGAAAATAATCCTATTGTGACATTACCTGACTCTGACTTCCTAGAAAATACGAATTATTTCGAAGAACAAACTGACCGCGAAAATTTTACCAAGGTTCCTCCAGACAACAAAAAACCTTAGAACCTCAATTAATATCATTCAATATGTCAAATCCTAGTGAGTTATCTTATATAATTTTCCCAGAAACAAACCTAAAATTTCTTATTGATTCAGGCTCAACAAGATCTTTTATCGATCCGAATCTTGCAAAAAAAATTTACCCAAATAATATAATAAATGACCCTTTTATAGTTTCGACCGTTTTCCAAAAATCAGCCCATCAATATAGTGCCTTAATTCCCTCATCAAACATTTTTAATTTGCCGGAACAAAAAGATTTGAAATTCTATCTATTTAAATTTCATAATATATTTGACGGACTTATCGGACTTGACAATTTAAAAATACTTCAAGCTAACCTCGACTTTGATAAAGGCTTATTAGTTACACCTTATACTAGAATTAAATTACGTTTTCACAAAACGCAAAATGAGTTAAATTTTATTACAATCGCCCCACGTGTCGAACAAGTAATACAAGTAAAAACATCGGTAAGGAACGGTGATATCATAATACAACACCAAAGGTATCACAATTGCGAGATACCGGAATGTCTAACTGTTGCAAAAAATGGTTTTGCGATAACAACAATTCTCAACAATACTTGTGAAGAAGTAACCTTAGACTTCTCACAACCCATAAGCGTAGAACGTTTTTATGAGAGTGAATATGAAGAAATAAATTTAAATAATTTTAACGATTGTTCCGAATTAAAAAATTTGGATTTTTCAAAATTTAGAACAAACCATTTAAATTCAGAAGAACAAGCAAAGCTTTTAAAATTAATTCATGAGTACTCAGACATTTTTTATAACGAAGACGAACCTTTAACATTTACAAATGAAATTAAACACCGCATAAGAACCACAGACGAAATCCCGGTTTATTCTAAATCGTACCGCTATCCCTTTATTTATAAGCAAGAGGTAGATAAACAAATAAAGAAAATGCTAGATCAAAAAATAATACGACCGAGTAGCTCTCCGTGGAGTTCACCCATTTGGGTGGTACCCAAGAAGCTAGATGCCTCAGGGAAGCCAAGATACAGGGTAGTAGTCGATCTAAGGGGTGTAAACTCTAAGAGTTTAGATGATAAGTATCCTCTCCCGAATATAACCGATCTATTAGATAAGTTGGGAAAATGTCAGTACTTTAGTACCCTAGACTTAGCCAGTGGATTTCACCAGATCCAAATGCACGAAGATGGCATCGAGAAAACGGCATTCAACACAGAAAATGGACATTACGAATTTCTTCGAATGCCCTTCGGGTTGAAAAACGCACCCGCGACATTTCAACGTGTCATGGATAATATCCTGAGAGGAATTCAAAATGAAAAATGCCTTGTATATCTTGACGATATAATTGTATTCTCAACATCATTACAGGAACATTTAGAACGGCTAAAATGCGTTTTTCAAAGGTTAAGAGATTCCTACTTTAAAATCCAGTTAGATAAATAGGAATTTTTAAGAAAAGAAGTGGCATATTTAGGCCATGTCGTCACGGCAGATGGCGTTAAACCAAACCCTGACAAAATAAAAGCAATCAAAGAATTTCCAATACCAAAAACAACAAAACAGATAAAAGGTTTTCTAGGTTTACTTGGATACTACAGACGGTTCATAAAAGACTTCGCTAGAATTACGAAACCACTCACAAAGTGTCTTAAAAAGGGTGCAAAAATCGAACATGACAAAGAATTTATTGAATGCTTTGAATTATGTAAAAATCTGCTAATAAACGAACCAATACTTCAATACCCTGATTTTACCAAGACATTTAATTTAACGACGGATGCCAGCAATGTGGCAGTTGGTGCTGTGTTATCACAAGGACCAATAGGACAAGACTTACCGATCGCGTATGCTTCGCGAACTTTGAATGATTCAGAAAGGAACTATAGTACCACCGAAAAAGAACTTTTGGCAATTGTGTGTGCCACAAAGTATTTTCGCCCATATATTTTTGGAAGAAAAATAAATTTAATTACAGATCATAAACCCCTACAATGGCTAATGAACCAAAAGGATCCCAGTTCTAAATTACTACGCTGGAGAATAAAAATTGATGAGTTCGACTACAACATTATCTACAAACGGGGTAAATTGAATACCAACGCGGACGCACTTTCTAGAATCAAGTTGCATACCAAAGAAACTGAAGACATTTTTTCACTAAAATCATACGTAGAAAATTTTAATAAATCTTTAGAGGAAACAACCTCAAATGAAAATTTAGACCAAATATCGACCATTGCACAAGCAGATGACAATGAACCCGCGCGTGAGGTCGGTCACACCACAAATAATCAAACAGCTGATGACGAACCACCCGACGACAACATGACAGTACATACAAACCAGAGTGAAGACCCTATAGTAGGAATTCCCATTTACGATATTCCAGTAAACTACGGATCAAATCAGATAATAATTTCCTCTGTATTTCATTCACCTGCACGACCTAAGACGACAATACTATTCGAGAAAAAACGGAGAATCTCTGTTCAAATTTCTGAAAATAATTTTGAAAATGATATCCTAACCTTTATTAAAGAATTAATCATACCTGATAAACAATATCATTTATATTTTGAGAATGCAGAAATGTACGAGCCTTTCTGCGAAGTAATTAGAAAAACATTCAAATGGCCTTCTCTAAAATTTAAGCGCTGCCTGACAAAACTTATTGACGCTACAGACAAACGAGACATACCAGAAATAATTAAAAATTACCACGAGTCAAAAACAAACCATCGCGGTATTGATGAGACTTTGAGCAAAATAAAGGAACGCTATTATTGGCCGAACTTAAAAAATTCTGTTCAAACTTACATTAATGATTGTGAGACATGTCAATTAAGTAAATATGAACGACATCCTATCAATATAAAAATGAACGTAACACCAACTGCTTTAAAACCCTTCGAGATAATACATTTAGATACTTATACACTCGAACAAACCAAATTTTTGACAATAATAGATAGTTTTTCAAAATATGCTCAAGCATATTCTTTGCAATCCCTCGCTGCTACAGAAATCGTAGACAAACTTTTAATATTTTTCTCACATCATAGTATTCCCAAACAAATAATTGTTGACAATGGCACAGAGTTCAAGAACACAATAGTGACAGAACTTTTGAATTTACATAAAATAAAGGTACACTTTTGCTCTCCTAGTCATGCGCAATCAAACGGGCCCGTTGAACGGCTCCACTCTACTTTAGCAGAGCATATAAGGTTACTAAATAACCAAACCTTTAGTAAAACACCAATAAGTCAAAAAATGATTTATGCCATTATTGCATATAACCATTCAATTCATTCTTCCACTCATTTTAAGCCAATTGATGTTATAAATGGACATACTACAAATAATGATCCTTTTGATATTAAAATAAACCAATTACTTTTAACAGATTATGTCAATAACCATAAAGAAAAATCACAACTTATGTATGCCAATATAAATCAAAAATTAATACAAAAGAAAGAAAAGGTAATATCTAAAATAAATGAAAACCGAGACGACACTGAACTATTTGAACCAAATCAAGACGTTTACCTTAAGAAGCATGTTAAAAAACTTGCTGACAAAACATGAAAAAACTTGCTGACAAATTCGAAAAACCGACCAAAGTTAAATCTGTAAATAAAAACCGTAAGACAATACAGACGCAACTTCGTACTAAAATTCACATGGACAACTTAAAACGACCTTTAAGGAGAACTTACAGCTTTGACTAAAACAAACGTATTATATTTCAGCCTGGTCGCCGCCGTTATCGGAGACAGAGAAAAAATTATTATCAGACAACTAGACGACAACCCAGGAATCGTGTCGATTAAGCTAGGACAAGCTAAACTTACAGAATACACGTATACCTTAATTCACTATTATGACTTAAATCCAATAATCCCGGTTATTGAAGAAATATTGTGTTGCCAACATTGAAAGGCTGTTTGCAAAATTGAAAAAACTGTTGCAAAAATTGTATTCCTCCCCCACCCAATATTTTCTCTTCAGTCCCCCCTGGCCCAGGTATTTATGATTAGGGGTTAATATCAGTCAAATTTAAGTTTTGGGTATTAAAAAGGATTACAAAAACATAAATTTTACTTAAAACTTATTTATGATTAAAAAAACATTAGTCTAGTGCTTTTTGAATGTAGTTAAATTAATGGTTTTGGTGTAAGTAAAATAAACATATCAGCACTTGCTGTAATTGTTTACATTTTTGCACCATCACCGATTTTAGTTAAAAGTTCGCTTGCATCGATTTTTAAATTATCGGATATTGTTTGCATCGTTATTGCATTTTTATACATTTTAAAAATTATAGAAGATAATAAATTAAAAACTTTATAGAAAACGTGGTTTATTTTGAAGTGATGAAATAGAATCAGATATTTTAACCCTAAAAATAAACAAAACACACCACAATAGTTGTCCAGGAAAAATACCCATAACGACTGATCTGAGGGTTTTCTACAAATATTCAAAATTTAATAACATGAAACAGATACAAATTCTGTGTCATCAGACCTTAGCAACTAAAATTAAACATGCTTAAAAAATCAAATACATCTGTGTTGATCAAACACAACTATGTGTTTGCCTTGTCTATGTGTTATTTCATTTTAATTGTTGGTCTGATGATGCTCCTATAGAGTGAAATACCTATCACCATTCCTATCTTTGATTGAATCCAAAACTCTGTGTCTGTTTTTTTTACATTTTGATTACAGTAAAAATTGACAGTTACTTTTAATTTCTACAAATAAACATACTAATTTCTTTCAAATAAACCATATAAAATATATAATATTCAGAAGTTTAATTTGCGCTAATTATTTGTTGTGAGCTTTGCACTGAGATGCATTTATTTTTTTAAGTCATTATTTCATTAAATATCTACAGTTTTTGTAAAAACAAAATATAAGAAGCAACTATTAGGTTTTGCTAGAGTTATTCTTGGATATAAAACTTTAATTTTAGTTAGTAATAAGACCTCACCTTGTTATTGTTTTTTTTAGATATATGACTTATACAACACAAATCAATTGGAAAGCTAAACCCTTACTATTGGTACTAAAATTAATACTAATATTAAAATTTGTTGCATGGACCATGCTAAAGACTTAAACTTTAAGTACTTTATAACTGTACTGAACTTTTAAATGTAAATAAATTCTATGGCTAGTTACTAAGTTCCCAACAACACAAATAAAAATGTATTGATGATTGATTCTTGATACCTTTATCCTCCAAAAATGGAGAAGAACTTTGTGATACATACTATAGTCCAGCCATTTTTTCGTTTTCCCTTGTCTTTTTAAAAATAAAGGTATAAGATTCTGTACATTTAGAATCAGGAGGAGACCTACCTATTAAAAGCAAAATGTTCAAGGTGCCTTATTAAAAAAATGCAAGTTAAATTAATATCTCTAAGCAAGTTAGAGCAGATCGTAATACGTGGTACAGCGTAAAGAACTAACATTTTTACTAGCCATAGGCAAACATAGATTTATTGCTTCTTGTAATCGTTCCACAAGTTGAGAAGTAGTCTTATTTTATAAAGCATAACTGTATTATATAAAAAAATTAAAAATTTTTATATCTGCTGCTTCATCTTTTGTTGATGTATGTAAAGTATTTTTTTAAATATTTCGTTATTTAATACGTTATTGCATTTTTTCTAAGTTATAGTAAGCTTTAAATCATGTTCAATGAAATCAACATGGTTAGATATGTAAATTGATCAAAAACTTTTTATGCAACACTCAATCTTCCAATCTGTTGTTTTTAAAATGTATTTATACGTATCCTTCAATATCTCCACTTTACCCTTCGTATAGTATAATCAAAAATGAAGGAATTGTATCGAGTTTTTATATCACCCTTTTCTAAAGACTGAAAATCTATAGCATTATAGAACTTCCCGAAATGAATAAATTTACTAATTCAGTATTCCTTGTAATAGGACATTTTGAAAGATCTGAATGTAAATAATTTGTTTCGCTTTTGTTAAGTGGGCAATATGTTAGTTGAATGATATGATTTTAAATACGCTCTATAGGGGTTTTCTTTAGTTTTTTATAGGTAATTATATATTTCCCTCTAATGTTTTTAAGGCTCTATTTATTTATTATTATCTGAAAGGCTAAGCCTTTATTTAAAGAAATTCTATATTTTCTGTGATTAATCAGTATTATGTATGTATCAAGCCTTATTCCTCATAGTCTTGTTTTTTATTTTGGGAGAGCTCTAGAAAATTATTATACATACAATTAGCTAATGTTTCGTATCTACATGTCAGACATCGTATCGGTTACTTTAAGGATTATTTCACTTTGTCCGGTAACGTTGGAGAGTGTAGGTGGACACCTATGTGTATGTATTTCATAATCAGATCTATATTGCTATTATAAGAAGCATTTGAAAGAGCTGCATAACAGAAATCAGGAGCAATTCTGAGTTAAAATCAGATACAGTTAAACACATCAGAAAATTAGAGATAGCTAAGACAGATTATGACCCTTGTATCAGGACCAAGTATGATGTTAGCTTACAGGTTCCCTTTATATTAAAAACAATAATTTGGAAATCATCCCCCTCGTTCTCGGACAGCAAGGGTTTAAAAATCTAAACGGGACTCTGAAATGAATTGTCATCCAATCGTTCTCTTCAGAAAAGTAAAAAGATATGTAAAAAAGAAATTTTGTCAATAAACAAGAGATTTACACTGTGACTGTAAAAATTTACAAATAGTACTAGACGTAGAATTCACTTAATTATTTTTTAGGTTAAAGTTTTTCTCTTCGGTGGTTAAACTGAACTAATATTGATAAATCACAGCACAGGACTTTATTGTATTTAGAGTAATATGTACTATATCATGACATTTGAAATAAATTGTTATTTAATTCCTCCATTTCTTTATTAAAAAATATGTCTTATTTATGATTTCATAAAATAAGTTATGCTTCTATTATGAAGCATTCGGTTAAAAGAAAATTTTCCTTTGCAACATTTTCATGGTTTTTTAAATTTTCACTTTGTTTTAAAATTCCCATATGACATATTTATCGTAAGAAACCTTAATTTTTCAGAAACAGGCGACTAAATGGTGTCCGGAATATTTAAGTCTAAGGACCAAAATTATATGGGTGTAGTCATAGTTAAAATATACACCAACTTATTGAAATATATCTTACTATAAGCAAGGCATACTTTAGTAACACAATTCTTTTACAAGGAAGATAGACTTATCTCTAGGACAGTTTTATTTGCGAGCTCTCTCGGCTTGTCATATTGATATTTTTTTGTATGCATGTACTTAAGATTTAATAAATGTTTTATATTGTATATTAATTAATTACTAGTTCTCCAGCATACATTATCCCATTGGATAAGTTATAAATTATATTGTTTGAATTCCTTGTTTTTCTTTTCAATCTTCAGTTCCTAGATTAATTGCAATAGACTTATATATTTACACTTTGAAAAATCAACTAATACCTACTGTTCCATTTTAATCTCATTTTATGAGAATAAAAAGGGCAGGAAATCCTTAATTGCTTTTCTGTTGCAGCGTTAAGCGTACAATATTCTGTTAAACGAACAGACCTAATTAAGATCAAGCTTAACATTGGCAACTTCAAACCATATAGAATTCTCAAAAAACGCCGAGTGTAAAATCGGGCACGAAAATCTCATTAAATTCAATAAAAGATCTTTTTTCACCGCTAATGCAAAAAAATTAAATCTATTTTAAAAATGGTATATGTTATTCCCGCAAACTAATAAACTGACATGAATGCTAGCGTTCAAACTTTAAAAAAATAACGCTAGAACTTCAGTTGTTGACTTCATAATATAGCGGAAAATCAAATCTGATTTAAAACGGCCACCTTAAACGCTGATGATAAAACAGAAAACTTCATAAAACTGAATTTGCTGTAAAAAAACTACGCCACTGGTGAGTCAGGTCGTGATGCTAGGATCCACGTTGTCATTTATTCTATACTTTGTTTATGAGATCAGTCCGTCTTTCTTCCACTCATGCAAAATCTGTCAAACAATGACTGATCTATTTTTTGAAGTTTTTTCTTATGGGAATGCTGAGTCTATTCATTTTATACGTCATTGGATAAAACAAATGTTTGTCTTCGGAAATTCCAAAGTTTTCGATATCTGTCAGACTTGACTTATAGTTGTAATAGTTCTGTTATCCTTAAGAAAAAAAATAAAATGTCTCTAGTTGTAGTATCCTTAAAACTAGCATTGAAGCCAGTTATTGACTTTTTTAGCAGTGCAGCAGATGCCAAAGTCCATGCTTCTTTTTCTGACGACTGTGATAACGTAGATCCCTCAGCGATGTCATCTTATGCAGGAAGTTTTCCTGCACCACTCCCCTATTTCTCTGCTTTTAAGAAGCCAGGACTTAGCTCCAAACAATTTTGCTGGGGCGAAACACAAAAACGTTCAATGGTTTGTCAAATGTGCGTTAGAAATTAGAAGGAAGGAGGATAAAATTCAACGAAACATGGCTTGCCAAGTCCTCTCCTAGGAGACCTTTTTGAACGTTTAGTTTTTTTAAAAAGAGCACTTAAAGTGGAGACGTTGTACGTTGTTTTCTCTTGCTAGTGTTTTGGTAGCAAGATGAGGAATTATTGTGCTTTCTAGTCTGCCAGAACATACTGCATCTTTTACCTTTCCAGTTTCACGAAATGTTTTGTTAATTTTACTTACTGGATATTTGCCAGGATATTTGCGATTAACAAGGTTACAAACATCTTGCAGGTTTCGCATTCTTTCCCCATAACCCAGTAGAGTTAAAATACTAATACTACTAAAATATCTCAATTCTTTAGTTTCAGTTAAGTGATCCATGTTTGTAAAGCAACAAAACTGACATTGTCAATCATATTAGATAACCTTTTGTGTGCAGGTATTTTGAGAGATGGTAACACATTAAATTATAAAAATCAGACCCAGATTTTCGCAAAAAATCTCGACTTTCGTAAAAAGTGCTCTTAATACGAAGTATTGAGAATTTTATGCAATTTTAAAAAAGTAATATAATATAGGGTGTTTCCTAAAAAAAATGTTTTTTTGTTTATAACAAAAAAACGGTAAACCTGGCAGTAATGCAGAACTCGCCATTGTACCCGGCATAATTTCATACCTAAGTGTACATATTTTCATTAAATTCAGGCAAGCGGAACCTGAGTTATTTCGCCGTTTTCTTACTTTTGTCACACGCTGTATATTGGTCAAATTTAAGATGGATCGAAAGGTAAGTAATATATATTATATTAAATATAATAATAGACTATTTTATATATATTTTGATTTTGTTATAGGTAAACCTAACATTTGAAATTTTGCTTTGTGCTTTTCCCCGCGATTTTTATTCAAGTATCCTATTCTCACTTGCATATCTTCCAGGTGTAAAAACAATTCAAAAGTCCGTTAAAACCACATTTGTCTTCTGTTTAACGTTAAAATGGGTTAATATATATTTAATAGAAAATATTTTAGCTTGGAATTTAGCAAATCCTAACTTTAGATTTTATTATCATCAGTCCAACAAGTTAATATCTTTTAATTGTCCATAAATCAAATTGTTTTTTCAAGGGCAGAACATAAACAGAGAAAGATCTTGAAACTGCCGTGATGGAATGGTTTCGTCACGCAAACCAGCGGCTAAAGAGGACGCAATTTGTACTATACATGTATATAAAACAATATGTCTCGTGCTGAATTCATTTTTATTAAAGTTTATTAACTCTTATTAAAACACTCTGCAAGATGATTTTTTTGATTTTACTTCTCTCGTAAA
This sequence comes from Kuschelorhynchus macadamiae, assembly GCA_030620095.1. Taxonomy (NCBI): domain Eukaryota; kingdom Metazoa; phylum Arthropoda; class Insecta; order Coleoptera; family Curculionidae; genus Kuschelorhynchus; species Kuschelorhynchus macadamiae. The sequence continues at coordinate 755,279 of JAUTXW010005489.1, forward strand.
AAATCATCCTCAGAGATTTTTTCAGAACTTTAAGTTTCAGGGTTCCTAGATGCAGAAAAGCATATTTTCTCAATTCCGTCGGTCTGTCTGTCTGTTCGTGACATAGTTAAAAAGTACTTACGTGATTGACTCATATGGGGATGACTTGGTAACATTTTGGTATAAATCCAGTATGGCAAAACAAAATGGCGGCCTGATGAAGCGATCAAAAATTATTATTGAAAATCTACCTATCCAGTTTATCTCAAATTTTGTACAAAAATCAAGTATTATGTAGGAATCAACTGGTAAACTTTTGGTACGAATCCAAGATGACGGAACAAAATGGCGGCCTAATAAAATATTTCAAAATTTAGGCTGAAAAGCTATTTAATGAACTAATTTCAAATTGTGTGCCATAACTAATTGTAGTATAAATATGAACTAGTAAAACTGTGGTACTAATTCAAGATGGCGGAAAAATCACTCTCTCAGATTGACTTCAAGTTTTAGTCAAAAATTAAGGGTCATTTGGGGATGTACTTAGTAATATTATGCTAAAAATCTAGTATGCCGGAACAAGATGGCGACCTAGTGAAACGTTAAAAAAATATTACTAAAAAGCTAATTATCCAATTTACCTCGAATTTTGCACAAAAACTCAAGTATTACAGTAATAAACTGGTAACATTTAGGTATGAATATAAGATAGCAAAACGAAATGGAGGCCTTATAAAATATTTAAAAAATCAGCCTGAAAAAAAACTACTTACTGGATTAATTTCAAATTTTATGCAAGCAATATGTATGATATAGAGATAAACTGGTAAAGTTGTGGTATGTATTCAAGATGGCGGTATAAAATGGCTGCCAATTAATTTTTTTTAAGTCAATGAAAAAAAAGTTTTATTCAGTTGACTTTAAATTTTGTAGAAAAATTAAATGTGATACCAGGATGAACTGGTGCGAATTAAACATGAAGTAACAAAATGGTGGTATGTGTCAATGTAAAAACTACTAATTGAATTTATTTTAAATTACGCCCAAGAATCAAGTGTAGCATAAGTATAAACTGGTAAAATATTGGTAGGAATCCAATATGGTAGAACAAAATGGCGCCCAATAACAATGTTTGAAAAAACAGTAAGTTCCGAGTAAAGGAATTACCGATTTTTGATAATACCAAAATATACCTTAATATAGAATAACATGTTTCTTAATTTAAAGTTAGAATTTAGATATGTATTTAGCTTAATTACACCTACACATTTGGGTTGAAACATGTAATTTACATTCCGCTGCTTCAATACTAAACTTTTTTTCAGTATCCTTTTATTCTTACTATAGGGAGTATAAGACTATAATTTAAATTCATATTGAACAGATATCTAGATTATGTTTTTACCACCAAATAAAAATAAAATGTTTAAAAAACAAACAAAACAAAGCGGTATATCCAAAAAAGGCCTAAAAGAAGTTTTTTAATAAAGGATTTTATTATTTCTACCATATGGAAAATGCAAGTTTCACACTTAATTTAAAAGAATCAACGTGAAACCCACTAGAAATATGTCTATATGAGAAATTTTTTTAATAATGCGTCTAGTGTTTTCTCATCTTTTCCTTAAAATTGTCACGTTTTATCAAAATCATTTCAATATAAAGAAATACTCTAAGTAGGTACATTATTTCATTTTTTTTTAAAAATATAATCCTCTGTAGAAAACAGTAATAAATGTACTAAGAAATCATTCTTAGTTTCTTGGGATTAGACTGTGTCAAATTGGAATTACTATCCGACGTTTCGCCTTCGATTGCACGCGGCATCTTCAGGGATCTTTACTCCACGAGATCTGAACACTGAATGAATAAGATCGGTTTCCACGTGTGACGTAGACCGTAACCCGTGTCTCTATTGAGATTTTTTGGATGTTTAAATATTTCAATAGATTTTCTAACTTTTCGTGTATAAAAACCTGGAACCGATGCTAGAACCTTGGTTTTCTTTACATTTATGAAATGGTCAGTGTTATGCTGGTGTTCAGTTACAGCAGATTGAACAATTTGTTTCTTTTTAATACATCGTTCATGTTCCTTAAGTCTAGCGTCCTGTTTCTCCCACATAAACTTCTCCACAAAAAAGTTAGAGAATCTATTGAAATATTTAAACATACAAAAAATTTCAAGAGACACGGGTTACGGTCTACATCACACGTGGAAACCGATCTTAACACAGGGTCGCGGTTCGGCGAGCACAAGTCGGGTATAAAAGCCCGCCTGATTCTCTTCGAGCTCATTCAGTGTTCAGACATTGAAGATGCCTCATGCAATCGAAGGCAAAACGTCAGAGTAATTCCAATTTGACACGGTCTAATCCCAAGAACCATGATTTCTTAATTGACCAAAAAAGCTTCCGTTCTATGTTAACAAATGTACTAATTTTATAATGACCGTGAGGTTTTTTAGAATATTTCGAGATAGAAAGTGGTAGATACTATGTAGATATGGAAGAAAATGTAAAAACAAACTAAAATATTTTAGAAGTCCCACCAAATTTTAAAATTATTTATTCTAAAGAACATTTTAAGCTGTAGTATGTTCCAAATATAAAAACTGATATAGGACAACAAAATTTCTAAAACCGCTCCTACATATTATTAACGCAACAAAATATTTCAGGATACATCTTCATAACGTAAACCAAGTAACGTAAATAATGCAATATAAGGTGTCGTTACTAAAAACTAAAATGCTAACTAAATAACTTTAATTTTACACTGCAAAATGTCTTTATGAAAGAAGGCACAAATATGTAGTAAATCTGTTAATGTTTCTAAATTAAAACGTTTAATTCCCTCTTCCCTGGTAAAAAATAAACCATATTCGTGAAAAAATCAACCTCCTAGATTTTTCAGATTTTCACGTAGATTAGCAACAGTTTAACTTAAATGTGTGGGAGTGAATTATCGATAAGTATTTAATGGGGCCCACATTTTTACCGCAACGGTTAAATGGACAAAGTTACACATTTTTTTTAAAAAATGTACTAACACAATTATTAGAAAATCTGTAACTTCAATTACAAGCACAAATGTGGTTTCTGCACGACGGCGCCCCCCTCATTTTAGCATTATCGCTAGAGACTATACCTACCAAATAGGTCGTGGGGGTCCAGTATCATGGCTACCACGGTCTCTTGATTTAACTCTACTTGATTTTTATTTATGGGGACACTTAAAACAACTAGTTTATTCCCGGCCAATACCTAAAGTTGAGGTTTAAAGACAAAGAATAGAAGGATTTCAGACAATTAGAAACAACCCAAGGAATCTACCACGTGTGCATTGGAATTTAATAAAAAGATTAATAGCTTTCGAGATGCTAGTGACAATAATTTTGATCAATTGTTAAAAAAATGATAATAAAAAAGTGAATTCTATTTATGATAGGTAAGTACGGGGTATTAAATATTAGATGCTGAGTCATTTTCTCGTAAACGGTACGCTCTATCGAATTAAACTAAAGTACCTGTTTTACGTAGACAAGTCTGAAATTTAATAATTTCTTAGTAAAATTGCAGTAAAATAAAAGTTAAAAAAATAGGATTTTCGAAATTTAACTATAAACTTCAAAAATTTCAAGTTTTTCAGTTTCAAAAATAGGGCGAAAAAATCATTTTTAATGTGCCCCTACAGATAGGCGCAGGCGTAGTTCCTCTAGGAATCATTTCCATACCCATGTTAATAGGAACTTTTTGTCTTATTTTTATGCAAGGATTTTGAATCACCCTGTATAATATATATAAAACGACTTATTAGATTAATTTCAAATTTTGTTGAAGCATTAAGTATTATATAGGGATAAACTGGTAAAACTGTGGCACGAATTTAAGATGGCGAAACAAAATGGCTGTCAAAGAAAACCAAGGTAAAAAAGTTTCTTTTTCAATTGACTTCAAATGCTGCAGAAATATTAAACATGATATATAGGTATAAACTGGTACGAATAGAACATGACGGAACAAAATGAGGGTTTTAAAAAAATCAGCATACAAACTACTTATCCTATTTACCTCAAATTTTGTACAAAAATCAAGTATTACGTAGGAATCTAATGATAAAATATAGCGGCTTAATAAAATCAAATGATACAAAATGGCGGCTTAATAAAATATTTAAAAATTGAGTCTGAAAAACTACTAAATAGTTTTGTTTAAAATTTTGTGAAACAACAAATTGTGGTATAGAGATGAATTTGAGATAGCAGAAAAAATTGCGGCCAAATAAAATATTTGGAACAAATATAATCGTGAAAAAACCACCCTCACAGGTTTTACATATTTTCACGTTTCAGCGTCCCTAAATGCCAATAAATATGTTTTTTAAATTCTGCCGGTCTGTCTGTCTGTGAGTTCGTGGCATACCTAAAAAACTACTTACCCGATTTACTTCAAATTTTGGTAAAAGATTAAGGCTCATATTCAAAAAATCTTTACTTCTAAATAAAAACACAAAAAAAACAATTCTTCTTGAATTTCTATTTAAATTAGCAAAATACTGATAACTCAGGGCATCGGAAACACATTAGATGCTCACTTAATTTATATTTCTGCAGTTCTCTAGCAACCACCAAAAATGTTATATGCATTTTTCTCGTAATCAAACCTTTTCGGATAATAGGTTTTTTGAAAACTAATTTAATGACAATGATTTAAAACCTATTAATTAACGAATGTTATGAAATCTAAAATTTTTGCTTGCCGTCCGATCCCACTAACATAACCTCTTCGACAGGTTATTGAATTCCCTATTTGATAAGATTCCTGAGGCACTCAACCTTTCTTGTATCATTGTTAGTCGAAGAAAATGTTTGATGAATTTTAATTTAGAAAATGAACTTTCCCGCTTGCAACTGACACTGGAATGGTTAAAAAGATCCGAAGAGATATTTATACGTTTATACGTAAAAAATCTCTTTGTCTTTATCTCTTTATAAAATTTAAAACATCAAATGGTGAGCAACTTGCTTTTTCTAAATTCTTCAGTACTTACAACATGTTCACGGTGCAAAATGAGTGGCTTATTATCAGTTAGGTGTGTATATGAGTATTGATAATATTCTAATATTGCATTACTATTTGTTTCTTTAAAATATGAAATGTTATATGTTTTCGCGTTTGGTATAGGTCATCAGAATGCTCATAACTAATTAATTTTGATTTCTTCTTTCTAACCTCATCTGGTTATCTCTTAAATGTCTGCTTCATTTCTAATTTAACTGCTCGTGCTATGTCTTTACCTGCACAAAGTATCTGAGCAAAATCATTTTTACGATATTCAATGTGTTGCGTACGCACTTTTTAAATTTGAAGATTCCATTGTATTCCATGTATTTTTTAAGAACATCCCATCTATTTAGGGAACTAGAAAAAATCGGTAAATTTCCTTTACCCGGAGCTTTTCTCATTATGATTCTTTCCTTTTATTAGGAATAGTGAAGTACGACCCAATTTAATTCAGCACATAGTCATCTAGTAACACATGTACTGTCTTTTCAAACTTTTTTATTGCGCACCGTGTTGTTCCATCATATTGAAATCCTACCAATATTTTACCAGTTCTTTCTAACTATGCCACACTTTTTGAGCATAATTTAAAATAAATTCAATAATTAGTTTTTACATTGACACACATCGCCATTTTGGTACGTCATGTTGAATTCGTACCAGTATATCCCATTATCACATTTAATTTTTCTGCAAAATTTAAAGTCAACGGAAAAGATTTTGTACGTTGATTAATTTGACCGCCATTTTGTCTCGCTATCTTAAATTCCTGCTACAGTTTTGCCAGTTTATCTTTATATCACACTTAATACCTGCACCAATTTTGAAATTAAGTTAATAAGTAGTTTTTTCATGCTGATTTTTTAAATATATTATTACGCCTCCATTTTTTTGCTATCTTGGATTCATACCATAATGTTACCAACACAATTTGGGAATAATCGGATAATTAGTTTTTTTAGTAATAAATTTTTAATGTTTCACTAGGCCGTCATTTTGTTCCAGCATATTGGATTTTTACCAAAATACTACCAGGTCATCCCCATATGACCCTTAATTTTTGACTAAAATTTGATGTCAATCTGGTAAGTAGTTTTTAAGCTATGCCGCGAATTGACAGACAGACCTACAGACGGACCGACGGAATTCCTAAAATAAACTGCTCAAAAAATTAGGCGGCACAGCAAATTTTTTCGTTATTTTTAGGAGACTGTATCTTGCAAACGCCTTGGCTCATTTTAAAAATTAAAAGGATTCTGAAAGGCCATTATTTGTTTAATCCATTGCGTTATTTGTTTAATCCATTGCGTGGAGCAATCTTTGATAAAAATATTTTCTTTTGTGCTATACGGGTATGAAAAAATAGACTTTTATAGCAATCACATTTAGAAGGTTTGTCCGATATCTCGGGCCGTATTTGGCGGGTTTTTACTTTTTTGTTCTTTAGAAAAAAAGTTACAGGGTATTTTCAAAAAATATATATTTTTTAAATTAAATAGTTTAAAACTTCTAGGGGTTCTTTGATTTATTGTGGAAATTCCCATTTTCTCTATATCCAGAAGTATAGAGGTTTTGCATTTTTATGTTTAAAAAAAAAGTTGCAGGGTATTTTCAAAAAGTCTGTATTTATTAAATAAAAAAATTACAAATTTCAATAACTTCTTACATTTAATATAAAACTTTCGGGACTTTATTATTTTTATTTTTTTATTATTTTATTATTTCAACTTTTACACAGAAATATAGCGGTTTTCTACTTTTTTCTTTAGAAAGAAAGTTACAAGGTATTCCCAAAAAGTTCATGGTAGTGATCCACTAAAAAATTAAATGGGGTAGATCCCCATTTAACTTTTTTGCTTTACAAATGCTTTACAGTTGCAGCATTTAATAAGTAGTTTTTAGCGCATTTATTTTTATGTATACAGGGTGTCTCAAAAAAGGCTGACAGACAAAAATTTCATCTTTTAAAAATAGAGCACCCCATATTTGACATATTTTGATTTCACTGGAGGAGCTAAGAATCTTGATACCGCACCATATGCTAAAGTTTTTACTTTTGAAGTATCAATAATTTCAAAAATAGATATTGGATTTGGGCATATGGTGTGTGGTATCAAAATTCACAGTTTTGCCATATCATCTGAAGTATAGGGTGTTTCATTAAAAAAAATCAACTTTTGTCAGCCATTTTTTGGGACACCCTGTATACATATGCGTCAAAAGCTAATTAATAAATCCTACAAGTATCGTGTATTATATATTTTTTAATGAAAGCAAAAAAGTTAAATGGGGTGGACATTTATAGTGGATTACCCTGTACAGAGTATTTTTGAAAATTTGGCATTTTTAAAAATTTTGGTTTTAGATACGAGGATGGTTAAATTAATGTAAATTTGTATAATTATGTGACTGAAAATATTCTGTTTAAAAACTTTAAAAATAAAAATTTCAATTTTATTTTTTCTGGCGTTATTTGATAACAGAGGTCAAAACCAAAAAAAAATCCTTGTTACTTCTTTTTAAATTTTAGGCATCAATAAAACAGCATGAAGTAGAAATTTCAAATAAATAGGATACAATCAAACTATGAAGCAAACAATTTACAAAAAAAGGTGAAAAATGTAAATTAAGAATTCAGTGATATTTAGTAAGCCCACTTCGTACCCGCAAAGGTTCTGCTATTTGTTACGGCATACTGTCCATCTCGGCATACTGTCCAACTGGGATAATAAAGTCCCGAAAGTTCTACATTAGTAAACACAGCACATAAGTAATTTTTGTAATTTCAAAAAAACAGATTTAACAAAAACTCCAAACCGTTATACTTCTGTGTACGGAAAACCTGGGATAATAAAGTCTTAAAAGTTTTATATTAAATGTAAGAACTCACAGAAATTTGTAATTTTTTAGTTAAAAAAATACAGACTTTTTGAAAATGGCCTGTAAAGTTTTTTCTAAAAAAAATGCAAAACCCCTATACTTCTGGGTATAAAGAAACTGAAATAATAAAGTCCCGGAATTTCCACAATAAATAAAAGAATCTCTAGAAAATTAAAGTTTTTAATTTAAAAAGTACAGACTTTTTGAAAATACTTTGTAACTTTTGTCTAAACGAAAAAATAAACAAAAACCCCTAAATACGTACCGAGATATCGAAGAGTTAAAATTTTTTGTTTTTACATTACCTTTTTGACACTCTGTATAACACAAAAAAATATTTTTATTAAAGACCACTTCAAGTTGTTCATTAAACAAATGATGGCCTTTCAGAATCTTTTTAATTTTTAAAAATCGGCTAAGACGTTTCCCAGGTACAGCCTCTTAAAAATGAAATTTGCTGCGCCGACTAATTTTTTGAGCAGTTTATATTTTTTTGGCATCTTGGGAGGCTTACACTAGGGAAAACCTAAAAAGGTGATTTTTTCAAGATTACAAACATATTATTTGGCCTCTATTCCAGACAGGCAGACCGACGGAATTGAGAAAACATGTTTTTCGGCATCTAGGGGCCCTAAAACGTAGATGTGTGATGATTACAATACTCTTTTACGAGGGAAGTAAACACACAAATAAATCCTAAATAATTATGCAAAACAAAATACAAGTTCAAGTGCAAGTTCTAATTTTGAGGCTCCATAATTATCAACTAGGTTAAGAAAATGAAAGACATATAGTACAAAAAAAATGTTTTGGGTTTTGAATCAAAATATGTCTCATGCGAATGTATGCCCTTAAAAACAACACCAGTGTTTCTCTCAACGGACAAACAGTTAATATTTCTTAAATTACATTACTAGAGACTTATGTTGTATTGCTATGAGGGAAGTAAACACAACACATAGTACAAAAAAAATGTTTTGGGTTTTAAATCAAAATATGTCTCATCCAAATGTATACCCTTAAAAACAACACCAGTGTTTCTCGCAACAGACAGTTAATATTTCTTAAATTACATTACTAGAGACTTATGTTGTACTGCTATGTGGAGTCTAATCTAGCAATATAATATAAGATTTTGATTCTTCTAATTAACTGACACTATGAAGCTAAACTTTTAGCTGAAAGGGTAATAATTTTGTATATTTTTATTTACATAATTAACAAGGGAGAACTGCACGCAAAAAGTGAAAAACCAGCGACAAGGTCTAGTCGAGTTGAAAGTAAGATGAAAAGGTACCTACGCATTAAAAAAAACTTCCTGCACGTCCGACCTCAAAAAAATGTGTTATGTATAGGTAATTTAAATTACATTTCGGTTAAAAATGGGTTCAAAAGGGTTCACGCGCTGCAGAAATACAAAGACATGAGTACGATTTACCATTTCAAATTTTGCAGTTACATAGAAAAAGGATCAATGTAAGGCGGTAAAGAGCCATTTTGTGGAAAAAAAATTATATGTGAAGGCATGTGCGTCAAAAAGTGGTCAAAAAATGGTCGAAAATGGACAAATCTAATTTTATTTTATAACTCTAGATTTGATTTTTTCATAAAAAATTGCATTTAGCGCCCAACTATACATATTTCCCTATTAAAATCATATTGAAGCTAATACACATAGTTTTAACATAATATTGCAGCGGCGCGGGCGGAAGGCTTGCAAATGATCCATATTACTGCGTGCAGTTCCCCCTTAATAACTGATGCTAATTTCTAAAAAATGTTACATAAAACGTCAGACTCCGAATTAACTGTAATATTTTTTAAAATATTCCATTGTTAGACAATACTAGTTAGTTATAGTTAGTCTCGGGTAACAATATTTTACTCTTTTTTGAATTCTTAAAAATATAGATTTTTACTTAAACGCGCCTCTTTTGATGCTGTGCTGAATCGGCTGCTTCACCGATTCGAAGTAGATCCGACACTGAGAAAATGTATTCAAGGTGTTTGTTTATGTCTTTAGTGAAAAAATATAGTTCATCACTACATATAGGAATTATTTTAGTTTTTACATACTTTACTAATTTCAATTTCACTCTATATTTTAAAAACGAGGATAACCATACATATTTTGTTTATACATTTCATAAAAAAAACTAGCATACCGTAGAAACGCCATCCTTCTGATTCTAAGTCATTAGTAATAACAAAAATACTTCTTAAATTGTTGAAAATTGAACAAGCTGTTTTCTCTCTTTATTTACTATGTTAAAAAAAAATAGTCATGTATCGTAAGGATGTCAGGTCGTCTTACCGGATTAACATTTTTTTGGAGGGCCTGCACAAGTCATGACACATTGTCTTTTTATTCATTATAAATCGTTTTAAGTACTAAACGATTTGTACGTTCCAGATTTATGGTATGGCACACAAATGCTGGATTTTTTCCTGTTAAGCCTTTTAAGCATATTTGAAGGCTATACTATCAACCTACTTACTTACTAATACTGCATTGTTTCCCTACGATAATTGTGTTACCCCAAAACGCATTTAAATTTTCATAACCTATTCTATTTTTGAAGCCCAAATACATAAACCACAATGATTGAATAGGGGGTCATTAACAGAGACTCGATATCCAATTTGACTATATAAGAAAAAAGAAAATGGTACCTGGTATTAGTTGTCCTTGGGTGCTGCTGATGGCAGTGAGTGCGGTTATGCAGTAATTTTGGTAGTACTGGAAGAAAGTTATTCGGCAGTGCTTATCCGCTCGCACCGGAAGATTTAGATGATTTATTTTATAGTAATTGATGTGGGTTGCATTTTAATTTCTGAATGAGAGAACAGTAATTCTCGAGGTATGTACAAGATTTTATATTATTCTAAAATAAAAGAAAATGTTTTTTAATTGTATTAAGGTAAAAGGGCCTCTAAAGAAGTGACTTTCATTGATATTGCAAAAAATGTCGAAGTAGCTCAAATTCCTTGTTTTTTTATTAATTGAAAATTCCAATAGTTTCTCTTTTTTTTTATTGTGTTGAAATGTTTAATTTTTAAAAATTGTTTTCCTAATTTAGACAACGTATTTGTATATTCAATATTATACATATTCAAATTGAAGTAAAAAAGATTTTTTTAGCTATTTCAGAGCACATACGTTCTAGGATCTAATCTAAAATAAATTGCCTACATGATTTATATATATATTTATATATATATATATATATATATATATATATATATATATATATATATATATATATATATATATATATATATATATATATATATATATATATATATATATATATATATATATATATATATATATATATATATATATATATATATATATATATATATATATATATATATATATATATATATATATATATATATATATATATATATATATATATATATATATATATATATATATATATATATATATATATATATATATATATATATATATATATATATATATATATATATATATATATATATATATATATATATATATATATATATATATATATATATATATATATATATATATATATATATATATATATATATATATATATATATATATATATATATATATATATATATATATATATATATATATATATATATATATATATATATATATATATATATATATATATATATATATATATAATATATACATATATATATATGTATATATATATATATATATATATATATATATATATATATATATATATATATATATATATATATATGGTTTTGCTATCTTAAATTTGTACCAAAATTGTATCAGTTCATTTCTATGTAACACTTAATTTTTGCGCAAAATTTGATGTAAATTAATTTTTTAGTAATAATTATCTTAACATGTCACTAGGCCGCCATTGTGTTCCGCCGTTTTGGATTTTTACCAAAATATCAAATTTTAAAGTCAATCGGGTAAGTTGCTTACAACGTTCCGACCACTATAGCATCTTTAGTCGTTAACAAACGCAATCTGTTTTCCCAAAGATTTCAGTTATGTGTCAATCCACTAATTTAGCAGCTCAGCCGTAACTGAATATTGTTGTGCATTTGGAGCAAACCTTCTGTCTAAAATATTTTGACAAGGAAATTAGACAAAACTACAATATCATATAGCTTAAAACTTACTTCCAGCAGGAAAGAAAAATATTCCTATATAATACTAAAAAATATTTTATAACTGTTATAACAAGAATACACAAAATATATTTTATAAATTTCGTTTTTATAAAGACGTTTATATGCAGTTTTTTAGGTATTCTACCAAAACAATAACTATAAAGAAATTCAACACTCATCAACACTAAGTCGAAAGAAAAATAAATAATTAAATAAATAAAAAATCCCCGAAACCTCTTAGAGAAAACTTGTTTATTTTCTTATTTATTTATTTTATACTTATTTCATTTTAGAAATTGGACTCTAGAAAACAAGAGAAAAAGTTTTTTTTCCGCAAAGTTAGTGTTCTTAAAATTTATCAAAACATTGTTTGATTGCCAAAATGTAGCTCGAATACCTAATGGAGGTAAAGACTTATTCAGATAGCTTTTACTGTTATGGAATTATTATAAGACTGTATCTCGAAAAAAGAGCATTTGTGTACATATATTTATTTAAACTTTTTTTTTTAAAATGATCCAACTAATCACTTTTATAGAGTTTTCAGCAACTTGAACTCCCAACTAAACCTGTACCAGAGGTAATAACCTGTGCCAATAATTTCTTTTTTTTTTCTCGAAAATAAAATACTAATACTAATTTCTACTTGCCCTAAACGAAAAGACTAGTAATCTTTTTAAAAAACCAATGGCTTGTCATTTTTTATTAAGAAAGTCAGTGATGCTTACCCTTACCTACGTCCATGGTTTGAATAAAAGCTGTTTGATTCTGTCAGAATATAGCCTTTTAATATATATATATATATATATATATATATATATATATATATTATATATATATATATATATATATATATATCTTATATATCTATATATATATATATATATATATATATATATATATATATATATATATATAAGAATCACCACTTCAGTATTTACTCGACATCTTGTATAAACCGCTGGTTGGAGAGACGAACTTACATTTGCAAATTTTTGAATAAAACTCAAATTTTAATATTATCAATAAAAATAGAATGTAGCTGCAGTTTCTGCATTGTCTAGCACTAGGTATATATTTTATAGCCTAGAGGGTGTGTAAATGCAGAATTCTACTACAAATCTGCTATACACAGTGTTAAATAAGGCGTCATTGTTCTTTTCTAGTCAATGTAATCTGCGCCTAAATATCAAAAAAAATTTCATTGATTTTTTTTTCAACAATTTTGAAAAAAATGTATTTTTTTATGAATATGTTATTTTCTCAGCTAATGTATGCATTAAACAATTATTGTTTCCTACTTCAGTTATGGGCAAGTAGAATTGCACATAAAGGCATATCAAAAGTTGAGCGCCATAATTCTATTAAAAAAAAAATCTGTTTTTGCGTATATTTTGTTTTTCAAGTTTCATGTTGCGTTAAACGTCAAAACACGTTCAATTAATTTTTATATAAATATAAGTAATCCTAGACTTTTCTGCCGAAATAGTTTTTAGGATTTGAAATTTAATTGAAGGATTTGACCTTTTGATTTTACTTTATTGGGAAATAAATCGCCACATCTAATAATTGTTTAATTTCAAGAAATGAAAAAAAAAGAGTTCTAGAGTTTATGACGTATGTGATGTATAAGACATTATCAGTATTTATGTATATAGGATGTCTCAAAATTGTGTAACACACACAACGTGTAGTTTTTTAATCAGAACACTCTATATTTTATCCGTCCATCAAATTGCTGATTGCTTATATGTTAGGTTTGCTACGTCCATCTTTAAGGGCAATCAAGGAATTTGGGTAAAACTCTTCCATAAGAAACAGTGTATTCCTGTTGACTACTGTGTAGTAGAATGTTCTCTGTCCGGGTCTGTCCTATTTTAACACATTACCTTTTATGACAAGGTTTTTGTCAAATTCCTCGGTTGTTTTTAAACATAATTCTATTAAGCATAGTATATTTATAATGAACGAGACGTAGCCCTGCTGATGAACATATAATATATATGATGACACAAAAAAATGTTGGGTCTGCTACTCATCTTTGAGACATCCTATATAATAAATAATAATGACCTATAAGTTACTAAATAAACCCTACATCTTAGTTCCCTGAAAATACCTTATATATGAAGAAACGAAAGAAATTTGAACTGCTGAAAACCATTTTTTAATAATTAGACGTAGATTATTTTGAGTAGAAAAAATAATACAATTTTGTAACAGTTATCGTTTAAATTTTTTTTGGAAAAACAGTAAGATCTATATAACACTCTGCATAACGAATTTGATGTAAAAATCTGCATTTTTATCTTCTAGACCCAGTGGGTGATTACTGCTTGCCTCTGGCCTCTGAATCGTAGGGCCTTTCATCCTTAAAAACAATAAACCAACCAAAAGATGTTTTTTACATAAAACAAATATAATAATGATGTCGATAGCACTTACATTAATTTAATTATTTCATGATGATAATCCTAATTGACTATTTAATTTTAAAAACCTTAAAAAAGTAAAAAATCTTATCTGCAAGTGGTAAAACCGGACAAATAGTTACGACATGTTTCGTGTGGTTTAACTTAAAATAAACAGATATAAACATTCCTTCTTCCAATGAAAGTTAGGAGTGAACAATGTAATTCAATGTCCGTCGTGATACTATTAGCTATAGGGGTAGTTGTTCTTGTGCTGTTAAGTTGTGCGGGGTTCGGACGTCTTTGGCGACATTAGGATCGTCATTCGTCGAAAATGGATTATTATGCCTGCGGCATTGCAGGACCTCTTCCAGACGGAGGTCATAGTATCCTTGTTATGACGTTGGTGTATCGAGAAAGAAGAAGATATCCATTATTGCTGCCAGCGAAATTGGGAAATCAACAATATATTTCAATAGCGGCCCCAGTTAAGGAATGAAATTATCGCATGCGTACACAGATTATCCCTTAAATATAATAAACTACACTAAAAGAGGCAAGAAAACGTTTCAAAACTAGTTAATATTTATTTTGGCAATTATCTTCATAGTGAATAATGTTGTCCAATAACTGGATTATGAATCACTTATAAATACATTTGCCAACGTAAAGGTCTGAAAAATTTTATTTTAAACAAGTCAGATTTTTTAAATTATACTTAGAGAATTTGTTAACATCTCTCTGATTATTACGTAAAAAGTTTTGCTATGCCTTGAAACTTTGATAAGTAATGTCGGAATGTAAAATATTCATACAGGTTATATAAAAATTATAAAAATCTAAAATTATTTCATGAGTAAGGTTCCCTTATTTTTATAGTTCTACTACCGAGTTTACATAAATGTAGGTTACCTAGTTTCGAATATATACAATTGATTATTCCAGAAAACATGATTTTGACACTTTCTCTGGGAGACAAACAAATCGATTAACTTATTAATGTCACATTGTTAGATTCTACTGTATTCCTCAAATAAAAACGTTAAAACACTAACCAAGTCTAAATGTCGCTTGCCGCTGAGAATCCTCCGATCCTTATATTATAAATTGCACACAATGCTTATTTTGTTTGATTCCTTTTTTAATAAAATTATATAATGTCCCGTATTTAAGACATATTTTTAAACAAAAGGCTTATAAACCTTTGCTGGCAAAAACTTTATTACTTGTACAGTCAAATAAAATTTATATCTAGCCAAAAAGCACGCCTGATAAAGTTGTTTTATCATGACAATTGAACATTGCGTGATAACCACTTGAACGTGTTGCTTTTAAAAATTGACTTACCTAGAACTGTTTTCTTTCTTTCTAATCACCCCTCGAGCACCATGACAGTAGGTGGTGTAAGTGGGCAGGTAATTATTAACTTTTTACACGATCACAGAGTTTGATGAATTTTTGAACATAGGTGGATTTTGATCACGAATTCGAAGTCATTTTTTCCGGCTGCGTTTCGTTTTCGAGTTATTCATCCTCAAAGTCGGTAAATTTCCTTTAACCGGAACTTCCCTAGTTATGAATATTTACTTTTATTAGTAAGAGTGACGTGTGACCCAATTTAGTTCAGAACATAATCATTTAGTAACACATGTATACTGTGTTTTAAAACATTTTTATTCGTCGCTATTTTGTTAGATCATATTGGATTCCTACCAATATTTTACTAGTTTATACCTATTCCACACTAGATTTTTGGACATAATTTAAAATACATTCAATAAGTAGTTTTTATATTAACACACACCGCTGTTTTGTTACGTCATATTGAATTCGTACTACAACTTTACCAGTTTATGTCTATATGACACTTAATTCTTGCACAAAATATGAAATTAATCTAATAAGTAGTTTTTCAGGCTGGTTTTTTGAATATTTTAAAAGGCCGCCATTTTGTTTTGTTATCTTATATTCATACCAATTTTCCAGCAGATTTTTTTTAACATTTCTCTAGGCTGTTATTTTATTCCGGCAAATTGGATTTTGATCGAAATATTACCAGGTCGTACATAACATATGTAACCCTTAATTTTGACAAAAATTTGAAGTCAGTGTAATAAGTAGTTTTTAAGCTATGCCTCTAATAGACAGACCGACAGACAGACAGACGGAATTGAGAAAACATGTTTTTCGGCATCTAAGAACCCTGAAACGTGAATATCTGAAAAAATCTCGTGGGGGGGTTTTTTTACGATTACAATACTTCCTTTTTAGGCGGAAAGTAAAAGTCGTAAAATAAACTCTCTTTTTGTTTTCTTGCCTTTGTTATCTAAAATATTGGGGAACAGCTTTACTTTTGACTAGTAACTTTTCTTTCATGTTGGCATCTTGACATCATGAAAAAATATCGATATACAACTTTAAAGAGAAACGCTAATTGATGCATATTAATTATGGACACTTCTGTTACGTACATAGTTGGATCGGTACCAGCAGCAGCGGGGATTAGCACCAGATTAGAAGCTGTAGGCATCATTGTTTAAGCGCTAACACGCGAACAAAGCGAAGTGCATCACTGGCGGAACACTTTCATTCAAAGAAAAATGGGGAAATTGGGCTTTGAATGTCTGTGATATTGAGTGAGGATGAATAATTCAAAAACAAAACGTGACCTGAAAAAGTTGACTTCGGATTTGTGATCAGGACCCGTAAATCCACCTATATACAAGAAATCATTAAAATAGGCTGTGGTGTAAAAAAGTAAATAATTACCCTCTAAAGAACACTTAAGAACATAAAGAGAATACACTATTGGTGATATTAAGTGCCAATATAATCAAAAGATTGACGTTTTTGACATCGTTAATCATAAGATATATCAAAACTGTCATAAAATAAGTTAATATGCCCAGCAGTTGATCTGTCATTGACGTAATTCTAGATTGGTTATTTCATGTTAAAGATGACTGCTGAATGAAAAGTGGAGCACATTGCAAATTACACCAGTAAACAAACGTTTTATTTAAACGATACTTTCCTTTTGCGCATTTTTCGACATTTTGTTGGATTTTTTTATGAAATATGGGTTTTATTTACTTCCAACGCCAAAATTATCACCCAGTTAACTATTACAATTTGTATCGTTTTTTACGTTTCGTAATTGTTGTTTAGCTTTTAGGTTAAACCTTTATGAAACTTTCATTGTTCCAAGCTTAATTAGTAAACAAAGCTTTCAATCGCCGGCGGATCATACCAATCACAACACTTTAGAGTACGCACATATTTCAAACTTGATTTTCTATGTTCAGGGGTGTGATTTTATGGCTTTAATGATGATTTTATCGATTAACCTGAGCTAACCTAAACCTAACGAGACAAATCCAGTGTAGGCTCTGTTAAAAAATACATGTTTTAATATAGACTCAGAATTTTGTTGGCGGGCTACCACCTGCTTTCCTTACACTAAACCTAACCAATCTTAACCTAACCTAATTCGCATTTTTATTAATTATAAGTTTTGTTAAACAAAATGGCTTAAAAAAGTCATCCGTCTAATCGTGGATTCGAACACATATGCGCCGCATCCAAGTATCCTACCACCGAGCCAGGATCGGAATATCTGCGGTGGAAAAAAACTTAATAAAGTATTAAAAATAAGCTTATTAAAAGAAGATTAGTTCAGTGTTTGTGCGTCTTATTGGAACACCTAATTTCATTTAACAATATTTCCGCCGGCGGAATATCTTGTTACTAGTTTTCCGTAAATTCAAATAGAGCGATTAGTTTCCAGTGGAATTAAGGAATATCGGGGCGCATTCACCACATAGTCCGGAAATATTATTGAAGAAAAACGTATTGGTTTCATAGCAAAAATACGCTATCAATAAACAATGGAAAAAGTATTTATTAAAGCTCTCTGAAAACCAGACGATGATTAAAAAAAACAATCATGTTTGGCGCCTTCATGGAATACTCTCTAACGAACTTGTTTGAAAAATCTGGCTTATTAATAACTATATGATTTTACTTTGGCAGGAAAATATTATTTTGTTAAATTTTTTTGGGGCTAAATTAAAAGCGTTTACTTTATAAGTATAATCAGTATTAAAAATATCGTGTTCTTAATATTTATACTAGAGAAACCACTACAATTACTCCTACATCTAATTACCTCAAAACTTTAATAAAGTGCCAAGAACAGATATCATTCTCAACATTGTTTTCCGCACAAAATTATTAGTGTTTATAATATTTATTAAATAAGTATTTTCAAAATGTACCCATTTTAGACGTTCGATTTTTAAATAAAATAAAATATTAGAAATGCATACATATTTATAATCGTCTTAATAAAGACTTTAAATACCCATTATGATGTGGTGTAAAAATAATTTTTTTTACTTCCCTCGTAAAAGGGAAGTCTGTTGGTCTGTCTTATGGGGATGTCCTGGTAACATTTTGGTAAAAATCTATTATATAAACAAAATGGCGGCCTAATGGAATATTAAAAAAGTTATTACTAAAAAACTACTTATCCAATTTCTCAAATTTTGCAGAAAAATCAAGTACTATGTAGGAATCAACTGGTAAAATGTTGGTAGGAGTCCAAGATGGCGGAACAAAATCGCGACTTAAGTAAAATATCTAAAAATTCAGCCTCAAAAACTGCTTAATAGATTGATTTTAGATTGGGTGCCATAAATAATTGTGGTATGCAGATGAACTATTGAAATTGTGGTACTAATTCAAGATGACGGAACAAAATTACGGCTAAATAAAATATTTGGAAACATGAAAAAACCGCTCCTTCAGGTTTTACATATCTCCAAGTTTTAGCGTCCCTAGATGCCAATAAATATGTTTTATCTATTCCATCTGTCCGTCTGTCGGTTTGTCTGTCTGTCTATCTGTCAGTTCACGACATAGCTTAAAAACCACTTATCAGGTTGACTTTAAATTTTGATAAAAAATTAAGGGTCATATGGGAACCACCTGGTATTTAGGTAAAAATCCAATATACGGGATAAGATGGAGGCGTAATGAAACGTAAAAACATTATTACTGAACCATTTTGTTATGAATACAAGATAGCAAAATAAAATGGCGGACTAAGAAAATATTTAAAAAATCAAACTGAAAACACTATTTGTTAGAATAATTTCAAATTTCGTGCAAGCATAAGTGTGATATAGAGATAAACAGGTAAATTTTCTAAAAAACCAACGAATTCAACATGACGTAAGAAAATGGCGGTGTGTGTTAACGTAAAAACTACCTTTCGAATTTATTTTAAATTGTGTCCACAGATGAAGTGTAGGTAGAAACTTAGAACAGGCTTACTTTTTTTAGGTAAACGGAGCTAAGGAACTGCCGGGGATACAGACGAATTTTTTGATGCTTAGCCTCCTTTGCATGGCAGTTAAAGTAACAATAAAAATATTATATATAAAAAGGGATTTTCAACAATATAATTCTTTAAACAAAATTCCATTCCCTTTGTAAATTGTAACATATTGTAAAACAAGGCCCTTAGGATTTTTCGTCAAATTAACCCATATAATTTACCTTTATTCATTTCTTTCTGTTTAACAGCAATATCTGACTACTTATGAACAAGTTTCCGTTACGTAACGCGAACAACTTGAATATAATGCAAACTAATGCCCTTGAATCCAAAAACGCAAGTGATGAAATTTAAAAAAAAATCAGCGAGACAATATGGCCAAGTATTAATCTGCACCTTTTTGGGATGGTAACTTCAAGGAGATATTTCTATTTTATAATATGAGGGCCAGGGCAAGGAAACCTACATGTAATTATCGTCTTCACCTGTAGTACCCATATACTTAAATAAAAAATACTCTCTTTAATTTATTTCGGGTTTTAGTTTAACTGGTGCATTCCTTTATCCACGTTCATAATAAATTAGCTTTAGAACCCTTGAAAATTTGTCAGAAATTTAGATATAAGAAAATTTCTATTTAACAATCTATAATATTTAATTGTTAGTAATAAAATGTAAAACTTTTTAAATCGGCCTATTTCACTCATTGACATGAGAAAATTATTGTTACAAGAAACTTAATTCATTGCCACAAGAAACGTTTGGTGCAAATTATAAATGTATTTAACGCACTAAGATTTTTATCTAACAAGAAAATACCCCCATAGATCAGAGCCTGGAGGTACTTGTACATCAAAATATGCCCAAATTGTTGTTAATTTTTTACAGTTCATACACCAAATTTAAAGGTAATATACTAAAGCATTTCAAAGTTTCAAAATGGTCTATCATCTAGGCACTACCCGGAGTATTTTCTAAAATGTTCGTTCAAATTGGTCAAAGCACCCCAGGGTAATCAGTGTCACTTAGCCTCATATTATGAAGACGTTTTTACTCAAACAATATGTTTTACCATACCAATCTCCAAAGTAAATTACGTCATTTTAGCAAATGAATTATAATTTTAGAGTAAACAAGTCTTCATAAAAACCCTACATTTTTCGATAAAATAGATGTATCTTCTAATAAAATATTTGAATGCATGATTTCTTTACTGATCAAATAGGAAACTGAAAGTTGTTAGGGACAAAACAAAAATCTTTAAAAGTCAAAAAAGCTAAAATATACTGACAGGTTATTCTATAATAAAATACGAATCACCTTTTTTTGTTATATATAACGTTTACAAGTTACACTAAAAAATTTAAGTTGCAAATTGACTTGACTGAATATTTTCTCTGTAAATTATTAATAATTAATAAAGACCGCATAGATCCAACTGCTAACCTGTATTTTTATCTATTTATTGCGTTCAACTCATCCATCAAACAAATTACTGGCGTATACAAATTAAATTATAATAAGTTGCTCAATTATTCCTTTTGGAATGGATAGAAAATGATAACAGTACACAACCAAATCTGGACCTGAATTGTCGAAGACGGTTCATTTATGTCTTTATTTCATTCTAAGTCAAACGTTTTTTTTTGTTTTACTTGTTCTAATAATCATCTACATGCCATATCCCATAGAAGCAATACACCTTTTTTCGAAGTTTGATAAGATCCGTATAAAATACATACACAAGGCTATTACAAGGTTGCGATTGAATTCTTTTGGTCTAGAAGGACGTTCAAATTTGAGTTTTCAATCTCTCAAGGCTTCAAGGATTGGCAATAATGCGTTTATTGACTAAGGATCATTCGCAGGTGGTCAAAGATTCTGGGGAAGAAAGTAGCCAAAAGCCAAATTCATATCACCATTTTATAGTTTAAAATTTTTTTTTACCTTGACTGGTTTTTCTTTTTTGAAACACTGGATACCGCACCTATGAATATGAATCCAAAAATACTCTGCATATACAAAGAAATACCCCCATAACTTTTTCTTCTATTGTATTAAAATACCCAACATTTTTTGTAACTTTCAACTCGGTTAAACTTTTTATCATATTTGATCTAACATACCCCATATTTAAAAATGGTAGCCCATCAGGAATTGACCTTTTGGGAATTTTTAATTGATACGATGACAAAAATGTTCATGAAAAAAATTTGTTGCGTTTGTTCGGTGATCAAAATCAGAAGATATTTTGGATAGGTACTAGCTGTGTCTATTCGACAGTGTCATCTTTTAAAAAATTAAGTTAGAATAGTGCAAATCGTTTTTTCTAATCCCTAACCTTTATCTCTTTGTATCGGCTTTAAAAGAAACACTGAAAAGTAAAAGATAATTTGTTTTATTACTAAGTAGAACAGAAAAAATATAATAAATATATTCACTGCCTTAATATGTAATACTTTATGTGTAATGTAACCAAAGTACCATCTGATTATAATTATGCGCAAGAAAGGCATGCGGAAAAACATACGCCACCGGAAAAATTGAAATAAAATTTAGACTTGGATAGGGAGTTAATAATGCTTTGGAATTAATCTCACGGTTTACTCTGAAATCCACAGATTACTCTACAGTTCCTGCAGAATATTCTTTATCTTGCCAGAGCCAGTTTACCTTGATATCAAAAACAAATCTAAGAAAACACCACGAATATTGATGTTGCTATTAAGACACTTTGATAAAGACTTTTTGCTAAGCCATTCAATTTTATTAACGTAATCTTTGAAAACATATTCATCAATTGACTGAGATTTTAATTTTTTTATTCCAAATTGGTGCCCCTAGATTTAGGGGCCCGTGAGGACCAATCCCACCACCCGACCTCCTTTAGTCCGCCACTAATTGCAAGAGTCTCTTTCAAAACTTGCACTAAACAGTATGGTCAAGATTATATTTGTAAGCAATTGTATATATAAATAGTTTTATATATATATATATATATATATATATATATATATATATAATAAGTTCAATAAAATAATTTCAATTTGAATTAAAACTGAAAACTAAGCTTGCAATTTATTTCAACTTTTTAGGCAACCGTGCTATTATTCCTAAGTTATCGTTTAAATAATGATTAATATTAACAAAATATTGAAAATTGTGTTCATTATTTTAAGTGTCGAAAAACGAAAAAAAATTATTATAAACACAGTATATTAAAAAAAACACAATTTCTTATATCTTCATATTTTTCCTTGAAATTCAGTCAGTAAGCATAAAACTAAATTTTGAATACTTTTCTACATATTTTAAATCTCAAACGTATTTTTTGACATTTCGTATCACGTTTTTCAAATTTCCCGCCATAATAGTAGTTACGTGGCAACTGTCAAAATGTTTTTGTAGGTTATCAGAAATTCAACACTGATTATCGGAGAACTTTTTTTTTATTTCTTAATTACAAAAAAAAATACAGAATTTAAAAAAATGACCAATCTCTATATTATATATATATATATATATATATATATATATATATATATATATATGTATAATATATAATAAATGTGACATAATCGAAAGCAATTCTTCTTGTAAGCCGTTTTGCACCTGGAGAAATTATGTATTTCTGCTATTCTGCATATATCTTTTCCGGCCAAGAATTTTTTTTATAAAGGTGTGTGAAAGCGCATTTTTTATATATATATATATATATATATATATATATATATATATATATATGTGTCAAAGTTGTAATTCTAATTTAGTTTTTTCTTCATAATTTATGAACAGGGCGACAGAACGGCATAAAATTGAGACGTGGGGCGTTTTTTGAAGCGAGAAATTCAAATCTGTGCTTAGTTCTGATGCTGTTAAAGATGGGGCATTTTCCACTTCTTTTACGCAAAAAAGGTATACTTTGTAAATGTCCCTCAGATTAGCCGTTTGCAAGATGTTTGCGTATAAATTACGTGGGATATAGCCATAAACTCGTGATATTGTTACAAATTTAAAAAGGAGTTATTTTTTCATTGTTATTATTGTTGCAGCCAATTTCGATAAAAATATTTTTATTTTCTATACATTTTTTATTTCAATGATTATTATTTCAGAAAAATTTTTAATAAAAATTTTAAATTTTGAAATTTGAAAAGGTGATACTGATTACTAAAGACTAAAGTATACCTTTTTTGCGTAGAAGAAGTGGAAAATACATAATCTTTAACATTTAGGTCAATACACCGTGACACAAAAAAGTTACGTTATTCTAAAGACATTTAGTGCACCGTAAGTGACGCCCTCTACAAGCAGCATCAGAACTAAGCACAGATTTGAATTTCTCGCTTCAAGGAATATTCCCAATTTCATGTCGTTCAGTATATTCATAAATATATATATAAACAACTATATATATATATATATATATTTATACTATGTATATATATATATATATATATATATATATATATATATATATATATATATATATATATATATATATATACTTTTCACTCAATACAAGATATTAATTCCTAACTGAGTATGCCTATATCCGAAATCGTGTAGCAATGATAAATATGGGGGAATAGTTTTTGTTATTCGTTTTAGATATTCCTTTTCTCAAAGTATTTTATATAGAGCTCTGTTTTTCAGAGCAATGATATATTGTATATGGTATTCAAGAAATTGCTCGGGATCAAAAGATTTTACGCATGCAAGTGTTACGTTTATATGATTGTTAATTGACACAATAAATTATAATACTGGTTGTAAACTACGCTGCAAAAAATTATTTCTTATACATAAAAAAAAACCGTTGGGAACAACTAAGCTTTTGTGCAGTGAAAGTAATTCTAGCTGCATTTAGTTAACTGGAGGCATTAGATCAATGTAGTGTTAAAAGTAGTGACAACTGGGATAAATATGGAATAAAAAGATTTTTTTGCAAAGAAAGGTAACTGTTATCTCTTTAAATATGACAGAAAGATTTAATGTATGTAAACAATCTGGACGTTGTCACGATAACTCATTAACTGAAGTAGTATAAGTTTTATCAAAAATATGTATAATTCTTTCTGAAATCGTAAATTAACATCTGAGTTAAGGCCGGAATTTAAGTACTAATTTTGATATTATCCTAAATGTGAATTGCAGTGTTGTTTTAGGAAAGAGATCTTTTTAATGAAATGTGTCTCGTCGGTAGCCACCTGGCAACATTTCATTTAACTACTCTGGGACAACTCTGCCGTAATGTAGTAGAGTCGCATCTTTTTTTCTATTGAAGCACATATCTTCATATTTCGAGTATTTTTGGGTAATTTTTTGGCAAATAAAAGTAACGATAACTTTTTTTTTATTCATATTGCGGCACACGTATTAAATACACCACAGAGACTAGTGACCTAAGTTATTGTATATATAGGAACAAAAATTCTATTATAATTAAGAAATCAAATCAAAAATCAAATATTTTTACATAGTTTGTCAACTGTTCCATATTGTTTAAGTATTTCAATTAAATCGTCTAAAACTCTTATTAGATACGTATATACTATTTTAGTTAAATTGCACAAGTTATGTTTGCATATCACGTTTCAAGAATTAGCACTTACGAAAAAGTTAATGGGACCTAAAATAAAAAAAAGGATCTTAAATTACGGTAACGTTAAATCTGTAACTCAGATGATAAACTCATTTTATAATACTAATTAATAGTACTTTCCTGTATGGCTTTCGCAGTGTGAAGTATTGTTCTTTTAAACTTTATGTTTTTGTACCTAAGCTAGTGACTTGCACAATTTCATAGAATCAAGATACTTATACATACTATTCTCCTTTTTAATTGTAATGAAATTTGCTTGCTTTTCAACTATACCCCAATAGCGTTTAATATTTGAATATCTACCAAAAATATTTTTATTCTCGTCTATTGGTTCGTTTTGAAGCTTTATTTCTCATGTTATACTTTTTTAAAATAGCAAGATATTAGGTATACGCACATGACACCCAAAATTTAATCTTCGCGAGACACTGATCTAGTTTATTTCTCACGTAAATCTGAAACGAGTCTGACGTAATTTAAATGCAAAACTTCATCACCAACATTTAAAATAAAATATTTTTTGGGCTATTATGCCATATTTAATAAACAAAATGTCAAAAGTTCAAAAAACCTCCCCCTTTATTATTTAAGTTGATGTTTGAGTTCTGGGTCTGCAATAAAGCTACCAGAGAAATGAAACTGTAAAATAGGCTTATTAGACATTTTGGACTTTTTTCGCAAATAGAATTTTTTTTGTGGAATTTATAATTTTCATTTCAGATGTTTTATGGTAGTCAGAGTAGGTATCGTATGTTAGGATATAGATGTTTTGTTTATATAGATAAAGACGTTGACTGAAGATTTTTTATTTAAGATTTTCCTATTTTAATATATCCGTTAGTTTTCCAAACGCCGCCCAACCAAAATGTATCCTTTGTTCAATTCGCATGTTTAGTTGTCTTTGGAAATTCTAATTTCATGTAGTTCCGATTTTCCTTCCTTATACATTTAAGGGCTCGATAGTAACTAAATTTTTCTTTTGTTGAAAGTTCTAATACTGGTATGAATAGTTTAGTTACCGTGCTCTTTTCTTCATCCGACTTTAGTTTTTTGAATCATTGTATGGAGGTTACCGGTTGCCGTTCAGCTTTCATATATATTTTAGATGATCTAAGAGTATCTGTAATTCAATTCCGTATTCTTGTAGATATCTAAGTATTGCTTTGGTTCCTATTGTATCGAAAACTGTTGGGAAGTCGATAAATACTAACATTAAGAATCTGTTGTAACAATGGGTTTTTCAATCATTAGTGATTAAGTGAGAGAGTTTTCAGACATTGGTGATGGGCATTTCCTGTTCACTAGGCTGGTAAAATAACTTAAAAAAACTATAATTTCTCCGAAATTTGGCGTGCTAGAATACATAAAGTTTCAAGAGGCTTTATAGCACATTGTAGAACGTAGATTGCTTTTAGCACATTGTAGAACGTAGATGCTTTTCGGTACCCAGTACCGAAAAAAATCTTTCGTCTCATTCCACCGAGACCGCTAAAATACATAATTCTCTCAAGTTTATGATAAGGAAATACTAACCGCAATATTATTTTGAAGTTTTAAATTTGCTTAACAACTAAAACGCTATTAGTTATTAATGCTAGTAGGGCCTTGCGAACAGGGTTGGAGGACAGGGGGTGGAGGATACCCACCATAGGACTTGATAACTTTTTAATTAAATTAAAACAGATAACAAGCTAGGTAGAGCCAAATATATAAGATCTAATTTGGCTGGATTAGTACCTCAAATGAAAAAATAAATGCATGCATTTGTAGTTCAACCTATGTTTTGTTTCCCTCGTAAAACATGGTTCTTCATTTGTCAAAAAACACTACTTCGATTGACTTCAAATTCTGGTTAAAATTAGGGATCATATGGGAATGAACTGGTAACACTGGTAACAATCCAGTTTCGCGAAACAAAATGGCGCCTTAGTGAAATGTAAAAACATTATTACTAAAAAATTAATTAACCAATTTACCTCAATATTTGCACACAAATCAAATATTACGTAAGAATCCACTGGCGAATTTTAGGTACTAATTCAAGATGGCGAAACAATATGGCGGATGAATAAAATGTTTAAAAAATGAATGTAAAAAAATCCTCTTATTCAATTTGCATTTTGCAGAAAAAATTAATGTGATATATTCAGCATGACGGTCTTATGTTCTTATACATTTGTTATCAATATAACAAATATTATTCAAAATAATTATGACCAAAAATCAAGTGTGGTTTAGGTAGAAACTGATAAAATATTGGTACTAATCTAATATGGTGGAACAAAATGCTCCCAATAAAAATGTTTGAAAAGACAGTACAGAGGTCTTACTGTTGACTATGTATAGAACAAAACTGGGTCCCATTTTACTATTCTCAATAAAAGGAAAGTTTCGTAATGAAGGAAATTCAGGGTAAAGCAAATTTACCGATTTTTTTGCTTGCTTTGTTTATTATTATTATCTTGATGTATTGTCTGCATAAATATGTTTTGTTATTACACTAATGGTATTTCATTAATTAGTTGATAGTTCTTCTGCAATCTAAAAGGGAAAAAAATTAATAAAAATTTATTAAAATAACAAAAGAAAAAATATTTTTAATTCTTTAAACATATTATATATAGTTTAAAATAGTTTACAGCTTTGTTTATTATTATTATCTTGATGTATTTTGCATAAATATGTTGTTAAACACGTTTAAAACACTGATGTTTTTTAATCAACGCTTTTAAAACATAACAACCCTGCTAACGGAAACGTAGAATGACAAGGCATTGTTTATTTGCTTTTCCTGTATTTAAAAATAAAATTTACTTTTCTCGTAGTTGTGCGATATTACTGAGAGCCATATGTTTTTGATGTTAACAAAACTTTGTTGCAATAATTAAAAGAACTCAAATACTTTTATTTACAAAAATACTTACTTGAACAAGAATTTTAACGCTTCTGGTTATTTATGTAACGGAATTTGTCTTAATCTTCATACATCCTGCAGGCTAAATTTTGGTGAAAGTCGCTTTCTGTATTGGGTTTAGTTTATCATACCGATGCGATGGGTGAAATGGGACCTGCTATGGCACCTACATCCGAAATTATTTAAGTCAGTTTTCTAGTGAATTAATAGCCGAGAAACAAGAAGAGAAAGCTTTTTTAAACTTGACAATGGCATTGAATTTTCATACGTTCGACTTTTAATCGTAATTTAAATATGTGTTATAACTCGAGCGGTTATTGTTGGTATATACATATTCATAAGCAATTAGTATTTACATTTTGTGCCTTAGTGCACGTCTAATTCTGTAAGAGATATGTGTAGATAAATAAACGTAATGAATTAGGTATACAACATATTTCACCTAAAACTCCAAACCCTAACTTCTCGGAAAATACTGGGGAGATTACGATTTAGTAACGAAATAATTATTTGCCGGGATAAAATAAAATAATTTAGCATAAGCGTCGCGTCGCCAAGGATATACAAATAAAAAAAATAACAGCAAGAATTTGAAAAACTTTTCTAAGATAGACTTGGTACTTGCATTAATTTGATATTATTACAGGCTATTGAGATATAGACTCAAGCCCAAATAGTACATAATAATATATGGGCTAAAATGCTGTGCTATTGGCTAATATCCCTGGCTAATTAGCTAAAATTTCTGCCTAAAATAACTGTTTTATTCCAATATAAAAAGGAAATTATGGCTAAAGTGGGGAATAATACTTTGACCATAATGGGGTAAAAATAGCCAAATGGCAATTATACGACCTATCTTTTGATTTTGTTGTTACTTTTTGACTTTAAAAAATTGTTTTTTAAACGAAATTTAAGCAATATTTTTTCCGAAATTTAGCTAAATACTTTTGTCATTTTTTCATTTATATGATAAATCATCAATTGTTTCGGATTGTACAAATAATATTAACACAAAAAGTATAAGAATTCATGAGCAAAGATCTTGATTGACCATATAGTCCAATTATTGGAGAAGAACAGTTTTTTTTTTTTAATTGTAGCTCTTAAATTAGCCAAAGCTTACATATATTGCAGCTAGAACAATTTTCTAAATGAATTTGTTTGCAGCCCTTGCGTATTTTTGAATAAAGTTGTTGGGTGCTGTGGGCTCCAAAAGGCAAGGGACGCCCGAAGCCGAAAGGGCGGGAGAAATAAGAATGTAAATTAGGCATAACAATGTAAAATATGCGCCCCTTCTTGAAACTAGAAATTTTTATTTTTACAAAAAATAATAATATTTATTTGTACACGTATTTTACCAAGAGTGAGATCAGGAAATCTACAACGAAAAAAAAAGATATGCATGAAAATACGTTTTTATAGGTAGAATATATATTTTAAGGCGGTCACGTAATGACTGCTAGGAAATTAATTTAATATTAATTTCAATCATGGCGGTTTCGGGTTATTTTTTCAGCAAATATTGCGTGAAATTGGTCACTTTCTACACACGTACTTATCAAAGGGCAATCATTTTCAACCGTAGCCAAAATGGGGCAACTTTTTCTAAAATTTTACGACTAAAAATGCCTACTTACGCTAAAAAATGGCTAATTTAAGGCCTAGGAGCCAGCGTATCCCCATGTGGAGTAAGAGGTATTTGTTATCGTGCCTCGAGAATCTGCTTTAATTGCTGAAAATATATGTGGTGGAATATTTATTTTTTTGATAGATATTTTATATAATAAATTTCGTTTTTTTAATAAATCTTTTTTTTACTATATATTGGCCGCGATGTCTATCGGCTAAAAATGTCATATTTTGGCAGCTTATATAACTATTATTACCATAATTTAACTTCAATATTTACTACAAATGTTCTAAAAATAGTTATGTTGTGGCAATGTATATATATTTCTACTGTTTGGCCATCTAATACATAAAAGGTGGAAGTGTAATTACCACACAAAAATTATTTTTTGACCAACTAATTTTGCTTTAGCCTACCTACATTAAAAATTGCTATGTTTAGAGCCAAAAAGAAGCTCATCAGCTAATTTGTGCTACTTGGGAGGGTCTTTCAGTACATTGATCTTTTCAAGGTTAGGTTCCTGAACATATTTTCGCGAAATATTATCGCTGTTTGGACCTCTATCTCAAAAGATGTCTTTTTTTAAAATTCAAAGTTTTAAATTCAGCTATATTTAAAAGGTGATCTAAACGTGTTACGACGGATTTTTTTTACTTTGTCGGACATTTAACTAACGTATCAATCTTACCACTAATATTATTAAAGAACAAGAATCCAAAGTAAAAAAAAAGATATTAAACTTTAAATGATGTTTTGATATTATTAATTTTTGTTCTTCTACAGAGCCCTTAAGTCATATTTTTTTATAATCTGGGGGGTTTGCACTACGCAGAAAATATACAGGGAGTTCAAAAATATGTTAAGATTAGTTAAAAACCTAGCGATCCTAAAGATCATCTACATATATTTCAACACCCATCATATTGATAATGTAGCTGTTAGTGCTGTAAAGATTCTGGAATTTATTATTAGAATCATAGCTCTCTATAAGTCACTGTTTCTAGCTTCAATATGCTTGTATCGTTTGGGATCCTCAGTATGTAAATAGGATTTGTAGTTTGGAATATATACAAAGGAGATTTTTAAAGTTTTCATTCGATAAAATGTCTTCAATTTATCCACAGACAGCAATTTATCAAAAAGTGCTGTGTAATATATTTAAATTTTCAAAGCTTGAAAGAGTTGCGTATTGAAGTAGGTATTGTATCTAAATATAAACGAATTTTAAATCTGGTTGATAATAAAGAATTTTTAGAGTGGCTTCTTTTTAGAATAGTTAGAATTAATAATAGATCTACAAATATATTGTTTATTAATACAGCCAGAACTAATCTTTATAAGAATTCACCAGTTATAAGGTTTTGTTTTTTAATAAATTAAAAAACTAAAAACGATGTTTTTAACATAAGGTTGGATAGATTCGAAAAACGGTCAAGATTATTTCTTTGGCAGTTACAATAATAGCTCAACCATTGCATTTTAATGTGTTAGTTTGTAAGTTTTCTTTTTAATTTGTTAGATCTTAACTTTAGTTTATGTGTATTGACTTTTTGTAAAAGTTGTTTATGTATAACATCCTATAGCAGTGGCGCTTTTAGAACTCTGGTCTGGGGTGGGTAGTTGTTGGCAGGGGGAGGGGGGCGAGGAATATAATGTTTAGGCACATTTTAAACAAAGGTTAGGAAATTAAAAAATTATTATTTAGCTTATTTTTAAAATTTAGAAACTAAAGTAATGACATTATTTATTTGGAAATAAAATAGTAACTATTAATATTTTCAAAATTACGATAATATATCTAAGACCTTGCATTTACAAATTTTAGTCTTTGTACTGCAATAGACAAAACAAAAGCATTTCTACCATCCCGCGTCTTGATTTTTGTGTATATATTCTGACGGTGGCGAAGGAGGTAAGACCATACCCTGCGCACTCCTAAACGGCGTTTGAGACCGCATTGTACTTACTTACAGGCTATAAGATGGCGCAATGATCGAAGTTTAAACTGTCAAATGTCGCCGCGATAGCAAAGCGTCATATTATCCTCCATTTATTACTCGTTGCATTTATCTCTCATGCATGACTAGTCAGCGTCATTCATTTCGTTTGTAACTTTTTTAAGCTCAAAAGTGGTGTATTCTTATAAACTTATGGTGAAAACATTTTATTGCTAAAATAAATGAAAACACTCATTGCTAAATAAGTAAATTGTATATATTTTAGCGAATAAATAAAGTTGTCTATCAAATTACGTTTTTCCCCAAAGTAATATATAATACAAATTTGACTGAAATGTTGAAACAAAAAAGAAAGTCATTTTCAAAATATATTGCAGATCTAGTTCTGAAGGTCTGTAATTTGAGATTTTGCAGGCATAACTTAATCTTGTTACCATAATTTCTCTAAAGATAGTTTTCAGGATCTAGATTAATAATAAATCAAAATTTAAGCTTTTAGTTACATTTCAGATAGAGCTTATCTCGAGTATTTACTGATATAATCATTTTACATACATTTTGAGAAAAATAATGAACTACACTCCATACTTTTATCAGAGTTTTTACCTTGCTTAGAATGTAGATTTATTTGGAATGTTTGCTGTCTTATAGAAATGTATTTTGATTTTTTTTTAATATACATATTAGAAAGTTAACAATCTAGGAGTTTGAGGTATAATTTTCTGCTGATTTCAAAGAAAATTAATCAGTGGTTGGATTGCAAATAGGCTCCATGAAGTAATACAAAATGTTGAAACTAATTTAATGCAAACAAAACAGTTCATATTTTATTTCATTCTCGGAATCCGCAATTACCAGTTTATATTAGTAAAAGAGTGAAATGTATCCAAAAACTTAAATTTTGAATATAAAAATATGAGTTCAATAAAAAGTGTTGACACATTTGAAATGCAGTATATACTGAAAATTATTTCTAAAATCTAACTACTTAAAATAAATTCGGTGTGTTAGATAACTTTTCAAACCAGCCACCGATACTTGAGTAATTAATGGTAGTCCATACTTTTTTGCGCCTAGTAAATAAAAATTTAAATTGTGCTCCAAAACATCAAAAAAAAAACATACCGCAGCGAGTAGTTCAATCCTAAAATTCTATATTTAAAACAGTTTTCTACTTACTATGACAAATACTAATTAGCCAGTATTGGTTTACAATATAACAGATGGCGCTCGAATACGCACTTGCGCACTACTACAGAAGATTCCGTTCTATTCCCCAATTTTTGTATTTATATGTAAGATCGCCAAATGCCTTACCTGTGCGAGACGTTACCATATCAGTCGAATATTATTCATACATCGAAAAATTATCACCATAATATCCACCAAATTTTCCGTTTAATAATTTATTGTTAAAAATATTAAAGGCAAAATAATTTTTAATATTAGGTATTGGGTGTCTGGGGGTAATTACCAACCTTTTCAACGATTATTATAAGTTAACTTTTATTTTGAAGATGGTGGCTGGACACCTTTTTTGAAATTTCAACATTACCGCTTTATGAAAAAAATGTCACTTTATACAAAAAACTTGTTTTAAACAGTCCCCAGTTATAAGGCATTACCACGATTATATAAGTGTGAACCTTCTTTTTGGCATCGTCGCTAATTTTTATGAGGGTATTAAATTTATGTTGTGTTTACAAACAAAAAACAAGGACCTTTTTTTTAATCTCCAAACGTAAATGCTTGGCCCCTAAGAAGGTATTCTACTAAATAAAGCCATTGCACTCTAAATTTAAAAATTGAATTTATTTCTTTCATATCATAATTTGTTAGACCTAAATAAAATATGAAATTTAAGGAATTAATTAAACTTTTAAGTTAATTTTTATATTCTGGCTATACTATTAATTAAAATATTTTCTTATTGTATATTTTTCTTCAGTGTGTTAGAGAGAGTCGATGGGAATACATTATCTCTTACAGCAGGCTTTTTCTCAAATATCTCAGGTATCTTTAGATATAAAGGTATCAAACCTAGTATATTTATAATCAGCAAGACTCATTTGATATATATATAGTATACATGGTGTCCGTTTTAAAATAATGAAGTTAATGCTCATTTCGTTAATTTCCGATGTTTATTTGTTTTTTCTGGTAACGAATCCTGGCTGTTCAGGACAATCCCTACAACTTTTGTACTTAAGTTTTTTGTTTTGTCTCTTATAGTAAACATGGTAGATGCTGTCTAAATACACGCAAAAACTCTGTACACATTAAAGATTTTACAGCGGTGGGCCACATACGGTATATTATGATATAATTTTTGAGATATTTTCTTCAAGATGTTTAAATGTCTTTATTTTTACATTGCACATCAATTCTTGGATTAAGAAATTTACTTGTGTGAAATATCCGTTGGTAGTATAATACAGGGTAAAACATGAAGGCATGTTTTTTTACGCCAATGCTTGACAAGTTCCATAGACCCTATTGAGTATTAGATATATTCGATTTTCTGGGTTAAAATGTCCTCCATAATTAACTTTTTGGTTCATTGTTGTGCTTTGTGCCTATTGAAAGTTACAAGGTCTTAAAAATGTATTATTTTCTCAGGAATTAAGGTATTTTTGATTACAGATATTTTACACATGGCGATAACCAATAAAGTAAACGTAAATTGGTTTTTCTTTGAAATTTTATTTAAATCCGGGATTTTAAATAAGCCAATTAATATTCTTTGAAAATGGTGACATGCGCGAACCAACAAAAATAAACATTTATATCTTAAGAAATCATGGTTCTTGCGATTAGACCGTGTCAAATTGGAATTACTATCCGACGTTTCGCCTGCGATTGCATGAGGCATCTTTATTCCACGAGATCTGAACACCGAATGAGCTCGAAGAGATTTTGTCGGGCTTTTATACCCGACGTGCTCGTCAAACCGTGACCCCGTTTTATAAATTATTCGTCCACCTTTTTAAGGAATTAATGCTTCGTCATTTGGCATATTTACTATGCAGTTTAATATTTATGGCCGATAATGCGAGACTACACGTAATGTAAATCTTTTAAATATTATCACATTACGCCAAAGGTATCCAATAGAAGACTGTTGGAACATTCTTGGGCAATATCTACAAAAAACAACATTAGCAATCTGAAAATTGACAAACTTACTAAAGCGATTCAGGAAGAATAGCAACAGACTAGGACAGCGACAAATTGACCAATACACAACAATTATTCCAAGACGCGGTTGTGGTGAAACATTAATTGGGGGAGAGGTGGTCAACAACTCGAATTTTCGAACCGAATAATTTTAAAAATTCGTTTTCACTTTCCTTATAAAAGGGAAGTATTGTAACCGTGGAAAAAAAATCACTCACCGATTTTTTTTCAGATCCTTATGTTTCAGGGTCCCTAGAAGACGAAAAACATGTTTTCTCGATTCCGTCGGTCTGTCTGACTGTCTGTCTGTCTGTCTGTCTGCCTGTCTGTCTGTCTGCCTGTCTGTCTGTTTGTTCGCGGTATAGCTAAAAAACTACCTACCCGATTGACTTAAAATGTTGGGCAAAAATTAAGGGTCATTTTGGGGATGACTTGGTAACATTTTGGTAAAAATCCAATACGGCAAAACAAAATGGCGGCCTAGTCAAATATTAAAAAAAATATATTACTAAGAAAGCGCTTATCCAATTTATCCTAAATTTTGCACAAAAATCAGGTATTATGTAGGAATTAAATGCCGGCTTAATAAAATATTTAAAAATTCAGCCTGAAGAAACTACCTAATGAACTAATATCAAATTGTGTGCCACAACTAATTGTAGTATAGAGATGAACTAGTAAAAGTCTCAGGTTTTATACATGTTCGCGTTTTTGCGTCCCTAGATGCCAAAAATACGTTTTATCAAGTCTGTCGATCCGTCTGTTGGTTTGTCTGTCAGTTCGCTGCATAGTTTAAAACTACTTATCAGATTGTAGTATTAAGACTCATCTGGGGATGATTTGGTAATATTTTGGTAAAAATCCAATATGCCGGAACAAGATGGCGACCTAATGAAATGCCAAAAAAATTATTACTTAAAAACTAATTATCCAATGTGCGCAAAAATCAAGTATTATGTAGTGATGATCAACTATATAGTAAAATTTTGGTATGAATACAAGAAATTCAGCCTGAAAAAACTACTTAATGAACTGATTTCAAATTGTGTGCCATAACTAATTGTAGTATAAAGGTGAACTAGTAAAACTGTGGCACTAATTTAAGATTGTAGCCAAACAAAATTTTTGTAATCTCAAAAAATCACCCTTGCAGGTTTTACATATCTTAGCGTTTTTAGCGTCCCTTGATGCAAAAAAATATGTTTTATCAATTCTATGGGTCCACCTGTTGGTTTATCTGTCTGTCAGTTCGCGGTATACCTCTCATCAGATTGACTTCAAATTTTGGACCAAAATTAAGGCTCTTATGGGGATGATCTGGTAATATTTTGGTAAAAATCCAATGTCCAAGATGGCGGCATAGTGAAATGTTAAAAATTGTTACTAAAAAACTTACCTACCTCAAATTTTCAAAAAAATCAAGTTTTACGTAAGAATGAACTGGTAACATTTTGGTATGAATATAAGAAAGCAAAACAAAATGACGGCCTAATAAAATATATAAAAAATCAGTCTGAAAAAAACTACTTATTAGATTAATTTCAAATTTTCTGTAAGCATTAAGTGTGATCAGCTGGTAAAGTTGTGTTACGAATTCAAGATAACGGAACAAAATGGCGACCAAATAACATGTTAAAAAAATTAACGTTAAAAAACTTCTTATTCGGTAGACTGTAAATTTTGGAGAAAAATTAAATATGATATAAGGATAAAGTGATGAGAATTCAACATGAGGTAACAAAATCGCGTTGTGTGTCAATGTAAAAACTACTTATTGAATTAATTTTAAATTATGCCCAAAATCAAGTGTAGCAGAAGAAACTGGTAAAATACTGGTAGGGATCCAATATATTGGAACAAAATGGCGTCCAATAAAAATGTTTGAAAAGACAATTGAAATATATGTTCCTAAATAACTGTACTGTACTGAACTAAATTGGTTCACACTTGCCTATTCCTAATAAAAGGGAATATTGATAATGAGGGAAGTTCCGGGTAAAGGAAATTTACCGATTTTTTTCTTTTACCTTTCAGCTCAGTAACTGTACGGCTGGGAAGATCTATCGAAGAAGATAAATGGCCGCGTCTTTTGGTAAAAAAAAGGAATATTGGTGAAGTCTATAATAATTGATCAATAGCAATCTCATAGGGGCGCTTTTTTTGAAACCCCTTTGTCGTAGGTTTCAGGTCACAACGGGAGATTTCTCGAGGTGGGTTACTTAACAAAATAAGGCAACTTTAAAGGAGATTCAAAATCCTATAACCTATATCACAAATGTCAGAAAAGCAGTTGAAATAAACATTAACATAACCCTACATTTACATGTCACGCCGCGCCGGCAGAGGTAGTCAATATAAAAGTAGAATAATAAGTCATATTTTGCGAAAAACTAACGATAATATGGGTGCCCCCACTTAATCCTTTAAAAATTTTGCATCAATTTGGCGGGTGGGCTTCTTTTGTCGCCACTCTCCTTATAAAGTCATTGTAATTCGATCTACAGCTATTAATTAGTTGTATATGTGTTGTGTTATCGTCTACAAGTAACAAGTTAAAATGATTCACAAAGTCTTCACATATCATAAGAAAAAAGTAGCTTTCGTCACTTAGCCACATTTTATAGAAAATTAAAAATATTAAAACTTGGTTATGTGATAACTGAACAAAACAACCTAAAGCGGTATTTTAACGAAACAAAGGGTTATGATTATGATAGATGGCAGAATTATAGTAGTGACTCAAATACCACAACTCTCCGCATGCTACGACACAATGCATTAAATTCTAAAGAACCGGCGGAATGTTCGCAAATCGTAATCGCTTGGTAATAATATATAGTATGGGATTAATGGGAACTTTGTAGATAACTAGTAGACTTCAAAGTAATTGGGTGTAAGTGACAGTTGCGTATTTAAAGAATCCAAAACTATAAAAGCGTATGGGCGCAGTCGTAGACACTTGATGTTAAGTAATTTCCTCAGTAAAGAAATGCAACCAATCTAAAAGTAAAAGTCTAATAGAACAAAATGGTTTATCTTCATCTTACCTATAAATATTTAGCTATGATGTTTGTTTTTGTGCGTATAAAGATTAAAAATTCATACAAATTAAACATTACGTTACAAAAAGAATCACTCTTTATAATAAGATATTTAATGGTAATTACCATTTAAACCAAAGCCCAAAATTACATTTTTGAGATTTAAATTGGCCAATATATTTGATCAACATGTGTTGAAAATTAACGAATTTTAAAGGCGCGTAATTTTTTTACGACTATCATCAGCATGTTCGCCAGAGAAGTTTCCTGCGATTTAATTTTAGGTCTTTAGCATAGCCAGAACACTAAGTGAAACTCATTTATCCTACCTCAAATACCAATAACGTATTGTATACGCTCTACACCATATTCCCAATTTGAGTGTTTGTAGTCGCCATAACTGTTTTGCTTGTATTAAAACGAACCATACATATTTTTAAAACGGATTGAATAAAGAGAGAAATAAGAAAGTGACGAATAGGGTAAATTATTACTATTCGGCTAACGGGTGTCCAATTTTGACATTCCGATTTAATTTAGGAATAAAATACACAAAACACTTTAAATGTTATAATATTATTATATTATTTTGAAGTACAACTATTGCGGTTAATAATGAAAAATGACATCCAGCAAGTGACCCCCTCTACTTCTTTGGCATGCTAATATTCTTTTCTCAAAATTTGCGATAACATTTTCGCAGACATTCTGTCCAATTTGTCCAATTGCTTGAGTAATGTTAACTTTAAGCTGTTCAGTTGTTCGAGGATTGTTAACGTAAACTCTTTCCTTCAAAAAGCCCCATAGGAAATAATCTAATGGTGTGAGGTCGCACGACCGAGGCGGCCAGTTAACGTCAGCTCTTCGAGAAATTATTCTATCGCCAAATCTCTGCCTTAAAACATTCAGTGTTTCATCTGCGGTATGGCAAGTGGCACCGTCCTGTTGAAACCATATGTTCTGGACATCCATACCTTCCAATTCATCCCACAAGTAATCTGTCAGCATTGTCCTGTATCGGGCTCCGTTCACAGTAACTGCATCACCGGCTTCATTCTGGAAGAAATAAGGCCCAATCACACCTCCCGCCCAAAAACCACACCACACAGTTACTTTTTCTGGATGCAGTCGTTTCTCCAGTATTTCTCTTGGATTTTCGTCACCCCATATTCTGCAATTTTGCTTATTTAC
Source organism: Kuschelorhynchus macadamiae (assembly GCA_030620095.1). NCBI lineage: Eukaryota > Metazoa > Arthropoda > Insecta > Coleoptera > Curculionidae > Kuschelorhynchus > Kuschelorhynchus macadamiae. Next base: position 794,635 of record JAUTXW010005489.1, read on the forward strand.
GTATCCGCCAATTTCGAAGTGAGCTTCGTCGCTAAAAATTACTTTGTGAAAGAAATCGTTCCGTTCTTGCTTTCTTTCTAAGGCCCAATTAGCAAACGTACGACGTGACACATGATCGTTTGGTTTTATTTCTTGATCAACTGTATTTTATATGCTTTCAAATGCAGATCTTTCTTTAAAATGTTATGCAGACTCGATTTTTTAATGTTGACTTGCTGTGACCGTTTACGAACTGACATTTTCGGGCTTTCATCAACACTAGCCCTCACCGCAGCAATTTTTACTTCTGATCGGACACCACGATTGTGAACATGTTGTCTATTAGCTGTTACGGACCCAGTCTGTTCAAATTTCTTCATAAAATTTTCAATTACCTTAACAGATGGTGCTGCATTTCTTTCGAAATGCGTACGGCATCTTCTTGCAGTTTCAGCAAAACATTCCCCATTTTGGTAATGACATTTCACAATAAATACTCGTTCTTCGATGGATAATCGCTCCATGTCGACCAAGACACAACTAATCGCAAAGTTTTCTCTTTACATCTGTCACTATAAGAAAACTGTCAACTAAGATTTTTAGAAATGGCGGCCAGTTTAAATCGGAATGTCAAAATTGGACACCCTTTACTTAAATGGAACTACATAATTTCGTACTATCTACGCAATAGTCAAAGTCACAGTTACATGTTATTCACGAAATAGTTACCCTAAAACTGATCCCTATTTTAGTAATGTAGTCTCAGCTTAAACAGAACGTGGCGACATCAAGTTTCGGTTACTTCAATGAAAATACCTGTGATAACCATGACGTATTCATGACTAAAAGTGCTACTTGGGCAGTTGACAACAATCAATCAAGTATGAATAAATCCACTTTAACACGGGACCAGAGATACCAATAATTGAAAGAACACTTAAAAGAAGTTACGCAATCACTGTCAAACGCTTTCGATAAGTCTGTATAAATTATATCCACCTGTTGTCCAGACTCAATGGACTTGGTAAAAAAGTCCTGGTACATCGCTAAATTAGTCACTGTGGATCTGCCTCTGTAAAAACCATGTTGTTGGTCAATAGTATAGTTAAATGTTTCAAAAATCACATTAGTAAATGAGATTTTAAGGATAATAGACCGCAATTAAATTCCCCTATAATTCTTAATGTCTTGTTTGTCCCCAGATATAAAGACAGAAAAGAGTTTTGACTTTTTCCAAAAAGACGGGAATATATCTTGTCGAGACTACACTGGAAGACCATGCATAAGGGCTCCGTCAGCGTCTGCGAGCAGTGGCTTAAGAAATACCATTTGGAGCAGCACCCTTCATCGTATCAAGCTATTTTAATCTGGTTTCAAGGTATTTCTTGTCAAAATGAAAAGTAGACAGTGCTAAACTATATTGAACATCAGAAACAGGCAAATTAGATATGTTGTCATAACTCTTATAGCAAGTTTGAAAATACTGAGCAAAACTGTCCACAATAATCCAAATGGAAAGTAGAAGGAATACCCGAGTCCTTCTAAAGATAGTTAACATAAGACCAAAAGTATCTGATGTTTGTAGGTATCATGTGTTCCATATTGGATATGAAAATTGTAAAAGTCGCATAACTTTCATAATCAACATATGATCCCGAATGTCTGTATATTTTGTGTCCTTTATTCTTCTGATCTTTGATTCTGAAAGATCAAAGGTTACAAAGACTTTCGAATTACACAGAGGGAGTTAATAAAACGGTTTATAATTCTTTAATAATTCTGGGTTGAGAGCTATTAGATATTTTTCTAGTAGATATTCTAGATATAAGCTTTCACGGCTATGGTCAATTAAAAATCTTGGTTCTTGGGATTAGACCGTGTTAAAACCGACGTTTTGCTTCCGATTGCACGAGGCATCTCCAGGGATCTTTACTTCATGCGATCGAAACACTGAATGAGCTTGGAGAGACCCAGACTGGCTATCTATAGTCGACCTGTGTTTACCAAACCGTGACTCGGTGTAACGGTCGGTTTCCATGTATAATGTAGACTGAAGCACGTATTTCTATTAAAATTGATAGATGCTTATAAATTCCAATAGATTCTCTAATTTTCCGTTTATAGAATTCCGAAACCGATGCCAGAACTTTGGATTCTTTTACAGTCATGACATGTCCAGCGGAATGTTGGTGTTCAGATACAGCAGATTGTACAATTTGTTTCTTTCTGATACATCGTTCATGTTCCTAAGCCTAATTTGGAAAGGAATAGTAGCCTTTGGCGATCGCAAAAATTGCTCAATTTTCTTCTGTGTGTTGAAGTTGTACGTATGTTGGACCGGCGAAGTAACTTTGCAATCTTGTCTGTGGTTCCATGTATAAATGGAAGAACTACACTTTCTATCTGTAATTCCCTATTAGTATCATTTCTTGGAATAGGATTATTATTTTTTCTAATTGACCGTCTAATATCCTCAGTGTAATATCCATTCCTTCTTAAAGCTTTATATACGGAACAAGAGACAAGATTGCAAGGTTATTTCGTCGGTCCAACAAATGTATAATCTTCAACATACACAAGAAAATTGGACAATGCGTTCGCCAAAGGACATTATTCCCTTCCAAACGGAAGGAATATATGCAATTCCTTAAGGAACATGAACGATGTATCAGAAAGAAACAAATTATACAATCTGCTGTGTTTGAACACCAACAATCCACTAGACATGTCATAAATGTAAAAGAAACCAAAGTTCTTGCATCGGTTTGGGGATTCTATTGACAGAAAATTAGAGAATCAATTGAAAATTATAAGCATCCTAACAATTTTAATAGAGTCTACATCACACGACTATAAATAGCCGGCCTGGGTCTCTCCGAACTCATTCAGTGTTCCAGTTGTGTAAAGCAAAGATCCTAAAGATGCCTCGCGCAATCGAAAGTGAAACGTCGGAAAGAGGTTCCATTTTGACACGGTCTAATCCCAAGAACCATGATTTCTTAAGAAATTTACATTGTTTAAAAATATCGATTTGTCATTTGATGATGAGTAACTTTTAACACACACATATTATACTAAAATAATTTTAGCCAAATTTATAAATTTTAAAACACCGTTTTGGGATTTGGAGTTTTAAATAAAATGTTTGATGTTTTCGTTGAAAAGTTTAAAACAGTTTGTAGTTTTGGTTTAGGATCTTAAGTACCGGACAGTATTTCTGTACTATGTTTAAAAATTAGGCAACAGCTTTTAAACTATTAAAATTTAAATTTGAAATGAATCAGTGGCAACATATTATGGTTTTAGGGCCTTAAAATAATTTAGCTATAATTCAGATTCTATCGACTATTGTTTCCATCCTGCCTAATAGGGGCGGGAATCTATATCATTTTTTTATCCGTCCATGAAAAGTAATAATAATGCAAAATATTGGAATTATTAAAATAAAACACTTTAGCCTACAACAGCAGATATAATTAATATTCATTTACTTACTGGAAAGTCCCACGTAAACGATAAAACTTTGGAAGTAAAAAATAAGATCATGTTTTACCCTGTGTATATTACCAAGCACCAAAGAACATAAAACGTCAGGTATTTTTTAGTCTTAGAATTGGGGTGTGGGTCTTGATTCGTTAACAAGAAAAATAGATCCGAACTTCTGTCAAATTTTGCGTTTAATGTCTGAAAAGGCTTTCAGGGTATATTTAAAATCAACCTAAAAACGCAGATTATTGATGCCAGTTATCAAAATTTTAATTTAGTTTTATATTTGATTTTTTTCGTCAAAACTTGCAGAAAATTACAAATAAAGATAACTGTGTACAAAAACTAAAAGAACACATATTAATTTCAATAGGAAATTTTTAGTAGTCATTTACTTAAGGTGCTAACAACAAATTACAAAATGATAGTGTCGGAATATTTATCAGAACATCGATAATTGAATCGAATGTTGAACAGAGGCAACAAAAAAATCTTAGTGCTTTTGAAGTATCTTGAAACCTTTTTATTTGTTTTGAAGTAGGCATGCAAAATTACATAGCCTTGACTGCCTTAAAAATGTCATTCAAGTATGTATCTATTCATATTATACCTCTTAATGTGTTTGTTTACTAGGAGTGCATTTGCAAACACTGCAATAAGCCGTGTTGGTAAATTAATTATTACGAAATAAAGCGAAACAATATTCAATTGTCTATTTTAATTCTTTGATATGACATTTTTATAGGCAAATAAGTATGTGTGGTTTGATAATCATTGAAGATAGTTTCTATGACACATTTTTACAAAAATGTATTCATTCTACAGATTTCTTAGAGTATGGATAGAGAAATAATTAATATATAAAATTTTGTTTTATGTTACATTTATATAGGCACACAAAGTTATTCGATAGATTTACTATTAAAAAATGATAATATTAATAAAAGTTGCTTGGCCATGTCGAAATTATGAATACTGAAAAGAAAAGATCGCTAGATTTCCTTTACCCGGAATTTCCCTCGTTATGATTCTCTCTATTTATTAGGAATAGTGAAGTCTGACCCAATGTAGTTCAGTTTAGTTCAAATAAATTCAATAAGTTTGGTTTTTATACTGGCACATACCACCATTTTGTTACGTCATGTACAATTTGTACCAGTTTATTCCATTTCACATTTAATTTTTCTGCAACATTTTAGTTGAAGATTTTTTGATTTTAAAAAAAAATTATTTGGACGTCATTTTGTTTCGCCATTTTAAATTCGTACCACAACATTACCAATTTATCTCTATATCACACTTAATTCTTGCACAATAATTGAAATTAATTTAATAAGTAATATTCACAGGATGATTTTTGAAATATTTTAATAGGCCGCCATTTTTCTTGCTATCTTGGATGCATACCAAAATGTTGCCAGTTCGTTCCTATGTAACACTTGATTTTGTGCAAAATTTAAGATAAATTGGATTAGTTTTTTTAGTAATAATTTTTCTAACGTTTCACTAAGCCGCCATCTTGTTCCGCCATATTGGATATTTATAAAAAATATTAGCAAGTCATCCCCATGACCCTGAATTTTTGACTAAAATTTGAAGTCAATATTGTAAGTAGTTTTTTAACTATGCCTCGAACTGACAGATATTGCGACAGATGAACCGACCGAATTGATAAAACATATTGTTTGGCTCCTAGGGACGCTAAAACGTAAAGATATATAAAATCTGAGAGGGTGATTTTTTTCACGATTAAAAACATTTTATTTGGCCGCCGTTTTGTTTCACCATTTTGAATTAGTGACACAATTTTACTAGTTGATTCCTATACCACCACTAGTTATAGCACACAATTTGAAATCAATCCATTAAGTAGTTTCTTCAGGCAAAATTTTTAAATATTTTAGTAAGCAGCCATTTTGTTCCGGCATTTTGGATTCGTACCAAAATTACCAGTTGATTCCAACATAATATTTGATGTTGGTTCAAATTCTGACATTAATTGGATAAGTAGTTTTTAGTAATAATGTTTTAACATTTCACTAAGCCGCCATTTTGTTTCGTCATATTGGATTTTTAATAAAATATTACCAGGTCATCCCCATATAACCCTTAATTTTTTATCAACATTTGAAGTTAATGGGGTAACTAGTTTTCCGCTATGCCGCGATTAGACAGACCGACGGAATTGAGAAAACTTGTTTTTCGGCATTAATTAACTCAAAAATACAAAATTTGTATTTTCTGTATGAGACATTTTTAATAAAAACGCTGGAACACAAGAAGTGGTTTAAATGGTTGTTCGTTTTTCTGTAATATTTTCATATTTCAATGCCCTAATTTATAGGCTCTTCAACTTTCTTTTTCAAATTGCAACCTAGGCCATGTGGAGGCTCTATGAGAAAGTCTTCTAAAACTGAATCCGATACCCTCAATAAATTAGGGGTCTGCTCATTTCGTTACAGTAAAACGAGTTTACATAAGTTTTTTAATTAAAATTAACATTCGAGGGGGATCCTTTTTTTACCTAATTGCCAAATTTTGGCGAATGATTCTTGGTTTGTTTTCAAGCCATGAAAGCTCGCTTCAAATTAGATTTTTTGGCTCCAAAAGTAGCAGTTTTTACTGTAGATAGGCTATAGCATAATTATTTGGCCAAACAATTTCTTTTACGGGGTAATTAAACCTCGAACTTTTTTTTGTAATATTAGATGTCCAAAAAGTAGAAATATCTGTCAATTTTGTTGCCACAACATAACCAGATATATTCTAGTAAGTATTGAGGTTAAATTATAGTGAGAATAGCTGTTTAAAATTCCAGAATATGGCTTTTTTAATCAATAGTAATTTAAAAAGTGATATAAAACAGTTTACTGTAAAGGCAATTAAATTCATTAAAACATACAAAAGGTTTATTCGAATTAGATAACGGTATATTTCTTTGCATATAGTTATTGAGTATATACGTTTTACATTGTTTCAGACACTCCAGAATGGCGCCCAACTTGTTGACTAATATTTCGTACAGGTTAACACTAAATTCAGAAGCACAGACGACGAATCGATTGAATTCTCAAGAAAATCTTAAAACTTCACAATCCAATAATCAAAATGGAGAAATCTGTAAAAAAGAAGACAATAATGACAAATGCCTACACGATAAATGTACAAACAGTGAAAAGTCTGATGAGAAGTTGCAAATAGTATGGAGGAATGTTGCTATATTTATAATATTACATAGCATACTGCTTTACGCCCTTTTTCTATTGTTCACATTTAGAATTAAATTTATCACTGTTATTTACAGTAAGTATAAATTAAATCTTAAAATTAAGGTATATATATATATATTTGGGCCAGTCATACGTTTTCTATTTACCGCTAATAAAACAAAGGAGTAGTATAATAATTCAAATGACTATTCTAATGATCAATAATTAAAAAAAGAGTGACTCTATATGATTGAAAAATAGAAAAAAATATGTTATTACAAATTTCACATTCAGTGAAGGTCTTTAAGTCATCTAAATTCTATTTTTTCTATTTTGCAATCATATGGCCGTCTTTTCGATACGCAAAGTATTGTAATCACCCTTTTTTCGAAACTACTGTTTTTTCTTTACTTATTTGGTAATGATGAGATTTGAAACCGGTGAGAACTTTAAATATAAAAACAAAAACGGCAATTTGAAAAAGTTCAACACAAAGTAATTTTTTTTGAAAGATAATGCTTTTTAAATTATAGTGCACAAAATTTCATTCGCTTTTTAGAAAATTCGGCTGCGGCTCGTTTTTTAATCTAGGGCTCGTGCTATAAAAATTAGGTCTTATGAAACTAGTGCGTTAATATACTGCCTTTTAAATGCTATAATTATCCCCAATTGTCATGTTTAAGTGCTGTATTTTTTTAGTTAAGTACATGAATTACAGGATGTAAATAAAAGTAGGCATCTAAAAATAAAAAATAAGTTTAAAAACAAAAGTAAAAATAACAAAATGTAAAAATAATAGAACTAAACAGATTAAAGATAAAATATCTTTGGTTAAAAAACAAACCAACTTCAAAGAAGCACTGTAAAGAAAAAATTAACATTTTAGACAGCCCCAAAATTTGATTTATGCAATCGGTGTCAAACTGCTTGTTAATTACTAGGTACTAAAGAAAGCCATGTATTTGAAATAAGTTGCTTTTTTTTAGAGTTCGTATCTTAAAAACATAATTTGGTCTAACAATATCTCAAGGGATATTTATTTACTGTTGTTTAACGTAGACTTCACATTTCAAACTTTTAAGGTCGGTAAAAATGTATTTTTTTAACTTTTCACTGCTTTTTTGATATCGCTTTAATTTTTTCCAAAAATTTTGTAATTTTATTATTTTTAGTTATTTGTTTGCATTACTTTTACGTTTGATATTATTTTTATTATGTTAAACTTATCTTTTATTTATTTAACAGTAACAGATACCTACGAGTGTTTATACATTCTGCAGTATTTCTTAACTTAATATCAACGGCGTTTAAAAATGTTGATATTTTAGGATTTTTTAGATTGATTAGTTTTTTTAAACTGAACTTTACAGGGGGTAGGGCGGAGACTCTCAACTATACTTGATGTCATCGAGATGGTTTTATACAGCACCATTCTTTTATTTTTGGATTCAAGATAGGTTTTTTAGACTTATATTTTTGATGAAAGAATAATAAAATATTACTTACGGTTTTTCCGGAAGGGAACCTAAGTCAAGTATATTTTTTATATATTAGATAGTGCTTAGAATTCCTTTTTTTATGACATATCACAAGTTCTATTTTTCAAAATGGCGGAGCATTTGTTCAAAATTCAATATGGCAGCAATTTGCCGACACGGATGACATTTTGGTTAAACGAATTCTTAAATGGTTAAAAATTTTTTTTATTATCATTATTTATGAGGAATGGATATACATGGAATGCTGTCACGGTTATGACGACATACTATCCTTGGCTGGTGTAATATTAAGAAAATTAAAATAATTGTGATGTCCATGCGAATGAAAACAGGCGTTTCGTAGTAAACGAAGAAGTTGAAACAATCGTTTTGCGTTCACCAAATACGACCGTACTGCTTCCCTGACATAGGTAAGCAGTGCAGGATTTGCTATAAAAGAGCCAGCTAGTTTTAAAAGAAACACGCATTTAAGTCGTTCAAATACCAAATTCGCCATCGCCTATTTGAAATTGACGACTTATTTAATGCAACTGGTTTTTAAATAATTATAACATAATCCTGTGTTTCATCATAACATCACTTTTCTGATGAATCAGGATCTATCAATCTAGACATGTTTGATTTAACAACTTTCACGAGTGGGGAAAAGAAAATCAGAGATTAGTAAATGAAGGTGCCTTCCAGAATTCCAGGAACATTTTGGGGTGAACGTGTGGATAGGCGCTTTTGGATTTAGATCATTGGCCCAATATTTTTCCATCAACCTTTAACTAGCGAAATCGAACATTGTTTAAATAATCTGCAGCAAAACGAAAATCTGATTTACCAATAAGATGATGCCCCTGCCCATAATTCAACAGTTGTGGCAAATTATTTTAATGAACGATCTGACGAGAACTGGTTGGGAACCAACGGATCAATCCAGCGGCCCACGCTGGATTTTTTGACATGAAGTTATCTAAACAGAATTGAAAGAGCTGCTGGTAACTTCTCAGAAAAGCGTTTATGGTATCGCTCACAGGAAGTATTGAGAATCAATATATTATGCCAAGAACAAGGCGGCCAGTGCATAGAATATTTAATTAGGTTGGCTTATTATATTAATTGTGTTAATTGCGTTCTTTAAACCTATTATTTTTGCTAAAAATAATCTATCAACTGTGTCTAGCAAAGTTTCCTCATTTGTTTTTGTATAAAATAAAAACCGAACATACATTGTATTATATATTTTTCTTTAGATAATGGTATATATTTTAATGCTAATATTTAGTAAAATTTTCTATCACTGAGAAATTTAAAAAAAAAGTTGACATTTATTTAAACTTATCCAATTTTATGATACATTACTTTTCTTATTTGACACAAAACAATAAAAACTCATTTTGTTTATTATTTCAAAAACTTGTTCGACGGAAATGTCATCAGTATCCCATGTTAAATTTTTGAAAAATAAAAACCCATTAAAAAAAATACTATATATATAATAACTTGTATGTCGTTGCAAACAGAATTATTATCTTCATCCAGCTATATGATACAGGGTTCCAATTGAAATTCTTGATTTAGGTCTACTACCAAAAAAATTGAAAGCAATATTCAATTTTTTTACGAAAAATTCGTACCACAATAACTTACATCTTCAACCCAAATATCAAAATTCTGGATCTCGTTCACACACGGTATATTGCTTTTTAAAATATTGAGTGTTCACCAACACAACTTCAATATTATCGTTAAAAGCACTTTCTATGCAGGTAATTATTAAAGCTGTTTATTAGATAACATATTTTCTACTACTAAGCATGCCCCTTATAACTAAGCGAGCTTTTTTATATAGTTAGGCCGCTGGATCTGTACCCATGCGTTGTCAATCGGTGAAAATGCCATAGACGTGCTTTTTAAACACCTTATTTCTCTTATCGATTAGTACTCCATACATCAATCTTCGTTTTCTTCTTCTCAGCCACACGTTCACAGTTCTTCCTGCTATTGACTTCACATAATCCAGACATCTTTTCCGGTGTCTGCACGCGTTACGTTTTGTTAATTGCGGGCGGTATTGGATGCATCTGTTGATCCACGCATCAATAGACATTCTCGCGTCATGACCCACCCAGCTCCCTTTCAGTGTTGCTATTCTCTCCATGACATGTGTGACTTTGGTTCTTTCTCTTATTTCGGTGCTTCTCCTTTTGTCTCTCAGACCTATCCCTAACATTACTCTCTCCATTGCTCGTTGTGCCGTTCGTAGTTTTTAGCACTAGTAAAATGCACATGTCAAATACTTTTTCTTTGGATATCTCCATTCATGAGAATATGATTTAGTCTGCCAAATGCTGCCAAAGTCTGCCTGATTCTTCTTATAATTTCCGCTATATGGTTTGATTTTCCAAGTTTTATTACATGACCTAAGTATATGTATTCTTCTATTATTTCTATTGGTTCTTGTTGTGATGCAAATTGTATCCACGTATGTAGTGTTAATATTTCTGGCATTTTAATAGTTTGAAAGAAACATATTCTGACTTTGGCATTTATCCAAATGAAAAGTGACATTTACCTGGGTGGAAAGTGATCACTTTCCACCCAGGTAAATGTCGATATTTATTGAAAAATTTTCAATTGTCACATAGCTATATTTGTCACAAAAAACGTCATTTGCATTTAAAAGATATGGCTGTAAATAAAATAGTATACAAACCTCGGTGAAAAGGTTTCATTCTTCTCACGAGAAATGGTTCACCTCGGCGCTACTCGACAGGAATGAAGAAACACTTTCCGATTAGGTATATAATATACTATTTCGGTATTATTGGACATTATCATCCTTTCACTTTAGTTCATCTTTAGTTCAATCTTCATGCGGTTCTTCTAACATTTGTTCTAGTTGATTTTCACTTGTGCTTATTATGACTATGTCATCAGCAAAGCGAAGGTGATTCAGGAATTTTCCATCTATATTAATTTTTTTTCTGACCCAATCCTGTTCTTTAATGAGTTTAAGTTGAACAATTTTTGAGATATAGTATCGCCTTGTCGCATGGATCTCTGGATAGGTATTTTTATGGTTCGAGTTTCTTCATTTATTTTAATGTGTATTGTTGCATCCCTATATATGTCTCTCACCAGCCCCGTACACCTCGAATCAATTCTGGCATCATTCAGTAACACCATATGATCATTCAATGATGCCATAAATCAATAATAAAAGAAAACAATTAAACATTAAATATTTTCTTCCGAATATAAATACATTAAAAAAATATGTTAGAAGATTAAATTACCAAAAGGAAATTACTAGACAGACATCAACATAGGCAGGCTTTTCACGTCAAAGCCTTAAATATAAAGGATTTTTTTGGAGCTGCTTTTGTTGTGTTTTTGTTGCTAGTAGATATGTACTGTTATAAGTTAATAGTAATTTAATTTATAATTACTATTATATTTATATCTACTCCACTAATAAATGTGGACTTCTATTTGACTATTTAACCCTCGAAATCTTGATTTGATTTGTCTGAATATTTATGATAACGCATGGGTACACATCTAACGCAACGGATTAACTAAATTAAAACTATACTGGAAGGTTGTTTTACAACTTAATGAAACCTACAAAAATAGAATACCCTGTAAATATTCAAATACCGTACTTAGCACCAATACTCATATCTGAATATTTTAATCCAAGTACACAAATTTAGATTTTGTCGCATTTACGAATGGACATCATTCTAACACGCGCTATATGAATGATTTTGAACCTTTAAGGACGAATTATATTTGAACGATATATCTTCAAATATTTAAAAGCTAAGGACAGTCAATCGACTTTATCTTCATCTCGTCTTTTGTTTATAATTTATATTTTTTTTATTTTTTATATTTTAGCATATTTATATTTAATGTTCGCTGGATTTGGAATCACCGCTGGAGCTCACAGACTCTGGGCACACAGATCATACACAGCAAAATTACCATTAAGGATTTTTCTCATGATTGCGCAGTGTGCGGCTTTACAAAACGATATACATGAATGGGTAAGCTATTTGATCCATTCAGAAGCTCTTCAAACTACTTTCAGTATTTACACACTTACACTAGCAATCAGAGCTAAAGATTAACTTTGCTGATAGAATTATATTGTCAAATAATGTAGTTGGAAAATAATTTCAAAAATAAGATTATGAAAAATAAAAGTAATGTAGATATTTAAAGACATGTCCAAACCAAGACGAACGTGTTAGTTTACAATCTTCATAACAAGGGTCGCTAAAAAATGTTAAAAGAGTAATGTTCTTACAAATATTTTTCATAACTGCTAGCAAATAGTGATTGTCCTGACCAAAGTAAGAACAAACCATTCTATCGTTTATCCGTACAATTTACGACAACAACTTTGTAAAAAACTATGTCTTCTATGATGTTTTACCTGGCTATGAACTGTTTTCCTTGGTTTCGTTGGTTTATTATTTCCACTGAATAAATATAATTTTGAATAAGCAAACGATTTATTGAACTTTACCTGCTGCACTACCACTTTTCAATTTTATTTTACGTAGATAAATGTTATTTTCTTTTCTACAGCGCCTAAATCTATACACAAATTCCTTGCAATAACATTCATCATCATAGCACCCTTTTAATTAGTTTGATTTTAATGTTTTTTTTAAGTTTACGTTATATAAATAGTTTTCTTCTTTAAAGAGGGGAAATTAAATCAAATGGTAATTCCTTTACCACTCTATTGCTATAAACTTACGTTGTATAACGACGAGGCAAAATGGAAACTACTAAAATGTTCACAATGAACCCCATTTGCTTTAAAATTTACCGATAAGTAGATAACACGTGAAATCTTAAAAAAATGCTAGCTGAAAATGTTATAGGATATAAAAATCCGCGAACGTTTTTAAGTAATACTGTTCGCGATCTGTGTTTGCTAACATGTTCGCCTTAGTTTGTGTTAATGCTAATTTGTAGATATGGTTTTCAAACTATCATTAAAAACTTATATTTTACTTATAATTTGTAGGTAAGAGACCACAGAGTACATCACAAATTCACAGACACAAATGCCGACCCTCACAATGCTAGTCGAGGATTCTTCTTCTCGCATATTGGCTGGCTAATGTGCAAAAAACATAGAGATGTGCTTGTAAAAGGAAAGGCTGTAGACATGTCCGATGTAGCAGATGACCCAGTCGTTAAGTTTCAAAGAAGGTACTATAACAGCAAAAAAATTAGCTTAGAACTCGGCTTAGAACATAAATAAACTTCCCAGGTTTTGAAATAAATGATGATTTACCTAATCTGACAGGAAAGCAATGAAGTAAATTATCAAACGATTTTCATTAAATTATATGTCAAACTACAATTTACTATTGTCAAAGAAACATTATTTACTTAGGTCAAACATATTTTAATTTTACATAAAGGGCTAACTACTAGCTCATGTTTCTTATACATTTTTCTTAGTAAGATTTGGAATTTACGATGCTTTTAATTTTCTTTATTTTAAATTTATCTCTCATGTGTAACTAGGGCCACCAATCTCAAAATTCAGAGATTCCCCACTATCTTCGGACCTCGCTAATTGCGAGTTTGCCAGTGTGAGAATTGCAGGACTGAAGAGTATCGTATATATTGCGTTTCTGTTATGCAAACTACCGCTGATTTTCGATAAATGGTCATTTTCTAACAGAAAGTATATGAACCTAAATATTCAAACTTTTGCAAATGGTAGCCCCATTTTTTGGAATCTAGGACTAATTGGAATATACAGAAGTATATGGGCTACCTTTTGTGTCGAAATGTTAATAAAAAAGCTGCAAGAATATTAGCTTAATCTAGACACAGATATGGTTGCAGTCATTACATACGCTGTGTCAATCATGGTTAAAGCAGGAACATTGATTTCGCCATTTCAACAATTCTGTTATGCTTCTTGCTAATACAGCAGTTTGGACTTTTAGAGGTTATACATAAGAAACTAGATACCGAACAACAAACGTCAGATTGCGATACTGATAATATATATCCTTATGAGGTTTGATCAAAATATCCGAAAAATTGTGTTTGTTTAAAGGTTCGCAGACAAAAATTGACCTGCTTAGCAAAAACATACAGGAGTTCGAATAGAAAAATTGTTCGAGCAGTTTGTGTATCACGATCGAATAATTCAGAGTAGATCGCCAAAGCTCTTACTGATATTGACTTTGAGACTAATATCGGGTATTGTTTTTTAGAGCATGACTCGCAAGTATTAAACCCATCAAGTTGGCTGTTTTAAGTTCTTTACCTCCAAGACGCTACCCTACTAACTGCCAAAACTACTTTGAATCATATTATTGAGAAATCAGAAGAAATTGATGATACTTTGTTCACTATAAGATTGGCTTATTTTTTGCGACGTCGTATTTCAGAGAGATAACAAAAAAGTGTGAGCATTTCGGATTTACTTCAAAAATCCGGCTGAATGCCTGTAATGTCGATGAAATGTTTACTTTACCACTAAAATTAAAGTAGGGATACTTATGGCTTCCCAGCTTAGGAAACTTTTCGGCGATGCGCAATTAGATTCCATACTTGAAGGCAAGGAAAAAGACGCTTGGAGTGTAACGAGCACAATGAGAGATTCCACCAGGATATTTCAAACATGGAGAGAAGGTATCAGGGAAAATGGAACTTTGAGATGTTAGGCGACTACCGCTGGACTATTACGAGAGATGCCCCACAGGCTGCTTTTAAAAGGCAGGCTAACAAGCGCAAAATGAGTATCTAAACTTCAGATTCACTGACAAAAATGTGCTATTTAATTGCTTTTATAGAACCAACAATATATTGTTATCTGTATTTTGTATGTTCATTGTATATGACTATAAATTAAAATTTTGTAACAATGTCAACTAAATTCTTTAATAGGTATTTTTTAGTTACTTGGGTGTAGTTGAATCCTACAAAATAGGTATTGTTCAAGAAACAAAAAGTTGAAATTTGTTCCCAAGATGATCAAAGGAGTGTCTAAGTTATATTTTACTTTTTATATTTTTGTATATCTATTAAACAAAGAATTATTTTTTATTATTTATATTTTAAGGTATTATATACCACTGGTAATAGTAATGAACATTATGGTGCCAACATTTATTCCTTGGTACTTTTTGGGAGAAGATGGTTGGATTTCCTTCATCGCTTGCTTAGGAAGATATGTATTATCCTTAAACGGTACTTGGTTAGTGAACAGTGCTGCTCATATTTGGGGAATGAAACCGTATGACAAGTAGGTATTTTAAAACATTCACAAAATGTTTATACATTTAATAATCAATAATCAACATATTATACAATACTTTTTTTTGCCATTTTTTAACTTAATTATGTAAAATATTAAACAAGATTATTTCTATAAGGATATAAAATGAATATGTACTCAAAATATTGTTAGAGTATGGTAACTGTTAGCAGTGGATCCGTATTTCAAATAAAATTTGATTGTACCATAACGTGGGACCGATGTTGTGAAGAAAAAATTATAATATTTTTTTTGTTTAAAAGAGAGAAATAAAATAAGCATTAATCTAAAATTAGATTGAAGTATGACAAGTGATTTAAAAGCGTGCTGGTTCCATATTAGGAAGATCTAGAAATTGTGTAAAAGGCCTGGTATATAAAAGTACGCGTCAGGAGAGAGCTACAGTACATGTAGACGACAGTGGCGTATATAGATATTGCTTCTGAGAGGTCGGGGTGATTTTAAACTTTCCCCTTAAAAACAACAGTGGTAAGAACACGATAAAAATTGTATATAAGTTATTATGTTAGTTTAAGTAAAACTGGCTGTGGGAGAGGGCTTTAGAACCTCAAGAAAAAGATACTTATTTATACTACTTATTTCATTTTATTTTTATTAAAACTTCCTCTGGGAAAGTTTTAACTTCCAAACTCCTCCTTTAAATAAGCCACTGATAGGACGCATATATTTTAGGTCCTTTTTAACAATAAGTCAAGGTACTCTAGATTTGTAGTTAGTTAAAAAGCACTCCGCGAAAAAAATATTCATGCAAAAAAAAACTTCTATTCAGACCAGCCGCTTCAATTAAATTTAAATTAAAAACGCTTAAGATAAATTCCAACGAAGGTTGGGTGAGGACAGAACTTTCCTTAATTACTAATATCCACTTTCTATCATTTCTTTTAATAAATAATCCCAGAATGTTTGAATTTTTAATAGACACCTTGTAAACGTTCTGCTAAAATTTTGTTGATAACAAAATCGTTGTAACAAAAGAATGCATCATTCAGTTAAGTATTTGTTTGTTTATCTCGGGAAAGACTTCTAACATCTTCATTTTTAAGCCTTCTTATATTATAAGGTTTTTAAGATTAAATAGTTACGCTGTAAGCTAGCACACATTATTTTTGCAGTAACTACCAGTTTCCCTAAATGTTGTGGTGAAGTTTACGAACATACCTAGGAACAGATATATATACAGTGTTATAAGATTTTATGTTAAACATCTATTAATTATTTGATTTGCAATAATTATCAAGTAGGTTTAATAGCATAAAATGTAAAATGTAAAAAATGGTATGTTTTTCTAAAATTTACAGAAGCATAAAACCGACCGAAAATAAATTCGTCGCAGCAGTAGCTTTTGGTGAAGGCTGGCACAACTACCACCACATATTTCCTTGGGACTACAAGGCAGCCGAATTAGGAAATTATTCTTGGAATTTTACTACTTGTTTCTTGGATCTTATGGCGAAAATAGGCTGGGCTACAGACTTGAAAACGGCATCGGAAGAAATAATTAGAAAACGGTAACTAAAACAAATCTGTTTATATAATTAACCATACCTTTACAATAAAGAATTATAAGAATTTATATCCGGGAGTATGCCTCCATGCAGCAACTTGAAATACCATTCGACATTAACTGTTTATTTTTATTCTTCCCCAACTTTTGTATTCCTATTTCACGACTCCCACAGTCTTGTTACTAAACCATGAGCCTATTATCTTTGTGAGATTGGTTAGTGCCACTTTATATAAGAGTGTTATAGATCTTATTCGAGCATTATAATTTTATAGTATAATAACCATAAATTTAACTTCTGAAAATTTGTAAAAATTACTCCCAAATTTCAATAACAAAATTTCGGATCTATATTAAACTAAGGATTTTTTTAACATAACCCATACTGTTAGGTGGATCTGCCTCATTAGCGTTAGGTTAGCCCACGTTCGCCATAAAATTATTATTAAAGCCTTAAACCATCATTACTGCAGCCACTACCGTTTTAAGGGGTATGACGACTGTCATGTTTTGTGATTTTTCACGCCATCATACGTGTATATTTTTAATTAGTTGTTTTGAAATAAAGCTGTTTATACATATACAATATATGTTACCTGTCAAATTTGAGAGTGGGATACACATAGACGTAAAATTAATTTTATCGAAAATATTTCTGGTATTTAAAGCATGAATCTGAGTTCTAGGAATTGTTCTAGTTTAATTAAGTACATATTTAATATTTAATTGACAAAGTTTCTAAAATATCGTCGAGAATTGCGCTACATAACTTGATATATAGAGATAAAATATCTAACGTTTAAATAATAAAAAAAGAAAAGTTTAAATATAAGAAACTTATAAGAATCTTTATCTACGTCATCTACTTCGATGGGATAAATGCATATCAAAGAAGTTACGGTTCAACATTTTGCCTTCGGTAAAAATCTGTACTTCACGAGATCAAAATAACGAATGTTGTTTTCCAGAGGGTTAGACTTTTAAAAACTGTTTGTTCTTTTTATTATTTTTTTCTAAATTTCAACAATGCTTAATTTACCAAAACATTTTTTTTTCAGAGCCCTCAGGACAGGAGATAATACGTGGCGTAACCTAAATCAATCTAAAGGAAGCAAGTCTGCCAGCAGTCACGATCATCACCATCATTATCATGACAGTGAGCCAATATGGGGTTGGGGCGATAAAGATATGAATCAAGACGATATTAGGGCAATTAAAAGAATGAATAGGCATAAGGCTTGAGTGCGTATAAGATAATATTATCATATTCGCTTCTGCAGTTACCTTGTTTTAATTTATTTTAGTTTAGTATATAATAATTGATTGTGATACTATTTGTTGCATTATAATTTTATAATTGTTCGACTTATAATATATTTCTTGCTCATTATATAATTATTAATAACTGAGATGTTGCAATTTCATTTCGATATGTTGATGTGTAGAAGCGCTCTCATTCAGAGATAGATAGTTTATGGTTTTAATCAGATCAGTAGTAAGGTGTTGACATAATTGAAATAAACTAGTAGATCCGCTCATTGACAAATCCGTTGATCTATTTCTGTCATATTTTTTCCCGTTGAGCCATCTCTGGGGCCTACCGGTATAGCCGAAGTTTTGCGGAAGTTTCCGAACGTCGCGCCCTGCGAAGGGAAGCCGGGCATTCGCCGGAGATGTATTTAGGAAAATATGGGCACACAATAAAATACAAAATATGGTTAGATCATTGGGCGAAAAATTACACGAAAACGGGATATTGTAAAAACCTTTCATGCAAGCAGTAGTACTTCTGCACCTGCAAGATGAGATTTACCTAAATCGTTTAAAATGTCTCAAGTTTCTCACAACGTGTAATAACCAATTTTTATCAAAGAATATCTCGGTATGTCTGTTAGCTCACGGGTTAACCGGACTGATTTTGGACATAATTAATATAAATGAAGGATTTAAAAGTGGCATGAAATGTCAAAAAATTATTTTCAGATATTCTAGAGATATAAATTCGTTAATTCAGACTTAAATAGACATATAAAATTAGTTAAATTACGAATTTTGGGTCCCAAAAACAGATTTAAAATTTGACACGTTAAATTTTCCATTCAAATAAAAACTAGGATGTATAATTTATTTAACATTTCAATTCAGAATTTGGGGAAAAGCGGAGGAATAAAACTTTAGAATATCCTACAAAATCAAAAAAGAGGAAAGTTTACAAACGGGAGGAATAAAACTTTAGAATATCCTACAAAATCAAGTATTATGTTATTGTGTCAAAGATTTTCTACTACCTACATGAATTTTAATTTTAACATCCATTTAATGTTTTATTTGTTATATAAATTCCATTGTTATCACCTAATCGACATGTTAGTTAGAAAATTAGAATTAAAGCAAAAAGCTGGAGGTCACAAAAATTCAAATTTCCTGAACAACTATTTATTATTTTTTGGACATTCAGATTTTAAAATACTACCTATTTTCAATTCCTTTTTATAACCCATATGGTCAAGAATACTCAGCTTCACTGTTTTACATTTACGTTAAGTTCACGTGACGTCAAAACAGGAATTTGTTCAAAATATTAAACAGAAACATATGGTATATTTTATTTGAAATCTACCGATTAGAAGATCTAACTATAATTTATAAAAGAAAATATAAACCATTTTTCGACGTGTTGAGATACCTAGCAGCAACAACAGTAACATTTTCGCTAATCCGACCCTGATCTGGGACGTAACGCTAGATCTTCGCAGGTGGAACGACGGATCTGCTAACAATCTGCCGAATTTTGTCGGCAGGTGGAAAATATTTGGGAGTGTCGCTACTATGTAGTTTATTTCTACCAAAGCTTACAGAATTCATACAGAAACATAAACCTTGTCAAGTTGGTCCACCTAGACACAGAAAAAATTTCACGCGGGGCTTCACAGGCCCATCCATATTTCTAATTTTGCTAAACTTTGACTTTGGTGAAAAACTGACAATTTTTGTAATAGGCCTAATTTCTGCGGATCCAAAACAAACAGGGTATTGTTGATTACCAAAACTCTATGCCTAATCTACAGACACCAACCAATAATATAATATCTACATATACTGGGGACTAATAATTCATATTTATTGGAATCCTATCTAAGCTCAGAACCGATGGATAATCGAAACCATATTACAGTGTACGAAACGAGAAAATATCTTTGGTTAGATAAAAATCGAACCACCAGTAAATATTTTTAATAACGAATGTCAACATAATATTGTTTAAAAATCTGATATTTATGTTTACTAATATTTTTGTTGTATTTCGCTTTCGAAAAATTTATGCCCACTTTTCATCTTAAATAAATAGGGGAGCTAAATTCATCAATGACGTCAGGAGCAAAACAGTGCCCGGTAGACCTGCCGAGACGATTGCCATAACTAACAGTTTTAAAAACACCGAACTAACAATCTATATTAAATAAAGAGGCCCGTTCTCCTTAAAAATGCGCAATCTGCTGCGAACAGCCCATTAGGTTTTCTAGGGCTTCAACATCCACTTTTCGAATTTTTTAATAAATGGCCATCTTCCGTGGTAAACTTTACTCAAAAGTGCCAAAACATCTTCGATTGGACCAACCTGTGGTAGATTAAAGGGGTTATCGTTTTTTAGTAGAAATGGTATGTTTTTATAAGTAAGCCTTTGAGCTTCTCCTCCGTAATGATATGATGTTATGTCCAACCAAAATGTTATGTCGTCTTCAGCATGTTACTCAAAAATAAATCTCACCGTTATGAATATAATGTTGACTATTTAGTGCTTTATTTTAATTTAAAGGAAGAAATGGTGTAAGATTAATTTAAAAATTAATATATCAAAATACCTTCCAAGTGCCTTAAAGTATAAGTAGGGCTATATGATCCTTACCATCCACTATTAATAATTAAATTTACTTGACAAGTATTCCATTTAATTTAGAATTTATCTACAATTCTATAAGCAGTGTGTGTATAACGGACCAAGCAATGTTAAATAAAACCCTATATACGTCTCGCCTTCCAACATTCACAACATAAATTAAGGATTTAACATAACCTATACTGTTAGGTGATAGATCCACCTACCATTAGCGTTAGGTTAGCCCAAGTTCACCAATAAAATTAATATTAAAGCCTTAAACCATCATTACTGCAGCTACTGCCGTTTTAAGGACTATCATAATTTGCCATTTTTCACGCCTTCATACGGGTAAATTTTTAATTACTTGTTTTGAAATAAAGTGGTTTATACATATACAACACTGAAAGAAACTTATTTCAAAAATACAAAAGATTGGTGACGAGGTAGGTAAATGTATGCTGTTACTTACAAGTTACAAACCAATTTGCATTATTGTTTTTTTTTAATTTTGATTACTACAATATACAGCTAGTATTAACAATAACAGAGCTTGTACAAGACATTATACAAGCAATTTTGACCGTGTTTAGTAGGTGGTTGATGCGACTGGAAATTGCTTTCAGCGTTTTTGTGGTTCCAAATAGCAAGAAAGATGCATATTTATTAGACTACATGGTTCCAGAAGCTTTTAATGTGCTATGTGATCAATCTCGCTCGAACTACCGTCAACCAAAAGTTTTGAGAACTTGGTAGCAACAATGAAACTACATTATAACCCTTAGAAAGTGCACAAAGTTTTAGGTGTGGATCAAATATATTGCATATGCATGTAATGGTTAAACCGTTAAATGTTCAAAATGTAACCAACCAGAAAAAGCATGTGGTTCAGGTATGCAAGTCAAATAGTCAAAGAGAGAAGTTAATTAATTGATGAAATTGTTTTCAATATAAATCATTGAGTATGCTTGTCTTCGGAAAAAATTATATTGCACTAGTATCTTGGTGTAACTAAGCCTTTGAGCTGTTTGCAAGAAAATGGTATTATGCATAAATTAAGCGCACTTTATCATCATGCCCACCAATGGTTTGGCTGAGCGATACGTTCAAAGTTTCAAGCAAGCTTTTAAGAGCTTTAAAAGGAGATATAGAGAGAAACAACTGGCAAAATTCTAATTAAATTACAGTGAAACATCGCACACAATCATAGGAGTGGTATTATTAAATGTTTAATAGATATTTGTAAGTGAGAGAGAGAGCCATGATTATATTCATAAGGACAAATGGGAATTTGATCATATACGTAAATTATTAGCTAAGTTGCATGGCTTAGTCAAGCTCGATAATTCTCGAATTTGGAAAAGGCATGTAGACCAAATCAGAGATTTAGGGGAAGATACATCAATATCAACTAAAATGATTTTGCCTTATTTGAGAGTATTCCGTGTAAAAGATCCCATAGTTCCAGCTCGGAACAAAAGAAAAATATGCCAGATGTAACTGTTTCTCCTGAACCACAGGTCGCTGTAGATTTGAATCTAGATTATCAATTCGGAAACTGGTAATTCTAGTGCAGAGCCCAACCAAACTTGCGATCAATTTGAATCTCGTGTAGCTGTATCTGAAATTACACTTTCTCTGGAGTACGAAGGCCAAAGCGTACTATCAAACATCCAAATACGTTAAATTTGTAAGTTCGTTTTAATTTTTTATTGAACTGTGTTATTTCTAAAAGGGATGCATACTGTTATATTTTATAGTCACGTTAGTGAGCACTGTAGTTACAACCGTTTTAGGGAATATGACGACTATCATGTTTTGCGATTTTTCCGCTTTCATATGTGTACATTTTTAAATAGATGTTTTGAAGCAATTAAAGTCATAAAATGACACCTCAAAACATCGTATTTGAAATACGCGGACATTATAAAGTGGTGTAATTTGTAAAAGACGGGACAGATTTAAAGTCTTGTTAATGTCAGCAAGCTGCAATCTTGCTATGCATGTCCCAAACTGGCGGATTGACCCGAAAAGTGAAATTGTGAAAAATCAAAACGAACTCTTCTCAATTAGTTTTTTTTTAAACAATATTTTGAGATAATCAATATTTTTTAAAAATATTGAAATTTTTTGTTTAAGAAATGTTGCTATTAGAAACATTTTCAGTACTTTTCCTCCTTAATATTGTATTGTGATGATTATGTAGATGATATGATGAAGTTCGGCGTATAGCTTTGAAAAAGGTTTCTGTAATTAGGGATTTGGGGGCAACCTGTTGTTCAGGTCTCGTATCGAGAAGGTAATTAATGAGTTAAATCGTATGCTAGGATTTATAAAATGAAAAACTAAACACTTCAATAATCCATTATACAAAAGTCTAAATTAGCCTTTATTACGCATACGTATATAGCAAACTTTGTTTTCATCAGTAGTTTGGAACCCGCACTATCCAGTGTATGTAAATAAATTGGAGTCAGTGCAAGACACGTTTCCAAAGTACGCTGCCTTTAAAACTAAATGTTTTAATTAGGGTTAGAGATTATACTAATATTATGAATCATGTAAATTATTAACATAGGAACATAGAAGACTTTTATCAGATTTGGTAACATTGTTCAAGATTATGAAAGGCTTAGCGTTTGCTCCACAGATTCATTCTGGAGCACTACTTAAAATCTTTAATTGAGCTTTTTTCTATACCCTTCTGCAGACCTGTTGCTGGTAAAAATTCTGCACTTGTTAGAATGCTTAATTCATTTAACAAACATTGTAATAGTAGAGACATATTCGAATTATCAATGTACTCTTTCAAAGTTAGGCTTAGGTTTTATTATCTAAGTTTGATTTGTGTTAACGAGTAATTTGTTTTCACTTTGGGTATACTTATTATTAATCCCTTAGTTATAGTTTGTGTATATCACTTGACATCGGAGTGATTTGTTAGTGCTCTTTTGCGCAAATCACTCAATAATAATAAGTTACATTTAGTTTCTGCGTTGATTATTGTTGTTACATAAGCTTTGCACCCACTAAACTGTAAAATTATTTTGAGGGTCTCTTGTTGGTTTTGTAGTCTGTTGCAAACCCTTTGTTGTAAATAAATAAATAAATATGTAGCCACGGATATCTTCTCCCAAAAGTATTTTGAATTATATAAAAAACAACTTTTACGCGAGTCATTACAAGATTTGTTCGCACGTATGTCTAAACATTCAAGAATTTTTCTCTTGGTCCGAAAATGTGAACACCCAAAGGTGACATTGAATTAATTTATCTAAAAACTAATAGATTTCTGATAAAAAAATCATTATAACCTTTTTTTGTAAGTAATGATCCGCTCTACATTTTTTAGTAAAACAATTTTGTTCTATGTACAGGGTGTTCCAGCGAGGACTGAACAGGGACCTATTTTCGACCTTCCTTGTATTTTGGAAAAATTCAAAATAGCCAATCGATGTATTTTTTCTTGTAGAATCCAAAAATGTCATCGAAAAAATATTTGAACCAGAAACAAAAGAGTTACGCTATGCATCAGGTGTTTTTTAAATGGAATGTATCGTTTTTTATACGATTTTTGGAAAGAGTGATTTTTTTATGTCCGTTCTGATTAAAAGATTTGATTTTGCGATAGATGTTTATATTACATTTTAATGTTTTACAAACTAAAATTTTAGCTTCACCTGTTTAAAATATACGATAGGTTGGTATAGGTGATCAAGGTAAAATGACGTTTGAATGCTTTGTCAATAAAAATTGACATTATTTTAATTATTGTCGAAGTCTTCACCTAAAAAATATATATTTGACTCTGATCGAAATGAAATACTCTTTGGACGAGAGACTACAGATTGTTATGCTATTTTACAAGTGCCAAGAAAATACAAGAGAAGCAAGAAGAAGATTTATTGCAAATTTTCATAGAAATATATCCATCAATACAATTCTAAGGATAAAAAAACCTATTTGAGGAAAATAAAACTTTACATGATAGAAAAAGAAATTCAATAAAAAATAATTATTAAATAATAAAATAAAACTACTAATAACATAAGTTTTCAATGTGACCGCCGTTTTTCTCGAAACAACATCGATAACCCTTTTGTAGCCTTTCTAAACTTGCTGTTACAATATGATTTTCCTGGTTAAGGCGGTTTATTTCATCGACAATTTTTCCCATGATCTCTTGAATATTTTCGTTTCGTTGTCTGTATACGACGTTCTTCAAATGGCCCCAAAGAGATGTATCCAAATCTGAGAGGTCGGGGCTATTGGGCGGCCAAGCATATGTCCCATTTCGCCCTATCCATTCGTTATGGCGCCGATTTAAAAATTGAACCACATCATGCACGGCATGAGGAGGCGCCCCATCATGTTGCCAAATTAAATTCTGATATTCTGCCAATGGTAAGTCTTCCAAAAAATTTTCAATTTCGTTTTCTAAAAACTCATAATATCTGTGCCCATTTAAAGTCCCGTTAAAAAATATTGGTCCCAAAATTTTATTGTTTTTTATCCCACACCAAACATGAATAGAATTCCTCCCTTGAAATTTAATAGTCTGGAACTTTTTTGGATTTTCAACGGCCCAGTGGTGACTATTATGTCTGTTGAATACTCCCGATGTTGTGAAAGTAGCTTTGTCGGTCCACACAATATTTTTGAATAAATCAGGATCTTCGTTTTCTTGCCGAATTACCATTTGAGAAACAAATTGGAAGCGAAGTTCTTTTTGTGCCGGTGTTAGGTGCTGAAGTGGAAGGATACGAAAAGGCCTAAATGTATGAATTTTCAGAGTCCTGTGAACAGTCCCTCGGGTAACTTTTCTGCGCCTTACACCGCCACCATACTGAACTTCCCGAACTGCATCCGAAATAGATTTGGTTGGATTAACTTGAAAATAATTTATAATCGCCTGGTCTCGATTTCTTCTTCTTTGTATATTTCTTTTTCTATCATGTAAAGTTTTATTTTCCTCAAATAGGTTTTTTATCCTAAGAATTGTATTGATGGATATATTTCTATGAAAATTTGCAATAAATCTTCTTCTTGCTTCTCTTGCATTTTCTTGGCACTTGTAAAATAGCATAACAATCTGTAGTCTCTCGTCCAAAGAGTATTTCATTTCGATCAGAGTCAAATATATATTTTTTAGGTGAAGACTTCGACAATAATTAAAATAATGTCAATTTTTATTGACAAAGCATTTAAACGTCATTTTACCTTGATCACCTATACCAACCTATCGTATATTTTAAACAGGTGAAGCTAAAATTTTAGTTTGTAAAACATTAAAATGTAATATAAACAGCTATCGCAAAATCAAATCTTTTAATCAGAACGGACATAAAAAAAATCACTCTTTCCAAAAGTCGTATAAAAAACTATACATTTCATTTAAAAAACACCTGATGCATAGCGTAACTCTTTTGTTTCTGGTTCAAATATTTTTTCGATGATATTTTTGGATTCTACAAGAAAAAATACATCGATTGGCTATTTTGAATTTTTCCAAAATACAAGGAAGGTCGAAAATAGGTCCCTGTTCAGTCCTCGCTGGAACACCTTGTACAATATTTTGGAAGATATGGGACCATTGTTTTTTTTGTGAACGAGACGGCCTACGTGTGAGAACTCTGCATATTCTTATTCAGCCGCTCAAGAGGTACCATTTGCCAAAAAAATATAGTGTACTTTTCTCCCTGATTATTGAATTAATAAATGTACTTTACATACAAAAATGCCGCAAATCTTGTCGTTTTCCCTATATTCATGCCGTTGGACAATTTTTAATAATATCTAGGTTAATATCTATCAAGCTGAACTGTTTATCAAGTTTTCCAACACAAAAATATGTATTTTACCTGCTGTCTTATTTAGCAAAAAAAAGGAAACTGTATGTTTTATTCTTATCATACTAGTTCTGTCGTTTTTGACACTAGCTGCCTCTAGCCAAAACTTTTTGATTAATGGTAACAGAATGGCTGTTAAATAGTACTAGACTTCAAGAAATAGTAATATGTTGGCCGCTTGAAGACTGAACGACTAAAAAAAGAAGAGGTTATCACTTTAATCAGTCATCTGTTTTTTCTGCAATGCTATTTATAATAAAAACGTATAGTAAGAACAAAACGATATATAAATGTTAAAATAGTAATAAATATATTACAATTTTAACATACTTGCAACACTGGCTTCATTAACCCTTTAAATACATTTTAACTAAATACAGGAACCCTAGGAAGACAAGAAACGAGGTACATCTACCTTGCGACTGAACATATAATCTATTACGTTTTTTCATTTTAAAACGTTTACAAATAATACCCTGATTTTTGTACTTTTATAAAAAGTGCATACAAATTACTAAAATGCTTCATATTTTAAAACTGTTCTGTTGCATTTAGGGCAAATTGTCCGAAGTGCAAGCAGTACTGCTCTCCGTTCCCCAAGTGCTGATTCCTCAGGCTAGATGGCGCCATTTGTATTAATTTATAATTAATGCTGTTCCAAGCAATTTGGTGCGTCCCGAGCCGCTAGACCAAAGTTTACAGAATATTCTGTAAACTCTGACCAAACTAATCCTCACAAAACAAACATTTTGAGTGCAGATCATTTCTGTGGAAAACTAGGATATATATTGAGTAACAAAGAGCTAACGTGAAGATTAGCAGGACATACGTACCTACACTAGGCACGAGAAATAATGTCAAGCACAAGTCTGAAAGCATTGCAGTTAGTTCTCGAAATAAGTGTACTCCTAATCAACCGGAATCGGACCTTAGAGACCGTACAAAACATGCACTAGACACACTGGAAACAGACAAAGGGAAGCCTGGGATTAGGTGGGTTGAGGTTAACCATAAGACAACGATAGTTTTATTGGTTCAAAAAGTTGTCAAAAGCCTATCTCAGCATATATATATATATATATATATATACAGGGTGGCCCAACGAAAAGGTCCCACCCTTATTTATGACTTTCCTGGTATATTTTGGGAAAAACGCTTGGACACGTCAATTTTGATTTTTAGGGGGACGTCTTTTCATGTATGATTGTATAATACAGGGTGTTCCAAAAATAAGATATCGCATTACACTTGACATTTTTAAATGGAAACCCCAATTTTTTTTCTATTTTCGGATTCTCCAGGAAGTTTTTAGTAACTTTTGTATAATAGAGTTTATACCTATCTTCAACCATTTTGAAGTTATTTGAATAATTGAATAATATCAAGTATTGATAAATTAAATTCAAGAAAGGGTCAAAATAACGAAACTTTATTATCAAAACGGAAACATTGCAAGGGCTACTGCCCGGTTGTTTAATACGTTACATTCAGTCAAAAATATTAACCATAAGTATGTGGCTAAATTAATAAGAAAATTTGAAGCAACTAGATCTGTATCTAATATTCGCCGGAATCAGGAACACTAAACCATTTACAGTTTTACATTCACATTAAAATTTAAACAAAAATTAGTTACTTAGCTACAATGTGTCAAAAAGTCAATGTGGTAATA
This sequence comes from Kuschelorhynchus macadamiae, assembly GCA_030620095.1. Taxonomy (NCBI): domain Eukaryota; kingdom Metazoa; phylum Arthropoda; class Insecta; order Coleoptera; family Curculionidae; genus Kuschelorhynchus; species Kuschelorhynchus macadamiae. The sequence continues at coordinate 823,025 of JAUTXW010005489.1, forward strand.
AATGTTGAAAGTGGTGTCCGTTTACCTCCATGCAATAATAAATATTTTGCTCAAATCTATTCCTAACATTTTCACACATTTCTGGAGTTATTTGTCTGCATTCCGCCGTGATCCGCTCCCGAAGATCTTGGATGGAGTCTGGCTTCGTACTAAAAACCTTACTTTTTATATGTCCCCAAAGAAAGTAATCTAAAGGACTCAAGTCCGGAGACCTTGGTGGCCACTCAATGGGGCCGCGCCGTCCGATCCACTGATTTGGGAAATGGGTGTCCAAAAACTGTCGTACTGGAGCTACATAGTGCGGTGGTGCACCATCTTGTTGGAAATGAAGAAAATTTTCATTATAATTAACCTCATTTTCTATTATTTCGGTTATTCGTGGCTCTATTGTATTTTCCAACATGTCCAAGTACAACTCCCCCGTCAAGTTTCCAGGAATAAAGAAAGGTCCTACAATATGATTTCCGAAAATGCCGGCCCAGACATTAATTTTTTGTGGGTATTGCGAATGTACCTCTCGAAACAAATGTGGATTCGAGTCGCTCCAATATCGACAATTATGTCTATTTACAGCACCATGTAAATAGAAGGTACATTCATCCGAAAAACAAATGTTAAATAACAAATTTGGGTTATTGTTCAAACGTTGTGTCATTAATTCGCAAAACTCCAACCTTCTATCATAATCGTCTTCATTAAGCTCATGGACAAGTTTAGTTTTGTACGGGTGAAATTTATAGGATTTCAAAATTCTTTGCACTGTTGAGCGTGTAAATCCTGAAGAAGTAGCCAGACCACGAGTACTTTGGGTGTTGTCAAGAGCCACGTGTCCCAAAACTGCTATTTCTCTGGCTTCATTTCTACTTGGACGATTTTCCTGATTCCGGCGAATATTAGATACAGATCCAGTTGCTTCAAATTTTCTTATTAATTTAGCCACATACTTATGGTTAATATTTTTGTCTGGATGTAACGCATTAAACAACCGGGCGGTAGCTCTTGCAATGCTTCCGTTTTGATAATACAGTTTCGTTATTTCGACCCTTTCTTGAATTGAATAAATCATTGCAAAATATTATAATAGAACTAGGCAACTTAACGATTTCAAATCAAAGATAAAGTTGTTCTATGATTTACGATGACATTGACGGATGCTAAATTTCTTGCTGGTATCGGTGATTATTATTTTTTTCCGTATTATCAGTACTAAATTAAATGAGGCGAATTTTATAAAAAAAATTAAAAAAACTTCAAAATGGTTGAAGGTAGGTATAAACTCTATTATACAAAAGTTACAAAAACTTCCTGGAGAATCCAAAAATAGAAAAAAAATTGGGGGTTTCCATTTAAAAATGTCAAGTGTAATGCGATATCTTATTTTTGGAACACCCTGTATTATACAATCATACATGAAAAGACGTCCCCCTAAAAATCAAAATTGACGTGTCCAAGCGTTTTTCCCAAAATATACCAGGAAAGTCATAAATAAGGGTGGGACCTTTTCGTTGGGCCACCCTGTATATATATATATATATATATATATATATTTTCTTTTATTTTTCTGTAAGACCCTAATTACAATAATGTTAACCGACCAAATGTTCGCGCATATTGTCTAAAAATTCTGGTGATCCCGTATATTTTGATTTGAAATCTGTTCACCCGTTTTTTGTAATAATAATATAAAAAAAATACAGGTATAAGGGCAATAAAGGCATCGAGTTTTATAAATAAATTTACATTTTTTTAAATACCCTTTTCAAACTAAAGCATTGAGGTGTATAATATACATACAACTCCTTTTGCTAAAAAGTATCTCTTTTGGTATCCCGTTATATAATTTTATTTATACAGGGTGACCATGAAAATGTACATCATTATAATTTTTAACCGACTTCGAAAAAGGGTCGACGGTTGACCTTGTGTATTTTTTTCACGTTTGTACATCGATTACTCCGCGATGGTTTGACCGATTTGGATGACATTTTTAGGGGACATTCAGGATATCATAGCAAGCATATTAAAAAATGTTAATAATGGCGGCCATTTTCTTGTTTCTTTTATGTTTTTACATGGATTATTCCGCGATGGTTTGACCAATTTGAATAAAATTTTCAGGGGACATTCAGGATATTGCTGGAGTAGTTTCACAGCAAGCATATTAAAAAAATGTTAAAAATGGCGGAATAGCAGCCATTTTGTTGTTTTTTTTTTGTTGATACATGGATTACGCCGCGATGATTTAACCAATTTAGGTACATTTTCAGGGGATATTCTGGATATTGCCGGAGTGGTTCCATAGCGAAAATATTGAAAAATGTCAAAAATGGCGAAATAATTCCATATTGTTTTTGTTTGCGCCAAGATATATTGTAAGAAGTTTTTTAATAATCTACTCTCTAGTCTCATTATATCAGGAAAAAAATATTATTCAGTGGACCATTTGTTAAACCTGATTTTTACAATAAAGCTCGTATAGATAGAGTAAATAGGATAATCCAAATTCTTTAACTGATGATAATTTTCAGAAAACGTTCTACTTTATAGTATTCAAAATCATATTTAAAATGGCTGTGGTCAAAGCTTGGGAAAACATGTTTTTTAATTATTTTAAATGGCAAAATAGGGTAACTTTGACGCGCTTCAGCAGTTAAACCGCTACTATGTTTTTTAAGCAAAAATTATTCTGAAGGTTTATATTTAGGAAATGCTTTAGTGTTTAAAACGCGTAAATAATATAACACGAATACACCATTAACTACAAAACAGTCACAGCACGGTGTGACGTCATAGCCAATTTGTATTTGTTATTGCATTTAATCTAGTTTCCAGATAGAAAAAAAATTGTTTTTGTATTAGATGTTTTTCTTAGTCCTATTTATTGAAATACGCGCGTTTTGGCGAATTGGTATACGAATAAGTTACCAATTCATAGTCTAAGCAAAATTCGGAATTGATTTTATGAAAAGGATCATAAAAAATGGATATGTACAGCCGGTTTACACCGTCTAAAAATTGCAGCCTCAAAATATTAAATTGTTAATTTTAACATGTAACTTATCCCGAGAATTTATCTCAAAAATTTAGAAATGTCAATATGAAGTGTAATTCGTTTATTTTCTTCATTGTTTCAAAAAATATTTTAATGTGGAAACAAAGAAAATACACTCATGCAGTTGTTTTTTCAAAATTTCGGTAATTTTTATTCACTTATGCTAATTTAGCTGAAAAAATCGGTAAATTTCTTTTACCCAGAAATTCCCTCGTTATGAATCCTCCTTTTATTAGGAATAGTTTTCTTAGTGATATGTTTTGTAACGTTTCACTAGACCCCCTTCTTGTTCCGACATATTGGATTTTTACCAAAATATTACCAGGTCATCCCCATATGGCCCTTAATTTTTTACTAAAATTTGAAGTCAATTTGGTAAGGCCGCGAACTGACAGACAGACCGACGGAATTAATAAAACATATTTTTTGTCATTTAGGGACGTTAAAACGTTAAGGTATGTAAACTTTGAAAGCGTGATTTTTTCACGATTACAAACATTTTATTTGGCTGGATATTTAATTGTTTTTCATATAACATTGCTTATATCTCCAAATATAGCCAAGATATTAGCAGTATTTACTATTGAAGAGAACCAGTCAGAGCTTGTAAGTTTTAAAACTATTTTGTTGAGTAGTTAGCTCTAATTTTAATTTCTTTTCAAGCCGTCTATCTAATATTTTTAAAAGTCACATGAAAAAAAATAATTAATCTGAACATGGTATGTCAAATCTAATTTTCTTTTTTTCTTTGGAAAGGTATGACTTCTGTTTTGAAATCTAAATTTATTAAAGAATATTAAGTACCTAATTAAGTCATATTTAAATAACTTTCACTAGCATCTATCACTATCACATTATTAGGTGGGGCCCTATTTAGTTTTGATGTTAACGAAAACAAACTACTTGCTGAGTCAAGGACAAAGTTCTAACGTAGGCCGGTCAGTTTTTCATCAGAGGTCACATTGTAACCACATCAAAATGCTTTCAAATATTACATCATATCTACAGGTAGTAGTGAGTATTCGCATGATGGTAACTGGACTCTCATTACATTTATTTATTAAGTGTCTATAAAATTAAAACCATGTAATATAATGTAACAAGGATATAATATTTACATCAGCTATATTTATAAAAATATCTGAAGGAGTGCGGTGTGTGGTGTTATTTGCTGTAACAGCAATATTAGTGTCACCTGTGGTCGATGCATTGTCTTCATTAGTAAATTCTTGTTTAATTGGAAATTTTAAATTATATTAGCTTAGATGCTATTTCTTTATTTACAAAAATTCCATTAAATTTAGTTAAAACTTTTATAATTAAAAGATAAAACGCCATTCAAAATAACTAAATAACATTTTTAAAATAAATATTTTTATCTTGAAAATTATTTCTATAAACAAATACTTGCACAACATTAATTAATGGATGATTTACCTTAAGTTTTTTATGATAACTATAATCACAATTTAAAATTTGCAATTGTAAAAGAAGATGTCTCTAACCTACTTTATCAATTATAAATATGTTGGGAATATTTATTGCGTCCAGAATAAAAATAAAAGGAAAATATCAAAACAATCAAATTATTTTTGGTATACATGGCTCAAAATTATCAATTTTTTGTTTCTAGGTTACATGTCAAACAAATTAACATTTAAAATTTTGAAATCAATTCTTTTTTATTAGAAATGCTTTTCTCTGATTATCGGCGCACTGATGAGCCCTCACAGATCGGAAGCGCTTGTACAGGGTGGTCTAATAATAAAGGATGCCGGCTGTAGCTCGGGAACCGTTAATGAGAGAACCTAGAACATTTTAGGATTAATTGAAATGAGAGATAAATAATTTCCACTTTGTCACTGTCACTTTTTCTCCTCTACATAACGGCAAGGTTAATTTTCCAATCCGACGTTTCGGATTCGAGAGATCATCATCAACTTTCTTAATTTAAATGCGGACCGGGATTTTTATTTCACTCTTCAATAAAATATAAAAGCTTATCATTTGATCTTGTTGAGAAAATCAGCATTATTTGGACAATTTCGAAACAATGCCATTTAGTAACCATTAATAAAGGCATTACAATACAGTTTATGGCTCCAGAGGTAGACAAAAAAACGCACTTTTTTTCGACACCAAGTTGAATAAAATCGGTTGATCCCAAACAGAGATATATACATTTGAAAACAAAAATGTCTGACCTTCCCCCACCATTTTATTTTTGGAAATAGACAAAAATGGTCTGAAGCAAAAAAGTGCGTAATTGGTGGATGAATATAAAGCCTATATTTTTAACATACCTCAATTATGGGAATTTAAAAGAAAATTGGCATTTACACTCTTGTTCGATTTACCTATAAATATATTTTCTTAAGTTCTGTCATTAACGGTTCCCGAGCTACAGCCGACGTCTTCTATTATTGGACCACCCTGTACAACTGTCCTGTGTCAATAAAAACTTAAGGTGCATTTGTCAAGAATTTAATAAAAGTTGATTTGATATAAAGTAGATTACTTTCTTATTATTTTAAATTTATGTTTTGATATGTTCTTGGCTTAGGTAGATTGCTGAATGTAAGGGTTAGCGTCCCAAAAAAACAAATCCTAGGGAATATCGATTAATTACGTTAAGCGCAATAAAACAACCATTGTCCACCTGCAGATTTTGCTCAAGATTTTCTTAACGCAACAGGAACCGTTCTATCTATTGATACTATAAGAAGAAGGTTAGGTGATAAATTTAAAATCAAGGCGTCTTTTGAGCCGAGTTCCATTTACTCCACTGCACATGCAGAAACGGTTGAAAAGGGGGGCACACATTCATTGGAGGAACATCCTTTTCATTGATAAATCTAGGTATGTGAGATCGGATAATCGTAGAACATGTCAGTGGCGGCTCGTGAGTATATTGAAGGGTGAGTCTACATGAGGTTAATTTTGTTTAAATGTGAATAAATTTCCACGTCACCCATGAGGTATTATTCTGCGACGCGTTGACCTTTTTTTTTTAATGCAGGTCATCGCTAATAGCCCTACTAAACCATTAAAAACTAAAAAAATAAACTCTAAAAAAAGTAAATAAAAAGTAAACAAAACAAGTAAAATATGTACACCTATCACTAAAATATAGCGGTGATTGCCATAATAAAAACATAATTTAGTTTATTAAAACTTAAAATAAATAGTTGTATGAAATAAGATAAAAAAAACTACTTTTTGTACATTAAATCTATACGTCTGTCTTTTAAGGTTGCAAATTTATCTATAATTTGGTCGTAAAAGTTTTGGTCTTCACTAAGTTCTGACAGTAATTCCTGCTCTATTGACATTATTGCTAAACCCGAAAGCCGTTCTTGTGTCACTGTGTTTCTTAGGTAGGTTTTGGTCCGTTTAAGACATGAAAAATTTCGTTCGGCTGATACACTTGTTGCGGGAATAGTTAAAACTAAATTAAAAAGCTTATACGCTTCCGCAAAAACTGCTTTAAAATCTTTAAATAACAAAGCTAGACTTTTTTCGACATCTAAATTTGAAAATTGTTCATCCCTATACAATACAGATTTAATCTATCTCTGTCAAAAATGTTTGGATAATTTTTTAATAAATTATTTAATAAGTCGTCTGGAAAGCATTTAACATATTCCGAATATTTTGTGCAATCGACTAAAGCAAAGAAATTTAAATTATTTAAATTTTCAAACCGCGTCCCTAATTGAAGAATTATACAATCTATTATTTCGAAATATAATATTTTATATTTAGTAAAAATATCAAAGTCGTAGAACATTGCCCTCAACGTGTGTTAGTTGGCAGAATAGTGGTTTTTTTAGCAATATTGAAAAGTTCTTTGAAATGGTCCTCGTTTCTAAATTCAATAATTCGTTGCTTGGCAAGGTTTATTTGCGAAATGCAGTAATTTATATCTAAATGCTTTAACTGTAATATTTGAAACAGTACATCAGTGCAACTAAAAATTTGTTTATAAATATGCGTTAAAAGGCAAAATTCGAAATCATTAAAATGCTTTAGAAATCCTTTTGCACCATTAATAGATTCTGTTCCAGAACTTAAGTCATTAATAATAGTTTCAAATACTATAATTAAATTGTCCCATTCATTAGCCACTAAGTTTAAAATTTTAGACCGTGTATACCATCGCGTTTCTACAGCTCGCGGAATTCTTTTACCTACTATCTGATTAAGCACAAAAGACCGTTTTGGTGATTGGTGGAAATAATTTGGTATTCCTAATAAAGTGGCAAAAAATATACGACTTTGGGTAATCAGTTTTGTTCCCTGTTGTAAAACTAGATTTAATCTGTGGGCGCAACAATGAGTAAACATAGCTAAAGGAGCAATAGATCTAACTTTTGTTTGAAGCCCATTTATTTCACCTGCCATATATTTTGTATTAAGTGAAAAAGGTTCTCTGCTGTTCTATTATCGCTAACGTCAAAAAATCCTAAAAATCTTTCTTTTAAAGATCCGTTGGTCACATACCTAACTGTTATCGAACACTGTGATTTTTCTGTTATATCAGTACTATCATCCGCAATTACGCCAAAAAAACAACAATCGGTGTCATTGATTTCTTTTTTTTATATATTCTTGAATATAGTCATGTATGCAACCAATTAGTTCATTTTGTATAGTCTTAGATTGTCCCGTAAAAATATTATTAAATTTAGCACAATGTTCAGTAAGTTCGGCATTTCTTTTTATTAAGCATGCAAATATTTCCTTAAAATTGCCACGGTTAAAAGAATCTGTTGTTTCATTATGACCTCGAAATGCCAAGTCCTGTTTACCCAAAGTAATAGTAAATAATTTAATAATAAACGGTTTTTTCGAACATTTTCATTATAAACAATTTTATTAAGACTTGCATTTTCTTGTAGTGCATCCGCAATAGTCGCCCTATTTTGCTCCAGTCTTGTAAGTGCTATCGAATTTTTAATATGCTCTCTTGAACTTTCATGCGATTTTACTGCTCGTGAAAAATTTTTTAAATCCGAATATTCGCCCCCTGAACTCCAATTATTTTTGACGCAACCTAATAAAATACAAGGCCAACAATATAAGCTTTCTTTATAAATACTTCCGCATAGCCACCTATAAGTTTCGTACCAAGATATTTGAAAAGTTCTTGAATATTTTTTACCTTGCCTCTTATCGTTAAATATTGCTAAAATTTTCGGCGTCGGACGGCTACCTAATATCTGTTTCTTTTCAGTTTCGCTTCTTCTTAAAAAAGGCGTTTCAATTAATGAAGCAATAATGTCGTGAATAGAATTCATTTCAAAAGCAAAAAGCAAATACAAAAAATGGAACGGTCCAACTTACCAAATCAAAACAAAACAAAAACTTACTCACGCGTATTTATTCACCTTAAAAGACAGAACGCCCTCAATCAGCGATTATCGCAATCTATTTCCTATTTCTTTCTCAGCCGCACGCACCACGTAAAAAGAAGCCGTTGGAATATTTCGCTAGTCATGTGATTTAAATAACTAATAAAAACATATCCAAGCTACAGATTTATCGCCTCAAGAATGCAATAGAAAACGCGTACATCGGCAATCGCCATCCCGCTCTGTCGTAATCAGATGACTCGCCGGCATCGGCACCGGCCGTTGATAAATAGGTCAGAAGTCGAAACTTTCCAAGCTAAAATTATTTCGCCTCATTCGAGAGCACTTTCTTTAGGAATGGGTTTGCACGGATTGCACGGTCGGTTTTTTGATGTGGTCAGAATTTATTTTCTAAAATATTTATTATGGGGTTATATTTTGTTTTTTTTTTAATGTTATTATGTTGTAAAACTGTTAAAAAGTATATTTCTATTTGGTAATAGATAAAAAGTTATATAAAAAAATTCTCTTTTCCTTTATTTTGGGGGTGAGGCGCGGCCTCAGAGGCCTACCCTGACGAACCGCCACTGGAACGTGTGTGGATTTTGCCAGGGGTACCACGTAATAGACTTACAATACAAAAAGTTTATCCCTACCGTGGAGGATGAATAATGGTTTGGAGAGCCATATGTTTTAACGTCCGCACCAATCTTTATGTATAAACAACGTCTTGCCGAATTTTCAGGCTGCTATAGGGAATTGGCTTTTTTGATTCTAGATGACAATGTCAGACCTCATAGGGCTGCTATTGTATTGAATCGTCTAGAAGAAAATGGCATATCCCACCTCAGATTGCTACCTCTATCGCCAGACTAAATTATTAATCATATTCTGTTGTCAGTGGCGCAACCAGGGTGGGGGTATGGGGCTGCAGCCCCCCCAGGACAAAACTTTTATCCATATAATGGCAAGGCATAATAGATTTTTAGGTATTAAATTGTCATTTTTAGTCATCAGAAATTATGAGCCCCCCCCAGCTGAAAACCTGCTTGTGCTACTGGCTGTCCCACAGCATATGATTAATAATTTAATTCACAGCATGCCAAGAAGATGTCAAGTCGTAATTAAGGTTCGTTGCGGTTTTACCACTTATTAATTATGGAATGACTTATTTTTCTGCGCTTTCAATTTTTTTTTGTTTTTTTACCCTTGTATACAGTAAATTAATTTTTTGTTATTTTAAGTTTATGTTCTCTTGGCTTAAAAAAATACACTTTTGAATAATCGAGTAGCATTTTGTTAGAAATTAAAATCGAATATGGGTTTCTATTCTGCATTAAAGGACGATGATATAGGCAATCTAAAACTCAAAGAAACTTGCCTCCACAGTTCCCGTTATAAATGGTAGAGCTCTATATTTTTTTAAGTTTTTACAACACGCTCTTTCACACTCTGTATAATTGGCACATGCTCATCCAAAGACGTTTTTAATCATATTATAAAGTCGAAACCCTCCCTTTCTGGCGGTGTCTCGCTATTACCCGGTATATTAAATATTTTAAAAAATTACCTATGACGAGTCAAAAATAAGTTACGAATTTTAATATCCCTAACTTTAAGGATCAGTTTAGTTTATGCGGGTCACAAGTTTAATTTTCAAGTAATTGTAAAACATTCTTCGTAGACAATAATACCATTAAAGGACAGAAATTAAAACAGAACCTTTGGCTAGGATTAAAAAAACAGATTTCGAAAATTTAAGTTCAATTTATTCATATATTTTATTTTAAATCAAACAAAATTTTTCATTGACAATAATACTTTGAATAATAAAGATATTAACAACCGTAATAATTAATTCTATCAATGACTGTTTACAAGGTTTGCGTTCCTATACTACCATTTTTATGACATAATTTTTTAAATTTGAACATATTTATAACTTTTAAATTTGGAACTCTCAATTTTATTTACCATACTTGAATAGTAAAAAACAAATTATTTATTGTCATTTGACATTTTACATAAAAATTTTGATAAAAAGTTGTTCAAGAAACAAGTATTTCCCATGGTTCATTTCATACAGCATTGGAAAAAAACATAAATATAAAACACTTAAACTAAACGAGGAGCAGTACCAGAAATTTTTACGATGGACATCGTACTCCGCGAAAATAATGAAATCAATAAAATTGCATAATATGTCAACAATCTACTAATAAATATTTCAGCGAGGATAATGTAGCACCACAAAATGCTGTGCTAGCTAGGAGTTGCCTTGATGTCAAATATCCCGGTTATGGAATAGGAAAAGGAGAAAAAATTGCTGACCAACGAACAGTCCAGACTTGGCATTAATCGACATTTAGGATTTATTAAAAAATTGTCTATTAAATTTTTTATGACTTTTTTTTGAAAAATTTCGGTGTCTCTCCAGAATGGATGTCTAACCATTCTAGTTGAGGTACAGTCCTGTGTGAGTAGGTTTGCGGTAAACAGAGATATTAATAACGTTATCACTTATTTTAACGAGAAGAAGGGTTAACATGTACCGGGTGGTACAGAACAGGGTACACGCTGTAGTTTATTGCATTTTTAGATTTCATTTTGAAATTTGACTCGTTTGATTATTAAGACACATATGTTGACAGATGGGTAGATTCTAATTTACCTCCGATTTAAACGAAATTGACCTGAACATTCATATATTAAATTTCCCTTTCCATTAATGATTCACAAGTAATATTTAGTTGTCGAAATAGCGGTACTAAAAATGTGTTTCATTTGCCATATTACTTGCAAAAGACGTTGTTAAACAAAACTTTTGAGGCGATTTAATCAAAATAAAACTTTTTGGGTCAGAAAAAGCAAGAGAGCTTTTTAATAGATTTTTCAAATTATTGAGCCTATTCGAAAAAATAGTCGACTTTTATTATAATTTTCCTGCAAATTTTAAATTTAATTACGTTTGCAACAATATGACTCAAGTTATCCAAGGAAAACTTGAGCAGACTTTGTAAATTCAGAATGCTTTTAAGACAAGAGTCACACTGGATTGTCTTCAAATATGACCGATCGCTTATATCCAAGTGCTGTCGACTTATAATTTATCTTTTTTTTAAAGTAAGATCTATTAGATCCAGTGCGACTGTTGTCTTAAAAGCATGCTGAATTTATAAAGCCTGCTTAACTTTAAACTGGAATATTGAAATACTGTTGTTAATTTGAACCGAAAGTGAATTAGAATCTGTTCATCTCTGAAATTATGCCTCTAAATGAGTCACCAAACGTAGCCAAATTTCATCACGACATCTAAAAAGGCAAAAAAATAGAGCGTCTACCCTAAGCCTTTGTCCAATATCATGAAAGTATTGTCGACATATCGAAGCCAAACATGGGTTTTATTTTTGCTTTTTCAAGTGCGTAGGTTACGAACTATTCCATAATTACATTAGCTATCACAAAATTTTACACAAATTAAAGTTTGTTAAAGTGATTTTACAAGAAATTATTTTCATCAAGACTAAAATTTTCTTAAAAATTAAATTTTTGGTTTATTTGTCCTATTATTGATATGTGAAATATGCGTTTTATCAAACCTAAAACTTTCCTGTATATGTATATACGTCACTGTTTTCTCAAATTGAGGTTTATATGGAAAAAATATAATAAGCTTAACGTGTTTTGTCGTTTTTTGAAAAAATTAAATATTTCTGAAATAAAGAACTAATTTCGCCTTTAAAAAACTATTTTACCCCCTTTGTAGTCGAAAAAAATATACTCGTACGCTATGCAAAAATCAAAACAAATTTGGTATTCCCCAGGGTTTCAAAAAATTTAAAATTTTTATTTTGTACTTAGAAAGCTGTTCCCTAAAAACCTGTATAAAAAATGCTTTTATATGCAAAAAAAATCCCCGTTTTATTTTTTAAGAAAGCATTATGAAAACAAAAAATATTTGTATTTTTGAAGGACTCTTTTAGTCTCTAGAGCTACCCTGCATAGTAGAAAAAAATGTTTTTTATCCAAAGAGATAAAAAAAATTTGACGTGCTTCACTTTTTTTTTAAATAGCCAATAGTGCCAAAAATAGCAAACATATTTTTTTCCACTGAAAAAGGTTTGAGCTATTTTTACTTTCAGTTTGAATTCATGGGGGGGGATATACCCCTTAATTCTTCATTGGTACATTTCCAAATTTTTTGTTAAATCATAGTGGTGTAGTCAGAAAAAATATATATGTTAATTTTTGGTGTCGAGGAATTCTTAAGAGAAGGCCCTGCACTCTTTATTACCCTATTATCAAAACGCATTAAATGTTTTATCTGTCAAAGGAGATATATTATTCTAACACGCCATCTAACGTTTAATTACCACTTATAGAATGTAATCTGACTGAATGGAACCGTTTGGGAGAAATAAAACAAAAATTAATAATTTTAAATATATTTTTAATGCCCTGTATTTTAAAAATGAAAAGTTTGCGGACCTTTATTAATATAACGTTTTTTAGAATTTTCATGAGTGGAATGATGTGACAGACATCGATTAATTAACACCCTGTATATTCGTTAATTCATCTAATGGTGTAAAGATGGCACCACCTACTGTATTTTCCTTATAGATAGTTGTGGCACCAAACCACCTACAGAAAATTCTAAAATATCTGCCTTCTTTGTCTAGGGGAGCATAGTGTTCAATGATCGTTTAGTGAGGACACTTTTGCTGACACCTAATATTGTAAAAAAGCGACCGCACCCGTAGCGCAAAACGCACATGCGAGTGCAATTTTTGGAAGCGCCCCCATTACTTCTTGGGGGCCATTCATTAAATAAAAAGATACATACATACAGAAGAAATTGTTATTTGATGTAGGGATTAGGGAAGAGAGATCTAAAAAATAATAAAAGCATAGTATACGAGCCCAGTCGCATATGTATTGGACCAAGGGCGTATTTAAAATAATTTTATTTTTGTCACCTAGTATTTACTAACATAACTTCAACAAATGCAACTACATTTATTTGATAGTATGTGGCATTAACAATTAATTAACAATATCGCATATCTATATCACTAACAATATTAAAGATTAGAAACATATATTTTTCTTAGGCTTGGAGCATATTAATTGGGCCATATACGCATGCACTCAGATAAAACCGCGTGATTACTTAGTGTCATCTGATACAAAATTTATTAAGGTAAATATCTAAATGAGTGGGCCTTAAAATAGTTGAAAACAAAGATGGCATTAATATTTGAGTCTTTGAAACTATTTAGTTGTCAAAATGGTTCGCGGAAAAGCACTCTCGTATGATATGCGAAATTCCATTATTAGTGCCCACAAAAATGGTCTCTCTGGACACAGTATTGCAAAAAATCTAAACATTCCTCAAGGGACAATAAGAAATATTATTTCCCAATTCAAAAAAAGCGGAAATGTTCAGTTAAAAGCGAAGTTTGTCCGTCCTTCGAAAATTACAGAAAGAGATAAGCGGGCTCTCCGTACACTAATTAAACACGATCGTCGAGCTTCATCACGGGAGTTAGCTGTAAAATGGGCAGATGTAATTGGTAAACGCATCTCAAAAGACAACTGCTTGAGAAATACGAAGAAAATGGGATAGCGCTTCTACAAAGTAAGTTTATAGCAAAATACAACAAAAACAAATTTAAATGTTTTCATTTTAGGGCAAGTAAAAACCGCTTTTGTCGCAAAAACAAAAAAGAAATCGACTTTTGTGGGCAATGGAGCATAAAAGCTGGTGACAACGTCGGTGGGATTCCGTTATATGGAGCGATGAGTCTAAATTTGTAGTATGTGTTGGTGATTCACGAAGTCGAATTATCCGAACGCCAGATTGCCTCAAGAGAAAAATTAAATTTCCAGCCTCTATCAAGGTATGGTCTTAGATCTTAAATCTTAGGTCTGTCTTCACAGGGGGTTGGTCGTCTTCTTTTTATTATGATCAATGCTGCAAAGTATAAGTCAATTTCACAAGAAGAATTAATTACTTCTATTGATGAGATTCAGTTGCTAGAGTGAGGATTCATATTCCAGCAAGACGGCGCAGCATGCTATACCGCCAAAACGATAACATTCTGGCTGCAAGAACTGAATATTCCTGTTTTAAAATGGCCATCTAGTAGCCCCGATTTATCGCCTATCGAAACGTTATGGCATCAAATGAAAAAAACTCTACGAACCAGTCCCGTCCACACCATTCCCGAATTAAAGGACAAAATTCAGGAAATCTGGAATAACTTCCAACCAAAATATTGTAAAACATTAGTAGATACCATGCAAGCAAGACTGGATGCAGTTATAAAACAAAAAGGTACTAAGTGGTAACAGTGATAAATTATTAAAATTTTTATGATCCAATTGATATAAGACAAGCCTAACAAAAATATTTTTTTCTCATCATTATTATTGTTAGTGATATAGATAAGGAATATTGTTGATTAATTGTTAATACCACATACTATCAAATAAACGTAGTTGTATGTGTTGAATTTATGTTATGTACAGTAAATACTAGGTAACAAAAGTAAATTCTCTTACGTATTCCTTTGGTCCAACACATATGCGCCTGGGCTCGTATAACTTACCTTAAAAGCTATAAAATTTTAGAAACAAATGGTGAAATTTAAAAAGTAAATGCAAATTAAAAAAAAATCAATAAATGCATTGTTAGTTTGGTTTTATATACATACAAAGTGTATACAACATTACTTAACCAATGAAAATTTTTTTATTTATTATCAACTTTTGCAAAAAAAGTTATTCTTCGTAAATAGTGTTTGCTTATTTTAAAGATAAGATTTTAAATGTGTGATTTAATGTGGTCAGAACCGTTGTCACCACTCACAAAGGGAATATTTCGAAAAATTTAAATTAAAAATTTTGAGATAGCTAGATGAAGAGCCTGCAGAAACAAGCAGTTAATAAAATATAAATAAAAAAAGTTTTGTTCAAGTATAATAATAGCGTATGGACTTTGGAAGATTATTTGTAAATTAAATGACAAACTACAATTATTTTTTGATTTTCCTTTATATGAAACTTGAAGTGGAAAACTACTTACAATAATGAAAATTAAACTAAAATACTACTTCTATTAATTTTTAAAAATAATAATAGTGTTTTTTATTGGCAGGCCTCCCTAAAAAAAATTTCAAAAGTCCTGAACTGCTACATTTTCCTCCACTGTAAGTGGAGAAATGTGGCAATAGCTCCTCTACAGACCTTCTCTGCACCTTTGCTGTTTTTCTACCTGAACAAAAACTACCTAATATTAGAAATATTAGCTTTCTCTTGCATTCACGGTTTGATTGTGTAACCACCTAAGTCCTGTATTAAAGCTGTTTCTGCAATCAAAAAATCTCGGAGGGTGATTTTTTCACGATTACAATATTTCCCTTTTACGAGGAGAGTAAAAAACAATTGAAAATATTTAATCAAAAAATTACTTGTCCAATTAAGTTAAAATTTTATACAAAAATCAAGGCAAAACAAAATGGTTGCCTAATTAAATGTTTAAAAAGTTGGTAAAATTCAATTTCCTAGAATAAAATATTCTTTTTATAGAGGAAAATAATAAATGTCACACTTATTTTTTTATAGATCATGTAAATAAAATTGAAATAAATAAATATATATATATATATATATATATATATATATATATATATATATATATACATATCCTTATTCGGCAATAATTTTATAGATATTGTATAAATTGTAAATTGTATTCGTAATTTCCTATAAGGTTTGGGGTACTTAGGTACAAAAATAGGTAAAGCCCTTTTATAAGCACTTTCAGGGTAATAAAAAAAATTGACACATATTGATATTTGTATAGAATCTTAATGTATTGCCAAAATAACCGTATGTATATATAGACTGTGTTATATGTGTGTGGTGGAATCCATTACGAAGAAAGTTCTAGGTGAAACCCAACTTAGGGATTTTTACTTTCCTCGTAAAAGTTGACTATTATAGATGCCGGAAATAATGTTTCCTCGATTCTGTCGGTTTGACTGTCTGTCTGTTCGCGATATAGCCACTTACCTACCCGTTTGACTGCGAAATTTAGCTAAAAATTAAGGGTCGCATAGAGATGACCTGGTAGTATTTTGGTAAAAATCTAATATAGGGAAATGACGGCCTAGTGAAATGTTAAAAAAATATATTACTAAAAAACTACTTATCCAGTTTATCTCAAATTCGGCATAAAAATCAAGTATTATGCATAAATCAATTGGTACCAATCCAAGATAGCGAAACAAAATGGCGGCTTAATAAAGCATTTAAAAATTCGGCCCGAAAAAACTACTGAATATATTGATTTCAAATTTAGGGCAAAATCAAGTATGGCATGAATCCATCATAGTTTGATTTCTACTATGTATGTATTACTAAATGTGCGGAATTAAGTTGGGTCTTGCTTCACTATTCCTAATAAAAGGAAAAATTCACAACGAGGTAAGTTCCGGGTAAAGGAATGACACTATATGTGCAGTGTAAATATTTTCAAAGAGGGCTGTGATTTCATATTTATATTTATAACACGATTTTACACGAACCCTACCAACTTTCCAAAGCAAGCAAGCCTCTTCCAAAGAATAAGTGTTTATTGTAAACTCATAAATTAAATAATTTAGTCTAACCGTGACCTTTTTCTGACGTCATTTGTATAATTGGACGAATTTTGTAGAAACAGGAATTGCCAGAAAACAACAATGCGAGGGTGTAAATTTAAATTGTAATAAAAAATGAAGTTACGTCATTTATAAATGGACGATTTTTCGACGGGTAATTATCAAGTAATGTAAAAATAATGCCAGACGTTTTCGTTAGAATACAAGGCGAGCCAGACGTGATCAACATTTCATCTTTTTATCTATTATTTACGTCAAACATAAATGCTGTTTTATGGTTTAAGCTTTATGGACCTCCTCAACACGAATTAAATGCTTTCACCAGTTGAAAATCGTGGCACAGAACTTTTGCCAAGATGGTCGTTATAAGCGTAGGTAGCTGTATACGATTAAAACACGCATTTAATATTGAAATTTTTTTTTGACGAAACAAACCCACCCCACTTATGACTGCACGCTGATTGACCCATGTATATAGGGTTCAAAGGTAATAGGTTTCTTATTTATATTTAAAACATATTAATAGAAATTTAAAATTTCATCACCACCATACCCAAAATGGTATTCAAAAAGAGAAATGTATGTATGACGTAAATAATAGGGGAAAAAATATAACCCTGGATCACGACATGTTTCAACTTAATTGGCATTTTTATTTCTTGTTGTTATGTTAACTAACAATTATCCTTCCAAAAAGCAGATGTAACTTCATATTTTTTTGCTATTTAAATATACATAATCGCGTTCATAATATACAATTCACGGGTCGTGAATGGAATGAGTGTTTTGGAAATATAGCCCCCCAAAACGGCCAAACGTAATTAAACTCTTGAGTTCGCATATCAGCAAGATTTGATTGGCATGACTTTTTTAGTTCTTTTAAAGAGAATTAAAAATATGTCGGTATATAATTTAATTTGAAATATGCAGAGTGTCTGTGGATAGAATTAGTAATAGGACCTTGGATATCTCGATAGGTATTATCGATAAAGAAATCCTTAATTAGCAGTGGCGGCTCTTCCACAGGGTAATTTGGTCAATGACGTCCCTCCTAATAGTTGTAATAAAACGCGAAACTTGGGAAAAGTTAAATACGCTACACCATTAGCCGCGCGCGGCGGTTCGGATGGTCTTGTTGCGTTCCTTAGGCATAATAAAATACGCTATGCTAAGCTAGGCTGGGCAGTCCGAATTGCCCTGATTACCTTAGAGCTTGACGAAAGTACCGGAAGATTTCGCAGCTACCGAGCGGCAGCCGAACGTGATAGCAAATGAAATATGAAATCGCGATTTGGGTCATCAGCTGGTCTCTTCTCATAATTCGATCGGTCGCGGCATCACGTCGGCATGCGGAAGTTCAATTGTTCAGAGGTCGCGCTGTCGATATTCTAACTCGATATTGTTTCGGACGTTTCTAATCGATGAAAATTGATTTATATACTGTTTTTGAATTATATATTTTTTATTTTTATGATCTATGTGTGGGTTGGAAATATACAGGAAATAAAATGTTGGTAGTGATAGCGCAAAAAAATAAACAACTAAAAAGTGCTTACGAACTTAATTTTGTAAAAATAACCAAATTCAAGGTGGTTCAAGGCTATGTTTGAGTTGTGAATGTAGATGAAATAAAACGTCGGTAGTGCAAAAAATTAAACAACTAAAGAGTGCTAATGAACTTAATTTTGTGAAAATAACCGAATTCAAGGTAAGTGGTCGCAATTTGCCAGAACTTAGTAGGTATACGACAAACAAGTAAAGACAAGAGGTTCATCGAAACCTTCGCAAAAGTATGTACGATTTAGCTAACTGGATATGTATTTCTGTTTGCATTAAATGTGAATATTTATATTTAACATGATTCCATAAACTTGTAGTAGTTGCCTTCTTTCCCAGGCCGAGATTTATTTTTTATTGCACTGTTTGCATATTGCATTGCTTCCATCGTTTTGATTAATCACAAAATATTTCCAGATTTTGCCCAGCATTTTAAATTAAAAATTTCCCATCAATCACTGTCGCAGCCCATATCTCTCAATTGTAAAATTAGAAATGCACATCTACTTTCATCCGTACTTCCCCAACGTACAGCGCGGCGTGACGCCAGCAGAAGTTGATAATCCTTTATCCTTGACATGCGTAATTTAAAAGTAACTTTGCCGGTCAGTGGCGCTGGATGGGATCAGGATGGCTTCCCGGTTTAAATCATACTTTTTTTGATTGTTTTTAATGCCGGATATTATTAGACCGGATATTCGGTTTGACAGAATAGTGAAAAGTACTATTCACGGCATCACTCCTTAAAGCCTGTCGTTAGTCAATATACAATACTGACCCTATATTAAGAGCAGGTATACAGGGTGTCCCGAAGTTAAGAGTCAATATTGTTACAGAGCAATCTATGTTATAAAAAAATATTAAAATGTCATGTAAACATATATCGAATCACTTCTTTTGATGCTTCAACCCGGGGAATGAGCCCTTTGAAGATGGTTTTCCCTAAATATTTTCGAAACTTATAAAGACAAGATAACTTTTACATATCAATACTCTAGAGGATCCCGATTGGGAGAGAGAGAGAGAGAGAGAGAAGGAAAAGTCGCCCAAACGTTTTTCTACAAAAGAAAGGTATTCTTGATTTAATTTCTGACAATACACCGTTTTCGAGAGAAATTGATTTGAAAATTGTCTTACATGTCATTCAACACACAATTTTATACACTTTTTAGTAATTTAATTATTTACTCAAGCTACCTTACTACATACCTTTAATTTCTAATGTAAAATAATTTTCAAATCAGTTTTTATCAAAAACCAGTACTTTTAATTTCTAGAAAACCATAGGTGAAGATGAAAAATTTGTAGTGACAGAGGAATTATTGGCCACTACAAGGGACCACTGCTGGAAAAGATATTTTTGACGAAGAGCAAAATACTTTTGAGCAATATGGTTTGCAGTGGTGTAAATTAGTTCACAGAGATAGTGCGCCTTTAATGGTCAGTTCACGAAAAGGTGATATCGGAATCCTGAAGGAAAGAGCAACCGCTATGAATGTAATTTAATAATTCTGCATTGCATTATTCACCAACAAAACTTAGTCCATTCGACTGAAGAACGTTATGGACGTGGTAGTAAGTACCTTCAATTTCATTAGATGGTCTTAACCATCGCCAACTTAAAGTATTTTTGAATGAACTCTCTTCAGAACACGATGATGTGACATACTATTGCAAAGTAAGATGGCTGAGAAAAGGAAAAATGCGAAAAAGATTGTATGTCCTTAAAAAAGAAATAGCTGATTTTATTGAAATGAAAGAAAAAACATTGCCGCAAATTTGTAATCCAACATGGCTTCGTGACTTGGCATTCCTGATAGACATCACAGGAAACTTAAATCACCTGAATTTGAAGCTTCAAAAGAAGGGGCAATTGGTAAATCAGCTGCGCAGCCATCTTAAAGTTTTTGAAAACAAAATTCGCTTGTGGGAAACACAAGAATATTTTCATTTTTTAACATTATCTAGTCGCGAAAACATTGAATACGGTCACTTTGCCTAAGAACTGAAACAACAGTCAGAGCAATTCACTGATCGGTTTTCCAATTTTAACAATATGGATAGCACTTTCAATATTTTTGCAAATCCTTGTATGTATAATGTGGAAGATGCTCCGCTTCACCTACAAATGGAGTTGATCGAGCTTCAAGAAGACTCATATTTAAAGTCTAAATTTGATGATGTGGAACTAAACGAATTTTAGAGTTTTCGCACGAAAAATAATTTGTATATTCGGTAGCACGTATAAATGTGAACAGCTTTATTCAATAATGAAAATTAATAAAAATAAGCAACGTACTCGGCTTACAGATGGCAATTTAGAACTCAAGTCTCTCATTAATTCATAATTAGTAAATAAAAATATGTGTGAATTTTCATCGCTTTTTTATTCACTACCTGAGGAAGTCCCGAAATTACGCCCTCAGCTAAGCCAAGGTTGCCTATACCTGGTTTATAGTGATCCAATGTCAATTTGTTGCAATTGAAAAATCGCCTACGTAAGGAAATAACAGCAATTCCAGTGCCACAGTGTGAACAAGTTTTTGCACATGCAAGGGTTTGCTTGAAAGAATGCTAGAGACGCTTTTCCGCACTAGAGCTGAAAGTATTTTTACCGGAACTGGACTGAAGATAGAAGAAAAGTTTTTCATTCGCTTCTTTCTGGCCAAATTTTTGTTCCATAATGCTGATTTATTGCACGACTGTCCCATAAACAAAGAATACAGCAATATTTTGTAAATCCCCCCTGAAGTCCCACTAAAATCGCTATAACTTTTTGGTCCCCACATATCTCCCATTTATACCTATTGTAGTTTATTTTATCCAAAATCGTGCGCATATTTTCATAATTTTCTTTCATTGCAACTGGTATAGAGGGTTTTAAATTTCCATTATGCAATAACACAGCTTTTAAGCTATATTTAGATGAGTCTGTGAATAAGCGCCACTCACGGGGAGAATGTTCAATATTAAGTTCCTGCTTAAACGGTTTATATCAGTACACGCGCACAAAGGATTTTCTATATTATAGAATTCAGAAATTCAGCATTTCTTTTTCTGAAATTCGTAATTTTTGTTTCTTTGGCCAATAGGTTCCATTCCTTAAGACAGGAACCCAGAAGTTCTGACTGGTGCTTGGATAACCCCAAATCACGTACTAAATAATTTAATAACAAACAATCAAATGTGGCTCGCCGGAACTGAGACCTGTGGTAAAAGTGGGATCGGTGCACTGTTCTTCTGAGCTGCCTAATGATGCGTTATCTTCATTATCTCCCAAATCAATAGCTTGCCAATTTAAAGGCGCAATCAGCACTGGCAAATTTGGATATTCTATATTGTGCTTTCCTTTTTTGGAATAACCTTCAGTCTTTGTCAGGCAAAAATAACAATGATAGGTGGGTTCTCGCCATACCATTGGAACTGCAAAAGGCATACTTTTTCTCTTTCACTTCATCCACTGCACCAATGATACAGTACGACTAACACAGCACACATGGGGAGCCCACCGCTTATATTGATCCCCAATTAACACACCAACATATTTAAAGTAGGCCTTTTTACATTTTCGGAAAATGGCCTGGCTTGTGATTTCACCAGAAATTCTCCACAAATATAACAAAATTTGTCAGGAGTAATTTTGTAACTTCGGCGCGTTTGACTCGACATTCTCGTCTTCACATACACTTGCTTATCCATACACAGAGAACCACTCAATTCGAAACTCAACAGAAGAGTCATGTTTAACGTTTATTTTATGTCTAATGTTGTAAACAACCCAGTCTAGGTAAATTTTCCGTTGTAAAATGGACCCATTTTAGCCACCCCACAATAAAATTGTTTACCTGCCAATATAAATGGTTCTAATTATGCAATTAAAAAATGGTTAGTATTAGGGCTTTCCGTATATTTTTATATTATTGGGAGGGTATTTTCATTGTGTAAATAACGAGCTGGCCTGTGTTAGAAAAATCTGTGTTAGTGTTATAGACGTCAAAGTTGTATTAGTGTTATAGATGTCAGTGTTATCAGTATAGACGTCAAAGTGAAAATGCAAAAGTTACTTGACTTTTAACCAAATTTTGAGTGAAAAATGGAGATCGAGAAGAAAATTTGAGAGAATATGATTGATGGAATACCAAAAGAAATTATCGAAAAAACCAAGAATGTAAACGTCCAAAAAAATCAAAATACTTTATGCCAAAGAATTGGAAACATTTAGGAGATAGTATTCAAAAAACCACTTTGTTACTAGGTTGTGAAGTAGACATCACAAATCTTAAGCGCCATGGAAGTCTACAAAAGTTGCTGAAGGTTATGTGGACGAGTCTTAGTCTTGATAAAACAAAACCCAAAATTAACATCTGATCCTCCAAAACCAGGCTACCACTTCCAGAAGTTATAACATGTTAGAAAGAATGTTAATAACAAATTAAATTAATATAAGTTTAAATTCTGAATTGAATTTTCACTTTGACGTCTACACTGAAATAAACTATTTAAAATAATTACCAAATACGCGCGGAAAATATTTTCCGCACTCCGCTGTTGACAATAGCAGTCGCATACGGAAAAGTTAGCATGTGTTGAATTTTTTAAAAAACGCCTGTTGTATAAAGTCCTTTCTAATCAAGTTAACAGTACTTTTTTTGTCTATTTCATGAGTGGTCGTAGAAAAAATAAAGTTTAAATAAAATACATTTTTCTATCAAATCTTCAGAATCATCACCACTTGTATTAAACGAATTAGGGGCTTGAGAATAGTCTTGATACTTATATTCTTACCGGGCTTTTGCCCAAATCTTTGATTGGGCGCAATTTGACGATCATTACTACCCAAAAAAAAATCATACTCTCTTGATTTCTGTCAAAACTCATAGATAGCACTGGTTTTTCTCGGATACATTTTTGTCTTATCCTGTTTTCTTTATTTTCTATAATAGAGGAGGGTGGCTTTCACCCTGTTATTGTAGGTGGGTATAAAACATCACTAGTAGTGCTCCAATATTCGAAAATATGAAAATGAATTTTCTACTAACACTTTTATGTACTGCAATTATTGACATCTATAGTAACGTGATTATAAATGTAAAATGTCAAGTTATTTAAATAGTAAATAAATTCTGAAAAAAAAAACGGTTTTTTGCTTTAAATCGTGTCGAATTGGAATTGCTTCATGACATTTCGCTAGCGACTGCACGAGGCATTTTCAGGACCTTCACTGCAGGAAGGCACGTTCATACATACCCACTGTAATGATTAGTTTGGAAGATGGTCTAGCACGTCCTTATTAATTTTTTTTAGGGTAGCTATTGATTTAAATATACTCTTTATTATTCCTTAAATAATATCCCGATTCTAATGCAAGATTTCATGTATCCTATTGTATTTTTGTCTTCAACGGCAGCGGGTTAAAAAGTATGTTTTAGTAATTTCAGTATAAACACTCTATCACAAGATAAAGAAATGTTATAAAAGCGTGGTTGCATCAGAAAACTTAAAGCTCTGACCAATATTTTGTGTAGACTGTATAAAATCCAAAACTGCACTATTTGATAGATAATTTTCCAATAATGGAAGAGGTCTATGATTATTGTAATATCTAATGGAATGCCTTATATCTTCAGTATAGAAATATTCTGCTTTCGAACAACACATATTGAAAGAACCTTAAAGACTAGTGAATTGATATCCACTGGCTTCTGAACTGAAGAATCTGAAGAAGTAAAATTGTAAACAGAATGAAGGTGATGTCGTTCAGAGATTGGCACCATATTGTTTAATTTTCTTAGTGCATTTTATATTAGAATTTTGTTGCCTGATATTATCTAAAAATGTGGTTATATTTTTTTCTGAGGCCATAATACAAAATGATTATTATATCCAAACCACCATTTAGATTGCATATAGCAGAGCTCAGGGTAGTTTCTTTCCTCAAAAGCTTTCATAAATACGTGCGCTACTGCAAAAGATGGGATATCTTTTGCAGCAGCCGCGCATAAGGTTTGATAAAAAAAATACCTTAAAAAAAATTAAAGATGAATCAATTCACTTATGACCGGATTAATATTTATGTTGAAAATTAAAACCTGAATAATCAATCAAGGTGATTTACCATCAAAACTGAATAAAATATCACCAAATCTAATTTAAGCTTTTATGTTTCTGTACACTGAATTTAGAATTCAAAGTTTGTGGAAAAAAGACCCCTGAAGATGCTTAGTGCAATCGAAGGCGAAACGTCGGAAAGTAATTCCAATTTGACATGGTCTTAATTAACTTAAGCCGTGAAAGCTTTTGTTCTATCTCAAAAACCAATTCGAATTTGACGCAGCCTTGACCCATGATTCTTTCGAAGTAATTTATTTTCTTACACAGCAAGCAGTTAAACAAATTATGGGTTTACTTGATATTTTTCCTCAAAGCACCATCACGATCCCCCGATCTACGCACGGCCTGATCCAGCCGCAGTTCCGGGTAAATTATTTTTTGGGCCCATATGTTTTTAATAATAATCCGAACTTCACCGTCGAGCTGTTAACTCTCTGCTTACGGTGCAACCTTTAAACTTTAAAAGCTTAATTTACCTAGTTTGTAATTATGTAACTTTTTCTGAATATATTAATATTATTGTACATTTTTATAACAGGAAAGCAAGAATTGGCGAAAATCTATTTCGTTGATATATTTAATCAAAATAAAACAAAATTATTTAATTATCCGTTAATCTATACTAATATATAAAAGACTTAGTTTACTGACTCACTGACTGAAAAGGCTAAATTTTGGCATACAGGTTGATGTTAGGTTGTAGAGGTTCGATAAGATCGGATTTTTCAAAACTCAAATTCCAAGGGGGTGAAACCACCCCTTAAATATTGTAATATTTTTTTATTTAAAAAACGGCCAGTTTTTTTGAAAAACGCTTGAACACGGGTTTTTTAATTTATTTTTTTACATATTTTAGGATTTTTAAAAAATTCATACAATGTGTCCAAAGTGGTAAAACCATCCCTTAAATATTATAATATATTTTATTTAAAAAACCGTTAGTTATTCGGAAAACGCTTGAACATAATATGCTTTATATTTTATTTTTTTACATAT
Source organism: Kuschelorhynchus macadamiae (assembly GCA_030620095.1). Taxonomy (NCBI): domain Eukaryota; kingdom Metazoa; phylum Arthropoda; class Insecta; order Coleoptera; family Curculionidae; genus Kuschelorhynchus; species Kuschelorhynchus macadamiae. The sequence continues at coordinate 848,764 of JAUTXW010005489.1, forward strand.
TTTAAAATTTTTCTCAAACAGTTTGCCGTAGAAAGCTGAGCTTGTGCAAACAGCTTGATTTTAGAGTGCAGAGGTTCGATAAGAAAGGATTCTTCGAAACTCAGTTTCCAAGGGGGTGAAACTACTTCTTAAATATTTATAGTGGACTCGAAAGTTGTCAAATTAAAACCGCTTCTTGGTTTAAAGAACGAGCTATATTAACTCCAAAAAATAGCACAGCAGATGAAATAAATCTAGCTTTATTGGAAAAAATTGCTGCTCCACAATTAACATACTACTCAACTGATGTAGTTATAGACCAAGAAAATGGGGTTAAGGTTAATTATCCTGACTAGTTTCTACACTCTCCAAACCCTAACTTTCAAAGTGGGGGCACCAGTGATGCTTATTCGAAATTTAAAACCACCAAAATTGTGTAATGGAACTCGACTACAGGTTAAAACATTACAAAACAATGTAATAGAGTCTATTATTATTTCTGGCCCTGATCTGGGAGCAACAGTTTTTATACCACGTCTCCCTTTAATTCCGTCAGACTATCCTTTTCAGTCTAAATGTGTACAGTTTCCTTTATAGCTTTGTTTCGCCCTGACAATTAACGAAGCTCAAGGGCAATCCTTAAGTAGAGCTGGAGTAGATTTGCGCTACGATTGTTTTTCCCATGGTTAACTCTATGTCGCATGCTCTAAAGTAAGTTCGCGTAGGTACTCAAATGAGGCGATTTAAGTACCTCTTGACACCTCTTTCATCATAGTCATATATGCGAACGAAGTCGCGGGTACTCGCTAGTAGGTATATAAAAAATAATTTTAAAGTCGAATATTCAGGGCCAGTTTCACAATATGTGGCGACCAAGAATCTGGGTCAGCAGCTATAGATTTAACTGAAAATTCACCTTCTTAACTGTAGAAACCATAGTAAATAACCATAACTCAATGGTTACCACACAACTGAGCCTATGACATTTAAATTATTCTTAATAAGAATGAAAATAGCTCCTAAACCGTAACTGTCTCAAAAACGAGTTATTGTTGACTTTTGTTACAATATTAACCGGCGACAATAAGCTGGTAAAAGAACTGTCTAAAACTCTTCCCGTTTAACCATTAGCGTATCTCATCTACTGTAGTTTCCAGGATCTCAATACTACTGCGATCTAAATACTCAACACGAAATTCGTATTCACTGTAAACAGCATACTTAATTTTAGCACCTTATATTTAAAAATGTTTAGAATTCATTTTCAAACGTAAATAATTTAAAAAAAAATGGTGGTGAGGTGCCATGTGGATTGTACATTATTATAGATTCCTAAGTAGAATAAAAAAAGAGTAACTTTTGTACTGTTTTTTCAAATATTTTTATTTGACACGATTTTGTTTCACGATATTGGATTCCTACCAATATTAACCAGTTTCTGCCTATGTCAGAATTGATTTTTGGGCATAAGTTAAAATAAATTAAATACGCAGTTTTTACCTTGACACACACACACCGAGATTTTGTTACGTCATGCTGATTTCGTACCAGTTTATCTCTAGATCACATTTAATATTTCTTCAAAATTTAGTCAATTAAATAAGATTTTTTTAAACTTGTTTTTTTAAACATTTTATTTTTCCACCATTTTGTTTCGCCATCTTGAATTCGTATCACAACTTTACCAGTGTATCTTTATATCACAATTAATGCTTGCAAAAATTTTGAAATTGATCTAATAAGTATTTTTTTCAGACTGATTTTTTAGATATTTCACCATTTTGTTTTGCTATCTTGGATTTATACCAAAATATTATCAATTCATTCCTATGTAAACCAGGCATTTTAAGTAGAAATATCAAGTAGAGATACTGACCTATTTATGTTAATTTGATTTGAAACTTGGTCGATATTCAGTTCAGGTAGTGTAGCATTGTTAATTTAGGTGTAACCGGGGATATAATTACTGAGGGTGTTACGAAGGCCACAATGACATTCGAAGGAGGAATATTTTCACTTGGGCTAGTATTCTGAAAAATTGTATACGAAGTTTGTTACTTTATTTAAATGCTGTCTTCGGTATAGCCTTTAGCTACGACCGATGATTTCTACCTTCCATGACGTTTAGGGCTAAGGAAATCAGCTCCAGAACTCAGTGGTCAGTAATAATGCTGATGGTCTTCTAAAACTGTATTTTGGATTTTGTAATTCTGATTATAGGGCAATTGTACTAGCTATTTTTGAAAACTTATTAGTACCTACAGTACATTTTGCCTTACTATACTGAACGAAAAATGAATTTTGTTTGACATTAGTAGAGCAAACAGCAGTACATTTTTCGTATATGTTAAGTAAATTGTGTTTTTGAATTGATTATCGAGAATATCAGCACATATTCTACTTTTTCGATATTATCTAGGTTCATATTGTAAAGCTCTTCTCGCAAAAGGGCTTCAGTCAAACACATTATTAAAGTAACCTTTAATAATAGGAGAATTTCATGTGTTGTTTCCAAGAAAAAACGTTCAATATCTGCTCTAGAAAAAAACCTTAAATTTCTTGACTCTGGATCCTTGCTTTACATTTTGACAGTTTCCAACATCAATATTGCTTTTCACATTCAGAATAGCTTTGGTCATTCAAAATTTTGACCACAAAGATAAACTTTTGAAGTTTTACTCTTTTTGGAGAGACATGCTGGAAAGACTGGCTTCGACGTTATATTACTAACATTTATCTGTTTATACCAAATTTTATGTCTCGTATTCACTTTCATAAAGAAACAGCATCTGCTTGCTTTCAGATATTCGGAGGAGTACCAAAAATAACGTAATTGACGTCACTATCGCTATTCATTTTCTTTTACAGGACACAGTAATTGAAGGCAGAGCAGGATAGGCAGTACAGGACTATACAACTGTAATAACAACATTGTAAAGAAACCAATTAATAATCAAAAATTTGCTTAATGACGTTAAATATTCACATTTTGCACATGTTTCAATAACATCTTTTTTTATATCCCCCTTTAGCTATTTAAAATACACTTAACATTAGAACTCTTTTTATTACCACCCACCCCCACACTAATACAATAAAATATTCTACATTATTATAATTGATGTAATTCCTAACTATTTCTTTCCAAAAAAACCTTTATTTAAAACATACGCTAAGTGAGACCACTTTTGAATACGTAAAAAAAACCTATAAAATTTAACCTTAAATAAACCTACCAATACTAATTTTATACTTTTACGCCTTCTCTTTGACACCCAAGCACAATTTGTAACTTTTTCTGCAACTTTTTAAAGTTTTACAGAAAACGACTTGAAATCTTTCAGGTTGCCACGCAAAAAAAGTGATTTACAATATTATGTATTCCTAGCAACAATATCTCGCGTCCGATATTTTTCTAAACTAAAATTCCTTTGCTACTTCACTTAATTGTACTAAAACTCTTCTTAATACTCTCCAAAACCAGAAAGAGCTCAACATTACTATAATTCAATCAATTATTAAGTATTTTACACCAAAAAGCCTTTAAGGCACACGCTTGCAATGACTCCATTCTTGAACACGTAAAAAACCACAATAGAAAACATCAATAGATATATTTACCCATACTATTGCTTATACCAACCTGAAACAAATGTCACTAAGAAAGCACATTATCGTCTTGATAAATACCAGTCAACGACTAGTAAAACAAAGCGTACATAAACAAAAAAAAACTGCTTCCTACCCCTGAGCTGGTTTAGTGCCAACTCAGTTCTTAGATCGCGCAGCCAGCCGTGCAAGGCCAGGCAATCCTTTTATAGATCTATTATTAGTATAACCAAATACCAATTATACTTCGAATAGACGATCCAACAAATGGAAAATAAAAGAGCACCTAAATCAGTCATGTCAAACATGCCGCTCGCGGGCCGCATGCGGCCCAGTGAGCATTTTTCTGCGACGCAAATCAGTTTCGAAAAAGCCAGATAATGCGGACCGCGAACAAATTGAAAACCGTTTTTGAAAGCAACAACGATTGTTATAATAAAATGTACAATTGTACATAGAGACATCTATGTTTAGGAGGATGAACTACACATACTCAACCTAAAACCTAAACCCAAATGTTATCTGGCTTGTTCCATGAAATTCTATCGCGCAAAAACACAGATGACGCTATCTGAACATTCTGGAAAGAACTCGAGAAGTGACAATTCGAATATAAGCCGTGTTCGATTGAGTTCAGTCGTTCAGTGTTTAGTCAATAATGAGTCAGTTGCGATAGAGTTTCGAGTTGAGTTGCGCACTTATTGTTACAACACTTAACACTACTTATTATAATTTATTTCGGATATAGTTTTTAACATGTCTCTTTTAAAAACAAGTGGAAGTAGGAGGAAACTTGTAGGTGAGCATCTTATCTTTCAAGAAAAGTGGGAATTAGATTTTTTTTGCTGTGAAGTTAAAGAAAAAATTATTTGTTTGATTTGTAATAGTACAGTCGGTGTCCCAAAATTATATAATATAAAACGTCACTATGATATTCATAAAACTATGTTTGACAAGTATACAGGCATGGTCAGAAACGAAAAGTTAAATAAGTTAAAATCACGGTTGAAAGATCAGCAGCTTATGTTTACACGTCCAAAGCAAGAAAATTAATCTGTCCTTCAAGCGAGCTACGTACTGTCGGATTCGATCGCTAAACACTCAAAACCATTTGTTGAAGGTGAATGTATAATAGAGTGCCTTGTAAAGGCCGCGGAAATTGTAAGTCCCGGGACCGTGAAGGCATTTCAAAATATATCCTTGTCCCGGAATACTGTCACTGAAAGAGTTACTGAGTTGGCTGCCAATATAAGTGATCAGATAAAAACAAAATCAGACTTTTTCATTGCATTTTCCATTGCCCGTGACGGAAGTACGGATATGTGTGGTGTGGCGCAACTCGCTGTTTTTCTTCGTGCTGTTGATACAGATATCAATGTGTATGAAGAAGTACTGGAATTAGTACCATTGCGTGATACAACAACTGGGAAGGATATTTTCAATGCTGTTTATGGTCTTCTGCAAAAGTACAATTTAGATTTGTCAAAACTGTATTCCGTTGCAACAGACGGAGCTCCTTCAATGACTGGAGTAAAAAATGGCTTCGTTAAAATATTACAGACAAAAATCAGAGAAACGGGAAGTGACAAACCAGATTTTCTTCATATTCATTGTATAATCCACCAAGAAGTTTTATGCTCAAAAGTGATCAAGTTGGAAAGTGTTTTAAAATCAGTGAAAAAAATTATAAACTTCATAAGGTCACGAGGCCTTAATCATGTCGGACTTAAATACGAAATTGCAAGGACCACGTCAAGTTATTACAGATATGCATGATCATGTGAAAGCTTTCAAGTGTAAGATGATGTTGTGGGAAAAACAGTTAGCAGAAGATAATTCGTCACATTTTCTGACTTATCAGGAAAGCACGAGTGTCCCAATATCATACAAAATATATTCAGAGAAAATGAGAAACTTTCTGGCAGAATTTGAGAAGCGTTTTCAAGATTTTAAGACCCAAGAAAACAATTTTTCTCTATTTACTGGTCTTTTCACTATATATATTGATAAAGTTCCCCCTCACTTGCAAATGGAAGTAATTGAGATTCAGTGTCAGACCCATTTAGAACAAAATTTTGATAGTGTTGGTACATTCGAATTTTATAAGTACTTACCTGTTCAATACCAAGAAATGAGAAAATTTGCCTGTAAAATCCTGTCAATGTCTGAAAGTACCTATAAGTGTGAACAACTATTTTCTTTGATGAAAGGAAACAAATCTCCCGCAAGATCGCGATTGACGGTCGCACACTTGGACTCAGTTTTAAAAGTTATTTCCGCCGATAAATTCGCGCCACAAATAGACAACTTAATTAAAGACAAAAGCTGTCAAATATCTGGCAAAAGAATTTAATGTTTGTAGTTTTTTGTAATGTCCAGTGTATCTCGGTTCTCAGTAAAGATTGAAAGATGCGGTTTCCACATAATTGTGTTATTTCTTGTGTAAAGCAAGATAACGTTAACAAAGTTACCTTGGATTTGAATATACAGGGCGAAATTGAAGAGTTTGCATTTTTGGTCACATGCTGCAGCGCGGTGACTATGTGTAGGGTAGCGCGTTTTGGATACTTTTAGGGGGTTCTGATAAAACTATAGGTGTTACATGAAAATCGATTGCACATTTTCGAGTTCGAATTACAAATGAACTCTAACCGTGCTTACTGATTCAGTGGCATTTTTAGTTTTTTTCAATCTATTTCAGCTTTTGAGATATGACATAAATTTATGTTTATTCAATGGAGCACCCTGTATATTTTTATCTTAGACGATTGAAAATTAAATTAACTTTCCGACGGTACAAAAACACTTACCCTCGGTTGCACAAAACTTAATTGCTGTTTTAACCGAGCTTTCGGATTAGACAAGCTGCCTAAAGAAATCTAAGAAGTCGCTGTCAAATTTGATATTCCGTTATTTGCATTTCTGTAACCGACCGTTAGTGCTTGAGTTTTTGCAAAATAATAATTTTTTAAATATAATCATTTTTTCATTTTATTTTCCATGTGACTGCATTAGACATAGCAATTAAGCTTTTTATTATTGGAGGATTGATTAAACTTTATGTCCAAAAACTGCAAATCACATGAGAACATATCTGAAGAGATTACATACAATTTTAATACTACTTTTGATGAGATAATTGAATCAATCGAAAAAAAGACTACTTCACTTAATTTTTGGGATTTTTAATTATTACGTTCACTCCTTGTCTATTTTATTTACCCCGAACCTATTTCAATTAATTTAAATAATAATAAGTGTTTGTAACAAAATGACAGTTTTAAAAGCACAAGATGTAAAACAAACATGTTTAAAGCCTTCTTAGAGTCGAATTGAACATGGAGCTCAAGTGGGAGAACTTAAATTTATTTATACGGAGTAGGCTTTGGAAACAATTGTTTGACGCCATCTTTTCCGATATGTTGAGAGTTAAAAGTCTGAGTCACATATATACCGATAAAATCCGCGAATATGGCATACGACAATATACAAAAATGTTGCGTGGGAACTATATTTTAGAAAGTACCCAGAAAGACACCAGGTACTTCCAGAAGCCAAGGTCAAAGTCATATAGAAAAGAAAATACTAAAATAGAAGAAATCAACACAATCGCATATGTTGTGGCGAGTCCAACTTCATCTCCGAGGCAGATTAGAGATGAAATAGGCGTCATCAGAAAAAAAAAACAAGACAAACAACAGACTTTACATCCACACATTACCGTCGATCGAACATCACAGGATCGTTTTGGATTTAATGTGTGGTGTGCCTTATATAATGTACGAAATTGTGCTACACGATTTTGGATGGAAATTAAACAGCTGAGAGCTATAGTGAAATTCTGGAAGAAAATCTAATGCCGAATATACAAGGCATGAATAACAGTTACTTCCAGCAAAATGACGCTCCAAGTATGCACCAAAAGTAGCTGAGTTTCTAGATCGACATCCCAATAAGTGGTGGGTTACGAATGGGTCGGTACCTAGGTCGCCTGACCTTACCCCATTAGATTATTTTTCCGGTTTTTTTTAAAGAATATCATTTACAAAAATAAGAGAGATTCAAGAATTAAAAACCCGTTTCAGACGTAGTTTGGGAAAAGTGACGCGATTACATATATTCAGTGCTCTTAGGGGTGTTGAAAAAGGATGCGGAGAGTGCTTGGCGAATAATGGTCTCCAATTCGAAAACAGAAGATACGTTGATATGTTAAACATTTTTGTTACGTACTAGAATAACTATTATTGCTTTTGTATTTTAGGATTAATAGTTTGGGAGTTTATTGATTTTATTGATTATTGTATTGGGTAAATATTTAAAGTTCTATAGAGAATGACATCCAAAGCGTTAAACAAATTTACTTAGTCGTTTTTTTTAACTCACTTATATGTAAAATTTAAAAAAATAATTAATTCAAAAAATGAGTATTTTACAAAAACTCAGACTCTAAGTGTTTGATATCGTTAAAAAGTTAATTTATTTTCTAATCGATTAAGGACAAAATGTACAGGGTGTCCTATTGAAAGAAACACAACTTTAAGTCATATCTCAAAAACTGCGATAGGTAGAAAAAAAGAAGAAACGCCACTAAATTCTACGTAAAAAACTAAATAAAGCACCAATTTAGTTTTTTCTTCTATCACCAATAATAAGCAAGATACAAAACCCTATCAAGAAAGGCCAATTTTCGAAAACACCCCTAGCTCAATAACGAATTAAGTTAGCCATAATCCGTAAGTATAGTTAAAGTTCATTCGTAAATCGAACTTGGAAATGTTCAATCAGTTTTTTTGCCAGAATCCCCTAAAAGTATCGAAAATGCGCTACTCTGTATAATATCAAAAATTTAAAGATGGATTCCAAATTTTTTCAAATTACTTTCGTTTTTGGAGATACAATTTTTTTTTAATGAAACGCTGTGTATTTTTACAGAATAATATTATTCTGATTTTTATATAAAATATACATAATACGTTTTAATATTTTTCATATTTATGTAGTGTGTTGTGAATTATGCAGTCGGCCATCATTAAATAAAAGCAAAATCAAGATGTTGAGTTATGCTTTTGCAAAAAACGGTATCTTGCTTTACGCCAAAGAAATATAGCAAAGTGATGTAGAAACCGCATGTTTCTATCTCTACTGATAACCGAGATACTATGAATTTTCAACGAAATTTGGACACCTCTATACGTAAATTGTACTACCGACAACACTGTGTCAAATCGTGCTGAATGCGACCTAATATTGCGATGAAAGGGCGAGTGAAGCCATTGTTGTGGTGGATTTATAAAGCTGCCTGATAGACTGTCACGCGAAGTATGTATTGCGAATTGTATTATTTAATGTAATAAATAGTAAAAAAATGAAAAACAATATATTGCTCTAATATTAATTTTCGGGTCTCATGAGATTTATAAACCCAAACATTTTTCGATTTTATACTAAAGCATATGCTGTATAGAGTAGATTAAAAGCAAGCATTTCTTGGAAAACTCACTTTATTAAAAAAAAATTGAAAAAACTTCACAATTTTCCCTACTTTTCAATTTAAAAACTCTTTATGATGAGGCTATTGACAAAATAGAGAAATGAAATTATTGCGGTGTTGCCAAACTCACTTGATTTTAATTTCTTTGTACAAAAGATTTTTTTATTTATTATGGCGGTAATGATTTAAATATTTAAAAAAATATTTAAAAAATTTCTAGTTTAATATAGACTCGATGTTAGCTTTCTTTACACCAATCCTAACTTAACCTAATCGGCATTTTCATTGATTATAAGTTTTGTTAAAAAAAGAACTGAAAAAATATTCCACAAAATCAGTAACGGCGCTGGCAACGTTGGAATAGAGTCGAATGAATAATGAATAAGCTTCAGTTTTTATCACTTGTCATTTTTAAAAGATCGCTGGAAGTCGTTCAGTAAAATCAAAAGAAAATAAGAGTTATTTATATTTTCTGTAACTTTTACAAGAAAACAACATTTATTATAATGAAAGATTAGTGATAATTACGTATTTTAGTTATTAGTAACAGCATAGATACTTAAACTTCAGCAAACGGCGTTAAAAATCGTATCTGAAGGGGGAAAATACAAGTTTTTTAGTGATTTTTTTATTAATAACAAATTGACTCGTCCTCAAAAGGATTATCGAATCCTCAAAAGGATTATCAAAAAAGTGTAAAAATTGTGTGTTTATAAAGCTCACATTAACATTAATTTTCTACAACACACACAATAAACTTGTTGCCCAGGGCTCAGACCCACCTTGGCCACCCCTAAATCGGGCCCTGGATATAGGCGCCTTTACGGAAAAACAAAATGCAAATAGTGTAGTGGCAGTTACCGGTAAAAAAGCAAAAACTCCCAATAAAGGTGCGTTGCAGCGGGAAAACAATATCATCACGGACGGAAAAACATTGTTTGCGTTGACTAGTTCAAATCCGTGGCGGCTATTCTCAATATTCTCATAGTTCGTTCCGCTGTCCTGTACGCATACGCACCGCGGCTCAACATACGCTCTCTGATTTTTTCGGCAGTGAAATTCCGGTGTTTTGGTGTTAGAATTGTTTTGATTTCTGATGTTAAAGTTCTCGTTCCGTGAAATTTTGTGCTGTTGAAAGGTAAGTAAATTTGTTTAAACTGTTCTGTTTTGTAAACATTGCAATGTTAATAAATAAAACAGAAACTATCTATGAGTTTTACTAATGAAAATAACAGATATATAAATTCTAGAAACAGCTGTATCTTGCAGTTTATTACACATCTTTGGTGGGTTTTCTATACCAAAATATACTATAACAAAAAAAGTTATTTAAAATTGTGTTCTAGGAAAAAAACGTTTATTCATTATGATTTTTAATTAGTTTTTGGAACAAAATGTTGTGTACGGAACATGTACTACTGAGATTTAATAGCATTATTTAAGTTAAGTTCTTAAACACAAAAAAAATTAGGATACCGACAAACAAAATTAATTTAAACCGATTTTGTAATGTTGTCCAACGTAAAAAGAAGCTCAATAAGTACCTAATTAAACTAAAGTACTAAAAAATAGGAAAGGGAGCTTTATTAATTTTTTACCAGAATTTTATTTTAAACCGCAATGATTTATTTATCTAAAATAAACTATTTGTTGAATTGTATAATGTTAACATTACCAGTTTTAATAGAAGGCTACGATTGCTACGAACTGTTATATAATTTCTAAGTTTGTTTCTCGTTGCATATAGTTTATGCAAAACATTTTATTATTATACTGACTAAATAAAGAATAATCGCATCTGCAATTAGTATAATCAAATGTTTCACTTACTGATTGTAATTGGAAATTTAAATTCTTTCGTTTGATATATAAATAGATTTATAAGGCAGATATTTCCAGTAAAAAAATTATTCTATATCGTAAACAAACGTAACACAACATAAGTAACGTAAAGCAGGCAGGCAGAGCTGGGAAAACTGCATTTATTTGTAATAGTATATGTAAACGTTTATATTTACGACTTACGAAGAAAAGTTTTAAAAATATTATCTATAAAAGTTTCACTCCCAAGTGAATGAAAATATCAATAACGAGAAATTAATTTTCAGTTAATTAATTCGAATAGAATGAAGTTTTACTTAAATGTGTTTAATATAACAATTTCATATGATTTATTCAGCCTTGGCAGAAAAGTTACTTTCCATCGGTGGACTAAAATGAAATAAACATTTCAATGTTTAGGTACTTTAAAGAAAAATAAGTTTGCTTTATTTTCTATGATTTAAGTAAATATTAATTTGTTTAAATAAACTATTACGCAAACCTCATTGGAAAACTTTATCAGTACTCTCTCGAGATAATGTAAGCCTCCCAGACGTTGCATGTTAAACGGAGCAGAGGAGTCCGCCTAATTTACTACTACCATCTTCTATTAATTAGTACTACACAGAATTTAGCTACTACCTCCTTCCATTTTTACTATTAAAACATATTGTATTTACTACCACCTTACGTTAATTACCACCATACATCATTCAACTACTACCACCTTCCTTTAATTTCTACCACACTTATTTCAACTACTACCGGTTCATTGATTACTACCACACATTACTAATACACAGATGTCCCGTATTACCACCTTCCCTTAATTATTACCACACATACTCTACCATCTTCCAGTGATTACCAAAACACATATTTAATTCATTACTACTTTCTATTAATTACTACCATACATAATTCAACTACTACCACTTTTCACTGATTACTACCACATATATTTCAACTATTGTCCCTTCTAACAATTACTACCAATTATATTTCAACAACTACCAGCTTCCTTTGATTACTTCCACGCATAGTTCATTTATTACCACTTCCACTGATTCGTACTGTACATATTTTGTTTACTACCACCTTCTATTAATTACTACCACACATATTTCAATTACTACCAGCTTCCATTCATTACTACCATACATAATTCAACTACTACGACTTTTCATTATTTACTACCAAATGTATTTCAACTACTCTCACTCTCCAATAATTACTCCCCTACATTATTCAACTACTACCACATTGAATAAAAGGTAGTAATAGTTGAATCATGTGTAGTAGTAATTAATGGAAGGTGGTAGTAGTTGAAATACATGTGGTAGAAATCAATGAAACGTGGTAGTAGTTAAATTCTGTACATTACTAATTAATGAATGGTGATAGCAGTTGAAATATGAATGGTAGTAATCTCAAGAGTGTGAAAATATGTAAACCTGAGAAGTTCCTGAAAGTTGTAAAAAGTTTTTAAAAATAAAAATCGGTCAGTACATTAGATTTTTCTGGGGCAGAGTACCTTATTTTTGTCTTGTTTTATCCTGCGTCCCCGGATTTTCTTTTGGGAAGGACTAAAGTTCAGTATTTTATTTAAAAATCAATTAAAATATTGGAAAACACAGTGTTTTTGTCAATTTCCTCAATAAAAATCGATATTATTGAGAATAGATAGTTTATCTTGCTCGTAACAAAGTACCCGTGCAACCATCCCTAAATTCTTAAATTATGTTCTGTCAAAAATGTCATATAGGAATTATAAACGTTTACGTAGACTAATTCTACTGGCATCGAAGATTCCTCATGCTCGTAAGAGGCAATGGGTTAATGGGTTATGATCATATTGACGAAAATGGTGCTAACCTAACGCGACGGATCGACCTCCTGACCAGAGCTAACCAAAACGCAATCCGATTTTTAAACCATAACTGCATACAAAATTATAAGTTTTGATAAAAAAAGGAGAAAAAAGTCATCGCATGAACCGGGATTAGAACATACATCCATTGCAATGCAAGCGGAGAACCCTACCACTGAGTCACTGGATTCACATCGAAAATGTATCGAAACTTGTTTATACTCCCAATGACGTACATTAACCAATAACCCATGTAGAAGCTTCGATGTCAAAATAAGAATGCTCTATGTAGATGTTTATTGTCGGTATTTTATGTAATTTAAAAACAGTACATGACTAGACTAGACGAAATATGATAGGCTTACATAATGCTTTTACGTAACCTCTCTATGGTTATATAATGCATTTTCAATGTCGGTGTGTGACATATTATTAAAAATCCATCTATATTCCAAGAGAGGAAAGAGAAATTAACTCTTTACTTCAGAGAGGAATATATAAAACTTTTCCTGGCCCTGGATATCAAAAAATTTAGTTTTTGTATTTAGTTAAAACTTGCTGATTTTCAATAATAAAAAAAATACCAAGATGATTGCCAAAAATGACAGGAGACAGTAGGCATAATAGCCGACACTATGGGCACAATTCACTCAATAATAGAGGTTATGAATTAGAAATTATGGCAAGACCCTAAATTTCCCTCGGAACCTACTAATCACAGTAATTACACAACTTTAGAATGCGCACGTATTTCAATACTGATTTTCGATGATTTCATGTGCAATTTTATGGCTTTAATGATGGTTTATATCTTTAATGATGGTTATAACTTGGGCTAACCTAACGCTAACGAGATAGGTTCACCTAATAGTATAGGTTATGTTAAGAAAATTCTAATTTTAATATTGACTCGGAATTTTGTTGGTGCGGTCACGCGCTTTCTTTAGAGCAAACCTAGCCAATCTCATGTTGGACATTCAATAAAACTTCTTTATACTCCGAGGAAATAAATGGCTAACCAATATGAAGCATACTGAACAATTTGTGTTGTGATTAGTTTTCAAGGGAGAATTAGGGAATAATGAAATTATAGTCTATTTCAAAAACACTTAGTTATAAATTATGTTAATTGGAGATAGAAGCGATGTTACAGGGTGGGCAACAAAAAAATTGAATCATAAATTCTAATGTATTTTTACATATACGTACTAAAAAATGTTATGTCCATGGAATAAACAAACAGAAGATATAGCAAATAAATTGATTGTTGTGAACCAAGGATAACGAGTAAAAGCGGTAAAAAGGCACAGCGGGGTTGTTTTGTTGTTTACATACTGCTATTTACAAAACATGAAACATAGGCGACGTGAAATTTTAATAGTATGATCGAATAAAAATTGTATGTGTAATTCCAGATCTTGAAGGTCAGAATATTTCTTTGGGTTTTTCGATATAATATTAAATAAACAGAATATAATATATTATAATAGCTAAACTTACGCGGTGTTCATTTGAAAACTCCACTTTATATATACAGAATTAGTGAGAGGAGGGGAATTATTCTACTACTATCGAAATTGTATATGTATTTATATACTATACAAGTAAAACATTTGACCGACTCAATAAACAAAATTAAATGTTTAAATTGTAAGTTGTAAGTAATTGTTGTAAGATATAGAAAAATCTAAGTAAAAATTTTCAGAGCCATATGTACTTACATGTAGTCTAAAGTTTAAAATTATTATTAATTTTTCGTACCATTTTTTATGTATTCTATAAAATATAATATAAATAAAGAAATATAAGAAAATAAAGGTTTTGCTTATTTCCATTAATGGAATTTTACCGAATATTTAAATATTTCATTAGACCGCCATTTTGTTCCACCATACTGAATTTCATCCCTAATGACCTTTGATTTTTAACCAAAATTTGAAGTTAGTCGGACAAGTAGTTTTTGAGCTATGCCGCGAACAGACAGACCGATAGACCGACGGAATTGAGAAAAGGTTTTTGGCACCTAAGGACCCTGAAACATGAAGATCTGTGATTTTTTCACGATTACAATACTTCCCTTTTACGAGAGAAATAAAAATGATACAAGTGTGGTATAGAAGGTAAAATTTTGGTGCAAATTCATGGGCGGAGGAGAGGATGGTAGTTGAAGGCGAAAAGAATAGGATAATGTAAAAATATGATTTTCGGGGCTTTTAAATGGCATGGCGTTAAATTCATCATTTTAATTTATGACAATGTGTATTGCTGATTTTCTATAAAAATGTATAAATGAAGGTTTTTGTATGATATTAGTTACTGTGATTGTTGCAAATTTCCTATGCCATGTATATATTATTTTATTATTAACGCCGTGTAAATAGAAATACAAACTTTTATAAAAAAAAACAAAACCATTGACAAAACAAGTAAAAAATCATATTTCAGTTGGCGGCAAACTAATACATACAGATAGTAACAGTGGCGTATTTAGAGGGGTCAAGGAGCAAATGCCCCCTCCCCCAGTGTTACTAACCGAAGCAAAATGTTTGAAAGTAAAAACTAAAAATTGTTTTAATCTTCGCTGATTTTTATGGGAGTTATGCTTATATTCTGTTAATAAAAACATAGATCCGGTTTTAGTCGCTAAATATAACTATTTGCTTTCTCCTGGTAGTAGATATTAGTACACTCAATATATAAATATATTTTTAGTGATTCAGTAATTAAGAATTAGTTTAACACCGGCTTTATAAAGTCAAGATATATAAAATATTTTTATATATTTTTTTTAAAGTCGATCTTATTAGTTAAATTTATTCAGGGCCGTTTCTAACTTCCTTTACTAGAATCAGACATAGTTTGATTTTTTTTAACCGAATGCGACGCTGAGCAAGCAAAGGAGGTTAATATGTGTAATAGTCATGAATATGTATTTTTTCACCTACATGCTAAACGCCTGAACTGATTCTTATGAGTAAAGGATCAAATGATTTGTCTGTATCCCGTGATTGCTGCGACCTAGGCTTGCCTGAAAAATGAAAATGGTGGTACGCCTAGATCAAGATATTGAAAAATATCGAGTTTGTATGAAAATGCACACATTTTCCGTTTTTAAAGAAAACTGTCGGTTTTTAAGGTGTTTCTTGATGATGCGACTCAGAATAAATATTTTGACAAGACATACTTTTTAAACCTTCTAATGTCCAAAAATTTGCAAACATCTGCGTCTTATAATCTTGCTAGCTAGTATGTAAAATTGCTGAATTAACATTACAGGTACAATACGTAGGTAGGTATTCATTATTACTTTCATATCACGAAGTGTGCCTCTTGATATTTGACTTGGATTTTTCCGTGTTTGATAATATTGACGAGTATTTAACAAATCATTTATTTCCGATAAAATTTTGACTTTCCCGCCGAATAAATATAGTAGTTAGTTTATTTATTCTGGGCTTTTTCTTCAAATTTAGATGGTCAATAGGGAATAAGTATAGCTGTGATCTGTGGCGTCGCGTGAGATGTTGAAGGGTTTGTTCTGCATATAAGTAAGCAAAAATTTTTTTTTTCATTTCATTGGGTTAAAGTCACGCCCACGGCTTTTATAAAACCATGAGAAAGTTCCATTATTGTAACCTTAAATAAATTCTTGCACTGTAGTTTTGCGGTATATATATATATATATATATATATATATATATATATATATATATATATATATATATATATATATATATATATATATATATATATATATATATATATATATATATATATATATATATATATATATATATATATATATATATATATATATATATATATATATATATATATATATATATATATATATATATATATATATATATATATATATATATATATATATATATATATATATATATATATATATATATATATATATATATATATATATATATATATATATATATATATATATATATATATATATATATATATATATATATATATATATATATATATATATATATATATATATATATATATATATATATATATATATAGATATTAATTATATAAACTAGAGAACTTTACCACTAAGCCACGAAGTTAACACCGAAAATTTAACGATACTTGTTTATACTCCTCCCAAATAAACGACGAACAATAGGAAGAACGATCAATGCCGTTTTAAATTTGCATGCGGTACACCGAGATTTTAGTGTGCAGTTTTGTTAAAATTTCTGATCAGCACCTAGTTAGACTTGGCTGCCGTCATTCAGTAGTAACCTCTCAATGCCATCTGGCGGTTAACCCAGGGTTCGCTTAATCAAAGGACCAATCAAATGCGTTCGCACTATGCTGTTTATCTATATTAAAAACGCCTCATTTTAAATTTATTTTACAGCTTTTTGCCCACGTAGCAATCAATTTAATTTGTGTATTACTCATCAAGAGCTTTCATTCAAGCCCAATTAGAACGCAATGCTAACGCATGATGACAATTTATTTTTTTATTGACATATGACACAATTGTTTTATTTCAAGCAAAACCAAACTGAAATTTACCAACTATACAATTTTTATTTGGTTGAAATTGTTGAGGAATTTCTGTTGCTTTTCTGCAGGATGCCCACATACGTAAGTGGAAGCTTCTTTAGTTCATCAACTAGCCCTAATGAGGTAAACCAATTATCACCGGTGCCATTGCGACTACTATTAGCAATTGATTCTTTCAAAGTGAGTACTGACCTTCTAGGTACAGATAACTTTTAAGGATTCGGATAATTATTTTTACCTGTATACACGAAAACATTCACCAAATAATGGGTCTTTAAGTCACATAAACACATGATTTTAATGCCGTATTTGACCTGTTAGGATTTCGTATACATTCTGAAAGAAACCCAACCAGCCTCATCGACTGTGAGATATTCATAAAATGTGCAGTATAGCTATGCTGTTGGAAATAAAATTGTTAAACATGTAGAAAACTGCTGCAAGCCGATCTTCACTGACCTTCCTTTGCTATTTTATACCATGTTTGTCAAATCTTGTTGCTGTGAAAAGAAATAAGCATCGTTCTTTTGACATTTTAGCGCAAAAAATGGGCCTACCTATACAATCTGTCGAAAATAATGAATCAGCATCCTCGTGATTAGATTTTACTACACCTGAAAGAAATATCAATCCCAAAAAAGCCTTAAGCTCAGCTTCTCTTAGATGATCGACGAAAGTATATTTGTCCCCACAATTCACACAAAAATCGGATTTTTTTTTCATTTGCATGCTCTAAAATAGTGGCTAACATATCTGGGGTTATAAGAAGAGACCAGGAATCAAATAGACTGGGTGGGTTTGTTTGTACGGCAGATCCACTAAGACCAGGAAAGTGCGTAATAAAGTTATGATCGCGAACTTTTAATGGTGCTGGAGCTCACTTAAATATGTTGCGTCCGTAGTAAACGTGTCATGATTTGAGTGTTCACTTTCATTGTCAGTATCACTATTATTATAGTCATTATTAGAATCAGTAGTCTCTGTTCGGTCTTCCAAAGATTCTAGAAAGTCAAAAACATTAACCCTTGTTACCGTATTACCACCAATTCTTGAAACATTATTAGCCATTTCTATGTAATAACTTAAATCAAACACACGCAACTACTATCGCGGTGTCAAATTCGACCCCAAATCAAAACCACGTGCAAACAATCGCAGCGAACTGTATGTGGTGGAAGAATACCTATAGCGAGAAGATCGGACGTTAAACGGCCTGGGGTCAGAATTGACCCCACAGTAGTTAAAATTAAATAATTTATTAACCCTGTAATGTAACACAGCTCCTTGCTTCTTCTTGGAAGGTGAATTTTCTCAGGAACTTGTATCACTGTAACAATACGTATCTGCTTTCTGCTTTACACTTACGGTTTAGAATTAAACTAAGAGATAGGCAAACTAACTACAATTAGTAATTTCTTCTCAGCACTTGTTATGAATCAGATTTCTGACATAATGGTGCATTTTTAAAAAATGATGCATATTAATAAATATAGTGTTTATATTATATATAGATATTTTTGTATTATGAAATCATGATTCTTGGATTGAATCTGTGTCGGATTGGAATGGCTTCTGTTTTGCCTGTGATTGCACAAAGCATCTCAGGAAATCTGACTCGTTTATCAATCTCAGGTAAAAGTAGTAAGTAGTAAACTCCAAAAAAGTTATTTGGGGGAGGGAGGGTGTTTATCTGACGAGTCGCCAAGAACCGCTTATTATGCGATATTTTATAGCAGAAAAACATATAGCATAATTGCCTGGGTAATTCGACGCATTTTGCTTGAGTATTTCGATTGCAGGAGAGAGTGGCGAGACTTCTAATTGAAACTGGATATACGGAAGATTGCAGAGCTTCTCGGAACTTGACATACTATCTTTTCTCTTGATGTATATACTTACCTAACCTAACCTAACTAATGAGGATTTACATAAATATGGAATCAAAAACAAAAAATCAATTTTGAATTTAAGGGGTTACCGGGGGAACTTCCCCTCGGAGCTTACTAATAGGATAAATATTAATCATTTTAAAAATGTATGTCACATTTGGTCATCTTGTAACTATAGTGGCGTTGACATGACAAACCTCAAACTAAATTAGTACATTTTCCTCAGTTTGCATTAACAATCTCCAATTAATTTTCAAGAACACAATTTTTGTTTGCTAATTTTTTAAATTAGAAATATCCTTAGTAGAAAATTGAGCATTTCATACTCTTTTCTTTTTACTGGCAAATGGCAAAGGTATAGGTATATATATCTCATCATTTTACTTGAAACTAAATTATTTGTAATGTCTTGGTCTAAATCACGCTCTAAGCCATAAAGCTTGTCCTACCTCCCTATAAAAATAGTTGGAGAAAAACCAAAAAAAAATAGGAACTAGATTAAAATAGAAAGTTGCTTTAATTGTAACAAGTTCTTAATTTAAATAGAAAGGTGAAAATGAATTTGACAAGAAAAAACCTCCTTCAAAAAATTGAATACTATTTTATTCAATATTGAAAATTTGACTTTGGAAAGTGTATATTTGAACTCGTTTGTTCAATTTTACAAATATGGGTGCATATTTTCATTAAAAAAAAACATTACTTCCATGGACATAGAGATATCGAAAAATTGAGGAAATTGTTTCGAGAAAGGCACTACAAAAATATAATGATATAAGTCTAAAAAAATAACTTTAACAAAATAAGGGCCATACTGATTATTTTTAAATTTTGCCACATTTTACGTCACCCTGAATGACAGGCCGAGTCAATTATATAAATCCGTTAAAGCCATATCTTAAGTAATACAAATAATATATTCAACACAAAAAGCGGCATTCGATTTGCGTCATGTGAAGCAGAGATATTCGGTTTAAAAAATAGTAAGAAAATTAGTTATTCTTACCAATTGATCAGGAGTTAATTTAATTAACTTATAATGTGGATATTTTTGTTCCACAGTTTATAGAAAAACATGTTAAAACGATTTTTTACATGCACCTACACCTGAAAATAAATGTGTGCTCTGAGGTCAAAAACAAAATATCTGTAAATTTATTTTCCCTCGTTATGAAATTTTTACTAGGAATAGTGAAGTGTGTCTTGGGTTGGATTCATACCAATATTTTAGCAGTTTCTACTTAGGCCACAATTTAATTAATAAATTATTAAAAAAAGAAAAAGAATTAATTAAAAAAGAAATAATAGAAGTTTTCCAACTGATTTTTTAAGACCACAATTTTATTCTGTAATATTCAATTCATATCAGTTTATTCCTAAATTACATTCAATTTTTCTGTAAAATTTGGAATTAGTCGAATAAGAAGATTTTTTACGTTCACTTTTTTAAACATTTTATTTGGTCGCCATTTTGAATTCGTACCACAATTTTACCAGTTTATCTCTATAATGCTTGCCCAAAATTTGAAATTAATCTAATAAGTAGTTTTTCAAGCTGATTTTTATAAATTTTATTAGGCCGCTATTTTGTTTTTTACCAGCTCTTTCCTTATCTTTGTGCAAAATTTGAAGTAAACTGGATAATTAGTTTTTCAGTAATCATTTTTTTAACATTTCGCTAAGCCGCCATTTTGTTCCGCCACACTGGATGTTTACCACAATATTACCAGGTTATCCTCATATGACCCTTAATTTTTGAAAATTTGAAGTCAATCGGGTAAGTAGTTTTTTAACTACGCTCATCTCTATATAACAATTAATTCTTGTACATTACATAGTTTTTTCAGGCTGAATTTTAAAATATTTTATTAAGATTCCTACGTAATACTCGTGCATAATTTGAGGTTAACTGAATAAATAGTTTTTTTAGTAATAATAGTAGTTTTTTAACTAACAGGCCGACAGACTCACGGAATCGTGTTTTATTTTTCGGCACCTCGAAAAAATCATAGAGGGTGATTTTTTCATGATTACAATACTTTTTACGAGGGGGTAAGTAAAAATTATACATGATCGAGAAGCATCATGGACCTACTAAAACAGGCAAACTGAAGAAATGTTACGCAGGTCTAACAAAAAGATATACTTAAACAAAAAGAAGACATTGATAAAAAGCGCCAATTATAAGATCTCTGTATAACCAAATTTGTGATATGTGGATGCAGTAACTGCGCAAATTCATAATTTATTTCTTTGAAAAGTAAAGTGAGATATTATTTGGAAATCACTTGCTGTAATAAAATTACTATATACAATTGACCGCTATGTTTACGTGTGACCGAAGGTTAGACTGTCTCATTTAAAGTTCAATAATGTTTATGTAAAAACTATTTGGAATGCATTCTGGCAGGCCCTAGATGAAATACGTTGACAAGTACTGCAGATGCAGGAGTAAATTGACTGCCTGGCAGTGATCTATGTGGAAAGATGACTCAAATGAAAGTTCTTTGAGTACTACATGAATAAAATTAATCGCCAACTTCTCACCTGGCAGGTACATTTTCTGCATCATTGGAATAAATATAATACATAAGATCTTGATGAATTCTATTTTTGCCTATTAATTTGACTGCCAAGACTACTCTCATAATTTTCAAGTAAAAACCATGTAGATGGTTGCGTTAGCATTGCGTTCTAATTGGGCTTCTATAAAGCTATTGATGAGTATATACTATATATATATATATATATATATATATATATATATATATATGTATATATATATATATATATATAAATATATATAAAATATATATATTTATATATATATATATAAATATATATATATATATATATATATATATATATATATATATATATATATATATATATATATATATATATATATATATATATATATATATATATATATATATATATATATATATATATATATATATATATATATATATATATATATATATAGATATTAATTATATAAACTAGAGAACTTTACCACTAAGCCACGAAGTTAACACCGAAAATTTAACGATACTTGTTTATACTCCTCCCAAATAAACGACGAACAATAGGAAGAACGATCAATGCCGTTTTAAATTTGCATGCGGTACACCGAGATTTTAGTGTGCAGTTTTGTTAAAATTTCTGATCAGCACCTAGTTAGACTTGGCTGCCGTCATTCAGTAGTAACCTCTCAATGCCATCTGGCGGTTAACCCAGGGTTCGCTTAATCAAAGGACCAATCAAATGCGTTCGCACTATGCTGTTTATCTATATTAAAAACGCCTCATTTTAAATTTATTTTACAGCTTTTTGCCCACGTAGCAATCAATTTAATTTGTGTATTACTCATCAAGAGCTTTCATTCAAGCCCAATTAGAACGCAATGCTAACGCAACCATCTACATGGTTTTTACTTGAAAATTATGAGAGTAGTCTTGGCAGTCAAATTAATAGGCAAAAATAGAATTCATCAAGATCTTATGTATTATATTTATTCCAATGATGCAGAAAATGTACCTGCCAGGTGAGAAGTTGGCGATTAATTTTATTCATGTAGTACTCAAAGAACTTTCATTTGAGTCATCTTTCCACATAGATCACTGCCAGGCAGTCAATTTACTCCTGCATCTGCAGTACTTGTCAACGTATTTCATCTAGGGCCTGCCAGAATGCATTCCAAATAGTTTTTACATAAACATTATTGAACTTTAAATGAGACAGTCTAACCTTCGGTCACACGTAAACATAGCGGTCAATTGTATATAGTAATTTTATTACAGCAAGTGATTTCCAAATAATATCTCACTTTACTTTTCAAAGAAATAAATTATGAATTTGCGCAGTTACTGCATCCACATATCACAAATTTGGTTATACAGAGATCTTATAATTGGCGCTTTTTATCAATGTCTTCTTTTTGTTTAAGTATATCTTTTTGTTAGACCTGCGTAACATTTCTTCAGTTTGCCTGTTTTAGTAGGTCCATGATGCTTCTCGATCATGTATAATTTTTACTTACCCTCTCGTAAAAAGTATTGTAATCATGAAAAAATCACCCTCTATGATTTTTTCGAGGTGCCGAAAAATAAAACACGATTCCGTGAGTCTGTCGGCCTGTTAGTTAAAAAACTACTATTATTACTAAAAAAACTATTTATTCAGTTAACCTCAAATTATGCACGAGTATTACGTAGGAATCTTAATAAAATATTTTAAAATTCAGCCTGAAAAAACTATGTAATGTACAAGAATTAATTGTTATATAGAGATGAGCGTAGTTAAAAAACTACTTACCCGATTGACTTCAAATTTTCAAAAATTAAGGGTCATATGAGGATAACCTGGTAATATTGTGGTAAACATCCAGTGTGGCGGAACAAAATGGCGGCTTAGCGAAATGTTAAAAAAATGATTACTGAAAAACTAATTATCCAGTTTACTTCAAATTTTGCACAAAGATAAGGAAAGAGCTGGTAAAAAACAAAATAGCGGCCTAATAAAATTTATAAAAATCAGCTTGAAAAACTACTTATTAGATTAATTTCAAATTTTGGGCAAGCATTATAGAGATAAACTGGTAAAATTGTGGTACGAATTCAAAATGGCGACCAAATAAAATGTTTAAAAAAGTGAACGTAAAAAATCTTCTTATTCGACTAATTCCAAATTTTACAGAAAAATTGAATGTAATTTAGGAATAAACTGATATGAATTGAATATTACAGAATAAAATTGTGGTCTTAAAAAATCAGTTGGAAAACTTCTATTATTTCTTTTTTAATTAATTCTTTTTCTTTTTTTAATAATTTATTAATTAAATTGTGGCCTAAGTAGAAACTGCTAAAATATTGGTATGAATCCAACCCAAGACACACTTCACTATTCCTAGTAAAAATTTCATAACGAGGGAAAATAAATTTACAGATATTTTGTTTTTGACCTCAGAGCACACATTTATTTTCAGGTGTAGGTGCATGTAAAAAATCGTTTTAACATGTTTTTCTATAAACTGTGGAACAAAAATATCCACATTATAAGTTAATTAAATTAACTCCTGATCAATTGGTAAGAATAACTAATTTTCTTACTATTTTTTAAACCGAATATCTCTGCTTCACATGACGCAAATCGAATGCCGCTTTTTGTGTTGAATATATTATTTGTATTACTTAAGATATGGCTTTAACGGATTTATATAATTGACTCGGCCTGTCATTCAGGGTGACGTAAAATGTGGCAAAATTTAAAAATAATCAGTATGGCCCTTATTTTGTTAAAGTTATTTTTTTAGACTTATATCATTATATTTTTGTAGTGCCTTTCTCGAAACAATTTCCTCAATTTTTCGATATCTCTATGTCCATGGAAGTAATGTTTTTTTTTAATGAAAATATGCACCCATATTTGTAAAATTGAACAAACGAGTTCAAATATACACTTTCCAAAGTCAAATTTTCAATATTGAATAAAATAGTATTCAATTTTTTGAAGGAGGTTTTTTCTTGTCAAATGCATTTTCACCTTTCTATTTAAATTAAGAACTTGTTACAATTAAAGCAACTTTCTATTTTAATCTAGTTCCTATTTTTTTTTGGTTTTTCTCCAACTATTTTTATAGGGAGGTAGGACAAGCTTTATGGCTTAGAGCGTGATTTAGACCAAGACATTACAAATAATTTAGTTTCAAGTAAAATGATGAGATATATATACCTATACCTTTGCCATTTGCCAGTAAAAAGAAAAGAGTATGAAATGCTCAATTTTCTACTAAGGATATTTCTAATTTAAAAAATTAGCAAACAAAAATTGTGTTCTTGAAAATTAATTGGAGATTGTTAATGCAAACTGAGGAAAATGTACTAATTTAGTTTGAGGTTTGTCATGTCAACGCCACTATAGTTACAAGAAGACCAAATGTGACATACATTTTTAAAATGATTAATATTTATCCTATTAGTAAGCTCCGAGGGGAAGTTCCCCCGGTAACCCCTTAAATTCAAAATTGATTTTTTGTTTTTGGTTCCATATTTATGTAAATCCTCATTAGTTAGGTTAGGTTAGGTAAGTATATACATCAAGAGAAAAGATAGTATGTCAAGTTCCGAGAAGCTCTGCAATCTTCCGTATATCCAGTTTCAATTAGAAGTCTCGCCACTCTCTCCTGCAATCGAAATACTCAAGCAAAATGCGTCGAATTACCCAGGCAATTATGCTATATGTTTTTCTGCTATAAAATATCGCATAATAAGCGGTTCTTGGCGACTCGTCAGATAAACACCCTCCCTCCCCCAAATAACTTTTTTGGAGTTTACTACTTACTACTTTTACCTGAGATTGATAAACGAGTCAGATTTCCTGAGATGCTTTGTGCAATCACAGGCAAAACAGAAGCCATTCCAATCCGACACAGATTCAATCCAAGAATCATGATTTCATAATACAAAAATATCTATATATAATATAAACACTATATTTATTAATATGCATCATTTTTTAAAAATGCACCATTATGTCAGAAATCTGATTCATAACAAGTGCTGAGAAGAAATTACTAATTGTAGTTAGTTTGCCTATCTCTTAGTTTAATTCTAAACCGTAAGTGTAAAGCAGAAAGCAGATACGTATTGTTACAGTGATACAAGTTCCTGAGAAAATTCACCTTCCAAGAAGAAGCAAGGAGCTGTGTTACATTACAGGGTTAATAAATTATTTAATTTTAACTACTGTGGGGTCAATTCTGACCCCAGGCCGTTTAACGTCGGATCTTCTCGCTATAGGTATTCTTCCACCACATACAGTTCGCTGCGATTGTTTGCACGTGGTTTTGATTTGGGGTCGAATTTGACACCGCGATAGTAGTTGCGTGTGTTTGATTTAAGTTATTACATAGAAATGGCTAATAATGTTTCAAGAATTGGTGGTAATACGGTAACAAGGGTTAATGTTTTTGACTTTCTAGAATCTTTGGAAGACCGAACAGAGACTACTGATTCTAATAATGACTATAATAATAGTGATACTGACAATGAAAGTGAACACTCAAATCATGACACGTTTACTACGGACGCAACATATTTAAGTGAGCTCCAGCACCATTAAAAGTTCGCGATCATAACTTTATTACGCACTTTCCTGGTCTTAGTGGATCTGCCGTACAAACAAACCCACCCAGTCTATTTGATTCCTGGTCTCTTCTTATAACCCCAGATATGTTAGCCACTATTTTAGAGCATGCAAATGAAAAAAAAATCCGATTTTTGTGTGAATTGTGGGGACAAATATACTTTCGTCGATCATCTAAGAGAAGCTGAGCTTAAGGCTTTTTTGGGATTGATATTTCTTTCAGGTGTAGTAAAATCTAATCACGAGGATGCTGATTCATTATTTTCGACAGATTGTATAGGTAGGCCCATTTTTTGCGCTACAATGTCAAAAGAACGATGCTTATTTCTTTTCACAGCAACAAGATTTGACAAACATGGTATAAAATAGCAAAGGAAGGTCAGTGAAGATCGGCTTGCAGCAGTTTTCTACATGTTTAACAATTTTATTTCCAACAGCATAGCTATACTGCACATTTTATGAATATCTCACAGTCGATGAGGCTGGTTGGGTTTCTTTCAGAATGTATACGAAATCCTAACAGGTCAAATACGGCATTAAAATCATGTGTTTATGTGACTTAAAGACCCATTATTTGGTGAATGTTTTCGTGTATACAGGTAAAAATAATTATCCGAATCCTTAAAAGTTATCTGTACCTAGAAGGTCAGTACTCACTTTGAAAGAATCAATTGCTAATAGTAGTCGCAATGGCACCGGTGATAATTGGTTTACCTCATTAGGGCTAGTTGATGAACTAAAGAAGCTTCCACTTACGTATGTGGGCATCCTGCAGAAAAGCAACAGAAATTCCTCAACAATTTCAACCAAATAAAAATTGTATAGTTGGTAAATTTCAGTTTGGTTTTGCTTGAAATAAAACAATTGTGTCATATGTCAATAAAAAAAATAAATTGTCATCATGTTGTCGACCATGCGTCGATGCGCTTGACCAAAATATGCCGTTTATAGTTCAGGCCGAAGATGCAGACAATGGCCTTTAATAATCACTAGCTATACTATAATAGAGCTAATCTAAATCCCTTAGATTTTATTCAAGAGCTTGGAATTAGGCTTATCAATGAACACTTGAATGTAACAGAGGCGATACGATACGAAACATTCCTCTCTTTGCTCAGAATATCATAGGACCATCTGCAAAACACTCAGTAAGTTGTACTTCATGCAAAGAATAGTCAAACACTCTAAATTCAATTGTTATGTTCGCAATTTATTCATCCTAAAGCACCCCTGTCATTTTTTTTTACATGAGTACCCCACGATAGTAATTGCGTCAGAGCAAATAGACGATAGTAGTTCAGGATTAAGTAGAGGGTGTAAAATAAAGCTTCTATAGTTATTTTTATATGACTTATATTAGATTCATTTGTATGTATGTAAACAATTCTATGAAGTCGATTTTAACCTACTTCTAATTGTATCGATTTGAAAATTTGCAAGTGAGTTAATTTGTTTGACAAAATAATAATTTGATACCATCAAGCTGATCTGTTCGATAAGATTAGAATGTAAAAAATAAATTATGGTATAAAAAAGTAGAAAATACGCTTTTGTCAGTAACGCACTAAAAATTACAAAATAATGTAATTTACTTCATTTAATAATCTTTTCTCTTCTTAATGTTCAGTGACTATCCAAAAAAAGCGTAGGGCTCTTTTGCGTTACATTTTTTTGAGAAACATGTACTTTTAAATTAACTTAGACAAAAGGCCCCACACTTTTTCGCATAGTCATTGAACATTAATGAGTTTATTAAGTGAAATAAATTATATTATTTTATATTTTTTAGTTCGTTACAGACATAAGCGTAATTTCTAGTTTTTTTTTTAATTATAATATAATAACAGTTGTTACATGAATTATTTTTTGTAAGAAAATATATGTTTGGAGAAGAAAAACTAAACTGCCTGTAGACATATCGATATCGAAAATAAGAAACTTTTTAACTTGCTAGTCAATAAGATTCTAGAGTTTGGTAATAAGAAAATGTGAATTTATGAAACCAAAACATATTCAGGAATCAGGAAATCTCTATTTCGTTTTTATAGATGCAAATATTGATTTATTGGAATATCAAAACTGAAATAGAAATAGGAAAACTTTGATGCTTTAATATGAGTTTCTTAAATTTCTTAAAATAAACAGTAAGTATATTTTGTGTAATTTAATACTAATATAAAACACATGGGCTATGGGAATACAATGGGCTATGAGAATACAATGGGCTATGAGAATACAATTTATACATAACATACATACATGAGCTATGAGAATACAATGTACACATAACAAAAAAAAACTTAAGATAAAACTATGAGCTGAAAAATAAAAAAATCATATAAATGAAGTCCTGCAACCGCTTATATTATTAAACATATCTGCCATTTGAACCGGTTGTAGTTAATTTTATCTTAAACGAGGACGAGGTGCATATATTTATACTCTTCTTCCATTATCATATTTTAAACTGTATTTTGATCAGTCTATGAATAAGCGTCACTCAAAGAAAATGCTCGATACTGAGTTCCTGCATTAAGCTATCGATTTAAGTATACCCGCGTACTGAATTTTCCATATTGTAAAATACAGAGAACGTTGCATTTCTTTTCCTTAAAGTCGTATATTTTGTTTCTATTCCTTAAGACGGGAACGAAGAAGCTCTGGCTGTTGTTTTGAGAGCTTCAAATTACATACTATATAAAATAAGTAGTTCATTTTGAACAATCAAATGTGACTCACCAGAACTGGAACCTGGAATAAAAGTAGGGTCAATACGCTAATCTTCTGAGCTGCCTGATGATGGTTTTTATATTATTATACATTCTTATTATGATTTTGCCAAGATATTATATGGTGTTTAAATGGCATTTTTTGTTCGTTTTCCTTTTTTATATACTTCGTATATTTCTGTAAAATTCTAAATCAGATTTGGCACACGGCATAATATGTCAAAAAAGCGACTAACAATGTGTTTAGAAACATCTAGAAAGCGTTATTTTTTCCGGGTTGCGCCCCATTTAACTTTCCTGAAATTTCTACTTGGACTTCGCTGGTAATTTTTACAACAACGTCAAATTCTTCAATCTCTTCTGTTTTTTGATATTTCCTACCGCTTGGAAGTTGTTTATCAAATTTCCTTTCATGCTGGTAATTTGAAAGCCATAATGCATGTCAGTGAACTATGGGAAAATGGTAAACTTGCGGTAGGAACTTCAAATTGGGACCGCACGAATAAACATTTTTTTAAATAATTTCTAAACGGTTCAAAATATCAGAACAGAATAAGATGCAAAATTTACAGAACGGAATGAGCAATTTGACTTTGTTGTAAAAAATGGCAAGTGTTATCACAGTTAAAAGTTCGGGAGGGTTACAAGGGGTAGCCAATAGAGGAAAAATAACACAATGTAAATTTTCCTGAAACTTATTTAGATGCTTTATTGATTATTGACTAATGTCATAGGACGGTCCTTCTTGCAAGATGTTATGTCAGGAGATAACACATAATGTCAAAACTATCACAAAAAGTATCAAACAATACATTCGATATTTAACTAGTGTATTGTACCTTTCGTTTTTATTTAAAACGTCATTTAGTTTTTTGGTAACAATACTTCCAATTCTATCTATGGCTGAACATATATTTCGTTTTAAATTTTCAATAATTGATTTTCAAAAATTAATTCAAACCACTCACCGCTTCTCCACATGCTTTGCAAAAAACACAATCATTTTCTAATATTAATTCCGAAAGCGGTTTTATCCACAATACTACACATTTTAAAATGTGCAATTCGATAATACACTTTTCAGGGTAAATAGTTTACATCTAAGTGAACGACTAAACGTGACAATATTTTATGTAGTAAACGACATTATTACGAAAAGGAAAACCTCAGGCTTCAAAATTCTGTGTACCTAATGCAATAACATGTTTGGGATGGTTTTACCGACGGTTTTATTCAACTGCTATATATTTTTATTAGGGAACTGAAATATTTAAGATGCTTATCTAACAAATGAAAGGCAAATATTAAATTGATCCAAAATGTGTAACTTTTTGCAAAATTGTGAAAATATAAATGTATTGCACATAAATTAGAGCTTTATATATGTACACCTTATACCAAATTCGATTTTAAACTCTCTAGAAATATGATTGTTAGCAACACCTAAAAAATATTAACATTTTAACATCCTGACATTATATTTACAATATAAATCAAGCGCAAAATTGCGGACATGAATTAATTTACATCCCGTATATTCTTAATTTTCTTTAAAAACACGAAGATCAATAGTTTTAACATAGGTTTTCTTTATTTGGCTTAATAGTATTTTAAAAAAATATACATAATAATAAAAAAAATTGGTAAATTTCCTTTACCCGGAACTTCTCTTATTATGAATATTTCCGTTTATAGGAATAGTGAAGTGTGAAACAATTTAGTTCAGTACATAGTTATTTAGGAACACGTATATACCGTCTTTTCAAACATTCTGGTTGGACGCCATTTTGTTCCAATATATTGGATCCCTATCAATATTTTACAAGTTTCTACCTATGCCACACTACTTTATTTTAGGCACAATTTAAAACTAATTCAATAAATAATTTTACATTAATACACACCGCAATTTTGTTACGTCATTTTGAATTCGCACCAGTTTATCCTTTGTCATATCTAATTTTTCTTCAAAATTTACAGTCGATTGAAGAAAATTTTTTTAAAAATGTATGTTATTTGGCCGGTAACTTGAATTCGTCACACAACTTTGCCAGTTTATCTCTATATCAAACTTAATGCTTCCACAAAATTTGAAATTAATTTAATAGGCAGTTTTTTCAGAATGATTTTTTAAATATTTTATTAGGCCGCCGTTTTGTTTTGCTATCTTATATTCATATCTACTAATATGTTACCAGTTCATTCTTCTGTAACACTTTTTTTTACAAAATTTGAGTTAAGTTGTATAATTAGTTTTTTTAATAATAATTTTTAACGCTTCACTAGGCCACCATCTTGTTCCGGCATATTGGATTTCTACCAAAATATTAATTTGATGAGTAGTTTTTAAGCTATGCCGCGAACTGACAGACGGAACTGATGAAATATATTTTTTTGGCATCTAGGGACGCTAAAACGTGAAAATATGCAAAACCTGCTAGGGTGATTTTTCAGAATACAAAAATTTTATTTGGCCGCCATTTTGTTCCGCCATCTTGAATTAATACCACAGTTTTACTAGTTCCTCTCGTTACTACAATTAGTTATTGCACGCAATGTGAAATCAATTAAGTAGTTTTTTGGATTCGTACCCAAATTTTACGAGTTGATTCATACATAATACTTCATTTTTGTACAAAATTTGAGATAAATTGGATAATTAGTTTTTTTTACGTTTCAGTGAGCCGCCATCTTATTCCGGTGTATTGGATTTTAACCAAAATATTAATAGGTCATCCCCAAATGAGCCTTAATTTTTGACTAGAATTTGAAGTCAAACTCATGAGCAGTTTTTAAGCTATGTCGCGAACTGACAGACAGGCAAACCGACGGACCTGATAAAATATATTTTGTGGCATCTAGGGACGCCGAAACGCGAAGATATGTAAAAGGTTTAGGTGGTTTTTTCAGATTACAATAATTTTATGTGGCCGCCATTTTGAATTAGTACCACATTTCTACTAGTTCATCTCTATACTACAATCACTTATGGCACACAATTTTAAATCAGACCATTAAGTAGCTTTTTTCGGGATGAATTTTTAATTATTTTATTAAACCCCCATTTTGTTTCGCCATCTGCGATTCGTACTAAAATTTTACCAGATGATTCTTACCTAATACTTAATTATTGTGCAAAATTTGAGATACATTGGATTTAGTCCTTTCTTTGTAATATTTTTTTTAACATTTCAATTCCCTTTTATGAGGGAAGTAATAGTCAAAGCAAACCAATGAAATTTGGTAAGAAATTTTATAGGTATTTAGTATTATATGAACTTAAAAAAAAGCTATGCCTTTTCGCATTTGTTAGAAAAATGTAGTTTGCGATAAAGCTTTTTGGCTTAAGGAAAAATTATTTGTTTATAATTGACACTAATTGGATCTATATACTCATAATTTTGGAGTCTTTTAGTGAGAAAGGAAGAAAGAACTGCTCTTCAGTGGCGGTACTACAACATTTGTCCTCCCTGCAGGTTTGCAGAAAGGGCCTCCTATATGCACGTACAGGAAGTGGTAATAAAAAAAGTCATTCATAGTTTTGTATATTTTTATATCCCATCCAATCCCCCTTGGATTTTTTTGTATAAACATGTTGGTGGAATCACAAAGGAAGGGAATGAAGAGTATCCTGAGTTTTTTCATTGCACAATTATTTCTTTCACCTCCTTTTAAAAAATGCCTCCTACAACTCTACTTTCCTAGTAATAAATTGAAATATAATACATATTTAGCTATGAAGGTATCTGTTATATAATCGTCAAATGGCTCGCAAAGTCGCAACAATGATAAACTGCACATTCCTCATATCCCCATTTAAATAACAGAAATGGTTTAGGAAGATTATCTTGACTGTCAGCAATCGCTTTATTGTTTTGTCAGTTTTGCATGTACTTTAAATATTTTAGTTACATTCTTTAATGCAATATTTAGTAACAACAACAGAATATTAGAATCTAATGATAAAACAGGAAAATTGCTCATAACGTATTTAGTCCAACCTCCATCTAGATATATTATAGACCAGTAGAGTTCGAAAATATGAACTTTGTAAGGGGGGACGGAGACAATACAAACTTCAGCTCCAAAATTCACTATGAGTAATGAGTATGAATATAATTTTTTCTGTTCGTCTTCGAATTTAAATTGCTCGTTAAAAAGAATTTATTTGACACCAAATTCAATAGGCTTTTCGGATTCTAAAAGCTTGTTTGTATACGATGGTAAATCCTGCAAATTTATAATTGGCTAATGCCACATTTCTATTCATTTAAAAAAAATACAGGATGTTTTAACTTACACTGAGTGTCCCAAAATAAAATTCAATCTAAGTATGTAAGTGTAAAACTATCAAACATCTGATTAATTTAATTAAAAGTTTTACTTTAAGAATACACATAGTTATTACTATAAGGTATATAGTGTCCTAAATTCTATTCTATGGGTTGCGTACGGTTTCCAATAGGATACATTGTGGCCAATAAAGTCCGCATTTTATTGCTTTTTTAATAATTGATATTAGTAAAACTTGAGTTAGCAGAAAGTTCTTGCCTGAGAATTAATGTAAAATGACAATAAAAAAGTTAGTCACGGGATTCATCTGAACTGTCAAATTTGACATTTTTCTAAAAATTGGAGTAAACCTCCCTTTTTTAATTTCGAAAAATAGTAAAAGCAAAAGTTGTTTCTTTTTTGCCATATTCTATATTTCAATACTACCGGTTGACGTCAAATTTTTCTCTTCTTTTTTAATTTAAAGCTATTTCACCTAATGGAATCTAAGTAAACCTGAATTAAACTAAAGGGTTTTTTAATTGGGACGGGTCGATTTTAGAACGAAATAAAACAAGCTTTGTGTGAGGTATTAAAGAAATTCTTTTTTTATTTGAAAGTCGTATGTATGGAATATCACATCATTCAAATGTCTGCCACGGCTTCTCACGGTGACATGGATGCGAGTGGTGCAATTTTCAATGACTCTACCGCATAGATCTGTCTGAATTTGAGCGATAGCCTGGGATATATTGACTTTAAGGGCATCGGTCGATTGCGGTCTATTGGCATAGACCTGCGATTTTAGAAAACCCCACAAAAAAAAATCCGACGGATTTAAGTCGCACGATCTTGGTGGCCAATTCACGTGCGAGAGATAACCATACCCTCAAATCGTTCATGCAGAATGTCCATCTATGTGGCATGTAGCACCATCTTGCTGGAACCACATATCGTCCACGTCCATATCGTCCACCGTTAACAGTGACGGCTTGACCAAGGTCGTTTTTAAAAATGTAGGGACCAATGACGTCGCCGGCCCAAAATCCGCACCAAACAGTAACTCTCTGTGGATGCATTGCTACCTGATGTACCTCGTATGGATTGGCGTGGTTCCATATACGGCAATTTTGTTTGTTAACATAGCCGTTCATCCAAAAATGCGCCTCGTCGCTAAAGATGATTTTTCGGTCAAAATTGGGGTCCTCTTCCAAGCGCTCCGAAGCCCACTCAGCGAATAAACAGCGTTGTCTATGATCATTAACTTTCAGCTAAAAATTCGCCAAGTGGAAGTCTGGGAAAGGCCGAGTTCTTGTGCGCGGCGAGGAATTGACTGCCTCGGGTTCTCTTGCACACTTTCACAGACAGCGGCGATGTTTTCGGCAGATCTGGCGTTTTTTACACGTACGGGTGTTGGCTGATTGTTTACTGAACCAGTCGTCTCGAATTAGCCCACTAAACGTTGGAGAGTTGACTTTGAAGGGCAACCGCCTCTGCCGTAAAATGGCCGCAACGCACGCAACGTTTGCACAAACGAACACTCATTTTGATAATAAAGTTTTATGATTTGAACATGCTGCTCAATCGTGTAACTTGAAATGGGGATTTGGCATCAGTGACTGAATAGTAAACAACAAATTAGACCGATGCCGTCGAAACATCATGGCCGCCTTAGGCTGCCAACATCGACCCGTCCCAATTACAAAACCCTTTATCTATAAATTGAAATCAACCAATTTACCTGACAAGTAAAATAAATCACGTGACTAACTTTTTAATTGTTATTTTGCTTTATTTTTAAAGCAAAAACTTTGTGCTAACTCAGATTTTAATAAGATCAATTATAAAAAAAATAACTCGTCTTATCCGAGACTCTATGCAATCGATTGTACCTGTAACCTCTGGATGCATTTTAAACTAAAACCTTTAAGCTAGAATGAATAAAGTGCTGTTAACTTTACCATGCAGATAACTGATATGGATATATTTTTTTGAGCAATGGTATCCGTGGTAATAGTTAAAGTTACCAGCACTTTAATAATTCCATCCTTAATGAAATTGATAATATCTCTAAAAGTCTTTTAACATATCATCATGCCGCAACATATTACATTTTTACTAAAATGATATAGTTTTATCCCCATATGACTCTTAATTTTTGACCAAAATTTTAAGTCAATTGGATAAGTTGTTATGTAGTAGCTATGCCGCAAACAGAGGGACAGGAAGACAAATCGACAGACAGACCGTCGAAATTGAAAAAACATGTTTTTTCGCATTTAGGAACTTTGAAACCAGGACAGTAAAAATTAATTAGCCAAAAGTTACATGATAATCATTTATCGTGCTCCAGTACAGGGCTTCTGTTTATATTTTGAAACATAGAGTAAAACAAAAATTTTAAATTTTTTTTTGAGTCGCTAGGATTCCTAAAGAAAATTACCATTGACCTTGTTATTTTAAATTGAACACCCTGAAGGATATGGTTCCATTAACCGAGTGTCTTCTTGCTTATTATAAATATACCAAGTTTGATACCTTTATCTTTAAAAACAACCTACAAAACTGACAAAAACCCCTCCATGAGGGGCAATGTGTTAGGAAGAAAACACCTACACTTCAGCTTCTTATGGCAAGGTTTTTGTCAATTTACTCGCTTATCATCAAACATAAAGGAATCACACCCAGTATATTTATGATTAGTAAAAAACACCCAGTTAACAAAACAACAAACATACAGAGTGTTCTATTTAAAATATAACAAAGTCTCTGTTCATTTTCTTACTTTCCAATAGTCATTTTTTTTAAGCTAATCCTGGCGGTTTTTCAATCTTTTAAAATAGAGCTTGTAACTCCATTGAAAATATTAATAAACATTTTGTGCATCATGTTGTTAAAAAATTGGTATTATTAAGTTTATTATTAATACTAAAACATATTTAGAGGCCCAAAACAAATTTTTGAATTTAGATCATCAAAAAATATAATAATAATATTTTGTGAAAAACACTGTATTAATGTATTAATAAAGACTATTCTAAACTTGTTAGTGATGTAGAGCAAATCCGAAGAATTTTGTTCATCTAATAATATCCTTTGACAGAAATGGAAAGAGGGTTGATTGTTTCTTTTACAAAAAGTAACACAATGAGACTATATTAGGGCCAGACGAGACAAGACGAGATTACATTTTGTCTCATCTCTCGGCATCACTAATAGTAATTGATATGTTGATAGTTATTCATATATTAATATTTCTATTTACCAATTTTTATTTATTATACAATAAATAAAAGTATTTAAAGTCACTAATCAAGCCAGCCTCTTAATGACAGAAAGAAGTGAAAAACAGGACTAATACAGATAATGGTTACAGTAGGATGTATACAAACAAATTTGTTAAGACGAAACAAAAATCTGAGAAAAAACACGAATCTTTTGTGTCGTTCATTAACATTGGGCAAGCAATTATTGTGAAACATGTACCCTGTTCTGTTTTAGGGTAGAAATTTCACGTACTTTGCGAAAAAATTAGTAAGGAGCTCAAATTTTGCACTAAGGTAGGCCTACATGTCTAAAGTACATTCCCGAAGGGTTTTCACCAGGCAATAGGAAAATAGTGAGAGTAAAGGGGGTAGATTTGTACTTTTGACTAAAAAAACAGCATAAAATTTTCTACAGCTAATTAGAAGTACCTTCGAGTAATTCACGGTTTAACACAAAAATGGAAGGAAATCTTGCCATTTTCTTTTAATATAGAAAAACATGGAAAACATTAAAGTGCTTGTAAATATAATATACTACCATCGGATTATCTTACTATAAAGTTACAAAATATAATATCAAATAAAATAAAATTTCGTTATACCAGGAATTATATTTGTTTCTTTTATATTTTAATATCAATTTTTCGTCGCTCTCCTTTCGCAAAAATAAAGAATATCAAGATTTATATTATTTATT
The DNA here is from genome assembly GCA_030620095.1 of Kuschelorhynchus macadamiae. NCBI lineage: Eukaryota > Metazoa > Arthropoda > Insecta > Coleoptera > Curculionidae > Kuschelorhynchus > Kuschelorhynchus macadamiae. Next base: position 886,075 of record JAUTXW010005489.1, read on the forward strand.
TTGCTACATTTACTCTACGTCTACGTGTATCTTAAAAAAACCTTAAATCCACACTTTGTTTACAGACAATGTCCGAAATGTTGAAAACGTTTTACCAAAAATGAAAATATTGCATGTTAAAAATAGTTAGTTAAAAAAATAGTTATTTTTATCCATTAAACTTTTGCAGACACATTTTTTTGAATAAGTATAAAATATTGAAAAAAAGCAGAAACAAATCTTTTTCGAGAGGATGACTAACAAGTCCTATCTTGACATTATATTATTATATTTTAGAATTCTAGGATTCCGTTATAATATATTTTTTCCAGTTTTAGGAATTAAGGAAATAGTAAGAGTCAGGCAAAATTCCTAGAAATAGTCATAGTATACTGTCAAAATTAACGCAACCTTTTAAGTTGTTGAAATCAAAGTAGAAAGCAGTTCCTTGGATAAATACTGTAGAAACATTAAAAAAAGAGAGTCCTATCTCTAGAGACCATGTTTTTTTTTTTTATAAAATTGGACGTTTGAATTATAGCTTATTAAATTTTATATGAAGAACAGCTTTAAAGAAAATGTATATTCGATGAACCCCAATACTTGTTCTATATGTTAGGGTTGCCTAAAGTTGCAATTTAATATTTTTGGCAGGTTATTTTTGAATATATTTAAATTAAATACAGCTTTTTAACGGTTGCAAAAAAGGGTATGTAAATAATGTATAATTTTTTGTTTGGGTTTAGGCCTCGAAAGGTAGCCTCTAAAATAAAAGCCTTGTTGTATATAGAGGGTTGTATATTGAGGGTCCCTAGATATCGAAAAACATGTTTTCTTAAATCCGTCGATCTGTCTTTTCGTGGCATAGCTAAAAACTACTTACCCGATTGACTTCAGATTTTGATCAAAAATTAAGGGTTATATGGGGAAGACCTGGTAATATTTGGTATAAATCCAATATGGCAAAACAAAACGACGGCCTAGTGAAATATTATAAAAAATAATTACTAAAGACTTATCAAATGTATCTCAAATTTTGGGGAAAAAAATCAAGTATTGTAGGAATCAACTGGTAAAATTTTGGTTCGAAAGCAAGATGGCGGCTATTAAAATAATTAAAAATTCAGCTTGAAAAACTACTTAATGGACTGATTTTAAAATGTGTCCTATAACCATTGACTTTCATTGGCTTTATAGCGATTTGTAGTATAGAGATGAACTGGCAAAGTTTTGGTACTAATTCAAGATGGTGGAACAAAATGACAACCAAACAAAATATTTGCAATTGTGAAATAATCACCCTCTCAGGTTTTACATATTTTCACGTTTTAGTGTTCTTAGGTGCCAAAAAATATGTTTTATCAATTCCGTTGGACCGTCTGTCGGTTTGTATGTCGGTCTGTCAGTTTACGGCATAGCTTAAGAACTACTTATCAGATTGACTTATTGAGTCATATGGAGACGAACTGATAATATTTTGGTAAAAATCCAATATGCCAGAAAAAGATGGCGGTCTAGTGGTATATAGGAATGAATATAAGATAGGTATGAATATAAGATAGCAAAACAAAATGACCTATATAAATAACCTAATAAAATATATAAAATATGAGCCTGAAAAAAACTACTTATTAAAATAATTTCAAATTTTGCGCAAGCAACAAGTGTGATATAGAGATAAACTGGTAAAGTTGTGATATCAAAAGATGGCGGAACAAAATAGCAGCCCATTTTTTTTTAATCTTAGTCAATCGACTTTAAATCTTGCAGAAAAATTAAATGTTTGTAGGGATAAACCCGTACGAATTCAAAATGACGTAATAAAATGTCGGTCTGTATCAATGTAAGAACTACTTATTGATTTTATTACTTTCCTCGTAAAAGAGAAGTATTGTAATCGTGAAAAAAATCAACCACCGAGATTTTTTCAGATCTTCTCGTTTCGGGGTCCATATATGCCGGAAAACATGTTTTCTCAATCTGTTTGTTTGTCGGTCTGTCTATTCGCGGCATAGCTAATAAACATCTTACCCGATTAACTTCAAATGTTGGTAAAAAATTAAAATTTATATGAGAATGACCTGGGAATATAACCTGTACTATTTTGATATGAATCCAAGACAGCAAAACAAAATGGCGACCTAATAAATTATTTAAAAATATCAGCCCAAAAAACCACTTATTAGATTAATTTTAAATTCTGGGCATCCAATAAATATGGTAGATAACGTGGAAAAATTATTGTATTCAAAACGGAGAAACAAAATGGCGGCCCAATATAATGTCTAAAAAATCTAAATGGTGTAAAAAGTGTAAAAAAACAATTTATTTTAAAACGTGCTCAAAAAAAAACTGGTGAAATATTGGCACGATTCCGATATGGTTGAACAAAATAGCAAAACGAGGGAATTTCCAGGTAAAGGAAATTTATTGATTTTTTATAAAATATTTAAACCTATTTCAAAAATAAATACTAGAAATTAAAAAATAATATTTTAAAGCATTTTGAAAACTTCGGTAGATATTATTCGAGGCAATAGACATTGTTTCTATGTAATATATTAATTTATTTTGATAGTATTGATTTTAAGGTTAAGTTAAGGTATTGGTTTTATACCAACTGCAAAAAGAAATAAACTTTCAAGATGATCCGCAAGCTGCAATATAATCGTATCAAACTTCAAATCGAACTTCAACTTGTTTTTTTTTATCCCTATTGACTTGGCTTTGGAAAATCCAGTGATGATAAGTACGACAATAATTTTAAAATAATGTAGAAGTACCAGCACATGCAACCATACGAAAGTTATAAAAACATATATTTCATCTTCAACGTTACTTCATTTTTCTGGAAGCTTAATAAATTATTTTTCTCTGTACATTCAGCATCTAAAAATAGATGTTCATGTGTGATATGCAAACAGTGTACGATTTAATAATAAAAAAATCGATAAAATGTATTTCAATAAAAATCCTTTAACCCAGATCGAATAAACTAGGTTCAATTGGGAACTGGCTCTGGCAGACATTCAAGTGTAATCAAATTCCTTATATAAATAGTTACAAGTAAATTTAATTGATTAAAACTAATCTGTTTCAATTCGTTCCATGCCTATTAAGTACACTTTTCCAGATCTTTTAATAGGTTTGTATATTTTACCTTATTAATTAAACTGTGTTTAAAGTTTCTACAACATATAAACATCATTTACGATGCCATGTTGATCAAGGACCTAATTTTTAAATAATACCTAGAGTGGTACAGCTCATGCGCATCTCTAGTTTTTTTTTTATTTTAAATATAAGGTGGAATATTTATGCAGATCAGACAGATACAGGGTACGCTGAAAAAAAACATGTCCGTAAAATGTATACTTTTTTAAATGGAATATATTTGAATTTTACTTTAGAAATTTGTCCAACTTTATTAAGGGTTGTCCATGCCTAATAGAGTTATTTAATTCTCCCCGGAGGGGGAGGGTGCTAAGGTGTAATATTACATATTACAATATGATTATAATAAAGTTATAAAAAAGTCTATGTGTACCTATATGTTAATTAATGCCACTGAAAATAATCAATTTCAACAATAGTAAACAAATATTTTAAGATATTTAACTGTCAGTATTAAGATATTGTCCCTTTAAATATTATACAGGATGTAAAAAAATCAGAGGTATATTTTTTCAAATTCAATCGTTATTAACTTCGTTATTTTAAATGAGACCTTCGATATACTTTATGCATTTAAATTTGAGTTCAGGAAATAAACGCGATCCGTTTGCATTTGCCACTGCTGCTCCCTTATTGGAGGAAAACGTTCTGCCGTGAACCGATATGTTTCATAAGGCTGCCGACATCGAGAAAAGAGACGGCGCGTCGTTGGATGTAAGTTGTGGCAACGTTTACTCTAGTTACTAAATTTAACTTTTGTTGTAGTTTGTGTCTCGTGAAAGTGATAAATTACTCAAGGAAGCCATGGGTTAGATTAGACTAGGTGTGTTTTTTAGGGTGTGTGAAATAGTTTTTTTCTATGTAGTCTCGTACTCGTGCAAGAAGATTTTATTCGTCCTTTGTATCTCATGTTTAGTTAGATTCAACAGTTTTCTAAAAGTTTCATTAATGGTTCTAGTATTAAACAAGGTACTGTACTGAACGAGGTAAGATCAATCAAAAATGAAAAAGTTTTGGTACCTGTAGGAAATATATTTATTTGGCAGAATTAGAAGTTTTTGCGGAAATAAAACAAAAAGCGCCTTATATTTTGATATTTTAAAACGGTAACAATGTAGCAATAAATCAGTTTTTGTTTCTATTTTAGAATTACTTTTGGGTAATTGTAAAAATGAACTAACGCAATTTCCGTGGGAAAATTTTGCTGATTTTTTCCATTAAATTATCTATTTTTAGTATAAAATAAACGCTCCATGAAATATTCTTATGCAACCACAAGTTGTGTAGTAAAACCTTTAAATGCAGATCATCCAAGATCCTTTACGTTATTCTAAGTACTTCAAAATTATTTTGAAATTTTACCAACAAGCGTCATATTTGTACGTATGTTTTTTCGGTATTAGTAGCTAATAGAAATGACCCCTAAAAATTGTTTAGATTCAATATTTTAATTTCTTTTTGCATACTTAAATTACCTTTACAATATCTGTACTAGCGAGTATTTTGTTGTGTGCTTACTACTTTGTCAAGAATATTAAAAAGTATTTTAAATTATGCACTTGGTTTTAAGTTGCAACATTGATTTCATTCAAAAATTTTTTTTAAATGTATGTTCTATTTATATAAATATATTATTCTAATAAAAGTCTTATTTGTTTTTTTCTCCCCCTGGAAAAAATTCTACTTGAGTGCTTGTACGCAACCTGTATATGCAATTTGAAACCCCCTAATGCAACGTCGACATTGCTTTTATTTACTCTACATATCTTAAGAAGATTCTCTAAAACTCGGTTATTGGTTCTATTTGCAGATTAACTTGGTAGTGACCAGGCAAAGATCGATTGATTTCACTCCGAATAGACATAAAGGACCCCTCGAACAGGGTCCCATTACCCATGAGGCTCGGGCCCTAAGGGCCTGTCGAAAAGACTGCCTGCATCAAAAGTTATTCTATATGAACTGCTGGAACTTCGAAGTGCACCAAGGAAATTTTTACTGGAAATTCAAAATTAAATATTTTCAATACGGATTAAGATTTTGAATTGGGATTTTCGGCTTTTGTGTGATCAATATCCATAGTATACAGCCCAATAAGGGCAGCCTCAGGACACCGTAGCAGCCGTCTTATACAGGGGGTTATATAAGACCCTGTAATGTTTTTAACAATTTGTTCGACTAGAATTCTTTTTCTTAGAAGATTTCCTTTTCTCTTTGTACAACCAAAATAATCTAGAGCTAGGCACGTAAAAACAATTTCTAGCGATTTTGAAATTTTTTTCTGAAATTTTGTATTGTTTTATTGCGTATTTTTTTCTATAAAACCAATATGTTTTACAATAACATTTCTGGACATGTGGTCAATACGCCCCATATTGTTATAATTCCACTGGAAACTCATAGCGCCATCTAACGAAAACGGCAGAACAAGGTCTGCCGGGCCAGCTAATTTGTATAATTTTTCTTGTTTCATTTTATCATAAAAGTTTATATATATCTTATTAAATATTGGTTAAAACAAAAAAAATAATTTCTTATAAGGAATAAGAAGAATAAGAAACAAAATGTTTATAACTATATATAGAGGTAAATATAATAAATTTATTGTTACCTGACACCAACTTCTCATAAATAAGAATTACAAACCATTTGGAGCCAAATTATACAGCTACCTTCTGCTGGTTGGTTCGGATTGATTTAAAATTAATCTAAAAGAAATTATATTCACGAATTAAAATGTATTTGTAATATTTTTCTAAATATTGATTCTTGAAAAACTTTTTAGTACTTCAATCAATTACAATATTTACTTCAAATACTTGTGAAGGTATTTGAAGTATTTTGACTAAATTCAGTAAAATCATCAGTTACTTGATACTTCAAATACTTTTGAATTTTACTAGTTACTTGACTTTTTTGTTGATGTTTTTGTAAATATTTGAATAGATCAACATATTGGATCTTTGGTATTTGGTACTTGTACTTCAAATTCGTTTTGTCATTGCGGCAGCTCTAATTAAAACGGAGTCCAAAACTTCGTTTTAAATATTATATTGAAATACAATCGAGTAAAGGGCATCATATGACACTTCTGAATTTTTACCTATACCAACCTGTTTGTGAGCTGAGACCTTCGAATTTTTTGTCTAATAATGTAATCGTCTATTTATACATCTGGAATCTGGAATAAATAAAAACTATGTTCAAAAATTATTAAATGCCCACAAGAAAAATTATTAGAATTTCCATTAAGTTAAATCTCTCAAAAATGTTTTCTAAAATATTTAAATTATCATGTACCTAAATAATCTATGTTTTATAAATTTATTACATTTTTTTCTATTTACGAAATCGTTGGATATTTCGATTCAACAGTCCAACTGCATCTCTTATACATGTGCCTTGATTAAAATTTCAAGTTTTCCCTGAATTTTCTTTTTTACTTCACGAAGTATTGTAATCAGTTCCAGATTTTTAAAGATCTTCACGTTTTTCACGAGTCCCTAGATCCCAAAAAAACATGTTTTCTCAATTCCGTCGGTCTGTCTAGATGGGGTATAGCTAAAAAACTACTTATCCGATTGACTTCATTTTGGTGAAAAATAAAAAGGTCATAAAGGGATGAAATGGTTATATTTTGGTAAGAATACAATATAGCGGAACAAAAGGGCGGCCTAGTAAAATGTTAAAACAATTATTAGTAAAAAACCACTTATCTAATTTGAAACCAACCTGAAATTTTTCACAATAATCACGTATTACGTAGAAACCATCTGGTAACATTTTGGAATGGACAAACAAAATGGCGGCCTGTTAAAAAATTGTTATTAAAAACTGCTTATCCAATTTACCCGAAATTTTGCATAAAAATCAAGTATTATGTAGAAATCAACGGCTAAAATGTTAATACGAATCAAAGATGGTGAAAAGCAAAATGGTGGCCAAGTAAAATATTTAAAAAATCAGCATGAAAAAACTAATTATTAGATTGATTTAAAATTTTGTGCAAGAACTGGCAAAATTGTGGTACGAATTCAAGATGGTCGTAAAAAATGACGTCCAAATAAAATGTTTGTAATCGTGAAAAAGTCCCTCTTCAAGGTTTTACATAGCTTCAAGTATCTAGATGCTCAAAAACATATTTTCTTATTTCCATGGGTAGATATGTCGGTCTGTCTGTCTCTCAATTTAGGGCATAGCTAAAAAATTACTTACCGATTGACTTTTTTGACAAATTTTGGTCAAGAATTAAGCCTTTTGGGAATGATCTGGTAACATTTTGGTAAATTTCCAATGTAGCAAAACAAAATGACGGCATGGATAAATTAAAAAAAATGATCACTAAAAAACCGTTATTCAAATTACCTAAAATTTGGCACAAAAATCAAGGGTTAACTAGGAGTTAACGGGTACTTTATGGCACGAAAGAGAGATGGTGGCCTAAAAAAATATTTAAAAAATCAGCCTGAGAAACTATTTATTAGATTAATTTCAAATTTTATACCAGCATTAACTGTTATATAGAAATAAACTAGTAAAATTGTGGTACGAATTCAAAATGGCGGAATAAAATGGCGACCAAATTTTCTTATTTAATTTTTCACAAAAAATAAATCTGATGTATATGTGTTACTAAACGACTAGTGTGGCACTAAATTGGGTCACACTTCACTATTCCTAAGAAAGTAAAAGATTTGTAATGGGGGAAGTTCCGGGTAAAGGAAATTTACCGATTTTTTTTCGATATGTTAGGGCACAAACCAGTGATCCTTGAAGTCATTATATACTTTTTGCAAATTCAAACTTAATCAAAATGTTAATGCCAAAAGGAATCTACTTGTAATTTTCAATTATTATAGTACTGAATTTAAAATAACCTAGTCTATCATAACGATTTGAAAATTGCCTTTCGCCCCCTCTGGAAATTTTAAATTCTAGATACAGTAAGTACCTCCTAATCCAACATTTTTTAATAATTATTTGCCGTACTCCACGGATTTTAAAATATCGGCGCCTATACAAAATGGGATTCCGATGGTAAACAATATGCAATGAACGTATTTGTAGTAAATGATTTTTTATGATCGTGTATTTTATACCAAAAATGTAATTACTTCCTTGTCATGTTCGAGAATATTTACATATTTTCATTGGAGAAAATTAATCGTATATGTTATGAATTAAGTCACCGTTGCCAACTTGTTTTTATTACTTTTATTACAAGAGTTACAAGGTCGGGTAAATTATAAGGGAATTATACTTTTCCGCTGACTAAGATGGTAAAAATAGAAAACCTCAGTTATCGAGTTTATGAAATATTGATCAAAACCACAAACATTTTTAAGCAAAAATACCAGTTCGTCTCATTTATCACTCAGTGTTCTAAACTGTTGCATAGAACGTAAGTTTTAATTTTAATATTATTACTGTAATGTAAGTCATCATGGTGTACATTACAGTGAATTGTACCAGAAGATATAAGTTGATTATTAGACATGACGTATTAGGAAACAGCGGTCGAAATTGAACAGCGATATAGTCATGTACATATTAGGCCAGAAGATTTAGATATCTACCCGGCGAAAAATACCGGTGAGCTAAAAATGGGGACAGATTCTCTGTGAAGTATGCTGAACAACATATCAAAAGTTCTCTAACCTGACATGTCTGTGTCATGGTTTTTTGATCCTGTTCTTCTAGAAGCTATTTCAAGACTCAAAAAATCAGGTTTTGTAGAGATCTTGTTGTCCTTCTAGGGGACCAGAAACCGTGTCAAATGTAACGTCGATTGAGCTTACCAAGGGTGCTTCCAAGGAGGGGGGGTGAAAGGGGTAAGTACCCCTCCCCCCCAGACACCCAATACCTAATATTAATTGATATTATTATTGTGATAATTTTTCGATGTATAAATAATATTCGACTGATATGGTAACAACGTCTCGCACACGTAAGGCGTTTGGCGGTCTTACCCCCCTCGCCACTGTCAAAATTTTTACACGAAAAAATCACGACGCGGGATGGGAGACTGGAACGATAAATGCTTTTGTTCTGTCTATTGCAGTAAAAAGACTAAAATGTGTAATTGCAAAGTCTCCATTTAATTTTTACAAGATAATTATGTACTATGTATTAGATATATTGTCCTAATTTTGAAAGTATTAATAGTTACTTTTTAATTTCCAAATATTCCATCATTACTTTAGTTTCTGAATTTAAAAAATAAGGTTAAGTACGTCTAAATAAATAATCTTTAATTTCCTAACTTTTGTTTAAAATTTGCCTAAACGGGTGTTCGCCCCCCCTGCCAATCACTACCGTTCTAAGACCAGAGTTCTGGAAGCGCCACTGGAGCTTACTATTTGGGACACTTTGCAGTCGCTTTCAGCTCTATGCGACATTACTGTGGAGGGCAATGGAGATATTTGTACAGAGATTCGGTTGTATTTTTAAGGGGGGGCTACAGGCTTTATTTTTTAATATACAAAAAATACAAAGTTTTAGGATTTTTTTTTGAATCACCAGGATTCGTTACCAGAGAAAACAAATGAACTTCGTAAATTAACTAAATCAGCATGTTATATAACTATGTTATTTTAAATATAACACTCTATATAATATATGTCCGTCAAATGAGCCTCTTTATGTTGATTGTAAATATACTATGTTTGATATTATCTCTAAAGAGAAGAAATTTAAGAAAAACCCTGCCATAAAAGGCAGTGCGTTAGAGAGAGACGGAAAATGCTTTATTACATAGTGGAGTCGATGGGGATACATTGCCTCTTATGGCAAGGTTTTTCTCAAATCTTTCGGATATCTTTAGAGATAAAGGAAATATATTATATAGGATGTTCTATTTAAAATAACAGAGTTGATGCTCATTTCGTTAATTTCCAATGTTCATTTGTTTTTTTCTGGTAACGAATCCTGGTAGCTTAGACAAAATACTAAAACTTTTGTATTTAACGTTTCCTGATATCTTAGAAAATAAAGCGTGTATGCTCCCTTTAAAATATAACCGAATACCCTCTACAGATACAGAGCCGAAACCGGGTGCAAAATGGCGCGAACACTAAGTGCAATTGAGACGTCACACTTCATTCTGTTCCTGGTCCCCTCGGAGGACAACAAATGCCTAATATTTTATAAAACATGAATTTCTGAGTCTTAAAATAGCTTTTAGAAGAGCAGGATCAAAAAAACCATGACGCGCACATGTGAGGTTAACGGACTTTTGATATGTTCTCCAGCATACTGCATAGAGCATCTGTACCAATCTTTAGCCCAACGGTATTTTCCGCCAGATTTTCCCAATAGTTTTAATAAATCTACTAACCTATTTGTAGGAATGTTAAAGAGTTAAGGTGTAATTATGTAATTCAGTGAATGAAAATACAAATCGTAATATTTGGACCGAAGGTGTGATATTAAATGAACAAAAGTCAAAATACACCAGGCGGAGTCGATTTCGGGAAATAAATAAGGGTCATAAATGTCAAAACATAAACGAGTTACACAGAAAGCTAAGTGAAAAAAAAAGAATATTTAAAAAACAACCCAGATATCAAGAAAAAAATATAAATAAGGGTACTTATTCTCTTAAAAACCGAATAAAATTAAGAAATCATGGTTGGAATTACTATTCGACGTTTTGCTTTCGATTGCACAAGGCATCTTCTATATGAGCTCGTACAGATTCAGGTGAGCTTTTATACCTGATTTGTGCTCGCTGAACCGTGACCCTGTGTTAAGACCGGTTTCCACGGTTCCAACCTGTATCTCAATCGAAGTTTTTTAGTGTATTTAAAAAATGCAATAGATTCTCTAATTGTTTGTCTATAAAATCCTAGAACCGATGCTAGAACCTTAGTTTCCTTCTGTTTGAAAAGGGACAATATCTTTCGGGGATCGCAAGCATTGTCCAATCTTCTTATGCGTATTGAAGATTGTATGTATGTTGGACTGCCGAAGTAATCGTTCTATTTTGTCTGTAGTGCTATGTATGTAGAGAAGAACAACACTATTTAACGGTGGCTCCTTATCATTCTCCTTTTCGCGGAGTCGGATTACTAGATCTTTTAATTAAACTAAATATCTTTAGTGCAATAACCATTCTCTCTCAGAGCTTCGGTCAGTTTCGATGTTTCCGATATTAGAGCATCTTGATCAGAAATCGAAATGGCTCTAAATACTAATGAGTTTTCTTTTGTTCTGGGTTGTGGTTTGTGAAACACAAATACACTTTGCATTTGTATGCGTCGGTTTTCTATATACAGAATGTCCTAATGTACCATTTTCCTCCCTTTGAACAAATACATCTAGAAAGGGAATCGTTCCATTAGTTTCAATTTCCATTGTGAACTTAATATTATGATGTTGTTGATTAAGGTGGTCCAGAAATATGAGTATCATCTACATCTTAATGCCCATATTTTGGTTTTAGTGGAGCAGATGTTAGAGAAATATATCCAAAGGCTTCCATAAAGATATTCGCTACCACAGGTGATAGAGGAGTTCCCACAGCTGCCCCTGAAGTTTGTTCATAAAAAGTTCCTTGGAAAATGAAATAAGTACATGTAAGACAGGCTTCCACTAGGTCTATTAAGTTCTTTTCAAGATTATTATGATCCAATATGTCTCACATTGTTTTTTAAATATTATTTATTGCCAATCAAAGGGGAAATGTCGGAGAGTAATTCTAATTTGACACGGCCTAATCAAAAGGACCATGATTACTTAATTGACCAAAGCTGTCAAATATTTCGTTCTAGAACTAAATTCTGTATCAGGGGGCTTTATTTTAATCTCAGGCGAAATATTTCACTTGTGCAATTCATATGACTGTGAACTTCATAACTGGCATAGGGTATAATCACGTTATATTGTTGATGGTGTTGTCGACGAAACCATGCTAATTGAAATTTCAAATTTCACTCTCACCAAAGCCTCCACTGGGATTATAATTAATTATTTTACTTGGGTATTATAAAATTACAACGAATAAAACTATATTTGTCAAAGATGACAACTCTCTACTTCGCTTAGCAAAATATTGCCGATGTAATAAAATGTAACTAATGAAATAATTAATTTTTTTTGGACACACTGAGTCACGTGACACGGAAATTATATTCTCAGGGCAATAACCATAGACCGAGAGAGAGATAGCTACTTCGCGATTTCACTCTATACCCACGGATTGATGCTTTTCTTTTCAGTACTCTAAAATTTTCTACACTTTGTTCAATAAAACAAACGCGTAATTTTAAATATTATTTATTGGGAAGTCGCATATTAGGGAATGTAAATTGCAGTGCTAGGCACTTAATGGCTGAAAATTTGGACATTTGCCGGTGAAATATAATAAAGCCTGTTTTTTAATCCCTGACAAAATTAGAGGTTAACGGTTGGCAATGTTATCTGACCTACCTGCAAATTGAAATGGAAAAAATAAACCAAGTGAAAATTCACCGAAATATATCATAGTGGAAAATCAACCCATGTCAAATAATCCAATCAAATTCCGTCATGCTATCGGGAAAACATTTACCTCCAGAAACACAATTATATCACGGCAGATAATTATATTTTATAAGTATGTTATAATTATCAATAATGGCAATATTTCGACACGAAACTTAACACATGTCAGGAATTAAAAAAAAAATAGACTTTAGGTAAATACAAAAATATTTAACCTATTTACCCTACCTACCTATCAATAAGCACAATATTTTATAATATACACACTAACACTACACAAAGTCAAATAATCGAGGGAAAATTGAATAAAACATATAACGAAATGTAGCACGTAAAACAATACAATCCAAAGAAATGCAGCCATTTTCAAATAACCAAACGGAAAACGGAGTGACGCGCGACGAACGTCAGTGTTGTCAAGTTAAACTATTTCAATAAATGACAGTTCTCCTGTCGCACAAACATAAGTGAGCAAGAGGGAGATAAAAAATAATCTTTAAAGAAAAAAAATACAGTTTCGCAATGGTGCTGATAGCGATTACAGCTACATCTATGTTAGCTTCTCACGAGGATGAGAACGAAGATATAGTAAATTATGAGAGATGAAAAGAGGTGGTAGATATATTGGATAAATTTTTCAGCTTGGATGCTCGTCTCAAATTGGTTGTCTCTGCAATACTCAAAGCTTCAATCTGCTGTACCTGAATGCCAGTCTATCATCGGACATATTATAAATGTAAAAGAAACCAAGGTTCTAGCGTCAATTCCAGGATTCTATACACGAGAAACTCGAGAATCTATTGACATTTTTATACATACAAGAAAACACCAAAAAAGATACAGTTTACGGCCTACATCACATGTGAAAGCACATCTTAACATAATATGGTCCAGGTTTGATGGAAATAAAAATGCAAGGCATCGGCTGGATAGTAATTTTAATATGACACGGTCCTGGAATTAGGAAACATGATTTTTTATATGAAGAATTATTTACTCTGGAGCTGTTCTGTACTCCACAATTTATAATAGCAAAGACTTTATGAGTGAAGTGTTTTTTTTTAATTTCTCAACTAATGAATGGATAGTTTCAGCTCCTTCGGTATATTCGCCACAGATGCATGAAATAGAAACTGGTTGAAACTGAACTGCAGGAAAATGATCGAAATAAGAACAAGATGACAAGAAATTGATACTGGAGAAGCAGCCTCAAATATTCCATATTTCCCATCTTCCAATCCTTTTAAGAAGAAATATTTTACCATAAATAAAACGTTATAGGATACGTGCAAATGTTGTGAAAATTATTGCTGTGAAAATGACAAAACTTCTTTCTCCATAAAGCTAAATAATAATCAAGCAAATAAAAAATCAAACATGTTTGAGGGTCCCTGGATTCCAAAAAACATGTTTATCCAATTAACTTAACAACACCTATGGATAAACTGGTAACAAGTTGATAAAAAGCTAATATGGTGATATAAAATAGCAGCGAGACAAAATGTTTAATACATTAGAATATAAAAATTTTAATAATGTAATTAACTCCAATTTTTTTACAAAAATCTAGTGCTACATAGAAAGAAGAACTGATAATATTTTCGCACCAATCCGAATAAAAGAGCGGACTAACAAAATGTTTAAAACATCGGTATAAAAAACTACTATTTGGATTCAAATTTTGCATAAGAATCAAGTGTGATGTAGGGTTGATTTGGTAAAGTCCTGGTCCTAATCCTATAGGGCCAGATAAAATGACTTAATAATAAAAAAATAATAAAATTAATATAAAAACTCGGTACATTTCCTTTACCAGGAACTTCTCTCGTTATGAATATTTCCTTTTATTAGGAATAGTAAATTGACCCAATTTATTTCGATACATAGTTATTTAGGAACACATTATATACTATGTCTTCAAACATTTTTATTGGACGTCATTTTGTTTCAACATATTGGATTCCTATCAATATTTTACCAGTTTCTACCTATGCCACAATTGATTTTTAGGCATGATTTGAAATAAATTCAATAAGTAGTTTTTACATACACACAACGCGATTTTGTTACGTCGTATTGAATTCTTACGAAATTATCTTTATATCTTATTTAATTTTTCTTCAAAATTTAAAGTCAAATCAGTAAGATCTTTTACTTGGTCGCCTTTTATTCCGCTATCTTGAAGTCTTAACACAACTTTACGAGTTTGTCCCTATATCACACTTAATGCTTGCACAAAATTTGAAATTAATCTAATAAGGCCGCCATTTAGTTTTGATATCTTATATTCATACCAAAATGTTACCAGTTCATTCTTATCATATTCTTATACCGCTTGATTTTTTTAATGTTTCACTAGACCGCCATCTTTTTCCGGCATATTGGATTTTTACCAAAATATTACTAAGGCATTGTGTACATTGGGACACAGGGAATCAATAAAACATATTTTTTTGGCATCTAGGGACGTTAAAACGTGAAGATATGTTACTAAAATGTTATTTGGCAGCCGTTTTGTTTCGCCATCTTGAATTAGTACCAAAGTTCTACTAGTTCTTCTTTATACCACAATTAGTTTTAGCACACGATTTGAAATAAGTTCATTAAATAGTTTTTCAGGCTGAATTTTTAATTAGGTATTTTATTAAGCCGCCATCTTGGATTCTAACCAACATATTACCAGTTGATTCCTACATAATACTTGATTTTTGTAGAAAAGTTAAGACAAATTAGAAAATTAGTTTTTTATTTTTTTTTAACGTTTCACTAGGCCGCCATCTATTGGCAGGTCATTCCCATATGAGCCTTCATTTTTGGTTAAAATTGAAAGTCAATCTATTGAGTAGTTTCTTAGCTATGCCGCAAACTGACAACAAGACAGGCAAACCGAAAGACAAAGTGACGGAATTGATAAAACATATTTTTTTGGCATTTAGGGGCGATAAAACGCGAAGATATGTAAAATCTGAGAGGGTGCTTTTTTCAGATTACAAACATTTTATTTGGCAGCCATTTTGTTTCTCCATCTTGAGAATTAGTACTACTAGTTTTACTAGTTCATCTCTATACTACAGTTTGTTATGGCACACAATTTGAAATCAGTTCATTAAGCAGTTTTTTCAGGCTGAATTTTTAAATATTTTATTAAGCTATTTTGTTCCGCCATCTTGGATTCGTACCAAAATGTTGCTAGTTGATTCATACAAAATACTTGATGTTTGTGCAAAATTTGAGATAAATTGGATAAGCAGTTTTTTAGTAATAATTTTTTTAACATTTTACTAGGCCGCCATTTTGTTTTCCTATATTGGATTTTTACTAAAAAGTCAATCGGGTACGTAGTTTTTTAGCTATGCCGCGAACAGATAAACCGACAGACAGACCGACGGAATCAAGAAATATGTTTTTCGTCATCTAGGGACCCTGAAAGGTCAAGATCTTCTTTACTTCCCTTTTACGAGGGAAATAAAAAATTACTCTCTTAACTGACTTTCAATTTGGTGCAAAAATCAAGGGCGTAAAGTATTTAGTCTAACCAGTGTTCTTCCGTTTCATTACAATCCAAATTAGTTCTTCGTTCGAATTTTCATGCTGTTGATGTTCGTAATATAAACAGAATCACAATGCCTCATCATCGAAGCACTATGTTTAAGAGATCTTTCACTTATAATGCAGTAAAATGTTACAATTCTTTGTCAAAAAAATATTTAAAAGTTAACAAACTTATATAAAAATAAATACAAAAAATTACTTTTTGATCTTCAAATTAACGTTTGATATTACATTATTTATCCTTTGCTAATATTATTGTTTTTTGCTTACTTCTCCTATCTTAGATGAGCATGCAGTTCTAGTATTAAATAATTATTATCAGATATGCTGTTTAGCTTAATTTTTTAAAATTAGTTTTGTTTTTTGGTTTGACCTTGGTTCAGTAGAGTAAAGATCTCGGAGGATGATTACAATACTTCTCTATTACGAGAGGAGTAAAGCATAAAATAAAGCTTAAAATATTTCAAAAAGTTGCATGGTAAATTCTTCTTACTTACTTAAAAGCTTACAAAACAAGGGGCTACTTGTTCACCCCTGTATATAAAATTAATATACATTTTACTTAATTATAGCTCCTAGAATAGCTCGTTTAGTTAACACTAATATCTGAACTAGTAGGGGAATTCGAACCTAAGACCTTTGAAGTGGAAATTAACCCAAGGGGACTAAGATATATCGGAATGATATTGTTTAAAAATAATTCATATTATAATTTTCTATTCTGTGAACATTGCATGACCAGAGTAGGTATGCATAAAAGATGAAGTTTGAAAAAGGTTTGATAATTAACTTCACAGTCTAAAGTCAAAGATATACTAGAAGAATCGTGTTAAACAGCAAAAGTGTAGAAGAATAAATAGCTACTTCATCAAATGATGAACAGTTTGATTCTAAAATTTTATTCAATACCAGATTCATAATCTTAATATTCTGCTGACTTTTTTTAAATTTATGTATATTAATTATCATAAATTTTAAACTTGTCATTCACCAATCCAGTAACAAACAATCTGGAATATTTAAATTTTTCTAACAAATTATTTTCATGCACATTATCTCTCCCACTCTCACATTCTCTCTCTTTCTCTTCCCCGCTGTTCCCCTCAAATAAATCATCAGCTACGATAAAAGAGTTGCCAGAAAATTTGAATTGGTAAAAGATATGTGGTTGTTTCAAGTTCAAAAAAGATTTACTCTCTTTACAAAAACTAGGGTACTTGAACGCAAAGTGAAATAGATATGATTTATCTCCAGAATTTAAAGTGCTCTAATATTACTGATTGATGATAAACATTCTTATAAAAAAAAAACGCGAATAGCATACGTTTCTGAGAAACAAAATAGTTTGTTTATTTGTGTGTGTTAACTTACTCATGATCTGATAATTTTGTATTAGCAGTATTACTTTTTTCATTGGAAAATATACTGAGTTTTGTTTACCTCATCACATAGCAGAAAAATCTGATCAATAAAAACACTTTCTTGTTTACAATAGATAAAAACAGACCAAAACGAGCAAACATTACAAATTTCCTGTAAATAAAATGGTGTGTATACTAAATAGTTTTAATGGAGAAAGTTGAGCAAAGTTAAACACAATGTATTTTAATGTGTTATCCTGTAATACTAAAAACTATAAAATGAAAATAAAAGCTATACGGAGTAAGCATATAGGTTGCTTTTCCTAGTATCGTTTAGCATTTTTCTTTCTAAAATAATAATCTGTTATATAGCTTTCAGGTAAAATCACAGAAAATATTTTATCTACATTTCTTGGAAATTTAAAAACACATTATCATATGTGTGTTGTATAGAATCTGTGATATGTAACTGTTTACAGTTTGTCAAACAGAAATCCATCAACTTTTATATGATGCATTTTTTCAGATCATTATCCAAGATTTATTCACAATTTGTGCTCAGATTACTAACCTTTTTTTAAATGTCGCTACATATTTTACTGTAATGACGTATTATATATAGATTGATTATTTTAACGAAAAATTAAAATTGTTATTTATTCTTGTGGTAAGGCTCCAAGCAATCTTATAATAATATTGTCTGTCCTCTCCTAGTACAATAATAAACTTAAAATTCTTTTCTGTGTTTTTCTAATCTTTGTGTTGGTTAAGCCCGATGCCCTTTATATATATATATATATATATATATATATATATATATATATATATATATATATATATATATATATATATATATATATATATATATATATATGTCAAAACATTAACAAACTTGCGCGAACGATAATTTGAAAACTGTCTAACCGAATCTGTTTAAATTTGCACTAAAAATAGACTAGGTCAGTGTATCGCGGGAATTAGATTTCGGTGTTAAGGGCATAGGTCGTCAATTTTTTTGTTTTTTTTTTTAAACGTAAAAGAATCATATTTTCAGAATTCGGAAGCCGATTGCAGACAAATTGGAAACCGAAATAGCTCTTTAGTGAATACGGGGTTAATGTTTTCTTCCCTAATATATTTTAAGAACAAAACGTATGTTTTGAAAATCGGCAAAATACGCCAAATTTATTTCATATTTTGTAAAAAAAGCTCCTTAAAAACAAATTCGAAATTTTGGATTTTTTTAAGGATATAAAACGCAAAATTTTATTAAATAAATTATACTCATTTTACAAAAACGGCAAACCACGACGAAATTATTACATTATTTGCTTATAAACATCAACTTAGAAAAACCATTAATGCACCTAGTGTATCTGGAGAACTGCTTAAGGACTTCTTACCAGATTGACTTCAAATTTTAGTCAAAAATCAAGAGTCACATGGGGATCACATGGTAATATTTTGGTAAAAATCCAACATACAGGAACAATGTTAAAAAAAATATTATTAAAAAACTAATTAGCCAATTTACCTCAAATTTTGCACAAAAATCAAGTGTTACATAGGAATGAACTGTTAACATTTTGATATGAATTCTAGATAGCAAAACAAAATAGCGGCCTAATAAAATATTTAAAAAATCAGTCTGAAAATACTACTTAGCAAATTAGCTAGCCGGTGGCCGAGGGCGTAAAGCTTTATGTTTACACCGGAGTTAGTCTGGCAGGTTCTGGGTTCGAATCCTAGGTGTGTGCACGACTTTTCAAGTCTGCAGCCAATATTAGTGGTAATAAAATCCAGACAAGTACAAATGTATCTACTTCATGCGCTACCCCATTCACGCAGATTGACGCTGAATGTGGGTGGATAGGGGTTGTTGATGCAAATACACTCTTGTACCTATTGGTACGAGTTTAACATAACGTAACAAAATGGCGGTATGTGTCATGTAAAAACTACTTATTGAATTTATTTTAAATTATGCTCAAAAGTCAAGTATGGTATAGGTAGAAAGAAACTGGTAAAATATTGGTAGGAACCCAATATAATGGAACTAAATGGCGCCCAAAAAAATGTTTTTGAAAATACAGTATACGTAACACATTGATTACTGTGACTATGTACTAAACTAAATTGGATCATATTTCACCGTTTCCAAAAAATGGAAAAAAATCAAAACGAGGGAAGTTTCGGGTAAAGAAAATTTACCGATTTTTCTTAGATATCATAACACAAGGGCTCTTGTACAACCTTGGATTTTTTTATCGTTATAGCATAAGCTTTTATAAACAAATTCATTCCTGCTTCTGGTATATATATATATATATATATATATATATATATATATATATATATATAAATATATATAATGTGTTTCATTTAAAAAACCCAACTCCGGTTGTATCTAAATATTGACCGCTTACAGCAAAAAAAACTGAATACATCAATGGAAACTACAAAAAAAGTGTCTAAGAGCCAGTTTTTACTTTTTCAATAAGCTGAAAGATAAGCGATTTGAAATGAGAACGGGTTTCAAATTTGCAATATTTTCAATTTCGCTGGGTATCTCAGAAACAAAGAACATTTTAATTGTGGCATCTGCTAGTATTTTGACTATAGAATATTTCATCCGAGGAACAGTAATCATATTTTGTCTTTTAACGTTGTTCAACTGGGATTAAATAAGGAACAAAAAACTAAAAATTAAAAAAAAGTGAAGGGGAAAGCGGCGTTCTGTTCATTCATGTTCAAGCAATGACGCATCTTTACGAAAGCAATAAAAATAAAGTCCCAAATGATATTTGTGTAAAAACAAACAAACCTTGAATCATTCTTAGAGCTCTTATGTGCACCTTTGTTTACTCAAATAGTAACTCGAGAGTACTGAATAAAACTATTAAGTAGTATTTTACGTTATCTTAAATAGTAGCAGTAAAGTAAACTTTAGATTAGAAACCTACTTATATTTGTTTCATTAAAACAATGCAAACAGGATATTTTCTTCCAATAAAAGATAATTGCATCGTTAACTCCGTTGACCTAATTTTTCACCTCGAAGAAATAAAATTATGCGTATGATGATTGAATCAGTCTATTTAAAATTATCAACTTTTTTAATTACTTCTTTATGCTTGGAGAGTAATTCCGGCAATTAGAAAGTTAGAAAATAGAACATCTAATAAAAATCACTTTGTAACAATTGCATTGCCAGCATTGAAATCATATAGCTGGGTATCAAAGGGGTTACCCACAGATCATATAATAAGTTTTAAATATAGTAATAATAATAGTTAATATGAAAAATAGTAAAGAATTTTGAACTTTTCTCAATACAACACAGATTGACAGATGATGAGACACAGATACAGGCACAGATTAACAACCAATCTGTGACTTCGTGATGTTCATTAAAAAAAAAGAGTTTCGTTTACTGAACGACGCTAACTGGAATTCATTTAGAGGACATCGAAGTAAATTTAAATTCTCCATATTGCTGCTGCACATAAATCACATGATACTTACAGTGTGACAAGTCGTTGAGAGTCACCAACAGAAACCTCATTTGTTTAGCAAAATACAAAATATAGCGGTTGATCTTCAAAAACGTGTCGTCGTTTTTTAAAATATGATGACATAAACGACATTTGTATTTTTTTTGTTTGTTCATAAATCTCTCAAAGTTACTTACATTCGATACAATGGCATCTTGAAATAGAATCGATATAATTTTATAATTTTCATTCGTATCTAATAAAGTGTTATTATTAAAAATATTTAACCAATTCACTGAGCTCAATTGCTGATTTTTCAGATGGTAAGGAGCATTTCTAAACTCATAATGTTAAGCTCCACTCTCATTACCATTAATGGGGGTGGTGCAAGTCCAAATTCGTGAGTGGCTGAGCCTATTTAATTATTAAGTCATTGGATGAATTTGCAATAACTAAATCTAGTTACATTATTTACATTTCGAACCAAATGGCGTAGAAATAATCTAAAATATATAAAATTATCACAAACGATTTGTTCAGACTTACCTGCTAAATATGTGTGGCTTATGTATTTCACCAACAAAAACTGTAGTGAGCGCAGCTTATAACCATTAAGCAATCATTTATCAGGAAAGAACTTCCGAAGAACTGCGTTTACAAAATTTACATGCTCACTCTACCTGACACCACAAAAAATTAGTTTTGTATTAATAAATACGACCTCATCAGCAGAGATGATGAAAAGCTGTTTTGAACATTATGCAACTTCAACTTCCTTCTCATGTAAGTGCTTGAAGTGATGTCCTGATTTCCACTATAGGTTATGTAA
Organism: Kuschelorhynchus macadamiae; assembly: GCA_030620095.1. NCBI lineage: Eukaryota > Metazoa > Arthropoda > Insecta > Coleoptera > Curculionidae > Kuschelorhynchus > Kuschelorhynchus macadamiae. The sequence continues at coordinate 907,944 of JAUTXW010005489.1, forward strand.
CTAGTGGGCATATACTCTCCAGTCTAGAGTCCATCGTGTAGGTATGTCTCACTTAACGCTATACTATTATATTCATTTGCACTTACTAATAATTTTATAACATTTAACACATTCTGGAAGAAGACATTAAGCGTTTCGTATGACTTGTTTAAAAGGCAAGGCAGGTGTAAAATGCGGGGTTTTAAAGCTTCACAACAATTGGTATCTTGGAACTGTAGCTTTAAAATAACAATAGAAGTCTGGGTATCTAGAAGTATGTTTCTCAAGCTTTACATTCTCAATCTCAATGGCCTTTTTAATATAACTAGCAGCTCTTTTAACATAACCTCAGACCTTGTTCTGCATTTTGCGTTAGATGCCGCGATGAGTTTCCAGTGGAATTATAAGAATATGGGGCACAGTCCCCACATCGTCCAGAAATGTTATTGAAGAAAAACCAAATTCCTTCTATAGAAAAAATACGCAATAAAACAATACAAAAAATAGTGTTGGAAGGTATCGGTAACCAGACGATCATTTAAAAAAATCGTGTAAATTGGTGCAGTACAACTCTCTCACGAACTTGCTGAAAAATCTGGCTTAGTGTTTTAAATATATAGATTACATAGATTTCCTTTGGTTGTGATAGCATGTAATGTGCAAAAATGACAATGTCTTCTGGCATATTAGTTTTGGACACTGCTTTAGGCATATCAAAAGCACATGAGGTTCTCTTGTTTCACTATTAGAAGGTGTTCACTGCTTCTTGCTAAGTAATTGATCTCTGATCAGGATCGTTCCTCCTACGGCTGGAAGCGTTATCGAATGTATGATTGTCAACATAATTGTAACATTATTTTTAGGCAACAAAGCAGTAGTCTGGATGGTATCAAGCTTACAAATTGTATGTTCACATAAGACATTCATGTGACACCAACGTCATAACAAGGATACTATGATCCCTGTCTGTGTGTATGTCTGAATCATGCCGCACGAGAATTTCAGTCAAACGACTATCGCGATTTCGCTCTAGCGACTAGCGAGCACCGCACAGTGAGGTATTGTGCCTAAATAATTAGTCAACATTGTTTTTCATTTTAAATCATTTCTTTTAGAGCGAAAATTCTAGTCTACGAGGTTTTTAGACGTTTGTAAAAAGTACATTTTGCGGAAATACTTTTTTTAGTTTTAATTTCTGTAAACTAACAAAAAATAAATAATAATAATAATACATATTATTCTAATGAAAACGAGAATCTTCTTCAGATGATTGCTCCAGTTTTATAGAGTCCGGTTCAGGTACGTCAAACATTGAGTTTTTAGTAAAAAAGGTTTGGATTTTCTTTTCTTTGATACTGTTCTCATGCCCGTCAAGAGCGTATCTCAGCTGAGCAATCATCGGTTTAAGACGTCCGTATTGCAGGACACCCAAGAAAACTTCCTTACGTGTTTTTCTCTGTATACCGTGAAATGTTTGTTGTGCGCTACTGCTGCCTCATCGGATAGTTGTCCAATGGGCAAGAGAGCGTTTTGGTGGGGGGTAACTTCGGGGAGATGGTAAATAAAACTTTACTAGGCGTTTTTTTTTTAATATATTTAGATATCTTAAATATATTTAGATCTGTAAGGTAATGCATATTCGTAAACTTAAAACATAATGCAGATAAATGAAATACCATTTGGCTTTCGAAAATAAATTACCCAGAATAAAAAAACAGCTCATTCACCACCTTATCCACAGATGTATGTAGACTATAAAAATAACAATTATGACTTTACTTTTGTTTGCGATTGGATACAAATTTTCCACGTAGATCACAACTATTTCCATATTTTGTACAATCTCCGTGTAGCCAGCGCTTGCACCGCGCACAATTAATCCAGTCAATGCTCATCATGGTGGCTTTATATTCTTCGCCACATCCCGCGCAGCAAAAGCCTTTGACTGTGTTACGTCATGAAATTTTGATAGCAAGCTGAATTTTTATGGAATCCGGGGTATTTCTTTAAATTGGTTTAAGTCTTATCTCGGGAATAGGCAACAATTTTTAAGGGCAAATGGTTCTGATTTCCTTAATGTTCGGTCTTGGGACCTATTCTTTTTTTGTTATACATTAATAATATCACCAACCTTAAAATTAATGGAAATATCTCTCTCTTTGCTGACGATACAAGCATAACATGGAGTGATTTTGATACGTCTTTACATTCTAATATTTCCAACGACCTTATTATGATTAAGGCTTGGTCCGATTCCAATTTGCTTTGCTTCAATGTGGATAAAACGGTGGCCTTATCTTGTAAGGGGACTTTACAACCACTTCAGCTACTTTACAGCAATATTAAATACGTTGAGTCGGTTAAATTCCTGGGTTTGAATATAAATAACAACCTAAAATGGTCTAAGCATATTGACACCTTAACTAAAAAACTTTCTACCGCCTGCTTTGCCATTCGATCAGTTTTAAAAGAACTAGACGTGTCTTCTGCTAGACTCATTTATTTCTCTCTGTTCGAATCCTATCTCCGCTATGACCTCCCCTTTTGGGGTTGCTGTACCACCGAGCAATTTCTTAGTATTTTTAGGCTTCAAAAGAGAGCAATCCGCTATTTGTTTGGTCTAAATAATAGAGCGCACTGCCAATACTATTTCAAAAAACATGAAATATTAACATTCCCTGCATTATTTATTTTAGAAACCGTCTGTTTGATAAGAAAGCATATAACCACATTCCTGGAAAGGTGTCAATACGTACATCTTACCAGAAACTCTAGACATGACATACCTTTCCATCCCTTCCACAGATTTTAATAAAAACATCAATTATTTACAACGCCATAAAACTTTACAATCATCTTCCAGAACATTTAAAAACAATCCCTATGTTTGCACTCTTCCGAAAAAAAAACCAAAGCGTACCTCATTGAAAGACCTCTTTACTGCGTTAATGATTTTTATAACGAATTCTCAGTAAAATGTTGTTTATTTGCTTGTTTACTTAAATCTTTTTTGGTGTCATGTTGCTGCACAGCCTTTGAAAATATTTTATAAGGAATGAACTGTCTGATACTCCGTTAACATTAATTATTTTTGTTACATATTGGATTAAAGTTGTACATTTTCTTTTTTTTTTCTAATACACTTTAATTACTATATTATTTCAGTACACTTTTTGTTTAACTTCACTTATTGGGCTATATATATGCTTATATAACGATAGCAAAATAGAGTTTAAGGTCGCCTAATTTCAATTCCAATGTCATCGAAATTATTCACCTCGCATATGTATTGTTTACTTCCTTTTGTTAGGCCACCTGGATTCATTAACCGCTTTACAACAATGTTACGAATATAACGAATGTTATATTTACAATTCATGTATTTGCATTGACCTATCGAAAAATATGATTTTTTTCGATCAATATTTCGTTTTTTCATTGTTTTTGTTTTTTTTTGTTTTAAGGTAAATTTCGCTTTGTCGTAACAGGATATTCTCCCTTACAGTATTTACATTGTTTTCTTCATATAGTAAACATTATTTATTAAAACTTATTTTCTTAAACTGATCCAAGGAACCACTTTTGCAAAGTTTTGGGCAATTCTGACTCCAATTAAAACTGGACCAGAGTTGTCAGAGGCGTGCATCAAAATAGAAAATCAAAAATTAGAATTTTTTCGAAAACTACTTATCGTATCACAAAATACTAAGAAGCATTTTCTGTGTATTTTTACTTGCCCAAATTGTCAAAGCTAATAGTTTTTTAAAAACCAATGGCGACCTTTTTGTTTAATTAAATAAAAGTAGGCTAAATATTGTCAAAAAAAATCATAATTTTTTTCAAAACATTTAACACCCTGCATCTTACAAACCAAACATCTGTGGGCCCATGCTCACATGAACTTTTCGTGTTATTTACTTACAAAGAATCTCCTGTTTTAAACGCATGTTTTTTGAGACACCCTGTGTAGAATTCACCATATATCCCACCTCTAAATTATGTATGTTTTTACAAATGGTGGAGATTCACTTTAATTTTGAGGTAAGAATACATATAAAATGGACTTTAGAGCATAAGAATTTGCAATAATTTATCTTACCTGCTATTTTAACCAACGATATTGAACGTAAACTGCCGACTCTAAATATATTCTAGCTACCACGATATAAGTAGTAGGCGATAAAATACCGTTTACCGTTTCACCCGGTCCATCATCTCTCCGTAAGTTAGCCTTTTTTTGAGAAACTATATTAATCCACAGTTTTTTCTGATGTTAAAATTGGAAGGTATAGTGGCCTTACTTAAAGGCCATATAATAAGATAAGGAAATTATTAATTATTTTTAAATGAATGTATTTTTGATAACTATTATTAAAAAGTACATTAAACATAATAACATAGACACATACTTGCTTCACAATCCTCCATAATGGAACAATCTAGCACGAAGCAATATTTAATCTAACCCAACTTAAAATATGCATTTGCAAGCGACGCCAAAAACAGACACGTAGACTACGCGCTTCCGTTAAATCCTGATCGAGATACCCGCAACACAATTACACTACGGAGAAAATAGATGGCGCTGCATTATTCCCCAACAATTTAACCATTGGCTCAATATAAAGCTAATGATTTAACTAATCCAAGAAAATATTCTATTGACTAGGTCGTTTTGGGAAATCGATCTACGACCATGTTTTTAATACAAATACCCCCACTGTGCTCCGTGTAGGACAAAGGCACAGAATGTAACCACCAAAATACTTACTTTATTACAACGTATACTTCTGACTTTCGTTGGGAGCAATAATGTTAATATATTTTGTTTCATATTACACACATATCATAACAAGCATACTATGATCAATGCCAGTCGTGGTATTAGCCAGCGGAGTAGTTGTTTTTAAGGTTCCATTCTGAGACACAGGAAATATTATTGAAATTATGACATCGAGTTGCTTATTAATTTTATTATTAATTAATCGGTTACATGTGCTATTAACGGTTTAATAGTATCTTGTAACTGAGATTGGAATGCTTTTTTCATGTCGAAACATATTTTCTTTGAGTGAATTGCCTCCTGAACTTTATATTTAAAATGAGTCAAATATGTGTTTCATTGAGCAGTGAAATGCTTGTATCTATCATGAATAACAATAGTACATACAATATAAGCAAAAATACTCTAGACTTGTAGGTTCAACTGATACCGCCTTGCAAAAATCGCAAGTTAGTTTCAACTTACATCCTTAGCTGAAAGAGTGTTATTATATTTTGAACAACTCACAACTTATAAAGTTATGACATTTTAGTTATCTCTTAATATTCTCACAACAGTTTTAAATGTTTTCTATTAAGTTGTAATTTGTATTCTACATATGCAGTCGAATTTTGAACATTTATATATCCGTCTATTTGTATTTACTCCAAATTCATAACTGCCATTAAAAACAATATATTTTGTTAAGCTTTGAAAAATTGTATTTAATTCCAAAGAACGCTGAAGTTCGGATGTTTATATACAAAACGATAAATTTCTCAGTACTGGTTACCTGAATATCATTACATTTTCCGTATCGAATATATTTATACGTTAAACATTCATTTCAAATTTAATAATAAACTATTAATAGCTTCCTATGAAAAAATCTGTACCTATTATACCTTACACGAAAATGTGCTCAACCACAAAATAATTTCTCGTGATTTGACCACTAATAGGTGACACATTTTTGTGAGTAATTGTTAAAAAGATGAGGTAATAGCGTGGGTAATTTTGTATGTTTGGTTCATACTGCGTTAGATAAACACTAAATTTGTTTACGACATATTAAATAGTATGTATAAAGTTTTTATGATATAGTTTACAGTAATTCTACAATGTAATATTAAGGTGCTGTAAAAAAACTGGGTATTAAATAAGCAAATATTATGTTACTTACGCAATGCGGTAGCGACTCAAGTCCTGTATTTTAAATGTTTTCGTTTAAAGGTTATTTTTATCACTACACCATTATCTAACACATATTAATAAGGCATTTGAAGAGACGCAACATAAGAAAAGCCAGAAAGAGTCCATAGATTTTTTTTTAATTTATGAAAATATACATAAATATATCGGTTTGATTAGCGCAATTAAACATTTGATTTCGAACGATCCTAAAATTATTAGGGGCTCACGACTTTTCATAATTAACTCCAGGCAAGTAATAAGCTTGTTTATTCATAAGATGATATAAACTTCTCAACTTTTGAAATGGAATATAATTTTTTTCATTTAATTTTGTTTTTAGGTAGAGAAGCTAATTATCAAACGAATTTAAAATTTAAGTTCCGTGTGTAAACTACAAATTTATACCGTTATCTAACTTAAATTTGACATACAAGGTAAACAACTAGCCTTTTTCAACCTCTTTGCGAGTACACTCTGGAAGTTACCATAAAACTTAGTTCCAATTTATCCCATCGGAAAAATCTACGGATCTGCGGTTGTTATTTATGTAACAGGTTGTATATGTATGGATAAAAAGTAAAAAAAAATGGTTATTAAGTTTTTATTTTCTCAAAATTGTGGATAAACTAATGACTACTTTGATATCTTGAAAAATACGAAAGTTATAGCAGGTAAAAGTGCGGGCAAACTAAATTGACCACGCTGTTTATGCCGAATTCGTAGGATTTGCTTTCTAAATTTTAAAAGTTCAGTAATAAAGACGAAAATTGCCACTAAAACATCTGAACAGAAAAGTAAACATAAAACAAATGTTAACCCAGATATGCCTAAAGTTTTGACATTAAAAAAAAATCAAATATTCTTATAGAATTTTTATTTAAGACTTATAAAATAATAATTTTTGTAACAAAACATTTTATTTTCTTTTTGGTTGATAAAAAAAAATGGTGTACTAAATATAGTACACTAGGAAAATAGCAGGCAGTTAGGTTCACTTTGTGTGATATGACGCAAAACATTTTACATGCACCCCAACATTGCATTTTTGGCATCTAGTTGTAGTGCGATCATGACAATGACCGCATCTTGTTTGTTTTGGCTGCGGAACCACATAGTGATCATAACGATCCCATCTTATGTCCACATTTTCCAATGCCGATGGTCTGCCTCTTGAAAATGATGGTGGTTTTTTATTTTGTGTTAACAATACCGTTGCGATTCGCCTTCTAAATTTCAACTGGTCCATATCACCACCATTTTTGCGGTGTAAATGCCATGCATTTTGAATAGCCAAATCGATGCAATGGGTGAAAAGCGGAAAATACCACCTCTTACAGATATTCGGTATAGCCCAATGTTCTGGTCCGATCGGTCTACGCCGCCCATATTTCCATTGTATAGGTAAACTAGATGAGGTTGTTCAATCTGAAATCAAAAATATAATATTTAGAAAACTTTTTACTTTATACAAATTTAGGTTTATTGTTTACCTGAACATGTTTATTTTCCTTTCGGGAAAATCTTTTTACTTTGTGAATTGGCTTGACCCCAGCATGATTTGAACATAAACTTACTAAATTGTTGTCGTTCCATTTTACGGCAATTATATTCTGGTCAGCAATTTTAGAAAAGTCATATGAACCTCGATCTTGCTTCTTTAGTATTTTTGAGTCGACCAACGGATTGCCAGATAAACGGTTTTCTCTTAGGGTACCTGTAGCTTGAAAGCCCATATCAGTGAGCTTTTCCATTAGCGGGATTGTTGTAAAAAAGTTGTCGAAGAATATATGTAATTTTTGGTCTGGCCATTTTTTTCGCAGAACTTCGGCGTATTCCAATACAACCGCAGCACCGACACCATAATCGCTATAAGCCTCACTTATATTAGTTGAAGCTCCTTGATAAGGCTCAAACCAGTTTACATACCCTAGCCTGGTTGCTCCTACCCATAGCTTATACCCGTATCTTATTGGTTTTCCGTGTATAAATTGTTTGCAACCGTGCCTCCCAAAATAAGGCACCATTGCCTCATCAACACAGTGATTCTGCTCTAAGTCACTTTTCTCCATAAACTTTTGGTTTAGATAGTCAAATAATGGTCGTACTTTAGAAAATCGATCGGATTTATCTAAGGATTGGTTGTCTTTGAAATGAATGTTTGTCAAAATATATTCAAACTTATCTCGTGTGATGGATTCCGAAATAAGTGCGTTGTGACCATCGCTTTCTCTTTCCCAATAGATTCTTCTTCTAGGAACGCAAATATAGCCACTGAGTACAAGAACGCCAATAAAAGCTTTTATTTCACGCTTTGATACTGTTTGCACGTGATTTTTTTGACCAGCATACTTGTTAGTTTCAGCAACTATAAGATCTAAAAGCTGGTCTTCAAAAAAATCCTCAAAAAGTTCTAATGGAGATTTTATATTTCCATTTGTAATATAGTCATTAGTATCAATAATACTATTTGAATAATCTGACGGCACCAGTAAATCTTCTTTGGTCCAATTGTAAACTTTTTTTTTCTTTGCAAAAGATTTTTTGACTTTCAGTTTTTCTAACGGCTTTTTAGAAATCAAACTAGCTAATGGTAACTCATCTTCTGAAGAAAAGTCGCCATCGTCGTAGAATTGATGTAGATTTACTTCGGCAGGCGCTCGAAGCTGCGACCCTGGCAAATTACCCAACTCAATGAAATTTTCATCGCCTGAATCCTCATCAGTGATTTCTTCGTTTTCTGGAGGAAATAGAGTTATTCCAGACGTTCTTTGCAAAACATCATCGTCATCCTCAAGCATGCTTAGTGCCTCATTTAGTGAAAATCCTCTAAAATAGATACAATCCATTGTAATTTTGTATAGTAGTTACAAATACATGTTATGTAGTACTTTCAAATAACGCGGTACGACCAGAAATATAGCAAATAAATAAACTATCACATCCACAATGACGTAGTTCTACTCAATCAATAAAAATACTTATTAGAAAAATAATAATTTGCGTGGAAAATAAAATATATACCAAAATCCATATATGACGTGTTTATGCCTAGCGTACTATATTTAGTACACCCGAAAATATGGCGACGAAAAAGATACCAAATGTAAAATAAGGTTATCTCTGTGATTTGTATCATAAAATAATATATTTTAGCTTTCGGATAAACCGGTCAAAAACAGTTAAAATGTATTCTAACATTTAAAAAAATACTTACTTCACAAACCGAACGCCGAAGTCACTCATTTTTTCAATTTACAGATTCCTAATTCCACAAGGCCGCACTGTTAGCCTAACTCCGAAACAAACACGTGTATAGCTCGACTGTTACATCCACAATGACAATTCAATCACGCCACCTTCAAGTGGCGACATCTGGTATCCCGTTTTAATACTTTGATAACTGTACTATATTTAGTACAACAGGCATATCTGGGTTAACAAACCTAAATCTTGAATTGCGGGTTGTTCTTCCTTTTCTCGTAACTTCTTGAAATCTGTTGATCATGTTTTCTATAAGGAATATTTATTTCCATTTTCCAGATTTCCTGGGGTGGTGCTACATAAAATACACATTCATTCCAAAAAATAGAATATATAGAGGAAATATGGGTAAAGTGAGATACTTAACGTTTGATGTAAAGTAAAATTACAATAAAGCTAGAAACGACCCGAACATTTAATCAAATAAAACGTATTATTTGTTATGTTTAGTGTAGAACTGTAGTAAAATAGTAGTTAATCTGTCATATAGTTAAAAAATTGGTTAAATTTCCTTTACCCGGAACTTTCCACGTTATGATTTTTTTTTCATTTTTTAGGATTAGTGGAGTGTGACCCAATTTAGTTCAGTACATAGTCACATTATATATGTGTTACATATACTGTGTTTTCAAACATTATTTATTGGGTTCCATTTTGTTTCATCATATTGGATTCCTACCAATATTTTACCAATTTCTTTCTACCTATGCCAGACTTGACTTTTGGGCATAATTTAAAATAAATTCAATAACTATAGTTTTTACATTGATACATACCGCCATTTTGTTTCGTCATGTTGAAATCGTCGAGTTTATCCCATTTCCACATTTAATTTTTCTGCAAAGTCAGTTGAACAAGATTTAAACCTCAAATAATACACCACCCTAACACAACAACTAGAGAATCGTTAACGAAAACCATTTATAAACTTAATATCTCGGAAATGTCTGCGGACCAACGGAGTAGGAGTAAGTAAAGACTGTATATGTAGGGGATATAGAATATAGAAAAATTGCGAAACATCCACTACTTAAAAGTAGACTTTTCTTTTTTACTAGATCGTAGCCGCAATAATACGCCACTCTAACATAACAAGATGACTGTTATCGAAAACCATTTAGAATAATAATTAATATCCAGGAAATATATGCGGACCAGCGGAGTAGGTAAAGACTGATAATATCCGTTTCATGCAGGATATAGGATCTATACATGTGTACTGAGGATGAAACAAAAGTTGCGAAACGTCGACAATATAAAAATACTTTTGTTTTTTTTTTACTGAGTCTTAACCTCAATTAATACACCACTTTAGACTCTAACAAACTTTTTTTAACATTGTTCCGCCATCTTGGATATTTACCAAAATATTACCAGCTCGTCCCCATATGACCCTTAGTGTTTGGTCAAAATTTGAAGTTAATCGGTAAGTAGTATTTAAGCTATGCCGTGAACTGACAGACAGACAGACCGACAGACCGACCGAATCGATAAAACATATTTTTTGGTTAGAAGTATTTTATCAGTTTATTTTTAAACTGTGAAATATTGTGAAGTTTTTTGGAAATATTTATAATCAACAGCAGAAGTTATGGTACGAGCGGGGATCGAACCCGCACCTCTGCCGGTCCATCGCTCTAACCAATTGCGCTATCATACCATATCATATATCATATCATATCTCTAAAACGTAAAGCTAGGTAAAACCTGAGAGGGTGTTTTTTTCACGATTAGAAAAAAATTGTTTGGTCGCCAGTTTGTTCCGTCATCTTGAATTAGTAACATGGTTTTACTAGCTGATGGCACACAAACAGTTTTACCAATCGATTCCAACATAATATGATGTTTGTGCAAAATTTGAAATAAATTGGATAAGTAGTTTCTTCATAATATTTGACAAAATCTCGGAGGGTAATTTTTTCACGATTAAAATATTTCCCCTTTACGAGGGAAGTAAAAGAAAATCTATACAATTTCCTATTTAGTCTACATCCGGGAATTATAGTAGGGGTAAAATGAGATATATTTTGAAGACTTAAAAATGAATTTAAAAAGGAAAGTATATAAATTACAAAACTTGCTTAACAGTATTTCTTAAAAATTAATGAAAATAATCAAATTCATGTCTAAAATAACTTCTATTTGCAAATTAAAACTATTATTTATGAGACTGAAACTATCCGTCGGTAGGGCAACTGTAGTACCGTACCGTACCGTACCTTCCTTCGTACATCTCTTACATACTTTTTATGACAAATAAAGCAAAGCACTCAGTATTATCTTTTTCGCTGTCTGAAGCGTCGATATTTTTTTGACTTTTCTTCGTTTAGTGGCCGCATTCTTGTTTTTGACGTTTATCTTTTACCATTAGTTTTTTTACTTGTATTTTTTAAGATTCTTCTAGAACCTCCTTGTAAGTATGACAACTTTTTTTCGTTTTCACTTGACTGTGTTTTACTGTTTCCATGGAGGCTTAAAAAAGGAAGATTTTGTCCGGGAGAGAAGTAAGTTATGATACTGCTAATGAAAAGTACATAATCTCAGTCAGTTCTTTCAAATACTAAATGAGTCTGTTTGTGACTGAATAATTATTTAGGAGTATCATACTATGTATATATTTAATATAGCAGTGAGTAGATCTAGATTTTTTAAATCCCATCATAACGGATGCAAAAATTAGGAGCTCTTTCTAACGATTCTAAATATTCAAATGAACTGATATCGTACAGGGCATCAGAAATAAAAAGGACCTAGTTAAAAAAACTAAAAAACGAGAAAACTGGGAAGCAAAGAATGCTTATCATTTTTGTTTTTTTTTTTGTTAAAATCAAGCGGTATGACACATTAGTGAATAGTGAATAAGTAATAATTTGATTTTTTCTTAAATATTTGTAACCTAATCTAAACTATCCAAAAATAAATTCATTTAATATTTTGGAACACTGTAGAAAATGACTTCCCCAATAAAATGTTTCCAAATTTAGCATTTCTGCTTTCTTATATTGGTGTTGTTATATAAGAATTTCTAGGATTTAGGTCTATCTATGTAACATCATTGGTCCGTTGTTGAACATGGCTGTCGCCTTCATTTCTTCATTTATCTCAAATCTAGCTATGTTTTTCCACCTAAAGCACAGTTGTTTCTTAATATCGTCAATTCATCTCATTTGGCTAGGGTCTTCCTGTTGCATTCCGATGTTCCCATCGTCTCCATTATATTATTAATTGGTTCCATCTGTTATCTTTTCATCTTTCGTCGTGACCTGCGAAATTTGATTTTAATGCTGTCACCCGATTATTTACATCATTTACACGTTTGTCTTGTTCCTCATCCTTCTATATTAGTTTTATGTTTAGCATTTGTCTTCTCATAGTTCTTTGCGCCTTCGCAATTTTGCCCAAATTAACCTTTCCCAGGTTCTTCTTAGAGATTGATGATATGAATTTATTTTTCAGAATATATGTAGGTCAGACATATTGTTTCCTTGATATCTATCTTTTTATTCTGTTTGATATTAAAATCTCTAATTATGCACACCTATGGAACTAGATGTTTCACTTTCCATAATCTTCATAAATTATAGAAAATTTGGTGAATACGTAAAAAATACTTAATAGCGAATAATTAATAACGAATTTTAAAGATTTTCAGGTTTACTGAAATACAAGTATTTATTAATTCCTGCTCTTCAAATATCTAGTCGTATCAATAGTTATAAATTATAGTCTCTAGTCATTAATTATATCAATACAATGTATGTATTTCCCGATGAAAAAATAAATTAATTCTAGGAATTTTTGCTACGTACTTTGCATAGGCCTTAATTGAAGCTTCTACTTGTAAATTGGTTCTAATTTATTATTAAATACCACTTTACTTCGAATATCATGTCAGATGAAACCAATTAATATACAACTCTGTAGTATTACGTCTATAATTTCCTAATTTGAACTGTTTATTTATTTTAACCTTTTGTAATTTAACTTATTATGTGCCAAAATTGCAAAATTACTGTCGAATTTGACACACATACACAATTGTAGCTTAAACAAACAATTGTATGAGATACAGGTAACAAAGGGAAAATATAGAACCAATCCAAGTGATTAAAGTATAGTAAACATTAAATGACGTAAACAGGGTGTTAATATTTTGACATGCATTTTCGCCATTTTTATTTTGAAATACAAAACTTGTAAATTTTAATGTGGATATATTTTAATGAGATGACGGAAAGCAAAATAGCAAAAAAACTGGGATTCATATTATCACAGAAAAATCTAACTATTGTGACATTATTTATGCCTAGTTTGATTTTTATTATCTTACTTTTTACCTTTTTTAAGGCTTAAACAGTCAAAGAAAATGTCATCAGAACTATTTTTGAAATTAGGAAAAAAAGATGTTTTCTTGTTTTTTGTTATTTCCCTGCAAGATCTTCCACATTAAAATCTTCACATTTTATATTTACACTTTTCTTAAATCTCAAAAAATAAAAAACGTAAACGCTTATCAAAATATAAAAAAAATACCCAATACCGGGTCTTTTCTGATAATTCACCACCCGAATATTGATTTAATTTTAAGATTTTTAAATATGAAAGGTGGGGTATATTAAGCAGTTTATAGAAAGTAGGATTTCTCAAAAATGTCTAGCAGAGAAAACACTTCCTTAAAAAAGGAAACACCCCAGTGGCGTAACTACAATGGTGCGAGTGGTGCGGTTGCGCCAGGGCCCAAGCCTTTGGGGGTTCGGCGGCCAGTTAAAGCCTACAGGAAAATCGATCGTTTTGGAACTATCGATAGATCTAAAAACTATCGATTTATAAAACCGCACATTTAAGCAAGGATATTACATTTATCTACGTCCGTCAGTTAAGAAGCTCTTAACCGCATTTTGCGTGAGTTCAGAGCTTCATTACCGCACTCCGTTTTAAAACCGCACGTATTTCCGCTCATTCGTTCTTTTTTAATTTGAAATTTGTAATATAGAAAGAGCGAAGAAGATTTTTATAAATTATTTTATTAAAAACTATAAAACATGAAAAATTATTAATATTTGCCATATTTCAAATAAATTCCTGACAAATCAACCACGTTTTTTTTTAACCAATCATTTATTCCCAAGAAACAATATTGTTTATAGTAGGGAACTAATTAACAATAAAAAATATAAAAATATATACAGATTATTATACATTATGAATAAATTAAAAACTGTAAATAATAAAGGGACCTAATTAATAAAAAATATAAAACACATAAACGTATAAACATTATTAAAAATTACAAATAAATTAAAAACTGTAAACATTAAAAAAATATATCAAAAGTGAAGATATTAATTTCTCAAAAAATATTTCTTTAAGTGTTTTTTAGAAGTATCAATTTTGTTAATATTTTTTGATCGTGTTGGTAGATTATTGTAATAATTAACCCATTGTGTAATATACATTGTTTGCCAAAACTACTTTTGAATTTTATGGTGGAGAAATAATCGGTTTGTCTTGAATTATGGTCATGAATGTTATTATTTCTAATAAAATTTAAATTTGAATTTTTCATATTTTTAGCTGATGAATGAATAAAAATACATAATTTAGTTTTATACATCATAGAAATGTTTTAAAGATTTTTAGGCTTATATAGGTTAATGGTGGGCTCGAGATATGGTAAACGGTAAATACATTTTATTGACTTATTTTGTAATTTTTCTAATTGTTTTATTATTTTTTTACATGCAGCGCCCCACACTGATATTAGGTACTGTAATTTTAAATAAATGAAAGCAAAATATATATATTTTAACAAATTAAGAGAAATATATTTACGAATTTTAAATGAAATTCCTATTATTAGAGAAATTTGTACTCTTAAATATTCTATATGTGGCTTCCAAGCTAAATTTTTATCTATATATAATCCTAAAAATTTAATACACTTCAAATAATTAATTTGATTATTAGAAAAAAATATTGGCGGAATATCTGTATTTTGAATAATATTCGCTATATACATGAAAGAGGATTTCTGAAAGTTTAAAGTTAATTTTTGTGCCTGTAACCAATTAGTAATTAAATTTAGATCTTTATTAATAATAACATTTATTTTTATAAAATTACCTGAAGTATAGAGAAGAGTGGTATCATCAGCAAATAATTTAATGGAGCCTTCTAAATTTAACAGAGATACAGAATTTATATATATATATATATATATATATATATATATATATATTAAAAATAAAATTGGAGCCAATATAGATCCTTGAGGCACACCACATAAAATTTTTTGATGACAGCTTTTATTTTTGCCAATCTGAACAAACTGCTTTCGATCTTTTGCTAAATTTGTAGTCAATACATTGTTGTCATTATTTAAACTGGTCGTCTGATGGCTTTGTTTCATTTTTTTTTCGGCTCTCGTCCAAAGTTTCTTCCGTTTCACCCAGAATTTTGGATGCTATTTTTCTTTAATCTTCTGCAGAATTTTCAATGTAGCTTTCCGCAACCGTGTTGGATCGCCATCCACCATGACGCTTTATTGTTAGAATGGCAGCTCCTGAATCTGCCAATAGGGACGTAGATGATCTTCGGAAATACAAAGCAATTTGTCTTATCAAGGATCCAAAAGAATGAATGCCAACCGGTTATTTCATACACACACGTATTTTCGAACTAGTTAAAGCCTACAGGAAAATCGATCGTATTAGAACTATCCATAGATCTAAAAACTATCGATTTATAAAACCGCACATTTAAGCAAGGACATTACATTTATCTACGTCCGTCAGTTCAGAAGCTCTTAACCGCATTTTGCGCGAGTCCAGAGCTTCATTACCGCACACGTATTTTCGAACTAGTTGAACTATGTCTATTTCTTGAATATTTCCAGATGCTACGTATAATTCTCTGGCTATTTTCATTTTCGTTGTCGGTAAAAAAAAAATGAAAACATCGCCCTTCATCCTTGACATTTTCCAACAACACATTTGTTAACACCTCTCGCTTGAAAGCACCTGCAAGCCCAATAATCAATGCTAAATGAGTATAAGTATTTTTTGTCATCCGCTTCTAGAAGAAATGTTGTAATATTGGTTTTAGTTAATACCCTTGAATGTTTTGACTGACATCTCTCAGAGTTTCTTTTGAGGAGGGCGACTAAATTCCTAAATTTGCTGATATCAATACTGAGTTTAATAAATTTAATTGTTCGTTCTTATCATAGAAAAAAAGGCCCAGAGAAATGAAGGCCTATAGTTAGTAGATAACTCCGAAGTGTACAATAAGTACCTTTTCATTCCCATAGTTCTGTACATTCTGCTCTCTGCACCTTTTTGGAACCTTTTGAAAATGTCAATAAGATGTTACTTAAATTGGCATTGCCCGGGATAACGCAGAGTGGCAGAATTAAAGTGCAAACAGGTAACAACTAATAAAAAGGTGTTTTATGCTTGCTTTAAACTTTTTGAATTGTTTAATAAAAATATGTCTGTATTTTAACAGTTGTGCGCCAGACGTAGATAAATTTTGTACAATACATGTGAGTTTACCTCATTAAGATACTTGTGTAGTTTCTTCGATATGAGTATCTTAATGATGCTGTTAACTTATATCGTAAATATTTATTACAAAACTGAGCGACTTTTATAGATAGGCGACAAAAACCGCTTTACTTCGGTAAAGGTCAATCGAACACAATTTCTACGAAGAATAGGGAAAGAAATGCAAAATAATTACTGAACTGATATTTTGCTATAAATTATTTCCTATTTGCTTTAGGTCCGGTCTAGGGCCCGCCGCGGCCGCACAGTGTTTCATGCAATAGATATCGAAAAATGCATAATCGGTTTCCACCTATATTATATAAAGACTGACGAGGAGCTAGAAAAGTCTGCGAAAAGTATTAGCATATATGTTTGTTTAAATTTAAATACTAAATGGAAGGTATGTAATAGGACTCGTTCGCGTTTCGAGAAACGACATGCTTCTTGACTAAATGATACAATTAGCTTACCACAGAACTTAATGAACAAATTGCAATCAAAATAACTTGTGGAAGTTACTAATAATCTTGAAAAATCTAAAGGTAGATACAAAAAGGATTTTGGAGATCTGTCTTTAAAAACAAAAAGACAAAGGGTACAAGATATTGTTTCAAAAATGTGAACGGAAGAATTGGCTGTTGCTGCACAAATATCAAATTGCCGACGCAAATACAATTTGAAATGCTTTTTACTATGTTAGATGGCAGTGTGGGAAATATTTTATCGGGAAATAAAGCTATCTCAAGGTGTTTCGTATGTGAGGTATCTCCAAAAGAGATAAATTCGAAAGCAGTTATAAACAAAACCTTTCCTACAAAAAAATATTTGCTTTTGTAACATGGTCTCATGGCAGATCAAAAGTGAAACCAAAACATCGCTGAAAAAACAAAAAATAATTCAGATTGAACTCAAGTCAAAATTGACATTATCGGTGTACAAACCAATGCCAGAGTTTAGATCAACGAATGACGGGCCAGAAATATCCCAAACTGAGTGCTGAAATTACTAATATTGATAAACAGTTAATTATTAATTTTGTCATAATTTTAAGGGTATTGTCCAGTGACTATACAAGAGATTTAAATAAGTTTCGTCATTTATTAAAAGAAACACGAGAACTTTATATAAATCTTTATAGTTGGTTTTACATGCCCAGTGGTATTTACAAAGTATTGGTACATGGTGCCATGATAATCGAGTTTTTTGGTAAGCCTATAGGCAAATCCTCAGAGGAAGGGCATGAGGGTAGGCACAAGGAAATCAAAAAATTTTGATTGAATCAGACTCGGAAAACATCCAGGATCAACACTAACGCGGATTTAATTAACGCATTATCCTATACTAAAGACCTCAAATTTTCATGAAAATATATACCGAACCATCGAAAGTTAAGAGGGGAGTCCAGACTTTAGACACACATAGTTCATAATGAAATTAGTAGAAATTTTAAATAGTAAACTTTTCGAAGATTTAATACAGTATTGCAATCTTTTTTATCAATAGGTGTAAATACTAATATTAATAATATAAATTATTATTAAACAAAAAACAATATTTCATAAGATATTTTGTTTAAATTTGAAACAGTAGTTATGTTCGAACAGGTTTGTAGATTTAGGATAGGGGTTTAGTGAAATACTAAAATATCTAATTCATTACGTTTCACTGATTTATTCTCGCTTCTTCAAGTGCTTATGCTTAAGATAGCAAGTGTTATTCAGGTCAAGAAAGTGGAAAACGGTTTATCAACACTCGAAGAAGCGAGAATGAATCAACGAAACGTCGTGAATTAGATGTTTTATTGTTTCACTAACGCCCCCTTCTACTAAATCTACGAACCTGTTCTACTTGTTAATTCTATATTATGTTGGTGAATTTTTCCCTAATTTATAATTTTATGTACTTATTTTAGACTTATAACAATGCATACCCTGTATATATAAATATATCTTTCAATTATTTGTATTGGTATATCGTATTTTTTTAACTTATAGGTTATTTTTATCTTTTGTTTGCGTTTGGCAAGATTTTCGATTTTTGTCCCACTTCCCGTATTCTATAAAACACTGTGCGCCGCCTCACTGCAACAAAAATCGTTTATATAATTTCCTTGTTTCGTTTTATCGGTAAGAAAGAACTTTTTTTATTCGTCACTTTTCCCACGAGCTTACGAGCTTAGGTCTCGTAAATACTAATAATTAATCCGGCACTGGTTGCAATGCTTTTAAGGGATAAGGCTGATAAGTGCCCCTAATCTCAAGCGGGCATAGGCCACAAAAGCTGTGTGGTGGCATTGGGTGCTAATTTTTTGTCTACTGTGACTACTAGACTAGAACAGGCGTATAAGTGCAGTAATATTGATTTTATATTTTCTTTTGTGAGTATTCAGCCTTTTATTTGCAATAAGATGAGTTACAATACTAATCGGGTGCAGCTAAAAGAAAAAAAAGTGCGGAAAAGGAAACAAAATTTAATAAGACAATTTTTTTCAAGTTATAGACAAAAGTAACACCAGTCAGTCGTTTAATCGTAAATCAGTTGGAATTTGAATTATTATTATACTTTAGAATGTTGTTTTGTTTATTTGTTTCTTTTTTGTTAAGTTTATTTAGAATAGTTTATATGACATATATAATGGTTGATATATAACCTTATTTCATTTTTCTGTGATACCTATCAGATTTTCTGGAGCTATTCTAAATGTTAAAACAAGATTTCAATATTGATTGCGATTTATTGTATTCTATTACATCTGTAAAGTTTAACTTTATGAAATCATCAAACTAATTCTTAATTACTTAATCACAAAAAACACATAAACACATTTATGTGTGTTAAGATCTAAAAATAATAATTATTATTTAGTGTCTTGTCGCCGACTTCAATTTTCGAGATAAAATAAGATTATTTTTTCTTTTTAGTGTGTTTTTTAAATAGGTTTTATTTTTTTTTGTAGAAAAGTTTATTTTCCATTTTCAGTTCTTTATACAAAATTTTATTGTCAGCTGGATTCATCGCATATCCCATGTTGCTAGAATCATAGTAACTATTATTTTATGAAAGGTGCAATCTATATATATTTATAGAAAATCGCCAGTAGCCACTGCCAAAGTTGAAATGATAAAATTCACCATTGACACACGAAACATCACGCATCAAATGTTAATGCAATATGTTAAAGCACTTCAAATTTATAGTATAGCTAATCCCACAGAAAAAGATTCAAAACGGCGCCATTTCTCGATTTTTTTTCAATATTCTCGCTAACCATCTAAGCTCCTTGAATACTTTCTGAAAATTTCGTCCAAACTGGTTAAACTATTGTGGAGTAATTGGTGTACATAAATATAAAAATATTTTGAAGTCGGTTAAAAAGATTGATACAGATAAATTGTTGCACCAGTGTCATACGTAAAAATTTCAAAAAAGAGATAAAATTTTGATAATGCCGATAGGTATCCGATGATGTCAATGGGTATACATATTTTCAAAGATATTGACTTTTTTATCTTTGCGAACAAATTAAGCGCCATTTGAAAGTGAGAACCTTTGCTTTGCTCTTCAGTAATTTTTGGCTCCCAAAACCTCCGTCGTTGTCGCAAATATATAAGCAGGTAATAGCAAATACCGATAGAGAGCGATGAACTATCGATTGGATTCAATTAAGAAATTATGGTTCTTGGGGTTAAACCGTGTTAAATTGAAATAACTTTCCGACGTTTCAATGTTTTGATCTTGTGCAGTGAAGATCCCTGAGAAGATGTCTCATGCAATCGCAGGTGAAATGTCGAAAAGTAATTCCAATTTGACTCGGTCTAAACCCCAAAATAACGATTTCTTAACCGATTCTTACCCCATTAACATCACATATTAATAAATAAATTTTAATTTCCTGCTAACCAAAACCACCTCCTAGTCACCGTTTACCTAAATTAATTTGATATTAGTTTTTTAAGGAAGTGTTGATATGTGCATTATCGAGTGCATAATTATCTTGATAATTATGCTATTACGCCTAAACATATGGACAGTAATTACTGAACATCGAATATTAACTTGAACCTAGCTAAAGGCATGTCATGAAACCTATTTTAGTAATGCAAGTCATAGCTTTTTTTTTAAATTTGCTTAATTTTTATATTCTGTAACATTTCAAATAAAAAGTACCTAAAAAAATATGGTCTTAATGAAAAAATAATTTCTACTGCAATTTATAAGGTTTTTATTCTCTTTAATTTTTACTTGAAGTTCTTGATAAACTTAAAGCCATTTTGGACTGGATGATAATTTGAACAAAAAAAAATGCCAAAATTCTAGATGACAGCTACTTTTTCATTCAGTATTATTACAGTCCTCACCATTTGAGATATTTTTATTATCGAACCTAAGTAAATTAGATCAAAAATAATATGGACAAATTTTTTTCCAAATTCAAGTTGATCATTGCAGTTTCGTTACGAAAGAAAACCTATCGTATTTCTATTTTAATGATAAAATTAATACCTAGATATTATTTTTGTATAAAATTAATATTAAGGTTTCAAAATTGCGGCGGAGTTAGATCTAATAAATAATTTACGATTTTTCTAAAATACATCAGCAGCCTATTTTTTACTTCCCTCGTAACGGATTAGGCATTACAGCCCAACAGAAAAATCATTTAAAGGTTCTAAATATACAAAAAAATGTAACTTCAAAACTCAATTATAGATAATGAGTACATATTTTTCCTATCAGCCGAAAGTTATAAAATATCACAATAATTTGAGATTATATTAACATTGTTACTCATTGGACATAATGGTGAACTTAATTATACATTCATGTTCGCTCGCTGATAAAAGGTTTTACTATTTTGAGGGGGAACAAAGCAAATTAACGGGCCAACTCCACTACGCACGATTTTGTGCGAAGAGAGTAGTGATAATGTATCCACACTAATTTCTAAAGAAGGGAACTTAAATCTGTTTAATAAGAAACCAGGCTCAATCTCTAGTTGTGCGATAAACAACACCAATCTCAAAGGCCAAGTTCGTCAGACAATGCTAAATTTAGACATAGCGAAATAAGGGCTCCAAATAACAGACGCATGGTCCTGTTCTGAGCGTACATAGGCAAAAAAATCTCTGTTCGCATTGTAAACAATATCCGAATGACGATTCATTGGGGAACTAATTTCAATTTTCTTTTGTTTCTTGAGCAAAACCTATTTTTTTTATTCAACTACACCTAAGTAACTAAAAAATATCTATTTAAGAAATTTAAGACTCGCAAAAAAAATCTGATATATTTGTTAGAAAATTTTAATTTATGGGCATATACAGATAACAATATATTGTTGGTTCAACAAAAGCAATGAAATAACACATTTTTATCATTTAATCTAAAGTGTGGACACTCATTTTGCGCTTCTTAGCATGGGGTATCTCTCGTAAGAGTCCAGCAATAGTCGGCTAACATCTCGCCATCTTCCTGATACTTTCTTTCCACGTTTGAAATATCCTGGTGGAACCTATCACCGTGCTCGTCACCTACAGCACCATAATTTTCTGGAAAGTAATCTACATGAGAATTCATGAAATGAATTTTTAACGACATATTACACCCTAGGTTTCAGTAATATAAAAGAAGTTGGGCAATAAGATCTTTATAGTTTTCTGCTTTTATGTTTCCCAAAAAAATTGTTGCAACCGTTTTAAAGGCATTCCAAGCGTTTTTTTCCTTGTCTTCACGTATGGAATCGAATAGCGTATCTCCGAAAAGTTTCCTAATCTGGAGACCGACAAATATTCCCTCTTTAATTTTAGCGGTACTGATTCTAGGGGACTTTCCTTTTAAATAACTGAATACTTCTTTGTTCATGGCCTTCACAAAGTTTTTCATAAGTCCCAATTTTATACGAAATGGCGGTAATTTCAGAGAGAACTAATGGCGCGCTGGTTACATTTTTCTTTCCTTGCTCAAAAGACTCTCTCTGTAGTAATCTGTATGTTCTCCGGTACCAATTTCAAATTGCTATACGTTTCTTTCATGTGGCCCGCATGACCAACTGGGACTGAAGGCAACTTGTTACCATTATGAAGTAACACAGCTTTAAGACTTACTTTTGCGGAATCAATGAAAAGTTGCCGCTTTTGGATCATAGCCTAGATTTAAAGCTGTCATTAATCCCTCGATGTCTCTACAGGCTACCAAATTGTTTTCCATGTTAAAAAATGCTGTTTGATTTTTCTGACAGGTTCGATGCACATAAAATTCTAAATTCCTTATAAAGTCATTTAATTCACTTACTTTGTGAGGCTTGATGGTCCGGCGACATTTTCTGGTGCACTATAATCATCAGAATCAAGGGTATATTCCTGTGGTGGATTAGGTACAGGCAATTTTATTAGTCACTATGAGGCACCGGGCGTATAGCAGATTGTAAATTAGGATACTGTATAGCAGACCATTTTTTTTCGAAAAACCTTTTTTGATAGCAGGTTTCAGTTTAAAAGTAACACAGTCCGTAACGTGGCCAGCCGCGAAAGTTGGACGCACATTAATTGCAGCAGTTATGGGGAGGCCAATTTTTATCCTGGTCTCCTTTGCATCCAAAATACAAGTGGTAAGCCTTTTTTATTACAGGGCTGATTTCTCAAATACCAACAACTCATGATCAACTGGTGGGTAAAATACATTTAACTCAAAATTTAGGATTCATGTTATATGTATTTAAATCCTTTATAAAATATACCTGGTATACTAAATCGAGGTATTTCTCATTGAGTGGTCGAACTTTCCCGTAATAAGCATGGATTTATAAAACCTGAGCCAACTGAGACTTTTGCAAGACTGATTGCTAATTCGTATAAGAAAATAAGTAAGATTTTGAACGTTATTTTCAAAGTTTACTCCAAGGTTCGTAATAGTATTACAACGAACAACAACATTGCTGGAAGTATTACAATCAAAACGAATTAAATATTTCTTCCTCTTCCGAATATATGAAATAATCGACAACACTATTATCTTAAAAACAGAACTTTATGATAATTCTTGAATTTGACCTCAAAACTGAAATATACTTAACATTTTCTAATAAAATTTTTAGGAAATCTGATTGCATATATATATTCCAGAATTTGTTTTTGTTGCAGGTCATACTGAAAATGATTGCCCTTGAATATTAGAAATAAAATGTGTCCTACGACTGCAATCACTGAGAATCCTCCAGCGGAGACTCAGCTTACATGCAGAACAACCCCTGGTGTGAGAAATACCAAAGATGAAAGTAACGCGACAAAGAGTGAGAAAAAAACTGGCGGTCTAAATGATATATTTAGTGAAAAAGACAACGACATAAGTAGAACAATAATGAAATTAGATGAAGAAACCAAAGAAAATAGTATTCTAAGAAAAGAAATAGAAGAATTTTCTCCATCAATAAGATGGCCTGACTTAATAGTACAACTATTTATTCATATAGGGTGTTTGTATGGACTATTTTTGTGTGTTTGGTCAGCAGAATTACTGACAACGCTTTTTGGTAAGTTTTATTTAAATTAGTTTATTTTTAAGTTATTATTGACATCTGAACGGAAATCTATAAGTAAATACGCAGAACGTCATACTTGCATGCATGTAAAAAATTAAACACAATCATTGATTTTTCTTCCTTATTTCCAATGATTATAAGATATGAAATAATTCCAGTTATAATAATTTGAACAGATTGTTTAAATTATTATAACTGATCTTATATTTTCAAAATGACAAAAGGGTTTTGGGGAAATAAGTAATCAAAACAAAACATATTCACTTTATATGTCGATGCTATTTCTTTCGACGTGTAACTCTATCCCTTTCGTCCTTGATTTTCAGTCCATTAATAGCCAAAGTGACCTATATACATTCCGTTCTCGTAGGACATAACTATTCTGTCTTCGATGTAGGGACAATTTCTTTTTATGGTATTCATTAGACAGTTAGTGTGCACTAAAAGCACAGCATGGGCGTAGAACGAACAGTTATTCAAGATTGGTACGATAATATTGCTAATAAATTAAGGACAAAGGAAATATTTCATAAATTATATTAATTACAAAAAAGTCCATATTCCATTAAACGATTTTGTTGTTTGCAATGTGCTAATGGACTTGGCAGTCTGAACTCGCACTAAAATGGTAGATACCAGCCTTACTACTGACTATTACTGTGACCATTGTTACATAACAATTATTGTTAACTAAAGGACATTGTTAGTTTAACAACAAATTGCACTTTGTTGATCGTCAACATTGTTAAAATGAACAAGAATCTCAAATATTGGTTAGTAATAAGTCAGATCGTCTGACAATGTCGCTTCAAGAAAAAAATATTCAAAATAACTAGCTGTATTAAATTAATATAGAAGTTAAAGATATGATTAATCCACATTTTTGTATTAATTCCCAATGCAATGGAGAAGAAAGGAAAAAAGTTACTACTGCGCTGTTAAATAGAAGAGTATTGTCGACAATTAAAATGTTTATACTGTAACTAACTTTTATGTTTCTGTATTCATCGGTTTACTACCGGTTGACGAAAATACAATTTTGAACAAGCCCAAACTATTATTCCACCATTAAATAAAATGGTATTTTTAGTATCATATTCTAGGGCGCTGATGACGAATTTTTTTTGCCGATGTTTCGTGTTTAAATTATATCGACTATATCAAAACTTCATAACCTAACATCAATTGTTATTTTTTTACTATATTTGTAATTTAAATAATAAATACATGTAAAAAGATTTATCTCCAAGGATTTTAAGCTCAATTGCGAAACGCTTAAATGTTCATTCTGAGAAAGAAGGTTACTGTATTACGTGTTCTTACTTTTTCGTTTGCTCTTTCTGGGGGTCCCATAGACTGATAATTTTTTTAAGTGGTGTGATTTTTCGTATATCTCGCTTTTGTGATAGTAACCTGAGTCAATCTCTGATTATTCAAAATATATCTGTCGGTAGATCTTCATAGCTCAAGTATGGCTCTTCCTGATCTGTTTGATAACCCTGGAGAAAAAACATTTTATCTTTTTTAGCACACGTTTTGATTTCACCGGAACTCCTCTCGTTAGGAATTTTCCATTTAATTACTGTGAAAAAATGAAAGAATTGAATAAGATTTTTTTACGTTGATTTTTTAAGATCCGCCATTTTAAATCCGTACCACAATTTTACCAGTTTATCTTAATATTACAGTTAATGATTAAACAAAATTTGAAAACAATCTGATAAGTAGTTTTTTCAGGCTGATTTTTAAGTATTTCATGAGGCCGCTATTTTGTTTAGTTGTCTTAGATTTATAAAAAAGTGTTACCAATATATTTCTATGCAACACTTGGTGTGTGTACAACATCTGAGATAAATTGGATAGTTAGTTTTAATATTTTTTTTTAACATTTGACTAGGCCGCCATTTTGATATGCCATATTGAAATTATACCAAAATGTTACCAGGTCATCCCAATATGGCCCTTAATTGTTGGCAAAATTGCCCCCCCCCCCCTGGCCAAGTCACGCGGGTAAGTAGTTTCTTAGCTCTGTCGCGAACTGACAGGCATACCGACAGACAGACTTACGGAATTGAGAAAATGCATTTTTCGGCATATAGGGGCGCTAAACCATGAAGGTATTTAAAATTAGGCCGCCACTTTGTTCTACCATCTAGAATTCATACCACGATTTTCTATTTCATCTTTTTATCATACTTAATTCTTGCACAAAACCTGAAATCAATTTAATAAGCGGTTTATAAATATTTTATTAGTGGCCGTTTTTTTCTCCATCTAAATTTTACCAGTTGATTCCTACGTAAATTAATTGTTATGCAAAATTTCAGGTAAATTGGATAATAGTTTTATAGTAATAATTTTTTAACTTTTTACTAGGCCGCCATTTTGGCCTGCCATATTGAAGTTTTACAAAAATGTTTCTGTTCAGGTTATCCCCATATGTTCCTTAATTTTTTATCAAAATTTGAAGTCAATCGGGTAAGAAGTTTTTTAGCTATTCCGCGAACGCACGCAGACGGATCGAAATGAGAAAATATGAAACGTGAAGTTCTGTCAAAAATCTCGGAGTGTAATTTTTTTTACGAGGGAAGAAAGGTTTGGTAATTTTAAATTGAATTTCAGATTATCGTTTAATGAGAATGAAAATTTAAAAATAAGAAATATTGATAAGGGATAAATAAAAAACTAACGATTGCTGAGAATAACTAATAAAATCTACATACTGAATCCTGACTGAACCAAAGCGAAAAAAAGTTAGACTACTTTTCTTCTAATTTTGTTTTTCAGTCCTGGCTTTTTCAAAATCTATAGCTTAATTAGGATAATATAATAATCATATGAAAAATGTTCTTGTTAATTTTTGTTTAACAATGTGATCACAATCGTCTAAAAAGATACAGACAATGATAGATTTTTTAAGGTATAACAAAACAGGCAAATTAACAATGTGGCACCCTAGTAAGGCCATTAGAATCAGTGGTGGTCTCGGAGTTGACTGTGCTGGAGTCCTACTTGAAATGCGTTTTAGGTGAAAGTATAGTCATAATTGAACACGAAGGTTCTTATTATCGGAGTCTATTAGCATTCTAAATAAAACGTTTCGATGAGTACTACGGAAATAAAATTAACCTGTCCTCTTTGTGTGTGGTAGAAGGCCAACTGAATTAAAATTTAATCATTTTTGGGCAAAAACTATGTGAAACGCGTTACATAGATAAAATTGTTTGGAAGGTCTCAATGATTTCTATAGCAATTCATTTAACTGTCATCTTTATGTGGCAGAAGGCTTGATTGCCTCATGTAAAAATTTAATAATTTTCAGGTAAAAACTATGTGGAATGCGTTAGGGTTCTAGCAAGGATTGAAACTTCTTGACAAGTAGTACAGTAGTACACGACTGAAAGCTCTTGACGAGTAGTACACAAATAATTTTCACTATCAAATCTACCTATTCATTAAATATGCTTGATTTTGGGTTACTCTTATACCCAATAGGTGAGAAGGCCATATTAAATTTCTTTGCATTATGATACAAATCATTATAGAAACACGTACAAAAAATTTAGGCAATAAGTGAGTGACTACCTTTTTCCAGCATACTTGGGTTAATTGTTTGGAAAACCTCCTGAATTTTGCTTTTCATGTTTTCACTTGTGGAAGGAATATCCCCATATCCCCACAAAAAAAAAATCTAATTTGGACAAATCGGGGGACCTTGCTACCCAATAACTAAATTGCTCATTTAAAAAATTTCGAACTGCTTGGCTATAATGAGCTGGGGCCGCATCGTGTTGGAACCAAATCTTCTTTCGAACATTTTGGTAAAAATCCATTTGGGAAAAACAAAATGGCGGCCTAGTGAAATGTTAGAAAAATTATTACTAAGAAAGTGCTTTACCAATTTATCTCAAATATTGCACAAAAATTAAGTATTATGTAGAAAACTACTGGTAAAATTTTGGTACCAATCCAAGATGTCGGAACAAAATGGCGGCTTAATAAAATATTTAAAAATTCAGCCTGAAAAAACTACTTAATGAACTGATTTCACGCATATTTAGGTCATTCTGCAAAAAGCTAAAATACATTTCACATGTAAGATATCAATACAAAAAATGCGGCCCAATAACGTAATTTCCTATCATTCCTGCCCAAACGTTAAGCGACCATCTATGCTTGTGATGAATTTGCCGGGTAAAAAATTACTGGTATTATAATAATGAAAATTATGCTTATTATTTTATTATTACCATTTGTAACTGGTTTTACTCGTTTATGTTGTTTATACATCACATTTCCTTTTCTTTGGAATCTGTGTTTTAGTTTTTGAAATACTCGCAGCTGAAGATGTCTTCTATTGGGATAAAATTTTATATACATTCTGGATGCCAATAATGTATTCCTTTCAGCAGCTCCTAAGTTCACCATGTGAAGAATTTAGCATAAATAATAAAATTTAAAATTCTTAGGAAACTATTCCAGTAATACTTGGATATAATAAAATTAAATAATGAAAAAACAAATAAAATAAAACACGGCAAAATCGATAAAACAGTAAAGGAAAACACAGTAAACAGTAAACGGTTATTTAAACGACTGACAATGATGATCGCTCACAGCACATCAACAATATTTCATTTATTTTTTCTAAGCAATCTTGATTAAAAAAAAAACAGAATTCGCTTCTAATGCATAACTTACAAATAAAGTGAAATATCATAAAAAGTAAAGGGTTTAGGTATAGGACATATTTAGTAAAAAATGAAAGTATTCCATGAATAACTTTAATGAAATAAAAAAATACAGGTGTTTAATTTAAAAATATTGAGATATTGCATATTCAATTTTGGTAAACTGGTAAATTCATAAAAAATTGACAAAATATCTCTAGGAACCTACAGCAGGTATTTTAGACTAACTGTGATAAAAATGTTGTTCGTCTAAATTGAATTCATAGATAACTACGATCATTTAAACGGACCCTCTGAAACACAAAAAAAAATAGTTCTGTGGCAACGCCACACCAGATTTAAAGAAGCGAGATATCAAAGTGAAGCGCTCTCTCTGCTGAGTCAGATAATCATTGAATATACAGGGTGTTCCATTTAAAAAAATACAAATTTTACCATAACTGTTTTTTGACTTACCCTGTACATATAAAATTATTTTCCGTTTATAAATTTTTGTCAACCATACAACTTTGCTATAGAATTTTTTTCTATATCTCTTACGGTTTAGGTACTATCTTAGACGTACACCTTGTTGACACACCCTGTATAGCGTTAATCACCGTTTCTAATATAATAAAATACTAATA
The DNA here is from genome assembly GCA_030620095.1 of Kuschelorhynchus macadamiae. NCBI lineage: Eukaryota > Metazoa > Arthropoda > Insecta > Coleoptera > Curculionidae > Kuschelorhynchus > Kuschelorhynchus macadamiae. The sequence continues at coordinate 937,541 of JAUTXW010005489.1, forward strand.
ATTCTGTGATTTTTGAATTAAGTGAAAATTGTTGTACTTTAATTACCAAAGGTTTTTTTTAATAAAAATTAAAGTATTGAAAGTATTATTAACAAAAGAAACATTATACAGGTTTTATCATTATATTGTCTACAAATGTTGAAGTATTATGTAATTATTTCTTCTTCTTATTTCAGTATGAATAGCAACTAATGTTATATGAAGAAGAACTGGGTTTTTGCCTAAATATAGCAGGTCAAAGCAGTAAAATGCCTGAGATATTAAATTTATTTTATGAAAAAAGGCCTCTTGTTGGATGTTTGACGGAAACTCACATAACAGAGGGCTTTCAAGACAATGAGATCGGAATTCTTGGATATAAACATTTCATATGTTTTTCACAAAGTCGTCATACTGGTGGTGTAATAATGTATGTTAAGAATACTGTACCTGCCTATATTGTAAAGAGTACATTGAGCCCGGGCCACTATTGGGCAATATTAGTAAGAATAAAACTTAAAACACAGGACATTGTAATAGGGGCCGTATACCGCTCACCAAATGGCAGTGCCGATGTGTTCATGCATTTTTGGGATGACTTAGTTAATGATTCAAGCATTGCATCATGTAAGTCCATTTTTATGGGAGATTTCAACATAGACTGGAGATCTAACTCTACAAATAAAAGAAAACTAGAAGGAATAAGCAACGATGCTGGTTTGAGACAAATAATTGAAAACAATACACGTGTGTCCTTGAACACTTCGACATTGATTGATATTTTGTTCACTAATGACTATAATCTGAGAGAATCGGCAAGGGATTTTCCACAACTGTAGGATCACATGGCTATTGGAACCTGGATAAAAGAGGAAAAATGCATAAAAAAATATGAATATAAATGTGTGCGTAATCTTAAGCAAGAAAACATGGACAAAATTAGATTAGAACTGATTGACAAAGAGTGGAATTACAGCTCTACTAATGTGGATATGCTCTATGCAGATTTTTTAAGTAATATTACCGAGGCAATGGAAAAAGTAGCGCCCAAAAAAAACATTAGTGTTTGTACAGTGCCTTGGATCACAAATAGGATTAAAACATCACAAAAGGAAAGGGATATTGCTTACAAAAAATTTCAATTGACAAAAACGGAAAACGATTGGACTGATTACAAAAATAAAAGAAATAAAATTGTTTCAATCATAAGAAGTGAAAAAAAGGCTTTCTATGAAAAAAATATAGACAGTTGTAAAGGTAACAGCAAAAAAATGTGGCGTACATTAAAGGACTTGGTGGGTAATGGAAAGGGTCAGGATGGTGTGTTCGAGAATGTTTTGTTCCAGAATGATACCGGTACCTTAGAAGACAATTTTAATACCTACTATGCCAACAGCATCAGAGAAATTACAGAAAGTATATCAAAGCATGATAATAAATTCGAAAGTGTCGGTTGTGATCGTGATAATGAGCTAAATAGTTTCTAAATTGAAAAATAAATCAACTTCTGACGAACTATTTAATATAAAGTTTCTGAAGGGTGTTTTTGGACAAGTTGGCTATCCCCTTCTTCATTTGGTTAATACCTCATTATCAACAGGACAAATATCAAAAGACGTTAAAGTTAGTGTTATAGTGGCAATACCAAAGATACAGAATCCAAACCAGCCAGGAGAGTTCAGACCTATCAATTTGTTGCCAGTCGTCGACAAGATCCTGGAAACAGTGGTATGCAGACAGCTTCGGACTTATTTTGAGAAAAATAACTATATTTTCTCGGGCCAATCGGGGTTCCGAGAAAACCACTCATGCGAATCTGCACTTCAGTATGTATGTACAAAGTGGCGTAAGGACATAAATGATGGCAATGTGGTTCTCAGTGTCTTTGTGGATCTCAAACGTGCGTTCGAGACCATCAGCCGCGATGATTTAATAAAGAAACTTAAAAGACATGGCGTGTTGTCAGGTGCGGTTAAATGGCTCAGAAATTATTTATGTGACAGATACCATAAAATAAAAGTGAGAGGTGTCTTATCGGGACTTGTAAGGAACGACATAGGCGTCCCCCAGGGTAGTGTCCTGGGGCCGTTGTTGTTTGTTGTTTATATAAACGATTTACATAAAATATTAAAAAAATCATTTTTAAGCTTATTTGCAGACGATACCCTAATTTCAGTAACTGGAAAAGACTACGCTCAGATGGTTAGTGACTTAAATTCTGAATTGTCTATATTGTTTAATTGGCTTTGTGTAAATAAATTAAAACTTAATTCTGAAAAAACAAAATATATGGTGTTAGGTAGCAAGCTTAATTGTAAGTCATACAGTGACAGTGAGTATAATGTACATATTGATGACCATAAAATTGATGTAGTTGATCAAATGAAATATTTGGGAGTTATTCTTGATCCTCAACTTAAGTTCTCTACTCACATTGATTTCATATGCAAAAAATTAGGTAAAAAGATAGGTTTTTTCTATAGAATATCTGAAAATTTAAGTTATTGGTCCAAACTACTAATTTATAACACTATACTTTATCCACATTTTAATTACTGTAATTCTTTATTTTTGGCATGCAATAAAGTGGAAATGAACAGATTACAACTTTTACAAAACAAAGTCATGCGGATTATTTTGGGATGTAACAGGTACACACCTATAAATTTTATGTTGAAATCACTAGGATGGCTTAGTGTTGAGCAGAGTATTGAAGTGTCAAATATTGTAATATTGTTTAAAATTAAAAATAATTTAATGCCGTCTTACCTACAACATTTCCTAATACCAAGATCCGAAAGATATACATATAATATTCGTTTAAGAAACAACTATGAAATTCAGTTTGAACGAAGTACGTACATGCAAAAACATTTATTTGGTAATGGTCTACGACTTTTTAATGCTCTTCCAACACAGATTAAAGAAATAAAGAAACTAAAATTATTTATAAACAATATTAAAAAATTTTATCTTAATAAATAGATTTTTTTTTTCTTTGTGTCTAGGTAAAAATGGGGTGATATATATGTATACTGTAGGTTTGTTAAGTTAAGGTATATAATTAATATAAATATGAATTATATTATTGTAAAACTGGTTTAAATAGCCAAGTGCTAAATAAAGCTTTATTTATTTATTTATTTCTGTACACATTTAAATTATACCATTAGGGATCAGGGATATTTAAATATACCTGTAATTTAAATTCGTACATCTAGGTTCAAACTGTAATCAAAAGCATTTTTTTTCAAAAACTTAATAAAAGCAAAGAAGTGTCAATAGTTGACATTACAAGGTTAGCACAGAGACATTCTGAATTATTGTCTTATGCAGTCCTGGATTAAGGATAGGATTATGGGGGCTACAGCAGGGGTTTTGCAAGAAGCTAACGTTGATTTGCCGTAGGGCAAGAGGGAGAATAGCAACTATCAGTTTTTGAAGTTATTATTTGTGGTATTTTTTAGTCTCAATAGTTATTTGCAAAATACGCCTCGAAAAATCTCGCACGGCTTAGCGGCACCAATGACTGAAATACTTAAGTCCCTAGGTCCACATGAGCGAAGTACAAATCTTAGGAGCTTCTTTTTAGCCATCACATATTTGCAAAGGACTGCTCGCACGGCTTAGAGGCTCACAATTACTTAATTACTTATACCCCAGTTTAATCTATAAAAGCATAGAACACATACATGCAAAACATTTTTACTTCCCTCGTAAAAGGGAAGTATTGTAATCGTGATAAAATCATGCTCCGAAATTTTTTCAGATCTTTGTGTTTCAAGGTCCATAGTTGCTGAAAAACATGTTTCTCGATTCTGTTGATGGGGTTACCATTTCGAAATTTGAAGTCCTGACAAAAAGTCGGACATTTAAAAAAAAGTCCGGACTTTTTCGTCATAATAGGAAATAATAAATAACTCGCACTGCACGGTCTACTGTGATACCGGTCAGGGAGACTCGTCCAAAATGGCTTCATTTAGTAAGCGATTGTGCACATTCACGGAAATTATGTAAGCCAAATTTCCGTTTTTGAAAGAAGGAAGAAATTTGAACAAAGAGAAGTGCACAGTTTGTGATAAGGTACGTGTCAATTAAACACAAAGAACCGGGAGATATTGAAGAGCACGTTAAAACCAAAAAACATGTGAAGAAAAGCAGAAGCGCTTCAAATGTTGTCAAAATTGCCTCAATAGTTCAGCCTAGAAGTACAACCATCGCTACAAAAGAGACGACGGCAGAAGTGATCCTAACGTTTCATATCGAGAAGAGTTATGTTTTCTGACTTGAATGTAACCAGTTCTATTTTGTGTGCTCGAACAAAAAGTGAAGCTCTCGTATACAATGTCACAAATCCATGGGTAATAAAACACATTCAGACATAACTTAAAGATGTAAGTTATGTAGGTATCTCGATCAACGCCAGTAATCACGACACTGAAAAAATATATCCGATTTTAATTCAGTTCCTTGACTGGCAAAGAAGGTATTCAGACAAAACTTCTAGAAGTTTTAAGCACACCCAATGAAACAGCTGAGATCGTTACAGATATAATAAACACAACTCTTCAGAAGTATGACCTACTGGCGAAATGCGTCTCTTTCACTGGCGATAATGCCAATGTCAACTTTGGTGGCATGAACCATTTATCTAGTCAAAGTCAAAGTCAAAGTAAAAAAAAACGCTTTATTGTCCAAGAAATCTTTCTTAATGACAAAGCTTTACAATATACTATAATATATAATTTATAGCTAGCTGTAAATTAAAAAATAAGATAAAATTAAAACTAAAATTAAAACTAAAACTAAAATAAAAACTAAAATATAAAATTAACAAAATAGCAAATAATAAATAATAAAATTTATAACACACAAAAAAAAAATAGTTATAAGACACATATTTCATTTTAAGTAAAAAATAACAAAATTAAAGGGTAGAAAAAGTGTGCTACCCATGAAAAGTATCATTGTAAAATTATTATGTAATGGCCTTAATAACTAGTAGCTCGCGAACTTGTTTTTTAAACTGTTTTATATTAATTGATTGTTTAACATAGCTTGGCAGGTGATTATAAAACTTTATACCCTCATAAATAATTGATCTTTTCACGAGACTTGTAGAAGGGATTGGGAGATGTAAATTCAGGTGCTGACGTGTAAGATATCTAGGGATCCCGACCATAAATCTATCTATAAATGTATTAACATATATGAGGCAGACGGTTTCCAGAATATACAAACAAGTAAGAGTTAAGATACCTTGACGAATAAATAACAACTTACATGAATCATGGAACGGCTTACTTGGCAAATGTATCTGACAGCACGTTTTTGGATAACAAACATTGCAGAAATAAGATAATGGCTGGCTGCATACAATTTTTAAAGATATTCCGTAGCGGAGACGTGATTCTATAAGGGCATAATAGACAGTTTTACCAAATACTGTACCCAACTCCTGGACCGCTACTTTTATAGCATAGCAGCCTGATGACATTTTACTACAAAGACTTAATAAAAATATGATCATCAAACCAAAAATCGTTGTCAATATTTAATAAAACTTTGATTTTGTTGCCTCACAAGCGGAGCATCGCCAATGGACAAGCCATCCAAATCACACTTGAAGCAGACAATGTTAGTTTTATTAACATTTAAAAAAGGATTAATTTAGGTTTGCGTCAAAAAAAACCAAACCTTCACCTTGTCCATGTCTAAAAATGATATCGAAGATTTTAAGGATTGGATGTATATGTAATTTATGCCACAACAGTATAGTGTCGTCAGCAAACAGTGTCAATTGACCATTGATGATTAAATGTGAAAGATTATTTATATATAAAAGAAAGAGAAGTGGGCCGAGAACGGAACCTTGTGGGACTCCCCACTTGATCTCTAAAGAAGTTGATGATCTCTCACCAAGAAATACACGCTGGTGACGCCCTGTAAGGCAGGATTCAAACCAAGAGAGAGCCACACCCCTAAAGCCATAATAATGTAGCTTCTGCAGCAGAATTCTGTGATTCACGCAGTCAAAAGCTTTGGACAAATCACAGAAGACTTCCGCAGCGTAGCCACCTTCGTTCATACGAGAATACAATCCCTCTAGAAGATTGAACATAGCGTCGTTAGTGCTATTGTTTTTCTGATAACCCTATATTTAAAACTGATCTTTGCAAATGACACTATTGACTTCAAGAAAGGATACCATCCTGCTTTTACCAGCCTTTCTAAACAATTTTGAATATTGATAAAAGGGAAATAGGACGGAAATTAGACGGTTAATTCAAATCTCCTCCTTTGTGTAGGGGTATTACTTTTGCAGTAGTTAAACAGGGTGAAAAAGTGCCCGCTTCCCAAGATGTATTAATTGCTTGCACAAGACTTCCAAAGCCGATAATCCGGAAGACCCCGAAAAATCCTTGCCGACAAACCATCATCTCCCGAATTGTTCTTGTTACCAATTGATCTTAGTGTGTCCTTCAGCTAAAAATACAAACAAGTAGGCAGGAAGTAGAAGGAATTCGGAACCGCTACCCCAGATAGGTACGCAATCGGATCTACAGAAGGATTCAATCCTTCCACAAGTTTTTCAGCTATAGAACAGTAAAAATCATTAATAATGTCTGGTGACAACTAGTTTCATTTGCAGAGCTCCGAACATTATTTCTGCGTCGAATGTCATTCACAATATACCAGCTCTCCTTTTGTTTATTAGAAGACTCATTCAGGCGACCGGTATAGTAATTCTGCTTGGCTATGGTGATCAACCTACGAAAAAGGGTTCGGTACTTGGCAAAGTAGGAATGGAAAAAAAACAATTTGTAAATTTTCTAATAGTATGGAGACACCTTATAATTTTTCGATGATGTTTTTAGCCCCTTTGTAAACCAAACATTTTTAGGTTTTCTTCTCAATTTTCGGATAGGAAAGGCAATATTAAAAAACCTAACCACACTTGCATGAAATGCATTGATAGGGTCTTGCGCTGTAAGATTATGTCCAAGGATATGCTTTACACACAGCTGATGAAATTTAACCTCAAAATTTCTCCTGCCAAAAATTCGACCATATCTATGACTAGAATTTAAATTTATGTAAAAAAAAAAAAGGTGCACAAAAAATGATCGCCTCATGATCAGATAGACCGGGGTTTACGAAAGAAGCAAGTGATTAAATTACTATTTAAATTAGAGCTGAAAAACATAGTCTATAGTAGTCGCCGAAAACTGAGAAATACGTGTAGGTGATTTTACATGCATGCTTAAATCATTTCTATTTTAACCAAAATATTACTTAAACCTAATGTAGATATGGAATTGCTATCCTCAAAGTTGATGTTAAAATCACCACACAATATCACTGAAGCAGAATTTGGAATCGCACTCAAAAGCGAATCCAAGCCAGTCAAAAAATCATTCACATTTGATGAAATAGAACGGTTTTTTCTAAAAAATCTTTTTTTTAAGTTCACGTCAACAAAATACATGACCCTCTGACATATTATCAGTTTTCCGGCATAAATCGCTTAATTTACAATTATATTTAAAAATTTTACAGTTCAAACTATAATTATTTTTTACATACGGTACAGAGAATAACAATAAATTGGTAAAAGAACAACAACGAATTATATTTACTAACATTTTAAAAGAAGGATACCTATTATTAATAAAGTCGTTTAAACCTCCAAATAAAATCACAAAGTCGGAGAAGTTAAAATTCAATTAGATAGGGAGGCGATATCACAAGAAACATTGTCTAAACATGCACCAGGTTTCAGGATATATATATATATATATATATATATATATATATATATATATATATATAATTTTGAAGGGGAAAAAATTTTTCCCAACATTCATCGCTTAAGATTAGAAGCTTAAATTTCTTACCTTCATCCACTTTCTCCGTCGAGTTATTTATAAGTTTGAACTTGGGAATATATATTTTTAACATTTTTAACATGGGGGCGTACATTGCTTGCACAGGCTCTTCCATTTTTTTCATCAGTGACCAGAACCTTATTTGTACTATAAGAAATATCCTTTGAGACGTCCTGTATGTTTTCATTGACCTCTCTCAGTTCGTCGGCAATACTTACACATGACAAATTTGTACAGTTTAGTAGCTGACTTTGCAACATATTGACTTCGGCAGCATATGAGTTATTTTCTGTCGTTAGAGTTTCGACCGTAATGTCAAAGTGCTTCTTCATCTCACTAAATTCATCAAGTTTACTAAGCAGGTCCCTATTCATCATTTGTAGATCAGTAATATTAGATGAAGCAAGGCTATCAGAAAATGCCGAAATTTCTGTTTGAACTTCCGTATTGGAAAAATATGGCAAACAAGGAACTTCATCAGTTTGTGTAGCAACCACAAGTCAAAATTAAAAACCCTTCTAGAAAAAGACCAAGTGGGAATCGGATGCCCAGCGCACATACTCCATAATTGCGTTCAACGTGGAACTGATACTCTAAAAATAGACTCAAAATCCGTAATCATGAAGCTTTTTTAACTATTTTTCATTCAAAATTTTTCCACATCGTCAAAAATCCAGACAAAATAAAAATCCGGACAAAGTACCGACGGAAGGCCGAAAGTCCGGACATGTCCGGACAAACCCGGACGGATGGTAACCCTGAATGGGGATGACCTGGTAACAATTTACCATAAATTTTGCAAAAACATCAAGTATTATGTTGCAATTAATTGGTAGAATTTTGGTACGAAACCAAGATGGCGAAAAAATGGCGGCTTAATAAAATATTTAAAAAAGCCTGTACTTAATGGATGGATTTCAAATTTTGTACAACAATTAGTTCTGGTATAGAAATAAATTGTGGTACGATTCAAATGACAAAATGAATAAAATATTTGTAATGGTGAAGAAAATCATTCACTAAAGAGAAAACAAATATGCTTATCTTGTAATAAATAATTTATCATGGCCCGTTTCACTTTCAAATACACGAAAGATTTCAAAAAAATGCACCCCATGAGATTAAAACAAGGAACTTGAGTATTTTGATTTCGTGCAGTAAAGATCACTGAAGATGCATGGAGCAATCGAAGTCATAACGTCATACATTATTTTTGATATGGTCTCAAAAATGTTTTTTTTGCCAATACGTGATCTAACATATAGATTTTCAGATCCTTTATTCTAGCACAAAAAATACAGTCAAACAAAATAATAATTCCTAAGCCAAATAAAAATAAGAACAACAATTACCATTTAAAAATATAATCAGAATGGATTAACATCTGCGCTACTGACAAGCCAGTCATAAATGCGGTGAATAAATTAATTTTTAATTATTGGTAGGTAATGTGGATTTTATCGCTGTTTTATCACGTCTAGCAACGAACTAATTTTATGTAATATCGAAATTAAACGAAAAATATAATTACTAATCAAAATTGTTTTCATCATACTGGCTTACGTTCTTACTGCTGATAATTATTGTCAACTATTAATAGAGTATGACCTAGACTGACCTAGAGCATTTTGTCATAGCGATGGTTCGTTAGTATGGTAGTAGTGAGAATAATCGAATAAAAAGTAAAATAATGTGCTACAAACAAGAAACACAACGTGTATGGATGAAATATTAACAGGTAGATTAAAAGTCATTTATGTACCAAGGGTATTAAATACCGCTTTTGTCCTGAGGCTAACGATGTTATACAAGGTCCGAGGGTTTGCAAGTCGCTCGAGGGCATACACATCTATAAATATCCGCGGTTGGTGCAAACAATATAAATAGTTAAAAAAACCTGAAAACTCTATTTGATTGTTTAACATTTTCCTTTTATCATAGTAGACACTATCGTTGCTACGGAAATGCTGTCAAACTTAAAAAGTCAAAATGCGGAAAGTTTTGAAATTCTTGACGAAACTGCTAAAAAAACGAAATAAGCAACATAAAACTTGCTACTGAAGAAATTCGGAAACACCTACGACAGACAATATGACAAATTGTAAAGAGCTGGATGGCAGAAAACTGAGTAGCATATATTGATTAAATTGTGCTGCTTGGATACTTCGGGGATCTCGCCGAAGCGGGCAACTTTTGTTCATCTGAAATGGATTATTTGAAAAAAATAGTTCATTGCCTTCTAAAAGCTCTCTTTAACAACGAGAAATACAAATTTTCCTCAGGAAATACATTTCCATTTTCCACAGTTTTGAATACCTGAAATTGCTTACATAAAAACTTTGCTTTGCTGCTTCTCATTCCAAACACTAAAATGCCAAAATGTTTCTGCAGAAATTTGCGGTTTCTATTTTCCGTGGAAATGTTGCACACTTTAGAATACCCGAAATCAGTTACATACAAAATCTGCTTTCATTGTGAAATAGAAGCAGCCCTTAACAAGAAGAATACAAATTTTACTGCAGAAAAAAACATAAAAATGTAAAAATAATCCCGCGGAAATAGGCCATTTCCATTTTCCAGACTTTAGAATAGCTAAGACCTGTTACATACAAACTTTGTTTTGCTTTGCGTTCTCCACAGTTTTCTGACCATAAAAATGCATAAATATACGTCATTTTCATTTTCCGAGATCATTTTGGAAACTTTAGCTGAAATGTCATATCCACCAAATAATTTTTTAACTTCTATAAAACCTCCTGAATGCCGTGAATTCAAACATTTTTCTACAAAAGCTCAAATTTTATTTTATCCATTTATTTATTTATTTTTAAACTTGAAACTGAAATCACAACACATTTTATTTTAATTCGATAAAGTCTTCTGAATGTGGAATTTAAGAATTAATGTGATATTATAACTTAAATTATGGTTTGTGGCTCTAAAGATGGTTTTATCGACGAACCTGGGCTGAGCTAACACCTAATTGGATAGATCCACGTGACAATTTAGGTTTTCTTTAAAAAATTCTTGTTTTAAGATGTACTCGGAATTTTGTTAACGCGCTACCGCGCGCTTTCTTTGCAGCAAGCCTAACCGATCCTAACCTAACCTAGTTCGCATTTTCATTATAGTTTACTTCTATAAAGCCTTCTGAATGTAAAACTTAAAAAAAATAATGTGATTTTATAACTTAGATAATAGTTTATGACATCAAAGACAATTTTATCGACGAACCTGAGCTAATCTAATACCTAAAAAGATAAATCCACCTAACAGTACATGTTTTGTTAAAAACATCAAAAGCAAAATAATGAGGCAAAAACATGTTTGCATTTTTATGTTCAGAAAAGCGTTTGGAATGACAAACAAAGCAAAATATCCATGTAACTTATTTCAGGTATTCCAAAGTATAGAAATTTCCTCGGAAAATGGAAATAACAAATTTCTACAGGAACATTTTTGCATTTTTATATTAAGAAAAATGTTCAAAATGCAAATGAAAGCAATTTTTATGTAACTGATTTCAAGTATCCTAAAGTGTAAAGAATTTTATAGTAATATGGAAATAAAAAGTATCAACAGAAATATTTTGGCATTTTTATGATTAGAAAAATGTTTGTTGTGGCAAGCAAAGCAAAGTTTTCATGTAACTGATTTCATCTATACTAAAGTGAGAAAAATGAAAATTATGCATTTCCGCATAAAAATTCTTATTTTCCGCTATTAATAGAAGGTTCTAGAAGATATAAAACGAAAATTGATCCCTGAAAGATTTTCTCCGAATTCCTTATGGGCGAAATATTCAATCTTTAATGCTAAATAAGAATATTAACATCACTATATATCATAAGTTAAGCAAATATTTGAAGCAAGGGCACAAGAATACCAGCCAAAACAGTCTAAAATTCTGTCTAGACAAGATATTTTAAAGTTTATTCATTAGGTACCGAAATGAGATGTTTTTAATGAATAAAGTTGCATTAATATTTGGTGGATGTCGACGACAAAAACGTATATACTAGTTAGGCACGTAGAGGATAGAAAATCAGATTTTGTGGTAAACGTGCCAGAAACAAAAATCCATAGAAGTCGCGTTTTTACCATTATTAACGAAGATGAAATGAACAGTTTGAAGCTGATAAAGACTACGTCTTGGTTGTCACATAAAGACTTTTTCTGATCTATAGACAAGGTCGCTGTACTGTTTAGCCAGTTCGAAAAAACAAATTTGGAAAAATCCCGTTCACCCTTGCAAAATATCTGGATTTGAGCGATCTTGACAAATATACAGGTCAATGTCTGCGTCGAACTTCGGCAACTCGGCTGGAGCCAGTATGATCACGTTGGAGCGCCATGGTGGATGGAAGACTACGTCGGGTGCTGAAGGATATTTTGAGGACAGTATATCTTTAAAAATGAGGTTTTGAGGATGCTGGCAGACATATAGGGGGGCCTAAGCCCGGTTAAAAAATATTTAGGCCCTGGAAAAAAGTTAGTCAATTAAGAAATCCTGGTTCTTGGTATTATACCGTGTCAAAATGGAATCACTTACCGTGATGACACCACAAACTTATGTTTCGCTTTCGATTGCACGTTCTAGAGAAAGCGAGAAGCTTGAGTTGATTACAGCCGTGAAAGCTTTCGTTGTATGTTAGGTAACCTCTATGGGGAGGAAACCAAGAAGGATACCAAAACTTTTGGCGGTCTCAAGAACGACAAGAAGAAGCTACTTTACAACTAGCCTTTCTCGTTAGATGCCGAGATGAAGACGTAGTACCAAAATCTCTACAGATGAAACACCACATAACAACAAGATGTGCAAGGAATATCTAATAACGAGCCAGTATCGCATTAGTAAGAGAAAGGATAAACTTGTGATTTGGTCGTTAGTTATTAAATATTTATTTAAAATTAGCTTTAATATCTAAGGATGCATTAAGCAGCAAAAAAGTTCGAAGGACTTCTGGACAACTGAAGACCAGTAAAACCGCTACAGACCACCGTAATAAACCTTTTTCCAAAGCCCTTACGGAAGCAGAACAATCTGTCCTCCCCAAAGGCCAAAAAATTCGCCATTACGCCAAGGGACATACCGTAAAAGACATAGTATCATCCGTCGAAGAGACATTTGAAAGACACTTCCAGCAGAAGAAGCAGACGTAATAATGTATGAAACAGCGAAGATCATCAAAGATTCTAAGCCGCCCAAGTCGAATCTAAGAGTTGGGGAAAAACGGCGGTAAAAAGATTAAACAACGGTACAGACATGTTGGTCCATCCATTAGATAAGGGAAAAACTACTGCCGTCATGTACAAACCAGATTACGTGGAAAAAATATAACTACTTTGGAGGACAGCACCTAAGAGTAATCCAAGCAGCCCTGACCAACTGACAAGGATCCCACGGTTCTACAGATTACCCAAAATACGCATGTGGATATATCACTTCGACCTATCGTCAATGCAATAGGATCGTCCACTGATAAAATTGGTAAATATTCTTCAGATATTCTTAACAATTTTATAGGAAAAATACATTCATATATTAGAAACTCTGCACATTTAGTAGAGAAATTAAATTCCAATTAGATCCAAAAGATGTCTAAGTCAGTTTCGAAGTAGAATCGCTATAAACGTATGTCCTATTAATAATTCAATTTCTATAATATTGGGCTATTTTACTATAATAATATTTTGGTTTTTAATTAACTCTTTATGAACAAACTTCTGGACCAGCCATGAGAGCTCCGCTGCCTCTAGTGGTAGCCATCATCTTTATGGAAGCTTTTGAGGAGGAAGCTTTGTTGTCAAAATTGTGGTTCAGATATATAGACGATACTTTTGTAAGATGGCCGCATGGTCCAGAAAACCGCCCCCTGTTTCTTGATCATCTGATTTAGCAACATCCTAATATAAAATGTACAATGGAAGTTGAATCAGAAGGCACGATTCCCTTTCTAGGTATTCTGAATGAGAAAGTGGTTCCTTACGTCACTCTGTATATAGGAAATCAACGCATACGAGCAGATACCTAAATGCAAATTCACAACATTATTCGGCACAAAAGCAATCGGTTATTAATTCTTTGGTATACAGAGCCCTCGCGCATTGTGACCAAAATTCTTTACAATCGGAATCAGAGAAACTTACTCAAGCTCTAAGAGAGAATGAGTATTGCACTGAGATATTATATGGTCAATTAGAAAATATAATAATCCTACTACACGAAACGAAACTAATAAGGAGTTACCGATAGCAAGTGTTGTTCTCCCATTTATAATCGGAACCATAGACAAAATTGCAAAGTTTAACATACATAAAATCTTCAACACACACAAGAAAATTGGACAGTTGCTTTCCAAACGGAAGGAGTATATGCAATTTCTTGTTCATGTGGTGATGTCTATATTAGAAAAACTGGACGATGCATATCGACCAAACTTAGGGACCATGAACTATGTATTAGAAAGAAATAAACTGTACAATCTGCTGTATCTGAACACCAACACTCCACTGGATATGTGCCCGCACGGGCATAAAGTACACTATTATGTAGTTGGTAAACTAAGCAATAAAAACACAATAATAAACTAGACAGTATGACATAAAATATTTCTTACAATTATGCAGAAAATGTCATTTTTTATGTATGGCAAAAGTCGGACTATATTGGTTTGCGAGTGCAATAAAATTACTTTCTATCCTAGTGCAAAAGGCCCAATTAAAGTTATAAGTAAACTAATTTTACTTTTCTACAACATTTCTAAATAATATTAGTTTTTTTCTTTGTTTACACTACCAAAATAGATAGATACGTGGCTATTTCAAAAGAAATCCAGTTTGCTTCTGTAACTCAATCCAGTATAATTCTTTCGAGCTGTGACGAATAAGATTTTTTACTTTGTAGATTTAAGAAGGCCATGACTCAGTTTTCAGTTGTCTTGACACAATATAACGAATAATTCTATCAATCGGCAAAAATGGCAACCATTTAGAATTATACCAGTTAAAAAAAGATTTTTAAGTGCTGAAGGTATACATCCTTCTGAAATTCGCTCAAAAATGCTCAATGTATATACAAGAAACTGTATAGCTCATTCAAGTGTTTTTGAATACCTAAAAAAGTTTAAGTTGTTCAAGATGCATTGCATCCCGGGCAAGCAAACCGTGTGCGATCACAGAAAAGAATATTAGGACCGTTTAAAAGCTTATCTTAGACAATCGACGAATAAAGTTGAATGAAATAGCTTCCAATCAGTTCTGATTCACCACATAATACTGATATTAAGCACTTGAAATATGGGAAAGTGTATGCAAGATGGGTTCGGAGACAATTAACGCCCGAACTCAAGCAAAAACGTATCGAGGCTTGTTCTGTTTTGCACAGACGTCTGGGGGTGAATCCTGGGTTCACAATTTTTAACCAGACTGCAAACAATCCTCCAAAAAATGGCGTAATTCCGGATTAAAAAGGTTTAAAACTTAGACCATATCTAATTGCCACGACAAATGAAACCGTTAGTTTACCAGTTATTTTCTGCTTATTCATTGTCAATTTGTACCTGTGACATTTAGAAGAAATATTTGTTTAATCTTTGCATATGTCATTTTAAACCTAAAACGGAATACGGATGAAAAGGTTTACAGCTGCTCCATCAGCAGGCCATGTTACTGTATTTTGGTACAAGAAAGTAGTATATATAGGTTTTTTGTAAAGTATTTCAGTGAAGCCCCCACGTTTGCCCCTGCCCAATTTTTTTAATAGTAAAATATATACTGTTTTAAATACCTTTTAGTTACCAAATTTCATTCAAATTGCGCCGTTTTCGAGATATTTCGAATAAATCATATAAAATAAAAATTAATAGCCTGAATATCAGAAACGAACCAACAAAGGTGACATGTTATTCAGAATTGTTTAGATATTTGTGCGAGATACTTCTCTACGAACGATCGTACAGAGTGTCCCGTTTTCCTTGTTTTTATGGGGTATCTCTCTTATTAGTGAAGATAGAGGGTTCCGGTTTTCGCTACATGGTGCTACTTTTTTGTGAAACGAAAGATGACCCAAACAAAATTTTCATATCTTCTTCGTTTTTAAGATACAGTGTGAAATTGAAAATATTGCATTTTTGGGCCCTCCTCATACTTCGGTTGTTGTTTAACTTATCGAAAAGGTAAAAAACTGGCTCTGATACAGTTTTTCATGTAGAATCCTTTGGCGTAGTCGATTTTTACCCCATATATTTTTGTTTTGTTATTCAGTTCACAGTAAGCTGCTCGAAAATATATAATAGTATATACTTTTTTATTCAAATCGCCCAGTATTTTGCATTGTTTTACAGGTAGACTTAGTTTTTGGTAGTAGGCTGGGATTGCCTAAACAAAACAAAAGAAAATTGTTTTCATGATAAATAAATTATTTGTCAAAAACCTCGGTTCGTTTTGAAGCTAGATTAGATAACCGCAATAATTATTTTAGATTTTATATTTAAAAATGGCTAGAAACCACACGTTTTCTAATGAAGAAAAATACGACATGTTGCTCTGCTTTGCACAATCTAACGAAGATGTTAACGAGGCTTCGGAACTATATTTATTAAGGTTTGCTTAGCATTCGTCGTATTTTATAATAAATACATTTTTATGAAGCTGTTGGCGTTTCAAGCATAGGTATCCAGAACGATGACAATCCTATAATATTACATTTCTTAGAATGAAAAGAAATCTAGTTGAATACGGATGTTTCAATAAGCCGCGAAGCAAAACCTATTTCCAAAAAGCCGGGTACAAAAAATTTTAAGGAAACAAGGTTATAAACCATTTAAATTCAGATTGGTGCAATACTTACAACCGGGCGACGCGCAGCGTCGTATGATTTGTATCTAAAAACATGCGATAATTACCCTGACTTGTATAGAAAAGTAATGTGGTCCGATGGGGCATATATAAGTAGCGCCGGAGTATTAAATAGGCATAATTCTAGATACTGGTCGCAAGAAAACCAGCATCGAATATTTCCTCGCGAGCGACAGGGTAGTTTTGGGTTTAGTATTTCTTGTTTTATATTGGGTTCAAAAATAATGTATCATATATACCAGGGGAGCTTAGATACAGATCGGTATTTCCAAATGCTGGAACTTATTCTACTGGAATTACTCGATGATCTGCCTTTGGCCTATTTACGCGACATATATTTTCAGCAGGACGGAGCACCTGCTCATAATTCCGGTAGAATAAGGCAGTATTTGGAAAATAATGTTCTTGGAAAATGGATAGGGACCAATGGTCCTCTAAGATGGCCGGCGAGATCGCCAGATCTCTTGGTTTTGGATAACTTCCTGTGGGATACTTTAGAAAACAAAATATATAGGACAAGACATGACACCTTAGCCGATTTAATAAACGCCACAAGAAAGGCATTCAATGAAATGCAACAACGACCGGTTAGTATTTTCAATGCCTTAAGAAAAATACAGAAATTATGTAGGCTTTGTGTAAGGCAAAATGGACATCATTTCGAGCAATATCTTTGAGGTGTAGATTTAGTTTTCTGTTTATTTTAGTGATCTTTAGTGGTAGGATTAGTTTTTGTTGTTGTTGTTGTAAGTTGCTGTTTAGAGGTATTAGAGGTTAATAAGACTTTTTATTATAAAACCGAGTTTTCGGTCCGATTTTGAAGCTTCTTCAAGGCAACAGGCTAAAATTATAACCATGTAAGATGTATGATAGTTATTACAAATCTACTTACATTTTACATTATAATTATTGAATTATTAAATTGCTAAAATTTTAATATTTCTTGTAAAATAGTATAAAACAAGGATATACAAGGTAAAAATTTATTGTAGAATTTTTTCAAAAATTCTTGTTTCTATAAATAAAATATACCTAAAATTTTTTTTTTCATTTTTTTAAGCAATCCCAGCCTACTGCCAAAAACTCAGCCCATCTCTAAAAAATGCAAATTACTGGGCGATTCATATAGAAATGTTATACATTTTCGAGAAGCTTGTTGTGAACTGCATAATATAAAATAAAAATATATGGTGTCCCATTTAAAAAATTATAAGTTTGTGTTATATCTCATAACGACAGCTCACATAAAAAATCTGACTACGCCACTGGATTCTACGTGAAAACTGTATAAGAGCCAGTTTTTACCTTTTCGATAAGTTAAACAACAACCGAAATACGATGAGGGCCTAAAAATGCAATATTTTCCATTTCACATTGTAAAAATTTTGTTTGAGTCGCGAAAACCGCAACCCTCTATCTTCAGTAATAAAAGATATACCCCATAAAAACAACGAAAACAGATAACTTGAGATCGAATTTTAACGCCTTTTCGCGCCACCCCAAAATCATTAGGTAGACTTAAATATTGATAGGATAAATGTAAATAACAACAATTTTTTTTGCAGCATTCCTTACCATTATTGCCTCAGGATTTGGTATTACAGCCGGAGCTCATAGACTGTGGTCCCACAGAGCGTATAAAGCAAAATGGCCTCTTAGGTTACTTCTAGTTTTTTTGTTTACAATTGCAGGCCAAGTAAGTATCAGTCTTAAACACATTAAGTATATTTAAATTGCACCTAGGCTTAAGAAAAGGAAAGGCTGTAAGGTTTTAGGATATTAATCATTTATTGCATATTTATTCATATATATATATTCACGTAGGTATCAAAAATGTAAATGCATTAGTCAAGGATATGTTGTGTATATTACATTTGATACCGTTAAAAAGTATTACTTTACAACAGGGTTTAATCATATAAGTATCCCATAAAATCAAAATGTGTATTAAAATAAAAAAAATAACCACTTGGAAGTTATCAACTTTTTCAAAACCTTAAAGCCAATTATATTTAAGCATTAATTTTGTAACAAAGGAAGAATATTTAAAAGAATAAAGAAATTAGCGAGAAAGACGTGGCTAAAATAGGACATGCAAATAAAAAGCCAGAGTGTTAAAGTTATGTCAAACCACAATACCAATTTTGAAACAAGATTTTGGTAAGTTAAACAATGAAAACAAAATCCTATCATACCCTAAAAAAACATGCGTAGGACTTTACCCAAAATTAGAATCCTGTTACGGGATTACTCCCACAAGATGTGGAAGAGATTGAAACTAATTACATATTGCTTTATGCTGATGAAGGGTTTGTCACCTATAGTAACGACAATTTAGCCAATATCCTCTTCTGTCGTGACTCAGATAATAAGCTATAGTGAAAAAAGCAGTAATAGAAACCAAGTATCTAAAAGAAATTGGCTACCCGGCAGTTCCTTCGATTTTGTCGTATTGATTTCTTCACGTTTCAAGCGCCAGCGCAAGTAACTAGTTTATGATTGACGATTAGAGGTGCACACTAATTGTAACATTGTGATAAAATCATACATAATACAAGTAGGTAAACTATCTCACTGTTCTGCATGAAAATCCTCCCAAACAAAAATTTTTTCGATAATTTCTACCTGTGTAACTCTTACACTGACCTGTAAATTGCCCTATCAAGTACTAAAATCTAAATTACTCAACATAATGTTTTGGTTAATTGCAAAGAAGGTATAAGGATTTACTTTATACCTGCTATAAATTGTGATTGCATACCGGCGTGCGACGTTGCCAGATCTACGCTTCTCTAAAAGTTTAAGAAAATTATACACAATCTGGCAACACCGCATTGGGGGGTGTCCTTAGATGACCCCTATCTACAAAATCTCAACCTCCTAGGGTTTAAAATAACAGAGACACCATTATACTCTTTGTAATTCCAAATTTTACCATACTCCCAGTCGTCGAAATGTCAGCTACTTATCGCAGGGCCCCTGTATACAGGAATTATGTCGTCGTTTCTAATACTCTCGATACTCGATGTTTCTAGAAAATACCATGCGTAGGACTTTATCCAAATTAGATGTACACCACGGGTATAACTAAGCAATCAGCCTGCCTCGGAGGATCAGTATTGGATATATGAGCAAAGTACAAAGAATTAGCGAATAGTGAAAGTGTTGTAGTAGTGATATTATTATTTTCGCTCTGTGTAAACTGTGTTGTCGCAATCATGTGTGAATAAACCTAACAATTTCTGTATGGTATATGGTAAAGTGACACTGAAAGCTCTACGAAAGGCTTTTAGCCCACTTGTAAGAAAAGCCTACGAGTTATATTTGAGTAAGGTTGACGATCAAAACAAGACTTGGTGTTCTATAATTTGCTGCCACACTTGCTCAAGAACTTTAACAGGATGGCTACGGGGTACTCACAAATCTATGAAGTTTTGAGTGCTAATGATTTAACGGGAACGTCATAATCAGGTTGATGATTGCTGCTTTTGCTTAACAAAAATCCTGGAGTTTTCTAGTAAAAGCCAACGGAATCCTAATATCCCCTCAGCCATGAGACCTGTATCTCACGACGCTTGTAGCATACTTGTCCCTAAACCTCCAGAAAAATACGAAATCGACTCGAAATCGTATGATGAACTAGATAATTTTGAACCAAGACCCGAGCCAGATTTTCAAGAGGAAGATGATTATGAATGTAATAGCAGTAAGCCCCATTTTATATCTCAACAAGTGCTCAACGATTTTGTTCGTAATTTGGATTATCCCAAAACAAAGGCACAGCTGTTTGGATCTCGTTTAGGTGTGAAAGTTTTCACGTTTCGGAAAAGGGAGTCATGCTGGCAGTATTTTTCTTAATGGCAAATGACTTAGTTTACCGTCATGTTATTCCGGGTTTAATGAACAAACTTGGGCTTTTCAATAAACCTACCGAGTGGCGACTGTTATTGACTTTTCGAAGACAAGTCTAAAGGCAGTTTTACTGTTTAATGGAAGCCGACAATCATCTGTTCCTTGCTGTAGAAAGAAATGAACGAGAACATGTGTATACCTATATTACTTCAAAGCATAAAATATCGTAAATGGAATATCTGTCCCAATCTGAACTACTCACAGGACTGCAGAGTGGCTATACCAAATATTGTTGTTTTTTATGTAAATGGGACAACAGAGCTAGGAATCAATATTATGCCGCTCAAGAATCTGCGTTACGTGAAAACTTTATGCCCGGTCTGAAAAAATTCCTCAAAGAACCCCTAGTAGAGCAGCAGAAAATTTATTTACCTCCTCTGCACATAAACCTAGGGACTTAGAAAAATTGTTAAAACTTTAAATAGGAAAGAAAATGCTTCTCTTTATTTGACAGGGAAGTTTGTTGGGCCGTAAATACGACAACTTTTTAAAGACGAAAAATTTGAAAGTACACTTTCGAGAAAAGAAAATAGGGCGTGGACTTTAAAAATGTATGTAACAACTTCCTAGGTAACAAGAAATCGAAGAATTACAAAAATCTAGTTGAAGAACTTCTCCAATCTTACAAGAAGTTA
Organism: Kuschelorhynchus macadamiae; assembly: GCA_030620095.1. Lineage (NCBI taxonomy): Eukaryota > Metazoa > Arthropoda > Insecta > Coleoptera > Curculionidae > Kuschelorhynchus > Kuschelorhynchus macadamiae. Next base: position 958,815 of record JAUTXW010005489.1, read on the forward strand.
TGTTGCAACATGTCACTTAAGCTGCATTTTCCTCACTCCCATTTGGAATGTTTCCCTGATAATTTCAGACGAACAGGGCTAAAAATTTCATCAGCAAATTGCTCAAATAAAGAAGGGGTAGAGTGAAAAATGGACCCCAAACATGTGAGCGGACTCCTGTTGGACCCTCAAACGTGAAGCGATCCCGGAGAATACAAGAGAAAAAACAGAATAAAATAATTTATTTGACCGAATTATACTTTTTTCGATACAAAATTAGGTATATTTAAAAAAAAAGTGTTTTTTTTCTCTGAAAATTCACTACATTACTTATGGTTTGCGTTTTTCATATTTTATGTTCTTCCCTTCTCTAAAATCTTGTCGCTTATATAAATTTATCATCTATATCTTTTATAAAATGTCCTTACATTTATTTTCAAGCCATAGATTTGCTTCAGCTAGAAGCTAATCTTCGATGCGATCTGTGTAATTCAGAAAACACGCAATCTGCTATAAATATTTTGTAGTTTTTCTGATAACATCAAATTACAGCCATCGCCCAGTTTTGATATAAAGTATTTGTCTGGGTATAGAGACATTTATATTTAGAGCTCGTCGAATTCTTTTTTCTTAATATAAGAGACGGTTTTCGTTAAAATTAAGATTTATCCTAAACAAAAAACGATTGCACTACGAATAGGCAAAGAAAATATTTTGTGTGGGCCATTTTGGTGATGCATGTATTGGGATCTCGGAAACTATGAAAGATAGAAAAATGATTATATGAGCAAAGTTTTACAGAATTTTTTTGGTAATTTAAAGACGCAAGTTGCGTACTTTTAATTTTTTCTAAGAAAACTAAAATGTGGCATTTTCTATAAAACTCTGTAACTTCTTTGTTTGAAATTTTTTCAAAATCTGTAAAAACTTTTTAAAGCCATTTTTTTATATAGAAAACAGTTATTGAACCAGATTTTTAGTACGAGGTTTCGGATATACTTCACCATCATCAACTTTTTTCTTATAGACCATATTGGATTTTTGCTTTTTTAAAGTAAGCATATAAACTCTTATTTATTGATACATAACAAGTTTATACTTCTTAAAGAAAAACTATAAAATTTTACCAAAGTCGATTTTATTCTAGTAGGCTTTAGATCGCTATGGTAACAATACTATTTTTTTCTTTTGAACTGTTTGACATTTCCAAAATGGGTTAGTTATTTACTGTTATCGTTTATTTTTGATTCTTTCAAATGACTTTGCAATATACCAACGAAGAAAAATCTGACTATTTTTTTCTTTTGAACTGTTTGACATTTCCAAAATGGGTTAGTTATTTACTGTTATCGTTTATTTTTGATTCTTTCAAATGACTTTGCAATATACCAACGAAGAAAAATCTGATATGTTGGAGTGTAATATTAAAAGAAATAGAAATGCGATTACACTCTTAAACAATTACGCTGATACTTAACCAGAGAGGCAACAGCCAAACGAAAGATATTTTTCAAAACTTGTGGCCAATTTAAGAACTGTGAAAGTTTCGAACAGTCACAGCCTAAGAAGTATAACAAGGGCAACAACAATCGTGACAATCAGATAATAAATTACACTAACGAAAACCCCACTTCATCGATAAGAATAAGCAGTACAGCGTTAGATATTCCTAGGACAACACTTAGAGGAGTTTTAAAGAAAAATAATTACCATCCATACAATCCGACCATCGCTCAAGACGATTTTCTAAGGAGACTTACCTTTTGTAACTGGTTCAGAAATAAATTCCAGGAATTTTTGGCGGTGCCATTGTATAAGCTGACGAAACATATTATGAGAACTGTGGAATCTTTAATAATCATAATGTCATCATTGAGCAACAGAGAATTCTAGATTGCTGGCACAGCCTAGGTTGTAAACTGGAATTGGCATGAACGTTTTGGTATTTAGGGTATTTATGGTAAAATAGTTTTTCACATTAGCTGGTTTAACTACTTTATACATAATCTTGTATTTTCAGGTAATCGACTTATAGGTCCATTTTTTACCAGAATAACTGGAGAATGATATTTAAATATGCTAGAAAACCAGTTCTACCACAATTCCCGGGCTGGCAAAATATATTAAGAACTTTTGAGCACAAATTAATTTCCAATGCTGGTCCTATATCATGGCCTGCTAGGTCGCCAGATGTTACACCCTTCCAGATATTACACCTTTGGATTTCTTTTTGTGGGCGCACGTTAAAAACGAGGTGTTTGAATTTAAACCTTCCGAGATATTGAAAGTACTCGAAGAGAGAGCTCGAAAAGTGTTTGCTAATATTAACAGAAACACACTTCGACGAGCGACAAGTACTGTTTTAAAAAATATCGTACTTGCGTTGCAAAAAATGTTTAATATTCCAATTTTTTTTATTGTTTTGTGTATATGTGTATGTTTCTAGTTAAAGCTTATTCATATTTCTTCGTACTTCTTAAAATTACTACATTAAATATTTTATAAATGCATATCCTCTAATTATTTTTTGAGGAGTTATCGCTTGAGGTGAACTATGGACAACTCTTTACTTAGGTCACTCGGTTTAGATATTGCTATTTTAAAGAGTCAGGCGATATTTCCTTTCCATTTCCAGTATTTATTTTACTATTCCATAGAGTGGTGAAAAACAAACCATGACAACATGAATTAATGACGTATTTAATCTCAAATTACGCTTTTATTTCGTTCTGCCAAAGTGCTTTGCCTAATGGGGTTTTATTATTTTATTATTTACTGTTATGACCATTGCGTTTTTCGTGTCTAAAAATCGATTTTAATCGGGCTTTTCCACGAACTTCTATGGCGAGTTTTTTACTGTTTTCATGCCAAACATATAAGGCCTTGGTCTATAGAATTCCTAATGGTAACAAATATTTATTATTTACGCTTTCGTTTTAGGATATTACAATCACTATAAGCAAAGTGATTATTCGGGGAAATCCAATAATCAATTATTCATTTGAATATCCAATCAAAATTATGGTTTTTATATCAAATAAAATGTGGTATTTCCAGTTTTTGGTTGTTTTTAATATACTAGATACATAAAATACAGAAAGTTCATGAAAGAAGTAGAAACAAGTGCGATTAAAACAGAACTACGTAATTCTATTGTAGCTTTTGAGATCTCCTAAATAAATAAGGGAGGAGACAATTTGAATAAACTCATTTTGTTAATTTAAAAAACATTTTAATTGGTCTTATTTTAGTTGAAAATAATCTAGCTGTACTCATGGTAGAAACATTGTAAAAATATTATATTTTTAAATTTAGCTTTTTTATTAGAGGAAAAGGTGGTAATATGGAACCCTGTGGGTAATACGGAACCCCCCCATAAATAAGAAGTTAGTGGCGCCATCTGTCTGTGCTCGCCAAAACGTAATCATTACATTCCAAAAAGGCCGCAGGCACATTTCTACCGCATAGGAGTTATCCATGGTCGAATAATTAGAGGTTATGTTTTAGCGTCAAAAACAAACGTTTTTCCGCTGTGCCTATTTCAGTGATAAAGTTATTTGTATCGAAATATTCGTTTATTTTTTGGTTTAAATCTTGAAAGTGTACCTTAATTTCACGTTTTAACAGGTAAGCTTTTGTTTATTCGGATGATTAAAAAAAATAATTGTTTATTATTATCCATGTGCTTTTTGATAATATGGAACCCTTTGCTTGCTGATAATATGGAACCCGGTTCCATATTATAAACAGGGGTTCCATATTATAAACATATATTGGCTGCAGTCTTTATATTTAAAATAGTTACATAATATGAGTGTTTAAATTGAATTGGATTGTTGCAGATTGCAAAATGCCTCGAAGTTCATTATCCCCAAAAACAAAGGGTAAAAGAAAAACATGGGACAAACAAGCAATGGCTGAAGCTGTAGAAATGGTGCGTTCTAAAAGAATGGGCCTGAAAAGGGCTGCAAGGTTGTTTAAGGTGCCAAAAACAACTCTACAAAGGCTAGTTCACGACACAGAATGTTCACCCCAGGAAGTTGTCGAAAAAAAGTTAGGTAGAAAACCAGTTTTTCCTGTTGAAATTGAAAATCAATTAGTTGAATACTTGCTGCTGATGGAGAGCAAATATTTTGGGATTACCCGGCGAGACGTTAAAGTAATGGCTTATCAGTTGGCAGTTAGAAACGGAATAAAGCATCCGTTTGGGAATAAAGAAGAAGCAGGTCGTGCTTGGCTGGACCATTTTTTATATCGCAATAAACAAAGACTTTCTATCCGGACTCCAACCGGAACATCATATGTTCGGGCAAATGGTTTCAATAAAGAATCTGTAGCAAAATTTTTTGATATTCTCGAGATAGAGTATGAAAAGAAAAAATACACGGCAGACCGCGTATTTAATGTAGACGAAACCGGCTTGTCTATAGTTCAAACTAAAATACCTAAGGTGATAGGGTCAAAAGGAAAACGGCAGATCGGTGCGCTGACGGCTGCCGAGAGGGGTTCATTAGTGACTACCATTTGTGCAATGAGCGCTTCCGGTATATTTGTTTCGCCTATGTTGATTTTGCTAAGAAAAAATATGACTGAAACTCTGATGAGAGGCGCACCTCTCGGAAGTATTGGAAGATGTCATCCATCTGGCTGGGTGCAACGTAATTTATTTACTGATTGGTTTAAGCATTTTATCAAATGCACAAAACCAACAATAAATGACCCTCTGCTCCTAATCCTCGACGGACATTATACTCATACGAGAAACGTAGAAATAATCGAACTAGCGAGAGAAAATCACATAACCATAGTATCCCTTCCTCCGCACTCCACCCACAAGTTGCAGCCGTTGGACAAAACATTCATGGGAGCTTTAAAAACCCACTATAGTGAGGAGATTCGTATATGGTTGCGTCAAAATGAACGTCCTTTGGGTCCCTATGACATTGCAGAACTTTTTGGAAAAGCATATTTGAAGTGTCAAACTGCAAGTATAGCCATAAATGGGTTTTTAAAAACTGGGATATTTCCTTGCAACAGGGGTATTTTTACGGAAAAGGATTTTATAGCTGCTGAGCATGAAGCAATATTAGCTGAAGCTACAGATCAACCACCCATTCATCATAGAGCAAGTCCGACACCAACAACGGATGTCCCTAAACTAAAACGTGCATCTACTTTTGATATCAGTGAAACTGACCTGGCAGAAGCAGGTTGTAGCTCAGCAAAAGCCCCGGCAACTTCAAGTAACTTCATTGTTTCTCCTTCGGTTATTTGGCCGGTTCCAAAGCCAAAAAGAAAAACGTCAAACAGAGGACGGAAGGCTTCTTCGGCTGCAGTAATTACGAGCTCTCCGTATAAAACAGATTTGGAAAATTCGCTTTTAAAATCTAGTGGTGCAAAAAAGATTTTGAGCCTTCAATCTCGCGGATTCAGCAGAGATAATGGAAAAGCTGGTTGCAAGCAACTAACTTTAAAACACTCTGGGAAAACGGCAAGTAGCATCAAAATTAGTTCAAAGAAAACTCAAAGAAAAATAGCTGAATCCTCTGAGTCGGATGAAGGCGATAACGATGACATAATTTCCTCAGGTACCTCAGGTGATATGGAAAACCCAGTTGAAAACGTACCTTCCAGCACAGATAATGATGCGGAGTGCATGTTTTGCACACAACGATTTTTGGAAGATAGGAAAGGGGAACAGTGGGTCCAGTGTCTTATGTGCCAGTTATGGGCACATATTTTATGTTCTGGTTGTGAAAAGGCCGACTGGGTCTGTGATTTTTGTCAATAAGGCCTTTTGATTTTGATTTATTTAGTTACTGTTGCTTTGTTTTTAATACAATAAATAAATATGGTTAATATTTAAAATTTGGCAGGTTTTATTAGGTGGTTCCATATTACCAGCAACTTTTAACCAGTAGGTGATTTGTACTTTTTCCCATTATTTGTTAATTATAATAAAACTATTAACATTATTTAAAATTTTAAGTTAGACACATATTCTAAACATATTAGGGATAAATCAGTCCTATATATAAAAATTTTTTTCAAAAAAAATTTTGAGTTATTGAATAAAAACAAACATGGGTTCCATATTACCACCCTTTCCTCTAAATAATAATCAGAAGCACGCGTTTCGACACAGATCTTTGTCATCCTTGTACATTGTATTTCAACATAGATCTTTGTCGTGTTATTTATATATGTGTCAGGCAATATTAATGTTGAATTGATTTGATTTTATACCAGTCGTTACAATATAGAATCTCAACAAATAATAGACACTTTTATCTAAAAAATTGCAAACTTTTCAAATATCTACCCTAAAAAGAGCTCTAAATATCCGAAGTTTAATAAATTACCCTTCTTTTTCGGGAAGTGGTTGAGGCGTGAACACTGCAAACTGAAAAGATACTGTCAGATACGTTCAATTATTCCAGAATAAGATAATATCCCATTAATATATCTGGGAAGCCCTAGCAAAAAATCTGTAAATTCCCTTTACCCAGAACTTTCTTCGTTATGAAACTTTCATTTTCTTAGGAATAGTAAAGTGTGACCCAATTTAGTTCCGCACACAGTCATTTAGTAATACGTGGAATGGAATAGAATTTGGTGTGTTGATAGGGTTGAATATTGTCAACATTTGTAACATACAAACAATTGAATATCGTTTCCGGTTTCCCCGGAAATGGCCGCGACTTTGTTATTTTAAATGGAACAGCCTGTATATTTTATGTTTTTTGAACTCTCTTAACAATTCTAAACAACTTTTGTATAACATAACCTATGTCTAAATTGTATAGTTTTCCAAATAAAGTCACTTAAAAATGTGTCATAATTACGGTTATTTACTCTTTATTCAAGCGTTCATCCAACAAAATGTCAAAAAAGAAAATGTTCCGAGTTTAAAACAAAATGTGTTTTTCGCAAATCGATTTTTCAAGTTTTGATCAGAGCCTATACCATAACAGGTCAACTGACTGTTTAGCTTTGGATAAATATTAACATCACAAAAATAGGGTACCTAATTTTCAATTTTGCAGTTGTTTATGAAAGTTAAGTTAATGCTGACTTAACCTAGTGTGATAATTGCATATAAACAAAGTGTTTCTAAAATTAAAATAAATCATATTAGCCTTTTGGTTTTTAAAAACAAGTGAATTTTGACAAGTAACTTTTATCACTTGTGGGCTTGGCAGATCGTTGCACTTTTTGTAAATTCTCGTGCTTTATTTCGTGTCTCTATTAGTGTAGACTAAAAGTTCTTTGTAATCTCTTTAAAATGGTAAGTTTGACAAGGGCGGAACAAATAGATAAGCTTCTCGTCAAACACTCTTCACAGAGCGATACCCCGACAGAAACCAACACTGCTATACCTATTTTCCGTGGCTAGTACAATATTTGAAAACAGTTCCACAAAATTAAAATGAAGGAAAGTTTATTATTAGTGAGGAAGCTGAAATAAACGTTCTGGCATGTGTGAATGCTGATCCAAGTATTTTCTACTAAAGAGAGGTTGGAGTTAATAGAGAGTAAGAAACTTTTTGAAGAAACGTAAGTACAAGCTCTACAAATACTAAATCCACCAACACTTGGGTGTTAAGGGAGAACTGCTCGCAAAAAGTGAAAAACTAGCGAGAAGGTCTAGTCAAGTTCAAAGTATGATGAAAAGGTACCTACGTATTAGAAAAAACTTCCTGCACGTCCGACTTCAAAAAAATGTGTTATGTATAGGCAATTTAAATTACATCTCGTTTAAATATTGGTTTAAAAGGGTTCACGCGCCGCAGAAATACAAAGACATGAGTACGATTTACCATTTCAAATTTAGCAGTTACGTAGACAAAGGATCAATGCAAGGCGGTAAAGAGCCATTTTGTGGAAAAAAAATTATATGCGACAGCATTTGCGTCAAAAAGTGATCGAAAAATGTTCGAAAATGGACAAATCTACTTTTATTTTATAATTCTAGATTAGATTTTTTCATAAAAAATCGCATTTCCCTATTGAAATCACATTGAAGCTAATACATATCTCTTATAGTTTTAACATAATATTGCAGCGGCGGAAGGCTTGCAAATGAAATACTGCGTGCAGTTCCCCCTTAATGATTTTGCTCGGCGAGTTGAATATTGCCGATGGTTTATGGAAAATTCTGGCCATAACAATAACTTTACCCCACAAACTTATATGAACTTTCTAGAAACAACAGTTACCGATTTGTTGGACAATTTACCTCTTACCGCAATTCCCAACATCTACTTTCAACAAGATGATGCACCGGCCCATAATGCCCGAATTTGTGTAAATATTTAAATGACAGGTTTGGGGACGAATGAATGGACCTGTAAGGTGGCCAGCACGTTCGCATGATTTGACACCTCTAGATTCTTTCTTCTGGGGTCATATCAAAGAAAAAGTTTATTTAACTCAATCTGCAATGTGCTATTAATAATATTGGTACAACTCAAAAAGAAAATGTATTACGGAAAATTGTTGAAAAATGTGAGACCTGTATTAAATAAGAAGGTCGTGTTTTTGAAAATCCTAATTATAATTAAGTACGTTCTTTTTTCTATTTCTTTTATTATTAGTTAATATTAATCATCTCTAGATATAATAAAGTTCATTTGTTTTCATCTAATCATGTTCGTTTCTTTTTTAAAAGTTAAATGAATTAAAAGAGGATTTCTTTAAACAGTAGATTATTTTGAATCCATGGCAAACTTTGCCGGTGGTATAATTAAATAAGTGTTAGTAATATTGATTTTCGCTTTAGATGAGCATTAAAAACATGAAAATAGGGTATCAAATTCTCGAGTTTGCAGCGGTCTATGAAAGTTGAATTTGTCATATGTGGATAAAGGATAAAAAAGTAGGATTAGGTAGTGAAAATTTTGTTCCAGCCAGTTGACCCGTTATGGTACAGGGTCTGATCAAAACTTGAAAAATCGATTTGCGAAAAACACATTTTTTTTACAACTCTCAACATTTTCTTTTTTGAAATGTTGTTGGATAAAGGCTTGAATAAAGAGTAAATAACCATAATTGTTTTTACTCTAGTCTACTCCGTTTTTCCATAAAATACAAATAAATGGGAATTATGGCACATTTTTAAGTGGCTTTATTTGAAAAACTACATTTTAGACATAGTTTGTGTTATATAAAAGTTGTTTAGAATTGTTAAGAGAGTTCAAAAAACATAAAATATACAGGGTGTTCCATGTACATATTCAATTGGTAAAATAACGAAGCCGCGATCATTTCCGGGGAAACCGGAAACGATATTCTGTTGTTATTATGTTACAAATGTTCACAATATTCAACACTATCAACACACCAAATTCCATATTTTTATCTCTAGCCGTTGTCAAATTGCGCCATGAGCAGTAGTTTCATTGTCGCCCGGTATATATATTTTGTCTTTTCAAAATTTTTTATTGGGCGCCGTTTTGCTCTACTATATTGGATTCGTACCAATATTTTACCGATTTCTACCTATGCCACACTCGATTTTTGATCAAAATTTAAAATCACTCTGGTAAGTAGTTTTTTAGCTAAGTCGCGAACTGAAGGTGATTTTTCACAATTACAACCATTTTATTTCCCAATCCTCCATCTTGAATTTGTATCAAAATTTTATCATTTAATCTCTATACCACAATTAATTCTTGCCCAAAACTTGAAATCTATTAATTAGTTTTTTCAAGTTTTATTTTGAAATATTTAAAGCCACCATTTTATTTCCCCAACTTGAATTCGTACCAAAATTGATTCCTACGTAATACTTAATTTGTATGCAAAATTTGAAGAAAACTGGATAAACAGGTTTTTAGTAACATTATAGGCCGCCATTTTGTTTCGCCATATTAGATTTTTACCAAAATGTTACCAGGTCATCTCGGGTAAGTAGTTTTAGCTATACCGCGAACAGACAAACTGAGAGACCGAGAAAATCAAGAAAATATGTTTTTCGGCATCTAGGGACCTTAAAACATAAGGATCTGAAAAATGTCGGAGGGAGATTTTTTCACGATTACAATATTTTCCTTTAAGAGGGAAGTAAAAATGCGAAATATAGGCGAAAATGAAGATGTGGGCGCTCTTGCGTGAAAGCCTTCTCCGGTTGAGCAGGTGTTTTGAGTTGTTTGGGCCAGATTTATAGCCAAAAAAAAGAACTTCCCTATCTACTTGCCTAGTTTGCGCCTCCACTCTTACTATGAATATGACGGAAATAAGAAAACTTGTTTTGAATATTACAGTTCCTAGTGCGAGACGGTTAAATAAATCAAAACAAAAGAATTATGCAATAGGTTCAATTCAATTCAATTTCAATCATTTTACCTTTTTTATGTTTACTTTCCCCGTAATAAGAAAGTATTGTAATTGTGAAAAAATTACCCTTGGAGATTTTTGCAGATGTTTTCAGGGTCTGTTCGCGGCATAGCTACTTATACAATTGACTTTAAATACTAGTAAAAAATTAAGGCTGATATGGGGATGACAGGGTAATATTTGGGTAAGAATCCAGTATAGCAGAACAAAATGGAGGCGTAATAAAATATTAAAAAAATTAATACTAAAAAATTTCTAATCACATTTACCTCAAATTTTGCACTAAAATAAAGTGTGACATAGAAATAAACTGGCAACATTTTAGTGAGGAGCAATTATGGCGATACAAACTATTTCAAATAAAAAAATTACTTATCCAATTAAATTTAAATTCTACAATAAAATAATGTGTAAAACAGGGATGAACTGGTAACATTTTGTTAATCCTATACGGCAAAACTAAATGGCAGCCTAATGCATTGCTTTCAAAAATCAGTAAACTTCTATTTCTTAGAATAAAGGCTCTCTTTTTATAGAAGAAAACAATGACACAATTGAGGTTCTTATAGATTACGTAAATAAACTTGTTAACAAATAATAAAGATATTAAAATAGAAATAAATGTACAATAGAAACATTTTTTTTTAAAAATGGTATATATAGGTAAATGGTTCTTAAAAAAATCTTTGAATTCTTTAATCTCAATTTTCCAAGCAAAATTTTACAAAAACCACCTACGCCAATTTTACCCGATAAAAGGTCTCGGGATATCACCTTTGATTATCATTTGATCAATACCTTTATGATCATATTTTCCAACATCAGGCTTGTACCAAGGAGGGGAAATCAGAAATGTGGTGGTTGCTCGATATAACACAGTCGAAAACCAAAATCTTAAATTAGACTGGAACAGCCTCCGTACTAGATATATAACATCTAGCGCCTTCTTTATAGAGCTTCGGGGACGTTCGGCTCCAGACTCATAGATAGTTCGGCAAAGCCTGCACTACCACCATCATGCTGCCAATATTGAAATGAATGTAAGATGTTCAGTCTGATTTAATATTCGTTTCGATCGTGTCATATCAAGCAATCTGTTGGCAAAAAATAGGGTTTTCTTAAAAAGCATTTCTATCATGAATTTTTGAAAAACTGCTTGTTTAAGCTAAAAAATTGGGTGTTCGCTTTATGCTGAATGACACTGTATAGAGGGTTTCATTTAATAATAGTTTTTCAATCTACCCTATAGGAAGTGCTATTTGTCAATTTAAGTTATGGATGATATGCGTTATCACCTGTAATTAAATGTATCTGAATAAGTTAATAATCATCCAAATTACAGTATTAATTAGTTCCTGACTTTGTTATTATATGTATACACTTTTTCAACAACCAACTAATACCGTCCATTCTTGTGCTTATAGCGACACGTATACGTTTGGGCACTGGATCATCGCGTCCACCACAAATACAGCGAGACTGATGCGGACCCTCACAATGCGAAACGAGGATTCTTCTTCTCACACGTTGGCTGGTTAATACTGACACCCCATCCGTTAGTAGTTGAAAAAAGGAAAATGGTAGACATGTCCGATCTGGAAAGTGATCCTATTGTGATGTGGCAAAAGAGGTGAGAAAAATTAATATGTAGTTGAAATAAAATCAAACATCAAATATTCAACTAACTTTTAAAACACGGGCGTAAATTCAGATTAGACGCTTTCCTGCCAGAGTTTAATTGACGCCCCCATACATACATAGAAAATAACACTCATATTATTAAAAATATGTTGTGACCACTTTTTATTTTAAGAAATTGTATCCATTTCGTTCTCTTATTAAACAATACAAACAAAATTGCACCCTTAATTATAGTTAATATGTAAATAGAAAAAATGACAACATTTAGGTACTATTACAGATAATAAAAATGAAAATAGATTATAAATTCATATACAGGGTATTTCTAAACAAATGCGAAAAACTTAAGGGGGTGATACTTCATATGAACATATGTTCTAAACCTCATAACTTTTGAGATATAGAATGTTAAAGTTTTCAGAAAAAAATCTTGTTTTATAATATTTGGGATACCATTCTAGATATCTTCGTAAAATTTGGTACACATTTTCTACGCATCAAAACACATGTTCTGGTGTACAAATTTTTTTTAAATCTCTACCATCTGTTGGCGTCCGTACGGGATTTGTATTGCATATTTTTGAAGAAAAAAATGGTACGCCACTGACATTTTTCATTTGAAGCTTTTTAAATAGCATAGATATCTTTATATAAAAATTACCTCTCGCGCTTTTCTCGTCAGATGTACCGTTTAAAAGTTATTTAGCAAAATATCGGAATTTTTGGAGTTTTGTTAAGCAAAACTGGCTATGCACGAATGATCATTTTACCAAGTAATTTCTAAACCATAGAAACACTAAAAAGTTAGGGAGCAGAATAGGGAATTTGAAATTCCTTTTTCAAAATAAAGGGTAGTGTGTTATAAACGTTGGGTCAACAAAGGGGAGATATTGCGATGCAAAGCTGACGGAAAAATAATGTTTTTATTTTTGTCTTAAAAACGGAAAGCTATAGAATAATGAAATTTTATGAGAGTATTATTACTAAGATCTATCTGCATATTTTTCCACTTTTTAAAATGAGTGGAAGGTTGAAATAGACTACGCCTGTTATTCTTGAAAAACTTACCCAACGACTTGGAAAAAACAAATTTTTATAGCTTGTTTTATTTAAAAACTTTTTTACCTCTTGTATTTTGTTCATAAAAAATACCGGTATGAAATTAAAAAGTAAATTGTAAATCATTACATGTCGGGACAGGGAAATTAAAAAAAAATCTAGTGGGCCGCTGTCAGTTTTTAGTGCGTTTCTAATATTGCTCAGTTAGTTTAAATATATTTTACGATTACTTTAATCAAAAATGTGTTATCTGATCTGTTTAATTGTGCAGTAATAAGAGTAGTAATTAAATCAATAGAACAATAATGGTTAATTTCACGAATACAGAAAGAAAGAAAGCTTGTCGTCTTTATACACAAGTGTATCCTAATCGTAGATCTCCTCATCACAGCACTGGATAGGAAGAGGTGGGTCTCATCTTTGGCCACGTCGATCCTCAGATCTAAAACCTTTGAATTATTGTGTCTGGGGATATCTGAAATAATTAGTTTACACTACCCCAGTACAGGATATCAAAGACCTGAGAAATCGCATAATTGCATCATGTGATGTTATAAGAAATAATCCTAACATATTTCAGCGCATTAGAGGCTCAATAATGCGTAGAATAAATGCATGTATTATATCGTAAGGCATTTTCAACACTTGCTCTACAGAAATGTACTCGCTTCTGCGTAGGATGTTGTGTTTTTATTTGAGTTGCAATGTTGAAATCATTTTTTTTTTTAATAAGTTTTTCTTTTAAAGAACGATTTTGTTTATAGTTAGTGCATTAATACATAGAGGATAGGTTAGTTTGAACCATGTTTATCAATTATTTTTAAAATGTGATTGTTCAGAAGAAAATTAACATTAGAACAAAATATAACTGTGCTTGAAAGCAGCCAACTAGATTATTTTTTTTAAATAAATTTCTTTGTCGCGTAATGCTTTACATTTTATTTTTTAATTTCAAATCGGTTAAAAAAAATTTATGAAAAAAATACAAAAGGTAAAAAAGTTTCTAAATAAATCAAGCTATCCAAATTTATTTCTTCCAAGTCGTTGCGTAAGCTTTTCTTTTAATTTAGTTAACAATAATAATTAATAGAATAATTTCAACCTCTTCCACTCATTTTAAAAAACTGAAAAAATATGCAGATAGCGTGTTTTTATATTAGTAATACTCATAAAATTTCATTTTACTATCGCTTTTCGTGTTTAAGACAAATAAACAAGTTTATAACAAATTGCATTTGAACAAGGAATATCAAATTCAAATTCCCTATTCTGCTGCCTGACTTTTTAGTCTTTCTGAGGTTTAGAAGTTATTTGGCAAAATGATCATTCGTGCATAGCCAATTTTGCTTAACAAAACTTCAGAAATTTCAATATTTTGCTTGTAAAAATGTCTAGGCTATCCAAAAAAATATCCAAATAAAAAAATGTCAGTGGCGTACTATTTTTTCCTTCAAAATTATGTATTGTAAATCCTGTGCGGACGCCACTGGTCTGGTAGTATACCCAAAAATGTGTCTTGATGCTTAGAAAATGTGTACCAAATTTCACGAAGATATCTAGAATGGTATCCCAAATATTACAAAAAAAGATTTTTTTTTGAAAAGTTTAACACCCTGCATTTCAAAAGTTAGGAGGTTTAGGACATATATACATATTAAGTTGTTTTCTTAAAATAAACTCAAGAATCAATTAAGTGTTTTACATTTGTTTTGAAACACCCTGTATAGAATTGAGGTTTAGTAACTTTGCTTTGCTTACTGTGTTAAAGATATTTTAGCTTGGGGTCCCAAAAACATTGCTGCCATACTCCGGCGGTAACGAACCTTGAGTTCCACTATTTACGCCGTTAGAGAGAAACGCAAATGATTAAAAAAAAATACAATAGACCAAAGACAGGAGCCGAGCTGTATAGGGTTAGTCAAAGACTAAATTTTTATAAAACAAACTGGCTAAAATGAAAACAAAATAACTATAAAACAATTTTTTTATTATGGGCACCTATTTATATTTAATAATTTAAAACACCTCAATATTTTATAACGGACAAATAATTTTTTTCTAGGAATGTGTGGGAAACGGCTCTCCCCACACTAATTTTCTGTGCGGGAAGACATTTTTACAGCACTAGTGCGGAAAGAATTCGCAAATGTGAATTAATCACCTGTAACGTCGAATAAATGTATCGTTGATTCACTAAGTTATCTTTGATTTGCAGGATGATAAGTTATTATTGACTATTAAAAATAATTTCAGTGTGTCAAATAATGACATAAAATATGGAACACGAAATTCCGTAAGATATTTTGCATTCCGCTAATGCCGCTGCTTTAGAGATTTTACCAAACAAATCCATACCTAGATAAGTTTGTTTAAAATAACTCATGAAATATTGTACTTTTAATATAATTAATTATTTCTTATCATTACTTTTAGTTCGCTCCTAGAAACCATATAGTTTCTAACACTTGCTAGAAGAAATTTCTCTTCCTGCACCAAGCATTTAACATTTTGATGCGATTCCAGTACGATGGAACAAAATGGCTAATAAAAGCAACATGCTCTATTTTATTTTAAAAATAATAATACAGAAGTAAATTTCATTCTTTATTTTGGACCCCAGTCTTTTGGAACTTTGTAAGATAAAATTGCCAATATATTAAAAAAAAAAATGTGATTAGAGGCTTCCTAAGTTACCATGTATTCTGAAAACAGACCAAAGTTTTCTACACCAGGTCAAGGCAGACATAATTGCAGACAAAACAAAATATATATGGAGTCAAAACAAATCTAAAATATTATTTATTATTTGATTGTAAGACACAATATTTATACAAAAACGAGTTTCTATGTCTGCTGTGGCTCGGTAATATGATTAGAAATAATATTCGAACATTGTAACATTTTGGAGACACGCCATCACGCATGCAATATACATAAGATTATATCAAACCAGGCCACAGCAGATACATAAGTAGAAATAATACACCTTTTAAACCAGAGACCGGTGTCCTAACAATCAAGGCCGTATTCCGTTTCTAATCTTGGTTTCGGTTTCGTGTTCCGTATTCATTGGTTATCTGAAATGTCGGTTATTTAGGGAACACGGTTCCTGAAAATAACTGTCAACAGTGTCACCAGAACAACCAATGAATTTTGTTGGTTGTCGAATAACCAATGTCTGAGCTGTCAATTATTTGACCGGTGTTCCGTTTTCAAAGGGTTTTTCAGAAATTGCTGTCAGACTTCTGTCAACTGGATTGGTTAACCAGGTTTGGAAACGGAATACGGCCCAAATTTATTAACATGACGCTCAATGTGTTCAAAATTGAATTTTGTAAGCTGACAATGTACAAAATAACAATCCAACCCGCATTTTGTGACGAAATTTAGTTAGAATATTGGTTGAAATATAGCTTTATTTTTCTTTTTAGACTATATCCATTGCTGTTCCTGTTATGTGTGATCATCGTACCCGTATCTGTTCCTGTGTATTTCTGGAACGAGACTCTATGGAATTCATTTTGGATTAATTTCAATACAAGATTTTGTATTACTCTAAACATAGCTTTTTTTGTAAACAGTGTGGCCCACATGTGGGGACAAAAACCTTATGATAAGTAAGTATTATGATTTTGCATACATTTAGTGGTATTTCATTGTGTCAATCATTTTGTATACTCTTTTTTTCTAGATACATAAGCCCAGTTGAAAATTTAGCAGTATCGATAGCTGCTCTGGGAGAAGGATGGCATAATTTCCATCACGTATTTCCTTGGGATTATAAAACTGGAGAGCTTGGTAAATATTATAAATATATATTTTAGAATTTTTAGATGTAGATAAACGTTTCGATAAGTTTATTTAGGGTCGTAAAAATAGTAAAGTTTCAGATTTCCTTTTTATTTCTTATATGATAAAATTATTGTTATTCTTATTTCCTTTTGGGGTACTTGATATATCGATAAAGAAAGAAATGCAAAGAAATTTACATCTTTGCTGGGTTTTTATTAGGTTGCTTTTTTCTTGCATCAATTTTATTAACACATGTCTCCAAAACAAAAATACTTAAAGGTGTTTTTGTTATTTCACGTAATCTTTATGTCTTGGATGTGCTGAATCAGAACTGAAAATGTCCGTTTTGTCATACGACGTTATGTTTCCTGACAAGTAATGTAATTATTTAAAATGAGTCACTTCTACAAAATAAACAATAATAGACTTAAAAAAGAATTTTCGCATTACAAAATCATGGATTAAACTTATTTTTTAACTGAAATGCGTCCATTAGCGCACACTGAAATCTTTTTTTTTCTTCTCAGTGAGGCTTCTCCTAGTACATTTACGCTTGTGGGTAGCACCCGGAATGTCTCTCTGAAGCATCCATCAGTAGTCTGCCATCATTGAAACGGTCCATCTTTCCTGGTATATTTTTTTCCATCTCTTTGATGTTCTGATGGAATCGTTCATCTTGGTCTTTAATCCAAGATCCCAAAATTTCCGGAAAGTAGTCAAGGTGGGGTTGGAAGTAATGAACTAAAGCTTTAAATGCTTCTAGCATTTTGTTAATGATTTTCTTATAGTTTGGATCTCTGTTATTGCCTTAAAATTTCTCAATAAGTTTCTTAAATGCCATCCACTATTCTTTTTGAGGATCCGTCATTGTATTGATAAATTGTTGATCAGCCATGAGCCTTCTCATGTTACATACCTTTATTTTTCTCTTCGAGAGGCCTGACAACTTGGTGACCAAGTATTTCAAAGAATCTTCATCTCATAGAAGTGATTTTAAGAATTTCTTCATCAATCCCAACTTTATGTGGAGAGAACTTTATGGCGAGGTACAAATGTTTCTCGGAGGACATTCTTTTGACTTTTTCACCAACTTTAAGCTCCCGCGGCCGCCAACGCTTTTTAGTCCAGTGATTTTGTCTGCACGACAGTCCCATAAACACAGAAAACAAATGTATTTGGTATAACCAGTTTGTTGCCCAAGTAATATGCAGAAGACCGCCATCCCCCCACACTTGCCAACCGTAATCTTCATATTTCAGTTTGCGAAGAACCAATTCCAAGTTGACAGAAATGGAGGCGTAATAACCGCCGTTGTGAAGCAAAACGACTTCTTTTTAAGGAATCTCTAAAAGGCATCATTATGAAGAGTTATATTTCAAAATTTTCCATCAAACCTTCAACATTAGTGCAATAAACCAACTCGTTTTCTTGGGCAAAATAAGGAACGAACACCTTTTAGCGATATCGAAACCTTCAAGACCTGACAAGAATAAATGTCTGCCTTTGAGCCTCCATCCAAATAACTTGACAGCATTAAGCCTCTCACTAAATCATTCATCTCTCCCCGGGAAATCAATTTTGGAAATGAATCTTCTTTAAAGTCGGAACTTAACACGTTAACTTGTTTAGGTATCCTTTCATCGGAACTTGGAATCTATTTTAAGGTAGCAGAGGTTTTGTGCACTGGGATGAGGTGCTCAAACTGTATCTTGATCCCAAGTTTTAATCCGAAGTATGCGAAATATAGATTTTTTACAAAGTCTGTGATATTCAGTTGTTGATTTAAAACCGTATATTCATCATAAATGTAAAACAGTTACGAGAGACGAGCTAATACGTCCTGATGCTGGCTTTATACTATCTGTCACAGACTCGCACGTTCAGGTAGCAACATGTTTATGATTGTTGCATTGAAACTGAAAGTGACTGACTTGGAATTGGCTGAATGCAATAATAAGAAGTAATTTGGAGTAATTCTGACCCTAAAGTTGATTTAAGCCTTTAAGATATAAAATTATGAATACATTACAAAATTGCAATCATTACTATAAGAATTTTGCATTTTGCTAAATATTCTGACGTCTAGAATTTTTTTCGTCTCTAGCATAACAAAGTACATGGAAATCAGTTGAAAATAACCAAACAACTTTTTTTCGCAGACCTACGTAATCCACGTTTTTTTTTTCAGTAAACTAACTCCTCTAAAACACTGCACCCGGCGTATATTTTAGTAGGGTATCAATGTTTTTATTATTAGGTATTAAGTTTTTAAGGGACACATTTATTAATTTGGTTTTTGTGCTTTATATCTGCCGAGTTGTTTATAACTTATAATGAATGCATACCGCAGATGATAGGTTAAGAATAATTATTTTTAACCTAAAAGAAACTTTATTGGTATTTTAGGATTATAAAAGACCTTAGTTTTCACAATATCGATATTTAGATCTTTACTTAAAACCTTTCTCATGAATTGAAAGACCTGGCAGTTTGAGAAATAAGGCCTCTTAATACCCCTAAATATACCAATGAAGTTTTTTATTCTATACAATATAATTTAAGAATACGAATTCGTTAAACAAATAATTTTTTTTAAATAAAATGTTTATTATAAAATATATAGTTTAACAATATTTACTGTTGGTTGTCTAAACAGTGCATGAATAGCTCTGGCCTCGAGAGTAAAAAGGAAACAATATGAGTACCAATAGTACAGCATAAGATACCAAAATAACTCAATACGAAATTTTAAAGGCTAGTTTGAATTTAAACATGTGTATGCCTTTAACTCCCGTACAAACATGTATATTATTATATTTTTTATATGGCCAAGCCATTTGTTGTATATTTTAGAGGCGTTCACCATAGGCTTATTAAGTCCTGTATTAGTTCTTGTCGCTATTTGATATATTCAGTTTTGCGACCTTATTTCATGATTTTGTATCTCATTAGAAAATATAAAATTTGTATTACATTTAAATATCATAGAAATCATAGGAATAATTTTTTTTATATATATTAATTATTTGCATGTTCAGACGAATTTAACTTATCATCAACAATTAAACCTAGGTAATTTATTTTTTTTTATATTTCAGTTGTTTATTTTAGTATCAAAATCAGGTACTTTTTTATTTTTTTGTTTAAATAACGTATTTTTTGTTTTATCAATATTTATCTTTAATTTATTAGAATACAACCAATTTCTGAACATTCATCCTAATCTCATATTGACCACATCAAATGCCTTCCTTAAATCGAAAAATGTGACTACTATCACAATTCTTTATTTTTTCAAAGTCTTGGTATGTAATTTATAAAATATATTACTCTTTTCACCAAAACCATACTGAAATTCGTCGACTATTATATATTTTCTTATAAATGACAATATTATTTTTTTAATTATTTTCTCGACAATATCCGAAAAAACACGAGTTCTGAGATGGGTCCTTAATTGTTCATGCAACTTCTGCTGTCCGATTTAATTATTGGAGTAATTTTGTTTATTTTCAATTCGTGTGGGAAAACTTCATTAAAAAGTACGTTGTTTATAAGTTTTGACAAAACCATTAGAAGATCTTCCCGTAAGGTAATAAAATCATTAACGGTTATTTCATCATGGCCTGGGGCTGTGTTTTTTTTAGGTTCATAATAATTTGGTTTACCTCAGATTCATCAGTCAATTTTATATATAAACTATTTTTGATAGTAATTTCATTATTTATAATATTTGGTTTTATTATTTCAATTTCCATATCTAGTTCTTTAACAATACATTCACCCATCTGTGCAAAGCGTTCATTCAAAATATTGAAATTTCTACTCACTTTTTATTTCTTCATGATCTGATAATTTTATTGAATCAATTTGTACGTATATTTTTTATTTGTTAAAAAAAATCATTACAAATTGCCATTGTTTCTTTGGGTTAATTCCAGTCTGTTCCCGTTTATTACGAGAAATTTGTTTTTTAAACATTTAATTTTATTATTAACCAGATTTTTAATTTTTTTAAATTTCTATACAAGTGTACATTATGCGGATTATTAGCATTATTTTTATATATTTTATCACGACTTTTTATCATTTCAAGTACCTTAGCGTCCACTCAATTGTTATTTTGACGGATTTTTAGTGACTGTAAATTTTTATTTCGTTTTACAGTCTCGAACCAAATCAATTAAGTTCTCAAATGACGAACATTAGCATTTACAATTTTTTCTCTAAATAAATGTTATTTTTTTTAATAATCCACAATTTTGGTTTTATTTCTAATCCTTTGCTTATATGCGCTAATACTATCTTCTATACTAATAAATAAAGAATTATGATTAGAGAACGGGTTATTTTGGATACTTACACAGCAGTTCAAATTACAATGTTGATCTGATATAACATGATCTATAATAGTTCTGCTGAGGGGTGACTCTAGTAGTACCCTTTTCTGAAATTACGTTATTTATTTTAAAATGTTTAAGGATATCAGGTTTTTATAATATTAAGTATTGTTACATTCAACTAATAAGTCAGTGTTAAAGTCGCCAGATAGTAAATGTTTTTTTGGGTGTTGATTAACAATTTACTCTAATTTTTTTAAAAACTCAAAATTATCATAACCTGGGGGCTTATACAGGGTGATCCATTAAGAGTGGTCTCCGGCCATAAATCGTTAACCGTTGATCTTAAAATTATGGGCAAAAAATATTTGTGGGTAAATCGACCAAAGGAAATAACTGGAAATTGTTTTCAACTTTAAAAAATGGCCGCTAGGGGGCGTAACAGAAACTCAAAAATGGAAAATATAAGCATTGTTTTCTTCAGGTAATTATGTAATATAAAATTTTGCTGTTTATCATTTTTTTTTTCTATTTTCAGTAATAAAATGGTGGGGAAAGGTTAAACTGTTTTTCTTTCAAACGTTTCTCTCTCTATTTTGGATCAACCAATTACATTGACCTTGGTGTTAGAAAAAAGTGCTTTTTTTTCTCTTGAGTTAGAGCTATTAACTGTACAGTAATGATTCTATTAGTGGTCACTAGATGGCGTTTTTTCGTAATTCTTCAAATAATATGGATTTTCTCAAAAAAGTCAAATAGTATGATGTTACTTTTTTTTATGATAATTTAATTTAAAGTTATAAAAGGTATCGAACAGTGAAATAAAAAATCCAGGTCCGTATTTAAACTAAAGAAGTTGTTGATGGTCGCTCTAATCCGAAACGTCGGATTGAAAAAATAACCTCACCAATTTGTAGAGGAAAAAAGTGACAATGATGAAGTGAAAATTATTTTCGTCTGTCATTTCAACGAGGCCTATAATTATAGAAAAACAATAAATGTTATTTTTTCAGTTTTTTTTTTAGTTTTTCTATAATTTTAGACTTAGTTGAAATGACAGATGAAAATAATTTTCACTTTATGATTGTCACTTTCTATCCTCTACAAAATGGTAAGGTTAGTTTTTCATTCCGACGTTTCGGATTCGAGCGAGAACCAACAACAATCCGTATTATTTGAAAAATTACGAAAAACCGCCATCTAGTGATCGCTACTAGAATCATTACGGCACAGTTACTCGCTCTAAGTAAAGAGTAAAACAAGCTATTATTTCTAACAGCAAGTTCAATGTAATCTGTTTATCCAAAAAAGAGATATAGACGTTTGAAAAAAAAAGTTTAAGCTTCCCCCACGCCTTTATTATTGAAATTAGGAAAAAAATTATACATACCAAAAAGTTGCATAATTGCCCGAAGAATACAATGCTTTTATTTTCGATGAACCTTTATTAGGAAAATTGAAAAGAAAATCGGCATTTTTTTTGGAGTTGCTGTTACGCTCCCTAGCGGCCATTTTTCGAACTTGAAAATAATTTCCAGTTATTTTTACCTCATAATTTTACGATCAAGAGTTATCGAGTTATCATTCTTAATAGATCACACTTTATATAAAACTTAATTTTAAATTTTGTTCACCTACACTTTCACATACTCAGTTTAAAGATTCATTTGGATAAGATTTTTTAACCTTACAAAATTTGATAATGTATATTGCCACTCTTCCACCTCTACCTATTCTACATATCTCTATTAGCATTAGTATATCAGTCACGATTAACCATTAAACATTGCACTAAGTCTATTTTATTTTTGATACTCTGGGTGTTCATCCATATTATTTTTAGTTTTCTTTGGATTTTTTAGTTTATATAGTTTTATATAAAAAAAGCAAAATATAAAACATTCATTATTATCAGCAAATGATGATCACGTTTCAAATAAAATCTTTTATTTATGGGCAAGAGGCATTTTTGTAGATTATTAACACATATTGTGCTGTACTTAATTAAAATAATTGGTAGATAGTTTCATATTATTATTATGTGTATTTGGACTGTTGTATTCTTTTTTTTTAGATATCAAAAATGTATTGACTAAAATATTATTCGATGTTAAAAGGTTTTTTTTTATTTTTTTTATCCTTTTGTCCTAATATTTAACACTGATCTGATTTTTATAAAAATATTTCTGCATTAGAGAAGCATACATAAAATAAAATTCTTATCAGCCGGTTTGCAGATTTCTTCTTAATCATTTCAAAAATAAAAAGAAGAATGTTAACGATTATCCCAGTATGGTTTAATAATTTTTCATTTTACGTAATTATATTCGAAAGGTAATATTTTTTTGTATCTCCTTATAGGCAATTGTTGGAATCCATCCACGAGTTTCATTGATTTTTTTGCAAAAATTGGTTGGGCATATGACCTTAAGAGTGTCTCAAAGAAAATGATTGCCAGGCGAGCCCAAAGAAGCGGAGATGGTAGTCATATCTGGGGTTACGGGGATGCAGATATAGAAGAGGAAGACTTAAAGGAGCTGGAATCGATGAAGATGGAGCGAAATACACAGGATTGAAAACAATATCTGTATGTTAGTTTATAATGTACTGAATGAATTGTTTTATATACTTAATGTTAGGAATACTGCCATTTCTATAATACACATTTAGAAGCTTTATTAGGTGACCATCTAAGTACTTTAATCTTCTTAAGAGCTATTTTGCCATTTTAATAGACTTAAAATCTTAATACAAAGTTTAATTAATCATTTCTATAATACAGTCCTTGGATAATTCTGTTGTAAACTCTGCCAGTACAGACATAAAAGCAAATTAAGTTATTAAGACAAAATCAAGTATGTGTTTAGATACATATGGTTGAGAATTTTGCTATTGTTTAGTAATCCTTATACGATAACATTTTTTCAGTTTTCCAAATAAAAGCGGCATTATTTTTTTTATCTTCACCTATGTCAGTTCAAATTAAAATAGGAGGTATCTCTGTAAATAATTATTGCAAACAAATTAAAGACCCACTGGTATAATTATGTCAGTGTGAGTTAATTCGGACCCTCCGCGTCGCAACATCTGTGCTGCTATTTAATTTTACGCTAGGTCTCCTTCCACGCTAACGTGAACGAACTTTCTAAATTTTTTTAATATAAGCTATTTATATGTTTTTCGTCGAGAAGTTTGGTGGAGCAATGGTAGAGTTCTCAGCCCGCGTCGTATAACATGTGGGTTCGAATAATAATTAATACAAATTTGGATTGCTTATTTTCTTAAAGTTAGGTTAGGGTAGGATTGGTTAGGTTTGTTGTAAAGAAAGCGCGCAGTAGCGCGCCAACCGAATTCCGAATCTATATTAAAACAAGGTTTTTTTAACAAAATTTATAGTTTAAGTGAATCCCTCGTTAGGTTAGTTCAAGTTTTTTTTTCTTATTTAACGTGAACCGATTTGGCGACGATTCGTTTACGTTAGCTTGGAGCAAAGTTTCTTTTGTTTGGACTGATCGACGAAAACCAATTTAAACACTTTTTTAAGATTAGTTAAAATGTATATTTTGTTTCTTTATTTATATTCTTATATGGAAATTTTAACCTACTTTTAAGTACAATATATAATATTTCAACATCAAAATATATTTTTTTATATAATGACCACGTGTTTGATAATAATATTGATTGAAAGTGGTTTAGTTTTTCTTTGAAGTAATAGGTATCCATAATTAATACAAAAAAAATATTTTAATAATATATATTATTTAATAATTTTATTATAAATTGCATGTTGAAATAACTACATATATTATACTAAGTCGCCTAACATACTAGGATTGGGGGCAAAGTAAAATATTATTATTAGTAGAAATATCACAAGTGTATAAAAAAATTCCGAAAATTTTTTCTCAAGAATTTTTGTTGCACGAGTGATCTGTTGATAAAGAATATCTCTAGTGAAAATTAAATTTGAAACTAGTTTGGATTACTTTATTCACACCATAGCATAATACAATAAAATAAGTGACTTGCTAAACAACTCAAGAATAAATTCTTTTAAATATTTTTATCAAAAACGCGATTAATATAAAATATACAGTTTTGATATTGATTGGACTATTTTCATTGTGTATTTCGTGAGATACATTTGACATCGAGTAAAGAGGAACATGATTTGGCTTTTTTTTCGCTCCCGTCTTCTTCGATGCTCCTTTTGCGAAGATTTTCTATAATTTGTGAGTGTTGTTGGTTATCTATGGATATATACAATTTTACTGAATTCGTGTTTGAATGATTTGTAATTTTGTTTGCGACCAAATCAATCCAATTTCACAGCTCTTTGGTCCAACTGGAAACTCTTACGGGGACTACCTTATACCATTACTGAGTTTTCATGAAAAACGAATCTGGAGTTAAAAACCTTTCTGTTTAAACATTGGTCGTTTAATGACAAGATTTTCAAAAAGGCAAACTGAACAGAATGTTCAGAATCCTTGGTATTCTTTATCAGGCATTTACTATCGGTACATTTGTTAACCTATCCTTGTGTGGTTTTCGAAGACACAGGATTATATTCAATTCTCTCTGTAACAATAAAACATTTCTATTAGCATTTTAGGAATTTACACAATATGTCAATATTAAACCATTAGCATGAAATATGTTTCCTTTGTATACACAAATTTAAGTAGTCAATTAAAAAAATAAGTAGTAGCAACAACTATAGTGTTTACCTATAAATGATCCGTCGTTGTATTTTTCGTTTTAGAATTTTTTGAGTGGAATAAGTAAATTAGTATTAAGATAATCTATCATTTAGCATTTTTTTATTTTTTATACCTATTATATTATCTATCGGAGTGCAAAAATATATATATTATAATGTCGAACAAGAATTTTTTGGACTGCCTTCAAAAAAAAATATTTATTTTATTTTTTAGTCTTAATTAATAGTCTAAGGGCTTGTTAAAAGTCTTAAAAATAGGAAAAAAATGTTGGGTCAAAATTTGACATACTACTTATACAGTGCTTACCAAAAAAATACACACTAGATGGGAATTTTCTGTATTAAATAATTTATGAAAAATTTAGCTAGGACAATCGTCTTTGCTTGTCTAACAAGACTAAAGATTTGACAAATAAACTTTGTCCCGTGACATCTGATATACGTCAAATATGATATTATTTCTTTAAATGCCCCAAAATTGAGGTTTATGTTGATTATTTTTTAAAAAAGGTAGATCAAAATAAATTTGACATTTTTATTGCAACTTTTTCTCCTCTACAAGACGATTAGATTTTGGATCCAAAGTTACGTTTCTTTGCCAATTATCATCAACTTGCATTGATTGTGTTTTTTTTAGTTCGAAATATAGTTAGAATCGTAATAAAATTCTTTATTTGATGGGAAAAAAATGATATGGTAATTAAGAAAACATAAGGTTATGTTATATGTCAAAAATGACAGCTGTTACATAAAATTACTTTGAGTCATTTCATTTAGAATAAAATTATGTAAAACTATTGTTTTAAAGTTATTTTTCTAAAATTATTCGTTACGGAGCTAGAAGTGATTTAAAAATTTGACAAAAATCAGTTTTTTTTAAATATCTATTGACAACCGTTAATTTTTGGAAAACCAAGATAGGCTTTAAGCAGAGCTCACAAAGCTGCAAATGTTTGCTAATTTAAACTTTTTTTTATCTGCTAGTTTCCGAGATCCTTGTACTAAACATAAAACAAACTCACTCTGTATAGGTCTGTTTTTTTATGTCACCAATACCAGAGCAATTTGACGCAAAAAACCTCAGAGTACTATTATACCCACATGTTTCTTTTTTATTCCGGCTTGGTCCCTGCAACTGCTTGCTCTCTAGAATAACCCATTTTTAGTTTCTTTTTAGTGGATTTTAAATAATCTACATATATTTCTACATACATTTGGCTTTTTCTAAAAGTAATTTTTAGCGAAGACAGACGTATATTGCATATTGGTGTTTAATGCTTTCCAAGCAGAATACTTAAAGCGCAAAATAGTGCTATTTGAAATACTTAAATGTTAAAATATTGTGTACATATCGATTTGATTAAGTTTAAATGAACAACTATGATCATTTGGGAATCCAAATAGTATATTTTGGACTGTCAATTTAAACATTAGGTTTAGCAATTTTTGTCCGCTTTTAGTCCGAACGGCATCACTATGCGCCAGACCGATTCAACAGCAACAATATGATAACATTTTCTTTAAAGACCCTCTGGGTTATCTACTTTCCAGAAATTGAGTATTTTCATATAGTCAGCACGTGAGAAGGGCGCGGAACTTTCTCTTCTTTTCTCAACATTTCATTGTAGAATACGACGTTTAGCATCGCGAGCTTTTCGGGATGATTCAAATTTTATGTCTTTAAAAGGATCAAATATTATGTTTTCTTAAAGTAAATTCTTGAACTTGTTTAGCCGTATTCTTCCATATTGTCTTGATTACCGACTATTTGTAACCATCTCTGTTCGTTTTCCTCATATTAAAGGCCCAATCTGCGAGGATTTCGTTGGGAATACTATTTTCAGACGCAATATTAATTTGTGGTAGTTTAAAGTTTCCAAATCTAGATTTTTTGTCGCACATTTCACGATTGTTTTAGAATTTTATTTCGCGTCGTTATTTTGTTAACCGTAGTTACCAAAAAACAGAGGTAAAATAGCACACTTTCAGTTTATTTATAAACAATACTAAATTATCGTCACAATTTTTTTGACATATACATTTTCACTTATTAATTTGATCAGTTGGCATGGTAAATATCAACGTAATTTACCCAAGTGATATTTTCATGGAAAATCAGCGATTACAAAAAGTCATGGCTTAAAATGGACGTTTATTATATATATACAGTGAAACCTCTGAACAACGGGCAGTAGCCGTGTCACAGAAACTGTCCGTTGTATAGGGGAGTCCGTTGTGGGGAGTGAACAAATTAAATACCAATGTAATTTTATTTAAAAAAATATTTCATTTTTAAGTAAAAAAATAATATGTTTAGTACAAATTATTAATACAATTGTTACTACGTATATACCAACTTCTTTTACATACATACATGCATATCTAATATAAAATATTATACTACCTAGATATACAGTTTGATACACTTCTACTTTATAAAAAGTTTCTATTTAAACAAATTATCAAGTGTTGTTTGTCTTAAACTATTTAATAAAATATCACTAATTTGAGATTCTCCTACACAGAATTTTTCGGCTAATACTCTAACATTAAGTTTGTTTTTTCCGCGTACTGGATTATTTCAACTTTTTCTTAAAGTTGAAAGAACTTTACTATTAACAATAGATAGGTGCCGCGCCGCTTATTACCATAGATCTAAATATTGCCCATAATGTGCAATACAAATAGCGACATTAAGTTTTTAGGAGGTAAATTTTACTGCTTTTATTAAAAATGTTCAAAATTTTACTGTCCGTGGCCGGTGTCAAGAGGGTTTAATACACAGGTATACATACATATACTGACGCTCGGTGACCTGAAAACCATTCAGCAGAGGTGTCTGTTGTTCGGAGGTGTTAGTTAAGGGAGGTTTCACTGTAATATATAAAACATGCCAGGGCTTCTGTTGCTTTAATTAATAAGTTAATTAATGTGTTAACCATACTACTTTGCCCTGACTGGAGTGTAAAACCGCCATTGTTTTGAAAGTGTTAGGGACTACAACATCATCTTACGCAAATGTATTTAAACCTTTTGTAGACCAATTGATTCTTGTATTAAGTTTCTACAATATCCAATATTTTGATCACAAACAGGACACATTTTTGAGCTTTTCAGGTAATATAAATATTGTTCTTTACGACTTCAGCATATTCAAATGAAAACTTCAAAGTCAAGCTATTTGTAAACAGTGTTTATTGTAGTTTTTCTAGTAACAAAATGAATCTCAAATAAATTTTGTAAACATCGTATATGCGAAACCGCATATTTATATAAATTAAGATTAACAAGCATATTCCAAATTAAATTCTTTAGAAATAAAATTATTTTTATAAGAAATAATATTTATATCCACTCAAATAAGTCCTAACAAATAAAATATTGGCAAAATAAAAAAAGTGTTAATTTTGTAAATGTCAAGATTGTTATGTTCTTGTTACTGCTGAATAAGATTTGTTTAATTTAAGCTGATTAAACAAACGTAAATACATAATATGAAATACGGCCAAAGGATAAAGTGGTTTCTTTCAATAAATATAAATATATTTGACAACAAAAATATTTTTAAACTATCCCCTAAAATTTGCCTTTTTTATATAATCCATAGATTTAAAAAAGGTACCAGTAAAATAAAAAAGTCCTTTGGAGTAATTTTTAAATTATCTTGTTATTATTTATTATGTTATGTTTTTCATATACCTCCATTATGTCCTTTTTTTAGAAAAAATATATATTTTATGTTTTATTTTCGGTGTGTTTATTTTATTCCATCCTTTGTTCCTATATTTTTTTCTATTCTAAATAATGTGTTTGCATACACCAAGGAAAAATAATTAATAAACATAAGAGGCAAAATGGAACATTCCAAAATGAAAACAGTCAGTAGAGATGTGCCTTTCTTGCTTTATTTTTCTGCTCAGATCTTAAAAACTGATTATTCATCTCAAGCTGTGGAATTAAATATAGCAGCTGTTTCTATAAATAAAAAATTTTTATAAAAAAATACCTAGTCATCCTGTGAGCGTAAGTATGCGAACTTACAGTATCCGCACTTTTACCAGGTATCAATTAAACGGAAATCGGAGTAATTCTATAATGCGGCGACTTTTCAACGTCTTATTAACCGACGAGTCAAACATATCCTAACTGGAAGTTTTTTCTTTAAGATGATGGAAAAATCAATACTTTTTCGTATTTAATTTTTTTTATGTTCTCAAAAAGTTAACCTCTTTTTTTGAGGAATTGTAGACTTTCCGATATTCTGTTGTAAAATTTAAATACATTTGGAATAACTTTTTTTCACAAATCTCAACGGATTCTGTACTGAGCGACAACGCGTTTTTCATGGTCAACCGCCAATTTTGTACTTTGAGGAATATCCGACTCGTTTAACTAGACCAAGGAGTTTTCTGTTGGTGACCCACATCAACCTGTCATATTGTAGATCTTAAATTTATTACTTAAATGCAAATTCTCAGCACGATCCAGCACAAAAGAAATCGGTTATTAAGTCACTAGTATTCAGAGCTATTTCGATTTCTGATCAAGATTCTCTAACATCGGAAACATCGAAACTGACCGAAGCTCTCAGAGGGAATGGCTATTTTACTCAATATAGTACACGTTTAATTGATAGATATAATAATCCAACTCCGCCAAAGGAGAGTGATAAGGAGCCACCGTTAGGTAGTGTTGTTCTTCTCTACACACATGGCACTACAGACAAAATAGGACGATTATTTCGGCGGTCAAAAAGACGTACAATCTTCAATACACATAAGAACAGTGAACAATGCGATCCTCGAAATATATTGCTCCCTTTCAAACAGAAGCAGTGTAAAAAATTCCTTGCTCCTGTGGACAAGCGTATGTGGGAAAAACAGGACGCTCAATATCAACTAGTCTTAAGGAACATGAACGGAGTATTAAAAAGAAATAAATTGTTCAATCTGCTGAACAGCATACCCAAACGAAAAATTAGAGAATTAGAGATTCGGGTTACGGTCTACGGCACACGTGGAAACCGATCTTAACATAGGGTCACGGTGGGGTATAAAAGCCCGCCTGAATCTCGTCGATCTCATTCAGTTTTCAGATCTCGTGAAGTAAAGATCCCTCAAGATGCCTGGTGCAATCGAAGGCGAAACGTCGGCTAGTAATTCCAATTTGACACGATCTAATCCCAAGAACAATGATTTCTCAGTTATAGGGGTAAGTTTTTCATAATAATTTTAATCTTCATTTTATTTAATAGATTTTTTAGCTTGCTTCAGTTGCACTAAATATAAGTACTGTCAGTAGAATTTCGAAAAAGTAGAAAATAATATAGTTCTAAATTCACCAAAAAAACAGCTACATGCAAAACGATTAACTAAACAAGACGACCTCGCTGTCAGCTCTATTCGCAATCAAATTTACGAAATGTATCAAAAAAACTAAGTAGATTTCTTGGTATTTACAAAAAATACTTGAATTAGAACGGTAATTTGGTGAGGTAAACGAGCAATTTTAGTGTTGTCCACATGAGAGGTGGCAAACCTACTAGTTAATACTATTGATATAATTAATACTGTTGATATAAATCAAAATTTAATGAAACTTTTAGGGAAACTGTTAATCTTCAAAATATCCATAATAAACTCAAGACCATGCAGATCAATTAAGATCCAAGACGATTCTATATTTAATTTTGTATACTTAGGTGAAACATGGATATTTCAGAATGTGACATTGAGTCGCCACTCGTGACAACAAGAAAAATATACAAACAACAAAAGTTGATAAAAAAGGGGACCGTTAGAACGTTAAAATGTTATAATTATTAAGGAATTGGAATCAGAAAGCTTCTGTTCAAATAATAGATAACCAAACAGAAGAAGGGGCCATTCTAAGAGGTGTTAGACAGGGATGTGTGTTGTCACCACTGCTTTTTAATATTTATTTCCAACATATTCTGTCGGAGGCCCTGACTTTTTTTTAATAAGTCTAAAAAAATATATTTTGCCCGTTATATTGCTGAAGAATATGGCCACATAGTATTGCGTCTTCCTCCACATCATTACATATTCAAACCTATAGAAATGATATGAGGGAATGGCTAATAATTAATATAATTGTCACATGGGACGGATTAGAAAAACCCATTGACAATTGTTTGGACATGTGGAAAGAAGCTCTGTCCACAATTATACTACAGGCACAGGTCTGGAGGAATTCCATCAAGCATACAGAAGAACTTGAGAGATGGTGGCATCGTGAAAAAGTGATTGATTGGGATTTTTAATAATTAAACTGAACAGTGATTCAGGTAGTGAAATTTCATCTAGTGATAGTGACTAAAAGACTCAATAAGCTGTCCATGCACAGCTAGCACTAAAGTAGCTTTGACTGTTTCCACTATAACTCCTTAAGAGTTTTTACGTATTTATTACTAATAATTCTATTATATATCAATAAATACTTTGGGTTACACGTTTTTAAGTATTATGTATGTATTTGTAACTGCGAATAATACTTTATAGTAATTTTCCATATAAAGTAATTATATAATAACTACTGCCAAGCAACTACTTATGGAATTAACTCTAAAGTTGTCATTTCTTTTGATATAATATCAATTATTCAAAGTTACAGTTTCTAAGCTAGTTACTAAATTACAACTTTTAACTATCAGTATCTTACTGAACCTTGCAGAGACCACTCAATTACGTTCAAATGTACTCCTATAAGTTATTACTATCAAGTAAATCGAGTCGTTGCAGAGTAGAAAAAGTTATCGGGTAATGTTACTTTAAACTGGCTATTACCAGTCGTTATTCTTCTGTTGCAACTTTGAAGTAAGAATTTCAGTAATTATTTACAACAAATAAACTTTACAGTGGCGACAAGAGGGTAACCAATTTTTGATTGGTTCAACCATGTTGCTGCTAAAATCGTTTTGTTTACTTTTTACCTATGTGGGTAACGTGGGTTTTTTATAAGGTTTGTTGTTTTAGTGTACTATTTATTAGTTTTTGTGATTATTAAAATGAATATTGATTCAAACAATAAGTTCTAAACCATTGGACATATGAACATTGTAATTATAAAGTGTTTGTGATGAATTTGTAAATGACTATGACCGTAAATATCTTAAGTTTAAGTTTACTCCAAGAAAAGTTATTAAATATTGCACAAAATTATATTTTGGTTTTATTTTGCTGTAAAAGACAATATTGTTTCATATCTTACTGTAAGTTTTATTTCATTCAGCACCTCAATTTGAGGTAGAAGCTCTCAAAGATTAGCATAAAAGAAACTTTATTTTGTATGCCTCCTTCAGTACATATTACATTACTAAATTCACTTGGCAGACAACTCTCAATAATCTCTTGCCCAAATATTGTTATTTGTTAAAAATTTAAATGAAAAAGTAAGTTTGCACTAGATAGTTCCAATACATTATTGAAGTAAAACATTAACATAACCCTACATTTACACGTGACGCTGACATATGTTGTCAATGTACAGGCGAGAAATTTAAATTTCGATTTTTTTCTGGGGCATATTAGTCTTTGTAGACCGAAATTAATAATAATGTCATTAATTAACTTTTTAGCTGATCCAGTTTTCCTATATTAATGTGCTAAAGTAGATTCATTTAGTTATATTTGAGAAAAAGTAACGATAATATGTGTGCGCGCATTTAAACCTTTAGAAATTGTGCATCAATATGGCAGGTGGGCTACTATTGTCGACACTGTCCTTCCGTCTACAACCATTTAACTCCACTATATTTGATCCGAATTTGTCAATCTCAATTAGTTGTGTATGAGTTGTGTTATCGTCTACGAGTAACAAATTAAAATGGCAATGACGTCACATCCCCTCTAAGAAAAAAAGTAGCTTTATTTATTTAGCTATGCCCTTTATAAATAATTAAAATTGCATACAAATTAAACATAACGTTAAACTAAGAATCACTCTTTATAATAAGATGTTTAATTATAATTACTATTTAAATTAAAGTCCAAAATTACATTTTTGAGACTTAAATTGGCCAATATATTTGACCAAAATTTATTGAAAATTAGGGAATTTTAAAGGCGCGTAACTTTTTTACTACTATCATCAGCATATTCACCAGAAAAATTACCCGCGTTTTAATTTTGAGGTCCTTAGCATTGCTAGAAACCTAAGCGAAACGCATATATCCTCCCTTAACAACCAATAATAATAATAACGTATCGTATACGCTCTACACCATATTCCCAATTTGAGTATTTGTAGCCGCCATAACTGTTTTGTTTGTACTAAAAAGATTCATACATATTTTTAAAACAAATGGAATAAAGAGAGAAATAAGGAAGTAACAAATAGGGTGAATTATTACTATTCGGCTAATTAAATGGAACTACACAATTCCGTACTATTTACATATAGTCAAAGTCACAGTTACATGTTATTCACGAAATAGTTACCCTAAAATCGTTCCCCATTTTAGTAATAACTACGTAGTATCAGCTTAAACAGAACGTGGCTACACCAAGTTCTGGTTACTCTAAAGAAAATACTTGTGTTAACAATGTGCTACTTGGGCGGGGTCATTTTTTAGTCGATATACATATAGTCTGGAGTCCGATACTGATTTTACAGTAATTTTGAAGTTATTATAACTTCTGAATAAATTTTAAACCTGAATAATTTAATTAGTTAATATATTAGTCAATTTATATGACTTCTTTTTAACAATGAATTTTAAAAGGGAAAACTTGGCCTTTTGAAAGGGAAAATTTGGACAGTATAAAATGAACCAATGATAAATTTATTTTATACACTTTGGTCTTAAGAAACTTCATCCCCTCAGCCAAAAATATCATAGTATTTAGGCCACAGCTTTTAAAATGTTAATGCAAGTATCAGAAAATGTCTGTTTATCTGCATGAATATTATACAGCATTTTAAAATAAAAAGTTTTTTTAAATGTGTTCAGATTATTTGTTGCGTATAGATTGACAAACAAAAATCTTTTTTGGCTTTTTCGCAACTGAATAAAAATATTTAACTTTAAATTTAAAGTTAAATATTTTTATTGTTGCGAAAAGATTTTTGTTTGTCGATAAAAAGTTTTATTACTACTTTTATAATATATAATTCCATACCTAAAAGTTGTTTTACTTACATAAAGCCTAAAATTATTGTTGCACAGCCGTTTGAAATGAGTTAAAAAAAAGCCTTCGTTTAGACTCAACCGACGAGTTCCACGTCATATATTATATAGTCTTTCATTTATAAACATTGAGAAAAACTCTCACACTAAAGCTTGCCCAAAAACACAGAAAACCTTTAAAAGAAATGTCAGAGTCAAATATCAATTTTATTAGTAAAAGTGGAAGCGTCAAATCAATAGACAATTTTTCGCGGCAACGTTGTGCCATGATTACGTCATAGATTTCTATGACGTGAACGCATGTTTTCTTGATTTCTCTATACAGTTGTCCCGTTTGATCTTTACCCATCCATCATTATCACGAATCAAATAAAAATTTCGTCGATTAAACAGTCGAAAAAGTCCACATTCATTATGGGAGTAGATATAAATATAAATGTTATTTATAAACTGAATGACCATGATACTAATAACAGTACTTACCAACAACAAAAAAAAATACAACGAAAGTAGCTTTCTAAATAACTGACTTGAGGATTAAACGGCACAAGACTATGAATTTACAAATACGAATAAAATTAAATGACAATAATAATAACCTCCAAACAAATCCATGACTTTTGTTAATGTCTTTACCTAGCAAACCCTTTTTGGTAATTTAATCTTTTAACATTTTTGGTATTCGGAAGATAATATTTCATATTTCTTCCTTTTCTTTCATTATTGATTTAGCTAATACTACACGATAGAAGAAATATGAAGTTTATAAAGCACGTCTTTGATATTCCGTCGATTTATGACACATGGATAAAGATCGAACAAAATAACTCTATCTGCAGTGTGACAGATCAATGTGGACAACCGACAGAAACTACATTAGTATCTATTCAAATGTTTAGGTTCTATCACATTTACGAATGTCTGCTTTTCAAATGGATAATTCTAACGTATACTTATTTTGGGGACAAATGAAAGTTGAAAATACCTTTCGAAAGACGTGTCACGTGAGCCCCTCCTTCTTTGGATTTAATGTTTTTTCTTCAAAATGACACCCTGCCGCCATCTTGAAAATTTAAGTCAAGAAACAGACACAAAAATAGTATTAAGTTTGATACCAAAGTTTTCCAAATTGTAAATTTGTATCTTTACTGCTTCAAAAAAAAAGGAAAGGAAAGGAAAGGTTCTCCTTTATGCAGACTAAAATTTCTGTAATTTCAACGTTATATAGAGTTGCAAAACGTGCGGGAACGACTTGCGACGATGAAGAGCCGCACAGTTACCGACCGCCGAAAGAGTCGAATTGCATTGCAATATGTGTTGTTTGGTACATTCTCGATGCGGCGCGACTGAGCGGTCTTAACTGTTTAGGTTTTATCTTTTTATTTCGGCTGTTTAGATGTAAAATAAATACAAATATAGATATTAGATATGGTTGGAACTACCTATTGGTAGTAACACGCATACAAAATAAGGCAATTTCCTATTTAAGAAAATAACCTAGGTTGAAAAACGCAATAGACTTAAATATTATTTATTCTAGCATTATGGAAAAGAACATATGATGACTTTTTTTTCCGCAATATCGTGAAGTCATTTTTAATATTAATTATACAAATATCTATACGTTTTAATACCCATCTTAAACGAAATAAATAATAGCCTAATTTATTTGATAAATCTCCAACATAAATTCGGCAGTCAGCATGTATAACGTTAAAAATTAAAACACTAAACTTGACCATTCGTCGCGATGATTCTTCGCCGTACTAGCCGAGCACGATATCCCATCAAGTCAATTCATGAGTTAGGAGCCTTGGTCAAACGACGTTAAGAGTGTATTTCGCTCCTTCGTTTCGCAGCTCAATTGAGCCAACTCAGTGAGCTGTGAAGAGTATTATTAAAATGAGTTACATGTCCCATCTCTAATTCTTACTCTAGGTCATTTTCTATAGAGAGTCTCACTGTGTATCAAGTGCGTACCAATGTAATTCTCCAGAGGGGAAAGTTGTGCCATTGCTTCATGTCAGGAACAATGACAGGGAACATCTTCGTAAAGACATTTACAACTGTCCCCTAAGTGAAAAATTAACAAAAAAAAGTTGTGATTTGCAAGAATTATACCCGTTTTTAGTCAAAAAACTATTATAAAAAACGAAAAAAATAATCTAAAAATGCTCCAAACGCTTCCTAATCCTAGTTGTGATAAATAAGAACATTATACTAGCCTTAAACCCCTGCTTCAAGTAAATAAAAAAATAAATATTAGCTTGGCTTAAAAATGTCCCTTTTACTATTGTATACTATCTCTGCCCGATGGCTAATGATCTGATAAATTATGAAAATATGTATAAGAAGTAAAGTAGCTAAATTCTACAGCCTTTAATATGTATTTTTGATTATTATATTTTTATGTTTTTTTTACATTAAAATACTTAAAAGGCTAAAGTATGTAATGTACAATATTGTAAAATTCTTTTTTTTTCTGTTTCTACGTCCTGTTTGGTAAATAGAGACCACTAAAACAGTTTCGAATCAAAAGATTATCTTACAACTTGTAACACAAAAAATGTATTATTTTAACACTTTTTCGCGGAAATAACAGTACTTATAAAGAAATAAAAATGTTGATTTTACTGTGTTTTCTTCTTTCAAAAATGTTCTTGTGGGCATATCTAAGTAAAGTCGCCAATTTGTGATACCAAAAATGATCAATTTATTCTGAACAGAACCGCAACTTCTCCATATCCTTATTAGAATTACCTAAAAATTACAGGTTTTTATTATTTAATTGATTGCAAACTAGAGCTACTGTATTTATTATCTACAATAGAATACACATTCACGTATTACACATCCTTGCACTTGCAGAACAAACATTTTTAGGAATAACAAACTGGAATTTTCAAATTCCAGTCGAACTGTTATATATTTAGATCTCAAATCTCAAAAAAATTCGTAACAAAAACTAGTTCCCAGGTTTAGCCACGTACACTGGGGACTCAGCTATAAGTTCCGGTATAAAAATTAAAACCGTTCACGATTTGATACAGTCCAATGAAGCCTTCCACAAATTCTAACATCAGTCCACTGATAATAAGATGAACCCTAGCCAGATGCATTATTCCAACTCTTTTTTAACAAAACAAAGTTCGTTAAACGTATAAAAATAATAACATTGATTTTGATATAAGTAGAAGCAAGCTACTTAATATTAACAAGGGACAGTGGAAAGACCACCCTAGAATCAATAATAAAACAATAGATAACATGCTCAAAGAAGAAACATACAGATACCTAGGCTTCCATCAAAGCACCAAAATTAAACACACTTACGTATTCGTTCGGAATCGTTAAATGGTCACACACAGACATAGAAAACATTCACATTCTCATACGCTCTGAATTCAGTAAACACAGGAAGTTACATCCCAGGAGAATTATAGATCGCTAAATAAAAACCAAATTTACGAACGAAAATAGTGAAAGCAGACAAGAATTATATACCGCTCGACCTGTCTCAAACTAGACACGCAGCAGACGCACACAGTCACATCCAATCAGGATTAGAAAAGATGAACACTGAAAAAATACTCTACGGAAGATACACAAACCACATAAAGTAAGACCACATACATAAAAAACTTTCATATATGTGGTTACAAGAATGGCAGCTATTCCCCGAAACAGAAGGCTTCCTGCTGCCATCCAGGACAAAATATAACCAGAGACTACCAAGAGCACATCATCAAGAACTCAACCATTGAATACCACAGGTGCAGGAGATGTCACCAGCAGAGAGAAACGATCGATCACATAACGAGTGTATGTAGAATAATGACCGGAACTGAATACACCACGAGACAAAACTCAGCAGCGAAGGTCGTTCATCAAGTATTAGCCACAACATACAAATTAACGGAGAACACAGAGCCTTACTACCATTATACACCAACATCCATACTTCAAAACAAAGACTACAGACTCTACTGGGACATTGACATCCACACAGATAAAATAACCCTCGCAAAAAGACCCGATATCTTCTTTCAATTCAAAAAAGAAAAAGTCACTTATTTAATTGACATGGCTGTCCCCACGGACGAGAACATCCAAGCGAAATACAGTGAGAAGATCGCCAAATACACCGACATGGTAATGGAAATAAAAGGGCTGTGGAAACAGGAAAAAGTCATCATTGTTTGTCTCGTCATATCAGTAACAGGCCTCACCCCAACAAACAACGCATTTGGCTCAAT
Organism: Kuschelorhynchus macadamiae; assembly: GCA_030620095.1. Taxonomy (NCBI): domain Eukaryota; kingdom Metazoa; phylum Arthropoda; class Insecta; order Coleoptera; family Curculionidae; genus Kuschelorhynchus; species Kuschelorhynchus macadamiae. The sequence continues at coordinate 998,094 of JAUTXW010005489.1, forward strand.
TAAGACTTAATACAGATATTCACAGCAATATCCAGAAATTGGTCACTTTGAAAACATGTAGCATTGTCAGATCATTTCTTAATACACAATAGTTGTTTGTTTCCTTTTCCTTTTTTTTATACGGACTGGTATAATCCCGTCAGTATAAAATACAACTAGTAGAATACTGTGAGACAACAAGCTGGATATTCATAAGAGTGATAATAGTAATAATAACCCACCACAACACCCAGGGAGTTCCCTTTTTTTGTGGATGAATGGCACCTCTTGGGTTTATTTATTTACAAAGAATATAGGTCAATGAACTTTACTATTTTGCCTTGGTTTCGTTTTAAGTATATTTGTACTATATCAGATAAAAATAGTACAAATTTCAAAACTAACTGATCTGAAACTTTTAGACGTTTCTAAGAAAAATCCAAGGGATAACTTTGACCTGTTAACTTTTGTTAATTGAATTGAGTCGCTCGTCTGTTGAATTGAGTAGGCAGCGAGTTATTCTGTTTGATTTACACTGTGAAATTGTTAATATTTCCTTATGTTACCACAGTAATAGAAATTATGGTAATGAGCACCAAATTACAGTAATTCGGGTTACACGCATGTAAAATCAAATCAAAACAATATTTTTTGGATCTAATTTATTCTAGTGATAACTATATTAACTGTGTGCTATAAAATAATATATATATATATATAAATCAATAAACTATATTAATATAAAAAAAAACATTTGCTTGGAACAATGGTTGGTTATTTTAAGTGTTGTGCTAAGAAAGAGTTTAAGGGGTCTTCCACCCCAGCTGTCTAGGGCGAAAGGGCAATGTTTTAATTTTAAAGGACTATAAGATATTCTGCTCTAAGGAATGTGAAAAAGCAGGGTATGATAATGAGGATATTATACAAAACCATATAAAGAGAATTGACGAACTTCAACAGAAACTAAAAGCTAAAGACTCATTCTTGAGAAGTCAATCCCAAGACTTTCAAAATGACGTTTGTGAGATCCAAAAAAAATAACGAAATAACGGAGCAAGCCTAATATATCTCGGCATTAGAAAAGAAACTGGAGATCATAAAAAGAAAGAACAACGCACTAGAAGCACAATTGCAGGAAATTAAACTTAAAGCAGTCAGACTTGAAAAAGATCTGCGTGATCATGTTGAGATTGAACAAAATATGATTTCATCAATAGAGACCTTCACTGAAGAAAACAAAGTGTATTTACGGGACATTGATGATTTGAAGGGACAAGTTTTATTTCTAGGAATGAATAGTGGCTGCTCCAATCTGAAGTCACAAACTACCCTGAATGCGAGTACTCAGTGCATAATGGAAAGTGATGTCCACTGGGAAGGCGAAGGGCATGTTCAAATCGATTCTGAAGTAAGTTCTAATGATCCTCTCTCGTTTAATAATGATGATAATAAAGATAACTCGAATCATATGAAATGTGAAAAAATTGTTAAAGTTTTAATTGTGTGTGACGAAACTGGCAGAGGCCTTGGTTATATCTTAAATCGTTTGATCGCTAGGGAAGATGTAACTTATAAAATAGAGGTTTTTCTTAAGCCTGGTGCCGATTTTGACAAGGTTACTGAGAGTTTAGTAGTTTTAACAAAGGACTACTCTGCCAGTGACTGTGTAATAATTTCTGCAGGGTTAAATGACTTTTTTAGGAACAAAATGCCGTCTTTCAAGTCTTTTTTAAATGTGATTAGAAACTGTTCTCACACCAACTTAGTGTTTTTATCTGTACCATACTTGTTTGATGTTCATGTTAATAGCAAGATATATGGCTATAACAATAAACTAAATAACTTTATTTGTAGAATAAATAGGGTTTCAGAGAATTGTGTTGGCTTTGTTGATGCTAATTCTAAAAGAGGAAATAAATTACATAAAAATAATTTGTGCATTGAATTAGTTCAAGTAATTAAGTTTAGCATCAGCAAGGTTAGCAATAAGAACTTAATTTTTATAGTGGCGGACACTTGTGTCAATGTGGCTTCACCAGATGACGATGCTTCCGACTCTAACTTGCTTGATCAGGTCGCTGGTGACGAAAAAGATCAATCTGGTAATTTTTTAGGAGTAACTTTGAGATGCCCTACTGTGGGCAAATAATCACATTAATGTCATTTAATATAAGAAGTCTGAGAAATAAAATCTTAGAACTAGAAATATTTTTGAATGAACATAAGCCAGTGATATTATGTTTAAATGAACACTGGCTTGTGAATAATGAGATTATTAACTTTAATTTGGAAAAATATGATTTAGTAACTTACACATGTCGCACACAAAGCAGGGGAGGAGGCACCGCTATATTCATTAGAGAGACAGTATTATTTAAGGAACTGTTAACGAGGGTGAAGCCTATTGACAAACATTGTGAGTTTTGTTGTATGGAAATTGTCATAAGTAATGTGAATTATGTGATTGTTTCTTTGTATAGAGCATCAAGCGGTGATATCAATATCTTCTTGGAATTGTTAAATCTGCTTATGTCCGAGATTTTTAGCATAAAGAGAAATATTGTCATTTGTGGTGACTTTAATGTTAGATTTGACCTACAGGACACTGGTGCAATCGATATATCCAACCTATTACTTTCTTTTAGTCTCGAACCAGATGTAAGGGGCATGACTAGGGTCACTCCTGACACAGCCTCTCAGTTGGATAGCATTTTTTCAAATATAAATAAGGATTACACATTGGGTAGAATTCTGAATACTGACATTTCTGACCACTATGCTCTTATGATCAATATACCCACAAATATGGATTGTGATGGTTCTAAGAAATTCCATATAAAGAGGTCGTTTAGTGAGGAGGCAACTCATGAATTTAAGTGGTACTTGGGCGCTGAGGATTGGTTAGAAATCTACCATATGACAGATCCAAATGAACAATATCAAGCCTTTTATAATATATTTAAATACTACTTTGATATGTGCTTTCCTATAAAAAATATTAGGTTAAAGGATTCAGCTAAGCCTTGGGTTACCTCTGAGATAAGGGAGTGGGGACAGAAACTCAGGGATATGTATTCACAAAATAAGCAAACAAAGAATTCTGTTTTACTTAGGAATTATAAAAATGAAAGGAGATCTTATAAAAAATATAGAGGGAATTATAAAAAAAAGCTATAATGATAATATAATAGTAAATTCAAATAATAAAACAAAGGCTACCTGGAAAGTATTTAATAACATTCAACACAAAAATAAGAAAATAGGTGAAATAAAACTGCAATACAGGGATGAAATTGTGTCTGATCCTGAGACTGTTGCTAACTTGTTTGCTTCTCACTTTGATCATGTTGTCAGTATTGCTGATGGTGGCACTGGGCTAGACATGCCTAATCTTCCAATCATGCCATTTTCCTTCTACCTAGAGCCCACTACTCCAGAAGAAATACGTCGTATAATAGCCTTAGTACCTACCAAGTTTTCATCAGGGTTGGATGAGATACCGTCTGTGGTTGTAAAAGAGGTTGCAGATTCGGTTTGCTTTCCTTTGGCTAACATAATCAACAACAGCTTTGTTAAGGGCGAATTTCCAGACCTCCTCAAGATGGCCAAAATAGTACCCATTTACAAAAAAGGAGATCAGCAGGACATAAACAACTATCGACCAGTTTCGTTGCTGCCAATTTTTTCTAAAGTATTTGAAAGGGTGATATATTTGAGATTGTTAAACTATTTTCTGAGGTTTGATCTGTTCTATATAGGGCAACATGGCTTTTTACCGAAAAAGTCTACTGTTACAGCCATTTTTCAGGCTTTAAATTCCACCACTGAGGCCTTGGACCGCGGTGAAAAGATGTCAGCCATCTGCTTTGATCTTAGTAAGGCCTTCGATCTTATTGACCACGAACTGTTGCTCTATAAACTAGAATGCCTTGGGGTGCGTGGGCCTGCCAATGAATTAATTAAGTCATACTTAACTGATAGATCTTTTAAAATTTCCATTACTTCACCAACTAATGGGATGAATTCCCTATCTGAGTCAGTTAGAATGAGCAGGGGGGTCCCACAGGGTTCAATCCTGGGTCCCATTTTGTTTCTTATATTCTCCAACGACATGCACTTAAAGATAAATATAAGTTCCCTCGTACAATTTGCAGATGATACCTCATGTATTGTGTCTGCCCCTGCAATTACTTCACTGTCCCCGAAAGCATCAGACATTGCTCAGACGGTGTATGATTGGTGTCAAAATAATAACCTCACCGTAAATACATCCAAGACATCAGTCATTTTGTTCAGGCATAACACTGTCTCTGAATCTTTGTATGTGAGAGTACAACATAAGAGTCTTCAACAGGTGAGCTCAGCGAAGTTTCTGGGTGTATTTTTGGATGGAGATTTGGCTTGGACAAATGAGGTGAATTCGATTGTGTCAAAACTAAGTGTGATATTTTTAAATGTGTTTAGATTATTTGTTGCGTTTAGATTGACAAACAAAAATCTTTTTTGGCTTTTTCGCAACTGAGTCTTTAAATTAATTGAAGCAAATATTTAATAAAATTACGTTAGGCTAGTCTGTCTAACGGAATGTTTCGATACATATATAAACAATATTATTTAAGCAAGCATAATAAATTATATCATTTACCTTAAGTTTTTATAGACACATAGTAGTTGTACAAATACTTTCATCCTATCGGGACTCATCAGTGTTTGTCAATCTAAACGCAACAAATAATCTGAACACATTTAAAAATAACATTATAGATGGCTTCAAACTATCATTTTTTTCATATCTAGGTTACATGTCAAACAAACTGACAAATTTTAAAATTTTGAAATCAATTCTTTTCTATTATTTAATGTTTCTCTCTTACGATCGGCGCACTGATGAGTCCCGATAGGATGAAAGTATTTGTACAACTACTATGTGTCTATAAAAACTTAAGGTAAATGATATAATTTATTATGCTTGCTAAAATAATATTGTTTATATATGTATCGAAACATTCCACTAGTCTACATGTTGAGATATGTAATTTTATTAAATATTTGCTTAACTAATTTAAAGTTAAATATTTTTACTCAGTTGCGAAAAAGCCAAAAAAGATTTTTGTTTGTCAAAACTAAGTGTGGCCTGCTATGTGATTCGTTACCTAACAAACCATGTAAATGTGAATAGTATTCGTGTTTTTTACTTTGCCTCTGTTCAGTCAGTTATTGCGTATAGTGTGATGTTCTGGTATATGTCCTCTGTGGCCCATTCATCTAGAGTTTTTATAGCGCAAAAAAGAATCATAAGGGCAATTATGGGTTTGCAATATCGCCAAAGTTGTCGAGGAGTTTTTAAAACGCTCTAAATTTTAACAGTCCCCTGTTTGTATATCTACAATTGTGCTGTATTTACCAGAAATAATCTAGAATTGTTCACCACTAATGGCTTCTATTCTAATAATTTGAACACTAGGGGAAGGAATGATCTTAGTGTACCAGCTCATCGTACAGCATTGTTTGATAAGGGACCTTTGATGTCTTGTATTAGGGTCTATAATGCATTACCAGTAGAAATTAAAGAAGTTCAGGGTAATGTTAGGTTTAAGTCAGCCCTAAAAAAGTTTCTACTGGAAAAAGAATATTATTCACTTAATGAATTTTATGTAGATTAGTTCAAATGGCTTGTGTTAGTTCATAAGTTTTTTTTTAACTGTAATTCTAGTATAGCTTTTATAACGAATTTTATGTAAATTAGTTAAAAATTTTTTGGGTTAGTTTATAAGTTGTTACTGTCCTTTTTTTAATTGAATAGTTTTAATATAGAATTGACAATGTCGATGTTCATTAAGAATAATGTATGACAAATTAATAATAAATAAATAAATAAATAAATAGAAAAATATCAGTATATAACGAACTTCAAAAAGCTGTTGCTGAGTTTTACAGCCTAGATCAACTCAAAGACCTAAGTTCTCGAAACTTAGAACTAGTCGGGAGACTCCCTGCATCCTTAAGATTTTCAACACCATACTAGCAGAGTTTAGTTTAGAGTATGACACCCTTGAGAAGCTCAACACACTCACCTACTGAGAATCAGGATATACTAAAATCTAAAGCGAAACGTCTGCAGAGATACGACAAATGCTCAAAGAGAAAACGACAGAACTGGTTTTTCAACACCAACCAAAGACAGTTCCATCGGGATATCAATAACACCAAATATCAAACCAATACTGAGTAGATGCTATCGACCAAAGAGCATTTGACCGAGTATTGGTCGAACATCTGGGAAAAACCAAAAGAGTATAACCATAATGCTATATGGATACAATCTCAACGTGATCAAATTCAAACACCAAAAATGTAATTTGACTCTATCGCCAAAGAAGATGCTAGCAGCTTTATTAAGGGAACAAGCAACTGGAAGTCACCAGCAGTTGACCATATTCACAATTTCTGGTATAAGAAATTTGAGGTCCTCCATGAAGCTATGGCCCGTCATTTTGCCAAAATAATGCATCATCCGGAGACAACCCCCGCATTTCTCATACTGGACTCAGTACAGGCCCATCACCTTTTTGTCCACCATGTACAATATCCTAACAAGATGAGTTGCAAATTGTATCTATCACCATATTGGCAGCCATAACCCACTAGCAGAAGAACAAAAGGGGTGCACTCGAAACCATCAAGGATGCAAAGAACTTATCATTGACTCTGTGGTACTTAAGCAGCCAGAGAAAACAACGCAACATACGCACCGGTTTTATAGACTGTACAAAGGCGATTGACAGTGTACCCCATGTCTGGCTTGTAGACGTACTAGGAATATACAAAATTCCCATTATGATCATCAATTTTCTGGCAACTATCAAGTACCAGTGGAGAACGAACCTGAGGATCTATATGGCGATCAATCTTTTACCATCGATGAGATACACATCAAAAGGGGAATTTACCAGGGATACTCCTTAAGTTCACTTTGGTTCTGCGTAGCGATAAACCCTCTATCCACGTTGCTCAACAATAAAGCACCTGGCTTTAACATTAAAGTCAATAGAGACAGTTTCCGAACCATATTCCACCTTCTGTATATGAATGATATTAAGCTCTATGATGGAAACCATAACTCGAAAGACTATGGAATTTGGAATGGAAAAATGTAAAACTTTAAACATCGAAAAAGGCAAAGTTATTAATGGTGATGTAGCCCTACCCAATGGAGAAATAGTTCTAGCGATGAACCAAGGAGAGACATACAAATACCTAGTATTCCAACAAGCTAGACTGCTCCAGTATAAGCAAGAAAATAAGCTGGAAGATCAGTACGTGCAAAGAGTGCGAGCTCTTCTGAAGACAGAACTGAACGCCAGAAATCTCAGTATAGCAATTAACACTTATGCGGTGCCCGTGCTGACCTACAGTTTCGAAATCTTGATATGGACTAACACGGAGCTAGAGGGACTACAACGAACTACTCGCGTAATGATGACCAAGTACAAGTCACACCACCCAAGGTCACCAACTCTCCGAATGGCCTTACCACGAAGAGAAGGTGGAAGATCTCTTATTGACTTGACCAATTTGCACTCCCGACAGCTGCAAAATTTGAGAGATTTAATTATCAACAAGGGACGAATATCAAGCCTCCACCGCATAGTGATCTTACGTGACAACTCATATCTCTCAATCTCGCAAGTGACAACATCATCCTAGAGTCACTTTCAGACCCCGACAAACAAAAACAGTGGGCTCAATAACTTGAATCAGCTGCACATAGACAAGGAAGAATCCAACAGGTGGTTGATAGATGGACAACTATTTCCAGAGACGGAAGGATTTGTGATGGCAATACAGGACCAAGTTATTAACACACGAAATTCATCATCAAAGACCGGTCCGTTGAATCCCGTAAATGTCGAAAATACAGCGAGACACTATACAGCGTATAACATTTAGCTGCACTTACCTAGTAAACACGGCCTACCTTCTGTGACATAACCAGGTGTGCTCAATAACAATAACAACGTGTTGGATAAATATCAAGAGAAAAAGGCCAAAAGCCGACCAGCGAGATACAGCAGATGTGGCGACTGAATAAGGTTCATGTGCCACCGATCATCTGGACTAGTTCCAAAAACACTAGAACAGAACTTAAAAATTTTAGGACTGCATACTAACAGCTTTATCGACATCCAGAAAGTAGTCCTGCTCAGTACTTGCCACATAGTGAGAAAATTCTTACAGGACAACATAGAACTAATAGAAACCAGCCCACCCCTTTTGATGCATGCATCTGGGATGGGCTTGGAACCCAACATTTCTTGAGAAATTGATTGTCGATTTCGATAATAATAATAATAAACACCTTTATTATTCCAATTAAATTAAATACATACAATGATACTAATGCACAAAAAATAGTTTATGGGAACAGAAAGCCACTTCCACCATTCTTCACTGTGCTGTTCAAGCCAGTAAATTGATGACGCTACTACTAGGAGAAGAGCTGTGAAACATTCTTAGGTAGGTATTTGAAGTAGGTACCGTGAAAATTTATGTTTATTTATCATTTCTTTAGTAATGTCTGAATACAAAATCGAAGACTTGGCAGAACAATTGTGGGGCTTGCCTATGCCCTTGAATTGTCTTTTAATTTTTAACTTTATTTTATTCAAAGAAAAAATCCTTGAAGCATTATGAAATTTTAATTGGTGCAATTGGCTCTAACAAGACCATGTATTATCTACTCAACATCTTGAGTAGATAATGGATTCCCTTTTGTAGCAGTTTTATTTTAGAGTTTTCGTATATTACTTCCCTCGTAAAAGGTATTGTAATCGGGAAAAAATCACCCTCCGAGATTTTTCAGATCTTTACGTTTTAGGATTCATAGATGCCGAAAAACATGTTTTCTCATTTCCGTCGGTATGCTGTCGGTCTGTCTATTCGCCGCATTGCTAAAAAACTACTCATATGGGGATGACCTGGTAATATTTTGGTAAAAATACAATATGGCAAAACAAAATAGCAGCCTAGTGAATGTTAAAAAAATTATTACTAAAAATCTTCTTATCCAGTTTACCTCAAAACTTAAGGTAAATGACATAATTTCTTATGCTTGCTTAATTAATATTGTTTATATTATGTATCCAAATATTCCGTAGACAGACTGGTCTACATGTTGAGGTATGTAATTTTATTAAATATTTGCTTCAATTAATTTTAGGAGCTCGTTTTTGCATTTGTTTACAAAAGAATTATGCAAAACTATGAATGACCTGGACTGATCAAGAGGACTTTTTGAGCTGACTTAAAACAAGGTGTTCGAAACAATAACAACGAAATTAATTAAAGCACTAGAAACATTAACGAGACACTAACAAACGACGTCTAATTCGGGCCGATACGAAAAGTTTTGGGGGCTGACCTTAAAAAAATATAAGCAAATATTTTCAAAAATAAAAATGCACTAAAGAAACTAATCGAAGTACAAAAAAGCACTACTGAACGACGCGACGCCTAGTTTGGTTAGATCAGAAAACCTGGAGGTTGACATTGAAGCAAAATGAATAGTTTTTTAATTAAAATTAAGTAAACAATAACGAAACTACTTAAAGCATTAACGAACAAAACCTAAAATGGGTTGAACAGAAAAACTTTGAGGGCTGACCTTGAAATAAAAAAGTATTTGCGAAACTAAGGAAGCACTTGATATTAAACTTGAGCGAATCGGAAATACTTACTTCACGGACATAATAAAATTAGAATACTTTGATCTGCTTTTTGAACCATAGTTCTCGATAAACAACATACATCTTGACTTGGCTAGGATGGATATAAATAAGAAATTTAAGGACTATCCCCAATGATCCTAAAAGACCATGAGCATTCAAAAACCAGCTGCTCCAGATAGGTTAGCCTACTTGACACTATATAAAATTTCTCACAAAAAAAATGAATTCGGATAAAGAAAAATTCACCCCTGTCGAAAGTATAAGTTTCGCATTTACCATGCACATAAATTCTATTTACAAAAATAGAAATCTAAAATTAAACTATTGTATTAAACTTACTATATAATAAATTAGATTAATAAGAAAATCGTAGCCTACTGGTGAAGTAGGTAAAATTATTATCCTATAAACGAATGCCATCAAGTCAACCAATAGACCTATGAAAATAATTTTTGGTGAAGTGTTAAAAATGTTCCAAAAAATCTGTAAACTTTTTGTCAGTACTACAACTTTGGGAACAAATTCTTCAATAAGTAAAGCATTTTCAGAACTATTTTTGCAATATAAAGCTTGTTTTATCCACCCAGTTACCTAAAACAGGATTAGTGTCTGTAATCATAATATAACAAATGGCAGAGAAGAGTATAAATGGAACTTATTGTATATACGGGGATGGCCAAAAATCTGGAACAAAATTCATAGTTTTTGATCTGTTTTTTTAACGCTAAAACACGGTAATGTATCTTGACTTTTTCCATTTTTCGTTTATATAATATATAATTTTTCCTCAATCTTCTAACCCCCAGCAATTTATGAAGAACGGAATTCAGCCATACCAAATAAAGAAGTTTTATGTTTTCAATAGCCAGGTTTATAGGGTAATATAAAACTTCATACTATTATAGAAGATGGATTTAATAGTGAGATAAGAACTTACTGGAAAAAAATGAGCTTTAAAATTCCTTGAATTTGCACAGAATAAGATAAATAACTTCAAACATTTTTTTGTTGCTAAAACAAGAAATAAGATATTTTGTTTTCTTTTCATCTGCAGGACTGTTTGGATTAATTGTTCACTTTAGTTGTAGATCGTTACCTACTGAATCACAATGATATTGTGGGAAAGACAGCGTATCGAAATCTACATATTGCTTGTACGTGGGGACAAAAAAGGAGCGAACGTGAAGTGTGTGCTGTATTTAATGTGAAATATCCCGAAAACCAAATCTCTCAAGGGACAGTTAAGAAAATATGACAAATATTTAAGAAACACGGTGGCGTTATATTATAGTACAGGATTTGCCAAGAACTGGTCGGACACTTACTCTGAATAAAGATAAATTGGACATAGCATTTCAACTGTTTCATTGGCCCGCAATCAGAATGTTTCTCAAACTACAATTCGAAAGTTTTTAGAAAAAGATAAATATCATCAATATAAGATATCTCTTGTCCAAGAGTTTTTGAGATATGGCTACAAAAAAAAGGCGCTCCCCCACAGTTCGGTATTAACGGTCGAAGATACTTAGATAAAATGTTTCCAAATCGTTGGATTGGCAGACGGGGAACAGTTGAATGACCGCCAAGATCCCCTGACTTAACACCTTTGGAATATTTTCTTTGGGGCTATTTGAAAGAAAGAGTTTACTAGGAGAGACCGGATACTATTCAGGATTTAAGAACAAAATTAGGGTGGAGATATAATGTACCAACTAAATTCATTCGAAATTCCGCACTATGGTAATTTTTTAAATTTTAGGGGGACAAAATTATTTTGTATTTAATAATGTATTTTTGAGATATCAAAATATTTGATTTGATGACTAATGTGATTAAATGAAAAGAATCTACTTGAATCTTCAAAATTTTAATTATTTAAATGTAATCTTACAATTTAATATTTTATTACAACGCATTTACAAGAGCAATTTATATGTTAGTATTACATTAACCGCTATCGCTAATGTTATCATATGTTAATATTCAAATCACTTACAGATTGAGACATATCTGGCTGCTTCAAGAGAAGTAACACATCGGAAGAGAATATTTCCAATAGTTTTACACTTTTTTTTTCCTAAAATTATTTATCAATAGATCAGAAGTTGTTAGAAGGTGATTCATTATATCCTCCATGGTAGCTTTTTTCGAACATGTTCTACTATTAGTTTCCCTAAACTTTTTCATTTCTTAATGTCTGCATTCCTGCGCATCTTCTGATAATTGTCCAATGGGAAGTAATGAATGCATTATATTAGACCCATGTATAAGAATTTTATGCATTGTAACGGGCATAAAATACTGTGAGTAATTGTTTAGATAATTATCTAATGTCTCATATGAACTGAATCTATATTAATTTCATGTCCAGATGAAAACCCTGCAATAACACAGAAAACTCACGTATTAAAAATTCATCTATTCCTGTAATAGAACTTGATACTTCTGGATTATCAAAAAATCTCCTAGCAGTGTTGCCATCATTCGTTGTTCCATATTCCTATTTAACAACATCCACTAGGAGACCCATTTCTTTTGTATTTCATGTTTTTTCCTATTAGCCATTTTTTTGTCAGCTCATCTTGCCTGCCATTTTTTAAATTCTAGTCGATATAAAATTTTTAAAAGACATTCAAATATTCTTATTCTAGGATGAAGTGGCCATATACCAGACGTAAAGGATGCAGGGTTACCACTTTCTCTTATATATCCATGAGGGTAATGCAAATTTTGCCGTCTACCATTGTTAATAGCAACTTTGGCATTCCCTGAATGTGTTGGTTTTTTAAAATAATGTTTGTTGTATGCAATTTTGAAATTTGTTCGTCGATCATTTTTGTTTCAGTTTTAATTAAATCAGCGGACTCCTTTTTTGAATTAATTTAATTGGTCGGCAAAATCGTTTTATTCCCGCTAAAATTATACAATTGTACAGGGATAATCGAAATTACAAGCATGGTACTATAATCTTTTCTTCGCTTTCAAAATCCAAATAATTCTGTTTGTATTAACTGTAGCCGGAGCTTCCATCACAACCCCATTTAAACAAAAATTTAACACGATCCAGATCTACGTATTCTAAAATATCACTCTGAACTGTACAAAGCCAACTAATGGAGCGATTAATTACTGAATGTAAATTAATTTCTGCAATAATGTCTGTTGTAGTAATATTTTCTGAATAGCATTCTTTTTTGCGTTAAGAAATAGGTTGTAGCAAGGAAGAAATTTAAGCCCTTCAAACGCTGTTGCATTGTAATATAAGACTGTTTAGTCGTTTTACCATCGAAAAAAGTTCCAAGTACTTCCTCTTTTGTCAGCTTCCTATATGGACTGCCAGAAGCTTCAATAGCATTTTTAACACGACCAACTCGCTCTAGTGACATTGAAACTACTTCTTTAATCAGTTATGCAGATGTACGTTTTCCTTCATTATGAAGTATAGTTCAGCAAAAAGTTTCTTTGGCCTACCTGGTGTTGGAGACAATGAGCGCTGAGCCAACGAGTATTTGGAGGCATTGCCAAGTTCAGAAAAAAAAATTCTGTGTCTAGCCATGATCTATTTTTAATTAAAAATGTATTTGTAATTCTGCAAGATACTATCCATCTTTTAGCAAGTTCATAATGCAGTTTTTTAATTTTACATTTAACGATTAAGAACATGCATAAACATCCGCTTCGATTTTGCATTATTATTTTTTTCACTATATCATATATCGAAAAGGCTCCTGCGGATTACCTGCCTAAAAATGGTTAAAAAACCAAAGTAGTAAAAAGTAGCAAGATTTTTTGCTGGCTATTGAAAATATAATATTATATGAATAAAACAGTTTAAAAAAGGACGCACGACTCCATAGGATTCAAACTGTAAATATCCGTTATATCCGAGAATTGAAAATAAATTGCTTGTCTTGAACACCGAACATAAACAACGACAAGAAGGATTACTCTAAGCTCCGCCCCAAATGTTGTCTTTCTCGCTCGCGCATCGATGCTACTATTTCACAGCAGAATTTACTGAATCTTAGCTCTTGTTCGGCGAAACGCATATATTGGATGTAACATGTATGGCCCGCGAACAACAGTTTGATATACCGGGGTGTTTTGATAGTAACCGATCGGTGACGGCTGGCATATCCAGTAAGAGTCGCGCTAGCCATTCACCTGGCCTTCGACTCGGATTGATTATACTTTGCTTAGCGTGCTTTTCTTGCTACTTTTATAGAACCAAAGATATCCAATAAAAGCCATTTGAAAGATGTTTGTACCACTTTAGACGAAATATTGGTTGGTTTTTATTTTGGTTTTATTAGTTTATTTTAAACTATTGTTGTTAGCAAGATAAAATGCAGGCACAATAAAATGGAAAGCCGTTTAAGGCATCATTTTAGTTTATCCATACTCCTGCTTCAACAGCTGAATTGTAATAATTTCTAGTAATTCTAATAAAAATAAAATATTTTTTATCGTTTTCTAGATTCGGGAAGCATCCGCTTTCGATTAAAAACATTAAACTATGATAATTTTTTTTTAAATTATAACATTAAGAAAGAAAATATATGCGTAAAACAATATATAAAAATACGTTTAATTTGATGTTCTGTTTGAGCAATTATGAGATTCTATATTTACGAACATTTTAGTCATTTAATAGATCTATTACTATTTTTTTTGAGTAATTAATAATAATCTAAAAGCCAAAACTGAGGAAAACCTATATTTTTAATTTAATAATTAATTATATCTATAATTTTTAATTTTAATAGCTAGTTTGGCCAAGCTGTAGATTATTTTGTTCTTCTTTTAGTATTAAAATGTCTAAGATTTCTCGAATTTAAATTACACCCTAATAGTGTTTAACTATAATGCTTTGATAATGCTTCCTTTTTTGGATAAATAATATTTATTTTGCACCCAATCCACTACAACAAAACAACAAAAAATTATTATATTTTCAGCTATAAATATCGTGCCTACCGTACCCACCTATTTAATTTTTGGTCTCTTGGCTTTTTTACTGCCTTTGGTGCTGCTTAAATCCTAACGTAGCTGGAGCTATATCGAGTTTTTTATCTAACGCCTATGCTATTTACCGAATTTTATTATTTCTGCGACGTGCGTGGAAAACACAGTGTTTTGTGTTGTGTGCAAATTGCGTAAATTAAAAATGCCGACGATGTGTAATGTAGATGGCTGCAGCAGTAAACAAGAAATGAATAGATCATTTTCTCGATTTCCCAAAGAGAAATCTAGGTAAGATAGTTTACATCTACCTTGTTTAGTAACTTATATTATACTAAATAAAATTTAAAAATTGTAAACTTACTTGGTTAAATGTTGAACTTCATTTTCATAATGTTTAACTGAAAGTAAGTATATTAAATTCCTACATACACAAAAAAAAAGTTATTTGAAAATATTTTCGCAATATTTGAAATATATAGGAAACATATTGATGGAGCAATAATATTTTACATATACTTTTAAAATGTGTGCTGGATATTAGTAATGTATCAATACATCTAAAATATGTTTTAAAATCTGTTAAACACTGTGAAAATATCCAAAAATTTCCTAGTAATCAATAATATTAAGAAAGTACATTATGTTATTGTTATTTTTCAAAAACCGTAAGCAATTTTTTAACCAGAAATGGTTTCCTCATGTTATATTTTAAAACATGATTAAATACACAATTTTGTTTTCTAAAATATTTTTATTTTTATTATATTCTTTATATTTTATGGATCTAATAACATGTATTGTTATATTGTCTTATTTCAACAACAAAAAATCCAGTTGAACAGTTTAATAAATATTTAAATCTTATCTGATCTCTAGAGTTCATTTGTATTAGCCCCCGTATCAGTCGCTCAGGAAGTGACGTGAACGTAGCCCTACAAAATTCCTCTGTATATATTAGAAGACAGCGCTCGACCGCTTGTCGCGTGGAACGTGGCGGCTCGGCTTTACAGGCTCGGCTTCAAAGTACCGACGTCAAGTGACCCTTCTTGTCTTGTTTATGTTCGGTGTCTTGAATTTATATTTAAAATATTTCATTATTTTATATAGAAATAAAACCGTTCATATTTTTATACGCTAAAACATTCTACATCCCTTGGTACAAATCATCCATGACAACAATAAATTTTAACAGTTCTTACCCCTTAATTATCACTATACTTAAAGGCTGTCGAATATAGATAAAATATGACTGGACTGAGCCAGGCTATAAATATATTATTTGGTTATTTATTTGCTTTAACAAATATGATCCCAGAGAACATTTTTTTTTAATTTTAAGGTTCCTTAAACTACATAAAAGAAGAGATCATAAAACTTATTTGTTTGATATGGTTGGATTCTTTTTTTAATAAGCTTTTTAATGAGCCCCCACAAGACATGTTTCTATTTAAAAAAAAGTTGAAGTAACTGGGGATTAGGGGGTTGAAAAAAATTATTATATAACCGAAAAAAGGGGACAAAATCCAGATCAATTACCGTGTGTCGGGGTTTTAAAAAAATACTCGATCAAAAACTATGAATCTTATTCCAGACTTTTGACCATCCCTGTATTATATATTTATACTTTGGTATTTGGCTAATCATTTGAAGATACAAAATATCATTGAACTCACTAAAAAATCTCCATTCTTGAGTTTTCTGCATTCAGTAACTGGAATTTTGTAGAAATCTGTATATCGTCGTTTTATATCTTCTTCAAAAGTATCAAATCTTTTTTCATATAATACCAGAAAACTATTTATCATATTTAACTCAACAGCGAACATAAACATTAAATAAACTTGTAAATACTGGTTCGGGAAGTACCGCTCTTCAAAGATGAATGAAGATGTAACATTAAAAATCAGGAAAAGTAACAGAATTAGCATATCAAGCGAAACCGGTAAATACCGTAAAACTTTTCTAAAGTTAGTTTTATCTTCTTCGTGAGAATTTCGTTGCATATCTCCTGCTATAGTATTACACATGCTAGTCAAATTTTCAATTCTAGGGAGGATGCAGTATCTTCTTAAATAAATAACTAAAAAAATAGATGAGTCTGATGATAAAATAATTAATTTTATAACGTTCGGTGGCTCCTGAAGATTTTCTATTAAATTACTCAGAGTTACAAGGTAGAAGATCACAAATACAAAGATAATAATAACTGTAATTTTTTTAAACTTCCCATCACATTTTATACTATTTTTCCTTTGTTTCATTTCAGGAAAGAAACCAACAAACGTGAGCATACTACTTAATATTTTTAAGCGCAGCATTTACAGTTTTAGTGGAATCAAAACTAAAGCTGTGAAAAAATTTTTATCTTTAAATAGTCGATTTTATTCCGATATCCTGAGGAATAATTCAGCTGAATGCTGCATTCTTAACTGATTTAATAAGCTAATTGCATTAAATAAGTAAGTGCATTTTGCATATACAATTTTAAAACATGAATCCCGACAAAAAGAATTGCCAGTACCTTAAATTTTATTATAAAATTTCAGAAATTACAGGCCACTCTTTACCAAATTTAGAAAACTACAATGGCTTAAACATACTATTTGTAGTATATATTATTTTATTGATTATATTTAGCACAAGTTGGAATGGATGGTTGATATATCAAATGTTGAATACTGAAAAATTTATTTCCATAGACGCCTTGATGATATTAGAAATTTTAAAACAAATAGGTCTCACAATACTCAATATCACTACTATAGTATTCACAGTATTTTTCAAAAGAAGATATTACTTGAAGATACATTGGGTTTTTCAACGGTTAGAAGTCGTATTTTATAAGACATTTGGAGAAGAAATTATTCATGAAGACAAAAGTTTTATTAAAATGGGTATTCTTGCAATTACCGTCAGTGGCGCCAATGACATTCTGTGTTTTATAAACTATTTCCTATTTAATGATTTCAGAAGCATTACTTTATACAGTATACATTTTTATCATAAATGCATGCTAAATATGATTATCTTACACATTTTTGTAATTCACTTGAAATTTAATTATCTAATTAAACTTTTATCCAAACAGTACTTAAAACATATGTCATATGAGACTGGAAAACAAAATTATACAAAGATAAATTTCTTTCTCCAAAAATATGAAGACATTTATGAAATTGTTGCAAATGCGAGAAATGTTTATGGCACACCAGTCAGTTGCATATATATAAACATTCTTTTAGACATTATAAGCTACATCTTCGTAATTTTCAAAAAATTTACTGCAGTTTCAGACACCGAAGATATGTTTGAAAATATCTTGCTTGCTACAAATATTACCAGATGTGTAGTAAGTGTATATATTTTTAGCGAAATATCCAAAACTGGTCAAAATAAACCACGAAATGATGCTTTTATGTTTTTTTTTTCAGGTACTTCTTTGCTTCATAAATGCCTCCCATCGCACAATAAAGAAACAACTTGATAATGTATTGGAAGTTAATGAAAACATTTGGCTCTCATATCCTCTTACTGGTGCCATTTCCTTTGAAGAAAGAGCTATTTTGCATATGGTCGAATTATTTGACAATCACATTAAAAGAAGAATTAACTTAACTTAAGATATTTTAAATATCGATTCACCTAAACTCAATTCTATATGTCTAAAGTAAGAAACCTTTGTTTTTATCGCAACAAATAAAAAATCAATAAGCTTGAAGAGAGTTCTCAGTATATATATATATATATATATATATATATATATATATATATATATATATATATATATATAATGTTTTTGAACTCTTTGACCCTTTTTCAAAAATATATTTTTCTTAATTTTCTTGGTTTAAGGTCATTATATTAGACAGCAAATTAGCAGGTATCTTTTAAAACATATATTTGATGCGTAACGTGTATGCCTAAACGGTAACGTTTCATTCATAGTTTTGGTCTTTTTCAAACCTAAAAGATTTTTTAGTACAGTTTCTATATAACAAATAAAAGTATTTAAAATTTGACTTACCATCGAACGTAAAATTATCAAATAAACAATTAAAATGAGACAAATACAACGACTGTGAGTGATTATAATAAAGATATAGATATTTTAAGTTGTTATCTTTTTTGTCGTTTATGGCATCCTTGTTTTTATGAATATCAGCTATCTCAAAAAATTCCCTTTTCTTTCAACTGAGGATGGGTTTTTAATATGTTAGCTTGTTCATAGTTGAATGTATGATTTTTGGACATCTCGTGGTCTGTTAATGCTGTGGTGTTTTTGTCGTATTTGTGACTTTTTAGTCTATTTTCCAAATATTGGCTTGGTTGTCTAATATAAACACCGTTGCAATTGTTGCAAGGAATCTGATAAACTATATTCCTTTTTTACTAATTGGCTTCTTTCTTTTTAAGATACAGAAACGTTTTGCCAGCAAGTTATATCCTGTGTGGTTTGTCACGATGTTATTGCTGGGATAAACCATTTATGAAAGGCAAAGAAATGTATTTTGTTTTCGAACAATTTGATTTAATAGTACAGTTTTCAGAATTGTAATATTTATGAATTCTGTTTTGAATAGGTTATTAACTAAGTATGAAGGGTATATTTAAGGTTTAATTGCAATGCTGTTTTACTCCCTCTAATGGCGTTTTCTCTGAATTTAGGATCAGAAAGTTTAATTGCTTGATCTGCCAATAATTACAGATTGTCTTTTTGAGATATTGGGTGACAAGAGGTAAAATTTAAACATCGAGAGGACCAAGTTTAATTTTATTTCCTCTATGATGTAAAGTTAGATTCAAAAAATTGATTCGGTTGTTCCCTTCGGTTTTAATTGTAAATTGTACTCTTTTGTAATATTGATTGAAGTGTTTTAATTTATTTTCCGCTTGATCAGTTGGAATTGCAATCCTCAACATAACAATAAAAAAAAGATATATTAAATTCCACATTATATAGGACATTTTCTTCTAAATCCTCCATTACTATTTAGACAACCACGCTCGATATCGATGCTCACATAGCACAACCCTCTATTTGTTTATATAGCTGATCTTAGTATACAAAAAAAACGTAGAATTTAATGTTAACTCTAATACTTTTTGGGGTATATCTGTGTATTTTTTTATTTCAGACCATTTCTTTTATAATTTTTAGAAGCCAATGAGATTGGAACGTTGGTATACAGGGATGATGATAGGAATCCTTGATATAGTAATTATTTTTATGTACAATATTTTTCAGGATTTCTTTTAAATACTTTGATAGTGGTGTAAATGGAGATTGAATATATGAGACAATTGGCCGTAATGGGATATTTTCTTTATGCAGTTTTGGTAATCCGTATATTTTGGGCGGAAGAGCATTACGTATCTTTAGTTTTTTACCAATATTGGGTGATAAAAAGATGTTTTTTCCCAAGAGTCAATTAGTTCGTTGTTTCTTTTTTGATACTGGTTACCAAGATATACAGATAGAGATATGAGCTTCAAAGTTTCGAATAAACACTGTAGAGCATAAAATTTTCATTAAATGATCCAGGAGTTAAATGATGATATGACAAACTTTAAAAAACCACAGTAGGTTGAAAAATTAATAATATTATCACTTTTTTTTATTTTTTATTAAAAATGTATAAAAAATTTTCAATTTAAAGACTTAATAATGTATGTTTTTTCTTTTCTATAACATTTAATGCATTATTGTAAATATTGAATACTAGCTTTTATTTTTTTTGTTATAGAAGAAAAACTTAAAAACTAAAAACTGTTATATTCAGGTGGCGCCCATGTCTTCAATGAGCAATTTGAGGCCGAAACCTGGGTTAAAATATTGTTTTAAAATGTACTTCAATTAAATGAACTTTTAAATCGAAATTGGAGTTGATTGATATAAGTTACTTTAAGGGTGAGCTAAGGGTGAAAAAAATATATAGTGATTTTTCAATAATATTTAGGAAGGGTAAGAGCTACAAGAAAGAGTTTGGAATAAAATTGTAGAGCATAAAATTTTTAGTAAACGATCTAGAAACTTTTTTGACACAGTTAAAATTAATAGAGTTAGGGAGGGTAGAAGTTAAAGCATGATATGACAAACCTTGTTCAAGGTTAAAACATTCATTATATTGAATAGAGGTATTTTATCAGTTTGTTTTTTTAAACTGTGAAATATTTTAATCAACAGCAAAAGTTATGGTACGAGCGGGGATCGAACCGGCATTTTTGGATCTCTAGCCCATTGCTCTAACTCTCTAACTCTAAGCTCTCTTTATTCTTCAGTTTTTTTGTATTAGTATTTAATAATGTATAACAATTTCTTTGGTTTTCAATTTAAACGATTTAATAAATTTAAAACGTTTGATGTAGAAAACTTCTCGCAGCCAACAAGTCTCCCATAAGACCGGAACCTACATTAGGAATCTCAAGCCAGCAAATCAAAATTAATTTATGCCTGAGAAATTTTCGCATCGTAAATATGCTGATATGATATTCGTCTATAACTTCTGCAATGGGGTCTCATTTCAAGACTATACCAGCGTCGTTTTCCAGATACAAGGGTACCAAATAGAATAGTTTTTCAACAAGTTTTCGCTACTGCTGGAGAATCTGAGATTTCTCCAAGTGCTAAAATTATGTCTGAAAGAGAATAGGGACCTGGCCCTGAACTAGAAAAAACTATACTCAGTGCCGTCCAAAATGATCCAAGCATAAGCACTAGGCGAATTGCAGATGCTTATCAAATTTACTGATGAAGCACAATTCACGCGTGATGGTATAAATAATCTTCACAATGAACACAGGTGATCCGGTGAAAATCCTCACGCTACGGTAGAATATAATTTCCAACATAAATTCAGCATTAATGAGTAGTGTGGAATGTAAAATGATCATTTATTTGATCTATTTATAATCGACGGTAGTCTTACAGGACAAAAATATTTAGAATTTTTTGAAAATCATTTGGGAAATCTATTGGAATATGTTCCCCTTAATGTAAGGCAAAACATGTATTTGCAGCATGGTGAAACCAAAACTTTCCAAACCGATGGATTGGTCGAAGTAGCCCGTATAATTGTTCACCTAGATTGCCAGACCTTATTTCTTTGGATTATTGTCTTTGGGGGTGGTTCAAGTCACTGGAATATTCCAATAAAGTAATTATAAGAGAAACATTACTGGATCGAACAACAAACGCAGCACAAAGTCTAAGAAATGCGTCCGAATGTATCCAGAGAGTAACCCGAGCTACACCCAGGAAGCTAACTTGTGAAGTAAATGTAGGAAATTTTGAAAATTATAAAACGTAGCCCATGTTTTATTAAAATTAAATTAATAATAATAATTTTAATAAAAATTAAATACATTTTGTTTAGTTTATGTCTGAGTCACTGAATACACACCTCAAAAAAATGCGTTAACCCTTCACTTCAAAACTTTTGTGCCAAGATGGACAAAAGACAAACTTTGACAATTTTGCGATAAAAAAATCACATGCGCCGAAATTGTTTTAAAAATGACAAAGGAATCATGTATTTTTCTTAAAAAATGTAATACAGGGTTGAACCAAAAAGTTGTGATTGTTCGAAGGAGTAGAAAGATATGTAGGTAGCGCCCCCTACAAGTAAGAGCTATACTACGATATAGATTCGATTCGAATTTGTCATACCAAAAAACTCCGGGATAAAAATGTTTACTCCAATATCTATATTATTATAGATTTTATTTAAAAAATAGAAATATTAAATAAAAACTTTAGCACTCTGCGTATCGAAAACGAAGGCCTTTCGGGCACATATTTATATAGACTTTTATGTTTATTTTTGGGTCTTGAATACGTACCTGAAGTATTAACATTTCCTCATTTTTAATCTACATTCCTGTAGATTAAAAAACAGAACACTCATTTTGCCAACCATTTCTTAGAAACTCCACGTAAATTTCCTGATATAAATAAGTTACGTGTATTACATTATGAACAAAAAATTTGCAAATTGGATTGTTTAGAAGCAATAGAAATGTCTAGCCACCACAAAGAGATTTAATTTTCTTCGTAAAAAATTAAGACACTGATGATCAATTGAGGTATGTAATCAGTGTTTTTTTTTATATACTTAAGACTTTTACGTCAAGTTGATTGGTGTTAATTTCAAAAATTTTTGTATTTAAGAGAGTCAAAACTTTAACTTTATTAAGTCGTTTATAATGAAAACTATAAAATAAAAAATGTTATAAATTTCGATTTAACATTTAAAAAAAATATATATATCTCAGAAAACATTTTCTACATTTTTTATTAGATTAAATGAAAATGGAAGAACCCTTTTTTTCAACTTGCTGTGTTTCTTTAAAGTTTTCTCATACCATCACTTAACTTCTATCCTTCCTAACTTAATTAATTAATTATTATATAATAACTCATTTCAATTAAGCTAACAATTAAAAGTAAAATTTTATCCACAGTTTATATTCGAAACTTTGACTCTAGATCTTACCCTTTTTGAATTAAATTAAAAAAACACCTTTTTTTCACTCTTAGTCTGGGGTTGTACTTCCACTTATTGTAATCGGATACCTCAAACTAATTTATAAAGAAAATTTAGGCAGTTTGACCAATTTAAGGGTCAGGGGCGTGCAGTCCATGGAAGCAAGGGGAAGCACTAAAAAATTACAAAACATCTTCTAAAATGTAATTTTTGAAATAGGAAACTATTAATTTAGTTTATATTAAAAATGCTAAAATATTATCTTAATTATCAAGTCCATAATAAATGCGGCCTTGACTCCGACCGAGCCACAATAAAAAATCGAATAGAACCTATATGCGGGCCGCTAGCTTCTCAGCAGCCAAGTCCTGTATGCTTGATTTCCTGTGAATTGAGCCATAGGTTATTGAACTTTCCACCGGCTGTTTGCAATTTTTGCATTTTAGTCGCGTGCTTTAAGTGAGGGCGGAAGCTATCGTTGGAGTAGGTTCTTTGTTTGAACGGCTATCCGTGTATTGTGTGATACGTACGTCGCGTCGCGTCGTGCATGGTGCGATATGGAAGACAATAATACGGACGTGGATATGCAAATACCGTCAGCTTCGGCTGTCGGTAATAACGCTGAAAATGTTGGAGAATTTAGTGAGAAGAGTGTGTGTAAATGTGTGGTGTGTGTCTTAATAATAAAGGGATTTTCAAGATTAAACTTCGCTGATAACCTTCAAATAATTTCCAAAGGAAGGGCAAAACCGCCTATGAAAAATTTAACCACAAAAATGAGAAACTGTATTAGACATTTTTATCCGGAAAAACAATACGAACAATTCAAATGGCTAACAGGGTGTGAAAATATAAGTAAATTATTTTGTTAGCCATGTTTACTTTTTGAAAATGAAAAAGGTCTCTGGAATAAAACTGTTTTTTCCGATTTAAACAATTTCCAAAAAGCTGTAAAAAGACACATTATGTCCGAGGCACATTTGCAGGCCGTCATAAAAGAAAAGTCTTCGGCAAAACCAGAATTGAACACGCCGTTAATAAACCGTTGGAAATTAGTCACCGCCAACACAATGAACTAGTCGTTAAAAGTAGGCAAATATTAGGAAGACTTATCTATGTTGTTTGTTTTCTCGGTCAGCACGAATTGGGATTTAGAGGTCATTACGAAACAGATTTACTTAGTTTAATGGCTAAATATGATGACTGCTTAAAAATCATTTAGAGCAGTCTAGCGTTTTTCGCAGAACGTCGAATCGAATCCAGAATGATTTAATTTCCGCTGTTGCAACCATTATTCTAAAAATAATTAAGCAGGAGATTGGCGAGGCGCGGTTCATTGCTATTGTTCTGGATGAAACAACTGATATCACTAATTTTAGCCAATTATCTAAAGTAATACGCTACGTTAAAACAGAAGTATTCAAGAGCGATTTTTAGGTTTTAAGAATGTATCCGAAAATCGTACCGCAGATGCATTATATACCGTAGTTTATAACGTTATTAAAGAAATGATGGAGCTGCAGTGATGGCAGGATAATTAGGGGGTCTGCAAGCTAAAGTTCGAAAAACTTTCCTAAGTGCTGTGTTTGTCGATCAACCACATTAAAGAGTGTAAAGTATTTTTCGTTACTTTAAGTGGCATGGCTGCTTTTTTTTCCCAAGGCAACAAAACGTACACAAGCTTTGGACTCCATTGTCCAGAAACGATTGCCCAAAGTAGCTCCTACTAGGTGGAACTATAATGGAAGACTTGTGTTAACAGTATCTGAAAATCGTGAATCACTGATTGAACTATTTAAGAATATAATAGAAAATAATGAAACGTGGGACTTAGAAGCAATAAATAGTTCGAGGGAGTTTTTGAACTGTTTGAAACGAGAATTTAATTTTAATTATTTGTTGGACATATTTTCAGAAATATTTCCATTCTCGGACAATATTTTTAATATATTACAAACTAAAACAAATGATATTTTCCTTTTTGCCTAAAAAAAGTGGATGATTTTAAGTCCATGTTAAGCCAAAAAAGAGATGACTTTGATTTATTTTGGGAGAAAACGATGACGTTAAATGTAGAGCCACAAGTCAAGCGTCTTCGAACAGACAAGGTGGGAGATGTTCAAACATCATACAGACGCCTGTTTTATGAAATAATCGATCAAATTCAGCAACAAATAAACTATAGATTTAACGGTTTAAATGATTTTAAATTCTTTGAGCTCTGCAATTTTGATGCATTTGAAGGAAAAACTTTTCCAGAAGATGCGTTTAAATCTCTTCTTCTTCATTATGGCCAGTTCTTCGACCGAGTGTTACTGCGATCTGAACTAAAAGTGATTTACGAAACTGATGAAATTAGCGGAAAAAATAACGCTAAGGAACTAATGCAGTTTTTAAAAGACAAGGAGCTGGAAGATGCCTACACCGAAGTGTGTGAATTAGTATTGACAATACCTGCCACAAGTTCATCAGTAGAACGCAATTTTTCAACACTTAAACGTATAAAAAATTTCGTGAGAAATTCAACGTGGCTCGAGAGACTTTCGCATACATTGTTGTTGTCCATTGAAAATAAACTTCTCCAAAATATGTCGGAGCATCGACGTTTTTATGATGACGTCATTGACGAATTTCCAAAAAATGATCGAGGAATCGAATTACATTACAAATAGGTAAGTTTCTAAAAATTGCTTCCCTTTCTTAAAATTTCACCGCACGCCCCTATTAAGGGTTCATTTGGACGTCCATAATAGAATAAACGAGTAGTTACTAGGTTCACGGCAAATCCAAATTTGCCATTTTTTGATTAATTATACTTCTGCAAATTTTAAGGCAATGTATAAGGTATGTTAAATTTATCTGTCAAACCTTGGGCAGAAAAATATTGAAAATGGTGCCATTCTATCATTTGTTTTTTTTTTAATATGCTTGCTATGGGACCACTCCGGCAGTACCCTGAAGCATACTGGAGGAATCTGTGTAAATATTATTATATACATAAAAAGTCAACGAAAACTGGGTGCGTAATTTTTGGATTACTTATACTAAATAGGTTGTTACGAGTTTTAACTTATATGGAGACTTATTTTTGATAAAATACATAAAGTAAATAATGTACTTAAAATCATTTTTGATCCAATTAAGTGTAAAAAAAGACAAATAGTGAACTGAAACATTATTAAGTAATTCTACAAAGTACTTTAAATAAATTCAGATTTTGCAGTACATTCTTGAAGTAATAAGTAATACTTAACTAAAATTTGAATTTTTCAGTACCAGTACAAGTACTTTTCTAAAAAGGTACTGAATACATTGTTTCAAGTGACCCTGATTCAAAAGTACTGTAAAATATTTACAATACCAAAAGTACTGTAAAATACTTACAATACCAAAAGTACTGATTATTTTACTTTACGTACATTTGTGTATTAAGTACTCTGAATATACAAATGACTTGAAACGACAACTACGACATGCATAAAAAAGTTATTAAAATGTGCAAAATATCAAAATTTTATCTTAACTAGGTTAAAATAATAAGAGGGGTTGGGAAGGGGCATTAAAATCCGCACTGACTACAAATAGTATACAAAACCCGTATTTCGAGCTTTGGCTTTGACAGAAAATCGAAAAAAAAAGAATAGATTGTGACGCAATTTTTGGTACTTGTTATTGGTCTTTGAGCTCAAGTGTGCCTCTACAAACCCAAACCTCACGAATTGCTACTGAAGTGTTTGGAAAAAAATAGTGTTTGTTTTTATATTTCACTATTGTCATTGGAATTATTACCTGCATCTCTATGTTCTGATTCTTCTTTATATTCGTGAATTAATATAATTTAAACTGATCTTTTGTGTCCTATGCAAAATGCAATATTTTTTGCGGTTAAGAAGAACAGGAAGTTGCCGGGAAAAACGAAAGCTTAAAATGTACCAATATTTTAAATATTTATGGAACGTAACAAGTTAATACAATTTATTGTTTAAATTGCTGCAGTAACCTTACAAATAATAGATATGTATTTAAAAATGTATTCTTTAATATATTCTGTTACACGTAGAAATGATAAAATAATTCGTGTTCTAGTAAATATTTTGTTCTAAACATACCTATTTGAGAACACTCATACATTACTAATCAACAGATAGGTATTCGGGTTTTTGTTTCATAAAGATTCTATTAAGAACTTTTAATAAATAGACTACAAGGGTTATATATTATTCATTATCTCAAAATTTTACTTTGCTTCTAATTATTACTTTTTCTTTTGCTGTAAATATATCACTTGAAATTTTGAGCGCCTATTAAGCTAGTATGCATCTTCTCAGAAAACTAAAGCTGGTATTAATTAAATTGCATTGAGTTAAACCTATAAATCCGTTTTTTTTAACCTTTCATTAAACCGCCTTTTGTTTTGATGGATTGCAGTGGCGCCTCGCGGGTTAAAAAGTAAGTGAAGTGCAAATGAAGCAAGAAAATATCGCAATAATTTTTTTTATATGTGGGAGGGGTAGAATATTTTTTTACGACTTTATTTAAATTTTGTATACTAAATCAATTCTCCTATCCTACATAGCGGAAAATTTATTTATAACATCCTCATGAAATGGATGAGTTGCCCTAATCTCCTCCAGACTTTCCTTTTGAATTGAAATATTGGCTAGAGAAGTAAGTCTCTTTTGAGAAATTGTATTTCTTAAATAAGTCTTTACACGTTTGAGACAAGAAAAACTTCTTTCCACTGAAGCACTTGTCGAGAGTATTGTCAAAATAAGGAAAAACAGTATATATTCCAATTACTGTCATTGGCAAAAATAAGACCAAGCTAATTTTTAAGTCGTTGCCTTTTTGAAAATATTTCCCCATATAACAAATTTTCAAACGGGGCAGTCGGAAAATAAATAGAATAAATAATAGAATTTGCTTTATTAAACATGGTATTAAAAAAATGTTCAATTCTTTTTTTACAGAGCGCCTCACGACAGCGTTTTATATTGGATATACAAAAATGAATGTCAAACGATTTTTTTTGAAGTACGCATTTTTTGAACAATCACATTTACTAATTTTGAATTTGAAGACCAAGGAGTTTCTGTAATTGTTGGTATACGCTTCGTAGATGCAGATGTAAAAGCATACGTTTGTTTGGCTGAGTCATGAAAAAATGAGGGAATACCACTAAGGCTTGCAAAAAAAATCGACATTTAGAAATATTTTTAAACTTTGCTGCATCAGGATAAATACAGCCTGCGGAGCTTTTTCTTTTTTTCTTTTTTGAAGGCCATTTAGACAGACATTTGAAGACATTAGACTTACGCCATCGTAACATTGCCCTATTAATTTATGTTTATAGTCAAATTGGTCCAAAATTTGATCCAATAGAGAGTATTAATTCTCCGACGTTCTATCGGAGCTGACATTATAAAATCCTAAGAATCTCTCGGCTACTGAATCTTCTAAATTAACGTATCTTAAAATTATGGAGCACTGAGAGGTTTGCGTAATATCAGTGGTGTCATCCACTTGCACAAAAAAAACTGTGTGTTCATTATTTCATTTTTTACATGATCATTTAAATAATCAGAAATACATTCAATTAATAATTAATTATTTCGTTTTGAATAGTTTTCGAATCACCAGTTTAATTTTTTTGTGATGATCTTTTAGTTCCTGGGAACTTCTCGATATTAATAAACCTAAAAGTTTTTTAAAATTCCCCCTATTTATAAATAATATATTTAATCGGACGTTTTCGTTAAAATGTATTTTATATAGTTTAGCATTTTCTCTTAAAGTGTCAGCTATAGTGCTTTGATTTTTTACAAATGTTTTTAGCATTAATTCGCATTTTAAATGCTCCCCCGAGTCTTCATGTTTATGTAAAGACCTTCAACATACCTGCAAATCCTTCCTTATTCCACACTGAATATTTATTGGAAACTAGTAAACAAGGCCAGCAAAACAATTTTTGTAATATTTAACTACTACAAAACCATTTGTACGCCGAAAATCTGGATGACGATTAAAACTCTGATCTTGTTTCATCCATAAATGGAGTTTCCAACAAAATACAAACCACATCCGTGATTGGATTCATCAATAATGTAAATTAATAAACCCGGCACCAAATAAAGTTGTAACAACACCATAAATAAATATAACACAAAACAGTCAAGTAAACTGCAAAGGAATTAACCGTTTGCAGCGAAATCCGCGAAAATAAAAGTAAAAAAAACCACCCCAAACTGAACGACACGTGGGTGTAGTGTACGGCGTTAGCAATTCACCGAGAGCGTTGTATAGCGCTGGTTAACATTAATCTTCCATGCGGTAGACGTCATTACGTACGTGTTGTCATGGCAACGTAGCAGGAAAATTGTAAACTAAACATAGCACCTCCAGCAAAGTCGAAGCGGTTTGCGCCACTGTTATAGTTGTTATAATAAAGTTCGATTGAAAGTTTTAAAGACATTCCGCCAACAGTCAAGTAAAATATTTATTCGAGATGTAGAGTTTATTTTTTGCCAATTAGGTGAATAGTAAAAACTTAAATTTTAAGAGATATATAATAAATATAGTTAGATTTTTGCTTGTTTATTTTTCCTGGTGAAGTAGCACTTCACCTGAATAGCCGCCACTGTGGATTGTTAATAAAATGTTACTCTTTCATCTCTTTATGACATTTATTTTTTCGACAAAATTTGAAGTAATAGCAAAGTTTACAGAATTAACATATCTGTAAACTTTGGTAATAGGGTAGTTTTTGAGCTATGCGGTACATCTGGCCCTAAATTTCGTCCCATTTCAGTAATTACTTACTATTCCTGCTAAGCAAACTGCGGAAAGTACAGTCAGCCAGTTCACTCGAATACTTCAACTGAACTGTATATATATTTGGTTTCTGCTCATGAAGCAATCTTTATTCTCTATCTTTAATATGGCATTTTATCTACAATCTTTACCGGATTTTCTAAAATTTGATTTTGTAGTAAAAAAAATTACTATAATATCTTGCTTTTGAAAACTCTTTTAATTAATAATAATTCTTCTCAGTGGTTCATCAGATTATTTTATCAGATTGCTTGCAGAATTTTACAGCGGCAGCTCAAGCAAAAATGCATAATAAAATGATATTCCAAAATCAAGACCACGGCCAGTCACTATCAATACGCATAAAGCTGTAGATCGAATGTAGGTGTTTAAAAGCAGTTAAATGACCTGAAATATTATCAAGATCACGGTTAAGTCAAGGTCATCATATCCTTAATTTATTATAGAACAAAAATATGCCCAAAATTTCGAAACAATAGCTTAACTTTTTTTTTTTGTATACGCAGACGATCTAGCAATAATAGTTGAAGGTAAAGTGTTTAAAAATATTGAGGAAAAGCTATAAAATGCCCTGAATACAATGTCATCTTTCTATAAAAATAATTCTCTAAAACCTAATCTCACTAAAACTCAAGTCAGTGTATTCCATTTGAGTTGATGTCAGGTAAATCAAATCACGTGGAACGGGATGCTCCTGAAACACATGTGTCATGCTAAACAGGACCCTGATCTAGAGATATCACTGCGAAAAAACACAAAATTCTCTGATAAGGAAGCTTACCAACAGCAAAAAGACGCACCTGTAGTCAGATTCTCTGCTCAATATGTATGCCTAGTGTGTTCCCAATCAGTCCACGAAGAAAAAGCCAATATCAGCCCGAATACAACGTGCAGGATAGTCACATGCTGCACAAAACCCACCCCAATAGAAAATGTTTACAAAGCCGCAGGTTTCATAAACCCTGAATCACGCAGAAGAGCTCATGAGTATACCGAGAAGTTCAAACAAACCTTTCGATAATCGCCTTTTAAAAATTAGTGCGGCCCAAGCAGATTCAAATCCAGGCACCGATTCCTGGGCAACTCGCTGGACGAATCTCCTTCCAATTATCTACTAAGAGAGGTTCCACCCAACAAAGGTGCTTCTATCGACTGGACAACCTGGAGAATGCTAAACCGCTTCAGAACTGGTTCATCTCCAGCAAAATCCAACCTGGTCAAATGGAGTTTGCTACAAAATTGATGACAAATGCGACACAGCGATGCGATACATATCATCTTCTTCAATGCCCTGTCTGCCCCCACAGATACAAATGTATGGACAATTTTAAATCAATAAATCAAGTGCAGGTGGTTCAAAATTAAATGAGAAGATTTGACCCAGCCAGAAAAAAGTAAAATTCAATAAAAGCTTGTAGAAAATTTGTTAGTTGGATAAATGGTTATCAACAAATATTTCTCGTTAAGTTTTGTCTCTCGGCAAATTTCCAAATACGATCCTGTCCTTTTTTCTACGCATAATGGCTCAATGACCACAATGTGTCAGGTAGGTATTTAAGGAAAGAAAACTAAGTTGTCATAATAATTGTTGTAAATTGTACAAGATGAATTCTGTAACTGTTATATTAGTAGGTTATATATATCTCATCAGCTTCGGCATGATGGGCCCTCTTGTACAGAGTGCTCCGTTCGGCTTCGGCTTGGTATGTAGATCACGTTTATATTAAGTATATTTTATTACATTATAATCTATAATATACAGGGTATGACATAAGTTATGGCGCATAAGGAAACAGACTTTTCCTGACATCAAAATATTACGTTTGTTCAATTGCTCAAATGTTCTAATCCGAAAAGTGATAGTAAGAAAAATACATGATGATATACTAAAAATTTTAAATTTTTATTTTCTTTGGCATTTTTTCCAGACCTTTGTTATATAGTTATGAAATTTGGTATACGGGGGTCCTTTGAGGCGGGAAAAAATAATAATAAAAATGTAGCTAATAAAGGTAGCCCCTTGCAATATTATTTATCACTCTTTAAGAGAACCTCGACTTAAAAATACGATTAAGCTGTATTTATGAGATTAAGAAATGTATACTAGTTTAAAATCGGCAAAGTTAACAATTTTCTAGATATCTGCTATTTCATTATTGTATGATGCAATAATATATTAATAAATAATTTAGAGATAAATTTGTTTCAACTGTTTACAGAAAATCAAACAAATAACTCATAAGAGTATAAACTAAAACAATTGTAGAAACATTAGAAGTCTAAATTTTAAGTCGACTCTATTCCTAAGACTGTTTGGGACATACCTTTTTAGTTTTTTAACAAGGTGATGTATATAACAAAAATGCCTCAGAAATAGACGTACTTTTAAAATATGAGACTTTTGAAGTTATAATAATAACAATAAAAAAGTAGTTTATTTACAAAACATTTTAAAATATGTTATTTTAATTCTTGCATATTGTTAATTATTGCATGCGTGTAAATAAACAAAAGACCATATAAACTATTTATTATAGTTTGCAACTATTTACCATACTTATGTAACTATTATTACATTATACTTATTACTAAGGAGTTAATAGTAAATTATAAATGAATCGATATTTAATTTAGCCTATATTTATTGTGTACAATG
Source organism: Kuschelorhynchus macadamiae (assembly GCA_030620095.1). NCBI lineage: Eukaryota > Metazoa > Arthropoda > Insecta > Coleoptera > Curculionidae > Kuschelorhynchus > Kuschelorhynchus macadamiae. The sequence goes on from JAUTXW010005489.1 coordinate 1,030,736, forward strand.
TATGGTGTGTATATTTTTACATTAAACAATGATCCATATCAAGTAAATTGTCAAAGTCGAGTGATTTATCAAAATCGGGTAAGGTTTCAAATCCGGGTACGTAGTCTGTAGTGTGTCCATATGATCAATAATATAATACATTAATATTTAAAATATTTTTTACGATTACTCGTTATTTGCTAAATTTTGAAAGAGGTTTTTGGGTTGATTATACCTACAGCGTAATTTTATTTAAAAAAAAAAATTAGTTATATTTTTAATAACTAGATATTATAAAGTCGTGCTGCTATAGATAAATAAGTTCTTAAATACCGACGAGTTTCAATCTTTGTCAAGGGATCCCACTAATTCCTTTTTTACTAAAGTGAAACCAGTTCTGGATAAGACTCTTGTCACGCTGGAATATTTTAACATAACAAAAGAAAAGCGTTATCCAATGAACTTCACAACACCACTGTTATATGGTTTGTCAAAAATTCACAAGGAGGGTACTCCAATTAGACTAGTGGTTTCTTTCATAAAATCGCCCTGTTATCAACTTTCTTCTTGGCTAAATACTATTCTAAGAAAGGTCACTGAGTTTGAAAGTGAATATTCCACCAAAAATTCCATATGTTTCGCCAACTACTTAAAAAATATATCCTTACCACCAAATGCTAGACTTGTCTCTTTAGATGTTAAAAACCTTTTCGCTAGCATTCTACCAATTGAATGCATTGATTTAACCGAAAAATTATTAAGAAACCAGAACTTAGCGGCTGTCTTAATATCTGATCTCATTCTATTGCTAAAAACTGTACTAGAACAAAACTTTTTTAAATTTAATAATAGATATTTTCGACAACGCTCTGGCTTGGCAATAAGTTCTTGTCTTTCACGATTGAAGTTTTTATGAACAACGTAGAAAAAAAAATGCATAGCTCGTTTTCAGAACATCTGATAAGCTATAAAAGGTACGTGGATGATTGAATTGATTACTAAATATTGTTTGGAAAGGTATTGAACAAGAATTGTTAAAATGTTTAGAATTTATCAATTCTTTGTATAAAAAAGTGATGGCAAACTTCCTTTTTTGGACCTTCTTTTAATTAGAAATTATAACAAAATTAGTTTTGAGGTATACAGAAAACCCTCCTGTACTGATAATATTATTCAGTTTACATCTAACTCACCATTTTCTCACAAATTTGCAGCTTTTAATTCGTTTTTGTACGGAGTTTTTAAATTACCACAATCCCAAGTCGGCTGATTTTACTAAAGAATTATATATAATAAGAGAAATTGCCTTAAACAATGGTTTCCCAATGAAAACATTCAACAAACTTTTTTATAAATTTATGAACAAATACAAACTCTCTTGTAACATAATACATAATAATCTAATTAATACAAACAAATTCAGAGTTTTAACATACTTTGGAAATATCTCCACATTGAGCTAAATTTTTAAAGGCATTTAATATCTCCATATCATTTAAAACAAACAATACTTTAAAACAACACATAATTAGAACCAAAGACAAAAAAGATAGTCCTGAGAAATCTGGAGTTTATTCTCTCCATTGCGGAGAGCTTGGTTACAAAACATCAAAATATAAATATTTCTAATACAAAATCTGCCTTTGCGAATCATTTGTTATCCTCAAAACATCGTTTTTCCATATCTGAAAATGTAAATATAATTCACGAATGCGATAAAGGTAAGAATTTGGATCTTTTGGATAAGATGGAGATACGAAAAGCTAAAAAGAGCCCCATCTTTACCTGCGTTAATGAAGTTTTTAATTTTGAGCGTCATTTGATTTTTAAGAATATTTCATATATAACTATAACTATATATTTTTATTTTGCATAACCTTCAAGCCTTTTCTGCCATTTTCACCAATTCTTCTTCTTTTTATTAATGTAGCATGTACTTTACGACAGTTAGTCAATCTCATCCTGAACAATCTCTTCTTTTTTCGTTTTGACTTATCGCCTCTCATCGAATAAATTTACATCACGTCTCTGATTGGTCATTCAAGCGTAGCCTTGTTTCGTATTTTATTGTTTCTTTATTTGGTTATGTTTTTTTTATGTACTTTGTAAAATATGTTTTGTTTATGGTAAAGTTATATATTATTTAATTGTATTTTCCACTGTAATGTATATACATTTTATGTACTTTGCGAAATGTTTTTTGTTTATGGTAAAGTTATATATTATTTAATTGTATTTTCCGCTGTAATGTATATTTATTTTAGGTCTGATGATGCCCGTTAGGGCGAAAGATGTAACCTATTCTTAATTTATAAACTTATTTTCGTCTGAGACCTAAACTTTGTGTATATATTTTTTAATTCAACAATAAATAGCTTTGGGCAGGAACTTGGTCACCTATACAGCGCAGTTATTGTATTAATGTAAGATGGATTTTCTATACTGATTGTCTCAATACTTTGTACAGGGTGGTGCAATAATAGAGGATGTCGATTGTAACTCGGGAACCATTAATAACAGAACTTAAGGATAAAAATATTTATAGGTAAATTGGCCAAGTGAAATCTCCGTAAGTTATTTTCAAGTTTGAAAGTTGGCCGCCCGGGGGCCAATTTTTGAAAATATAAGCATTGTATTTTTCAACCAATTAAGCACTTTTTTGCTTGAGACCATTTTTGTCTATATTCAAAAATAAAGTGGTGGTCATATGTTGATAACTTTATTTTGGATGAACCGATTGTAGTCAACTCGGTGTCGTAAAAAAGGGTTTTTTTTTTAATTCGTGGAGTCATAAGCTGTACCGTAATGACATTCTTAGTGGTCACTAGATGACGTTGTTGCAGAATTCTCCAAATAGTGCTGATTTTGTCAAAAGAATCAAATTGTACGCTATGACTTTTATATCACAATTTATTTGATAGTTATGAAGGGCATTGAATAGTGAAATAAAAAATCCAAGTTCGTATTTAAATTAAGAAAGTTGATGATGGTCTCTCGAATCCGAAACGTCGGATTGGAAAATTAACCTTGCCGTTTTGTAGAGGAGAAAAAGTGACAATTGCAAAGTGGAAATTATTTTCATATCTGATTTCAATTAAGCCTAAATTTTAGGAAAACCATAAAACTCGAAAAAAACAAGGCTCCAATAGAAACTTTAGTACTCTTGCATAACTGTAAAGAACACAACATAGCAAACGAACAAAACAAAAAATACTAATGCTCAGTCATAGTAGAAATAAAATATTTCTACTATGGCTCAGTCTCATAATCATATAAGTTTCGCAATAAAATAGCTAAAGCTAGGGCGAGTCAAGACCCTAGCCTTAGTTTGCCCAAACCGAGTTCCACCTTGCTTCAGTGAAACAACAGAAAAAAAACAACGAAATGAACTAACAACAAATATATTTAAAATTACTGAAAACTACTTTCGCAAATCCTCAAAATGCCGGTCGTCATTGTCAGTACAAAGTTGCAATCTTTCCTGTGTCGTTCGGACTGCAGCCTCCACTTCTGCTATAGCGATACTTTAGATGACATTCCTAATACGATCCACCATATCGATTCTTGTACTAGGTCGAGTCGCATATGCTAAATCTTTTTACCTTAAGTAGTTTTCAGTAATATTAAATATATTTGTTGTTAGTTGTTAGTTCATTTTGTCGTTTTTTTTTGTTGTTTCACTGAAGCAAGGTAGAATTAATCTTTTTGCTCTGCCTCACCCTAGCTTTACCTATTTTATTTCGAAGCTTTTGTGATTATGAAACTGAGTGTTAGTATTTTTTGTTTCGTTTCTTTGTTAAGTTTTGTTTTTTACAATTATGCAAGACTACTAAAATTTTTATTGGAGCCTTATTTTTTTTCCAGTTTTTTTGTTGTCTTAAAATTTTAGGATTAACTGAAATGAGAAATGAAAATAATTTCCACTTTGACATTGTCACTTTTTCTCTTCTACAAAACAAGGCTAATTTCCAATCCGGAGTTTAGGATTCGAGAGTCGAAAGACCAATTTTCTTAATTTAAACGCGGACCCGGATTTTTTATTTCACTATTTAGTACCCTCATAACTACCAAATAAATTGTGATATAAAAGTCATAGCGTACCCTTCGATTTTTTTGAGAAAATCAGCATTATTTGGGGAATTCCGAAACAACGCCACTCTAGTGACCAAAGTCATTTCGGTACAGTTTATGGCTCCACGAGTAAAGCAAAAAAGCACTTTATTTCAACACCAAGTTGAATAAAATCGGTTCATCCAAAACAGCGATATCAACATTTAAAAGTCAAAATGTTTGACCTTACCCCACCACTTTATATTTGAAAATAGACAAAAATGATCTCAAGTAAAAAAGTGCGTAATTGGTTGAAGAATACAATGCTTATATTTTCAATATACCTCAATTAGGGAAATTTAAGTGAAAATTGGCATTTACACTTCTGTAATGCTGTTACACACGCCCTAGCGACCAACTTTCGAACTTGAAACTAATTTACAGCGATTTCTCTTGGCCGATTTACCTATAAACATTTTTTCCACAGATTAGCTACAGCCGACGTCCTCTATTATTGGACCACCCTGTATACAATTTAAACTTATTGTACAATCAAATTTATATCTAAATTCTTTTTGCACAGAGCCAAATAGCACATACCATATAATTTATTGCATGAAATAATGAAATAACAAATATACAGAAAATTATCACAGTTAACTTTAGGGATTTTTATCTAGTATATAAATATTTTTAACTAAAAAATACGGCTTAATCATATTTTCAGTTTACGTACAACTACCCAGAAAAAAGTATGAGCGCTTTTATTTAACACTCTATCAGCTACACAATTTCATAACTATATAACAAAAATTTGCAAAAACATTAAAGAAATTCGAAATTACCATCTTTATTTTATCACCCTTAATCTTTTTAATATCAACTTTTGGATTAGGAAATTTGCTAGATCATAATATTTTTTTGTCAGGGATATTTTGTTGCTCCATGTCCCATTATTTCTCGACCACCTTGGATATTTCTATTTTATCGCATAGCTTTCGAGGTATCTACAAAAACATAAAATCACCCTATCATCAGTCATTTTTCTTTAGCGGTTAATAATTAATTCACTATGCCTATCTATTCTATACGATTCGAAGAAAAAAAGATAATATTTACTGTCGCGAAAACCTCAACTTTCTATCTATAAAAATAACGGAGATACTCCTCAAAAGTACCCAAAATGGGCCACCCTGTACATATATAAAACGATTAGTAGTTAACTTCAATGTCATGAAAGTAAAAGTTTATAGTCTTTATATGTTGCAGATAGACCTATTTGATTATTGTTACGAAGAAAGCGAAGAAGAAACAAGTAAGTAAAAAACATAATAATGTTTCTCTTTTCAATTACATTTTACAATTTTTTTTTAAGTACAAAATATGGATCCTCCTGCTCTCAAAATTAATTTTCCAACGTGAATTAACAATTATTAAAATCATAAAAAATGCTCACTGCTTAGGTCCGACTTTGGAAAATATATGTCTGCATATTTTTCAGGGTCGGTTTTTCTCTCTGAAACTGACTAAAAAGAAGGAAGCAAAGTATAATATTTTCATCTTTACTACTCTATGTAAAACCTTACAAATCCTTCTTATTTCATAAAAACTGCAAACGTATATATTACTATCCTAAGTTGTTTAGCAAAAATGTTTCAATATACAGCTTGTCCCAGCCGACAGTAATCGATTTGGAAGGTTAATAATTTCTTAACGGTTATAGTTAGAACCGCGCGGTTTGTTTTGATAGAATTCTGAAACCCATAAGGTTTTTATAAAAGTTAATGATTTTGTATCACGTCTACAGAGTAGCCGAAAAAAATCCCATTTTATAATTTCAAAAATCTCACTTATTTTAAATGGAACACACACACAAATCTTAACGTCAAGGAAATGGCGCATGCTTAAAATCTTCAAAAATCACTAAAAATCATACCGGGTGGTCAACGTTTTACAAATAAAAAAATCAATATTTTGACTAATGATATTCCCACAAACGAAGTAAAGTAGAAAATTATCATGTTTTTATTATTCGACCTAATTATTAAAGTAAATTTTAAATATGATGTCCATTCTGTTCAGTACATTTATAAAACCGGTTCCAATAGGAACCTGTAGAATCTCTGGGGAATACCGTCAATGACAATTCCACATATTTTTTTTTAAGATCGTGGTTATTTTTTGGGACAGAATTGTAACACCTGTCCTTGACATATCCCCACAGGAAAAAATCAGGAGAATAAGGAGCCCACTCAGTGGAACTAAGTCTTCCTATCCACTCTTCCTATTCACCTCCAAATGCCACATCTAGTGACTCTCTTGCTATACGAGAATAATGTGACGGGGTACCATCCTGTTGGAAATATGTTTCATATTCATGTAAATGGCCATCTTGACGGAGTTGTGGGAAAAAAAGAATCTGTAACATATCCGTGTAGTTTGACGCCGACACAGTTGGTGCGTTGAAAAAAAATGGTGCATACATTTTCTCTTTTGAAATAGCACACCATACGGTAACTTTTGGTGAGTCCCGTTGGTACTCGTTGTACTCCCTTGGATTTTCGGATGCTCAAATTCTGCAGATATGTTTATTACAGCTACCGTTTATGTGGGATGCAGCCCCATAAGACATAATCAAATTGATATTTGGGTGAGTTCTAAATAAATGTAATAGAATTTCGCAGGTGAGATGTCTTTATGTCCTAATCCTCTTCATGCAGCTTTTGAAACGTTTTAATTTTTTAAGGAAAGATATCTAAATTTTCTGTGCATCTTTGGCATTCACTTTTTGACAAACTTAGAGCAGAAGTCATTTTTCCCAATGTTATTTTGCCATGATTAATTAATATTATTTCATGAACAGCTAAAAGTCTATTCAAGAAATCTTCATCATACAAATTACTTTTTGGTCTTTTCACCCCCCACAGATCCCTCAGTAAAGAATTGTTGGTACCATCTCTTGATAATGTTTGGTGAAGACAGATTCGTCTAAAATCTCGTTTTAAATCTCCTAATAGTAAATACAATCGATTTGGTTTCGGTGTAAAATAAAATTGCCTGAGCTTTTTGAACCCAAGAAAAGATCATTTTCTTAATGCGTTTAACATTAGCTGACGCTATTTTGATTGTGACAGAAAGAGTTTCCAGGCCAATGTACGAGGTCGCTTTATCACTATAGATACAATATTCTTAATGTAATTAGGATATCATACGTATATGTATACAACATTACCTTGATCATCGATTGGTGCGATCATAAATATGTATATATACATGAATTATTAAGCGATACAAATACACACAGAAAAAAGTTAAGGATAATGAAAAAAAGGTCGCTTTTGCAAACAAAATATATTATTTGTAGTTGGAATAATTAAAAATTTGCCTTTATAGCCTAAATTTATATTATTTCAAAAACGATTTCATAAAATAAAATTGGCTATTGAATAAGATACATGTAAAAGAGATGTTTTTCTAACTTAACTTCAACATTAATAACTTCTTTCCATATGAACAATAATCTGTGCTAAATGATGTTTTTACCATTTTGAAAAAAAAAGTCAGTAACCCTATTTCGAATGGAATTTTTAATATTCACATTTTTATGGGTGGGTAAGAAAAATACGGGTAAAATATCACCATATTGCTGTACTTTCTTTAAAAAGAAAGATACGTTGATCATCCAAAAATCAAAATGTTTTTAAAGAATTAGGATTCAAAGTTACCGATATACAGCTTAAAAATTGCAGGCAGTTTATGCTACAGGGTGTTTCAAAAATTCACTAAAAAACATATGCGTTGATTTCACCCTGTATCTTATTCAATAGTCAAAAACACAGTACACAAATTAATTTATCACTCTGGATGGTTTGATGGTCCGAAGGGAAGACCCGGATGTTTTACATTTTAAATACAAAAAGTTACCTTATATTCAAGGGTTTACAGATAATGTTATTAATCAGTTAAAAACAGTTAATTCAAAAATAGGCAAATATAATACAATTTCTGTTGGTAACATGTTCAAAAACCAAACACAAAATTTCGTTTTTACAAAATAATAACGTTGAGTATAAAATTTCTTGCAAATAATGTGATCAGTGTTACATACGACAAACTTCACAATATATTAAACATCGTATAACACAACATAAAACTAACAGTTGTATTGGAAAAAACTCACGTGCACTGGTTGATCATTTTCAAAAAGTGGATCATAATTTCGTTTACGAAAACACAAAAATTCTGAAACATGAAAATAATTACAGAAAAAGGCTATTTTTGGAAATGTACATATTAACAATGAAAAGAATTCGGTTAACTCTACATCATGATTATAAGATCACATTCAGCAGTTAAGGACTATTTATTGCAGTTCATTAAAATAAATAAATTCTTGGCTTGTTCAATACAATAACTTTAAAATAAAAGTAATGTAAACTCTAGCGAACACCTGCATATGCACATAGAAGTTTAGAATTGTCAGCGTTTCTTTTGTTTTCGAAAAAAGTTCTAAATAAAAAAAAGAAACAAAAAAATGTTTGGCCAGTAAATAAAATTTACTAATTATCCCATTCGTTCCATTTTAAGTGCCCACATTGGTATTAAAATGCATATAGTCCTGCTTTTCTAACTTCACCATTGATGAAGTCATAAATAAATGGCGAAATATAAAGGATGTTGGAAGTAAATTAGTTATTTATTTGACTTACAGAGCGCATACCCGAAATTAAATTCCTTATTTATTATCGTACGGTAGAGAGCATCTAAAATGAATATATATATATATATATATATATATATATATATATATATATATATATATATATATATACAACTTAAGAAAATCTCGGGGAATTTGGCCAGGAAATGTCTTTATTAATGCTTTATTTTTATTTGACCAAGCTTTCGAAATATTTTTATTTCTTGACGTCGTTTGACTAGACTGGCTCATTGTGTCTGCTGTGATGCAGAACATGTTCCAAACAAGGATCATTTTCTTGTTACGTCGTTGGTGTACGTGGAATGAAAACATACTATCATATATATATATATATATATATATATATATATATATATATATATATATATATATATAGTGCATTTATCAAATTCGAAAGTATTTTATATAACAATCATAAAGTTAACAAAGAACGGAAGCATTCGGACTTTGAATCAATTAACAAATCGTGGTTCTTGGAATTAGAGCTTGTCAAATTGGAATTACTGATCGAAGTTTTGCCTTCGATTTCACGATTGAAATTTAACTTACTCTTGATGTTGTGTGATCGTAGAGTAAATAATCCTGAAGATAATTCCTGTAACATGAGGCAAAATGTCGGAAAGTAATTCCATTTAGATATCATCATTTAATTCCAAGGTTCGTAATTTTTTTAATTATTAACAATAACCATTAAACATTATACTTTAAATTATTACATTATACTTTATACTTTTATTGTACATATCAACTGTTCACTATAAATTCTAGTTTATGTTTTAAACAAAATTGATAAGGCATCTAATCTAGGGTTGGCACCCTGTGTTTAAGTAACCTCACTACGTACTTTTAATGTTAGTATTACTACAGAGAATATCAGCAGTGGCGGCTATTCAGGTGAAGTATATTTATTATATATCTCTTAAAATTTAAGTTTTTACATTCATTTATTCACCTAATTGGCAAAAAATAAACTGTACATCTCGAATAAATATTTTACTCGACCGTTGGCGGCATGTCTTTTTCAAACTTTCAATCGAGCTTTATTACAACAACTATAACAGTGGCGCAAATCACTTCGACTTTGCTGGAGGTGATATATTTAGTTTACGATTTTCCTACTACGTTGCCATGACAACGCGTACGTGATGACGTCAACCGCATGGAAGATTAATGTTAACCAGCGCCATACAACGCTCTCGGTGAATTGCTAACGCAGTACACTACACCCACGTGTCATTCAGTTTGAGGTGGTTGTTTACTTTTATTTTCGCGGATTTCGCTGCAACCGGTTAGTTCCTTTGCAGTTTGCTTGACTATTTTGTGTTATATTTATTTATGGTGTTGTTACAACTTTATTTCGTGTCAGGTTTATTAATTTACATTTTACATTATTGATGAATCCGATCACGAATGTGGTTTACATTTTGTTGGAAACTCCATTTATTGGATGGAAGGAACAAGATCAGAGTTTTAATCGTCATCCTGGTTTTAGGCGTACAAATAGTTATGTAGTAGTCAAATATTACAAAAATTGTTTTGCTGGCCTTGTTTACTAGTTTCCAACAAAGCTCCCTTGCAGAGTAAATTAATTCACAATCGACCTTTTATCCCGTGGATAACAGCCAATATGAAATTATTAATAAAATTAAGAGACAAAGCTCATCGTAAATACTTAAAAAATAGGACACAAGGGAGTCTATTATATTATCGAGAACTTAGGAACTATACGAAACATGCGAGAGCACGAGAGAAAGTTGCATATTTTAATCAGATGTCTAATAAAACAGGTAAAGATTTTTGGGCAAGTGCGAAAAAACTAAATTTAATACATACTGAAACTCATGAACTGCCTCGTGAACTTGCAGATGAAACCTCACTCAATAATTATTATGCCTAAAGCAGTAATGTAGTGGATACTACATCAAACGTTAAAATAAAATTTTATGAACAAAATATTCATCCAAACGTAACCCATGACCTCAATTTTAAATTAATGGACGAAATATCAGTATATAAAATAATTAATCAGATGAGTAGTAATGCCGTGGGTGAAGATGAAATTTTTTTAAAGGATATAAAGTTGTGTTTGCCTTTTTGTATAAAACCTCTTTTAAATATAATTAATCATTGTATATTGGAAAATGTTTTTCCAGATATCTGGAAGAAAGGTATTATTAAAACTTTACCTAAGATTGCTATTCCCAAAAGTTCTAAAGATTTAAGACCTATATGTATATTGTCAGTTATATCAAAAATTATTAAGAAACATATCTACAGCCAAATTTCTTCTTTTTCCCTTTCCTTGAAAATTATACTAGACTGTCAGTCTGGATTTCGTAAGTACTTTAGTACATCCACTTGCCTTATTAACCTTATAAATGACATAAAGCATTTGATGCTTTGAATCACACAATGTTACTAGCTAAGCTTCATTATTTTGGATTTTCGGAGAATGCTGTTAAATTTCTCAGATCATATCTCTCAAATAGATATCACGATGTATCAGTTAAGAGGCAATCTACTAATTTTAAATCATCATATATATTTATGACAACAGGTGTCCCACAAGGCTCAATACTTGGGTCACTTCTTTTTTCACTATATGTTGCGCATATGAATAATGTATTAGAATATACTAAACTGCAACAATATGCTGATGATTCTCAGCTGTATATGTCATTATCACTCGATAAACTGCAAACATCTCTAATAAATTTTAACAGTGATTTACGAAAATTAAATGAATTTGCCCAGGACCATAACTTAAAATTAAATGCATCCAAATCTGCTATACTATTTTTTGGGAACAATAAGTCTATTATAACACATGCCACGTCTAACTTTAAAGTACAAATAAATAACACGTATTTGCCAGTGGTTGCTGAAGCCAAGAACCAAATTTTAAAAAGTATTTACCCCAAAAGGCTAAATATTATTTATGTAATATGCTTGTGTTATCGCTTCTAGATTATGGTGACGCATATCACAGCTCAATAAATGGAAGTGTTATCAGATCTATCCAAAAACTTCAGAATGCTTGTATGCGTTTTTCCTTTAATATTCCTTTTAGAAATCACATTACTCCATATCTTAACAATAATTCAATTTTATCAATGCTAAACCAAGGTAAATGTCATTTACTGTCTCTAATTTATAAAGTCTTGAAAACTGGTCAGCCCCCATATTTAAGAGCCCTATTTAATATACATAATCACTCTCATCTTACTAGAAATGTAAATAATTTTACTATACCACCTCACAAAACAGCAAATTTTCAAAAATCGTTTTGTTTTGTAGCAATCCAATTATGGAATAATCTTCCTAACCACATTAGAGATTTTTCAATTTTTAAATTTAATGAATACATTAAGAATTTAAATAAATCTATATATAAATCATTTTTTAATTTAATCCGCTGGTGTGCCGACTTTTCAATTAAAATCTCATTTTTTTATCATTTTTTGTTGTTCCTTGTTTTGCGCCCGTTCTGCACCGCTCGTATTTGAGTATCGCTGCTTTGCCTGTTCCTGAACTCCGCCTTTTGTGGAAATTATAAGGTTAAACTATATACAAATATGTATTTATGCTCGCATTTAAGTTGCATTATTAATATTAAAATTAGGTAATATGTCTTTCTAGGACAGGGCTACTCCGGCATATATGCTTATGTCGGTGGATCGGTTTTATAATCGCAGTGTTATCCTTATTCGTCAGAACTAATCTTATTTTAAATTATAATTTACGTGTTATTTATTGTATTTAACTGACTAATAAAATAGTTTTGAATTTGAATTTGAATTTGATAATATTCAGTGTGGAATAAGGAAGGATTTGCAGGTATATTAAATATATGAAGGTCTTTACATAAACATGAAAACTCGGCAGAGCATTTAAAATGCGAATTAATGCTAAAAACATTTGTAAAAAATCTAAGAACTATAGCTGACACTTTAAAAGAAAATGCTAAACTATATAAAATACATTTTAACAAAAATGTCAGATTAAACACACTATTTATGTGCTTGGTAATTGACGCAGTTTTGCACCTTGCACAACAAGAGTTAGTCTTTCGCGGTCATGATGAGACCAGGAAGTCAATAAATACGGGAAATTTTAAAAAGCTTTTAGATTTATTAATATCGAGAAGTTCCCAAGAACTAAAAGATCATCACAAAAAAATTAAAAAGGTTTTTACTGGTGACTCGAAAACTATTCAAAACGAAATAATGAATTATTAATTGAATTTAATTGTATGCATTTCTGATTATTTAAATAATTATGTAAAAAATGAAATAATGAACACACAGTTTTTTTCTGTGCAAGTGGATGACGTCACTGATATTACGCAAACCTTCCAGGGCTCCATAATTTTAAGATACGTTAATTCAGAAGGTTCAGTGGTCAAGAGATTCTTAGGTTTTTATAATGTCAGCTCCGATAGAACGTCCGAGAATTTATATTCTCGATTGGATCAAATTTTGGACCAATTTGACTATAAACATAAATTAATAGGGCAATGTTACGACGGCGCAAGTGACACTGTCTGGCCATCTAAATGGCCTTCAAAAAAAAAAAAGAAAAAGCCCCGCAAGCTATATTTGCCCTGATGCAGCAAAGTTTAAAAATATTTCTAAATGTCGAATTTTTTTGCAAACTTTAGTGGTATTCCCTCATTTTTTCATCACTCAGCCAAAGGAACGTATGCTCTTACATCTGCATCTACGAGGCGTATACCAATAATTACAGAAACTCGTTGGTCTTCAAATTCGAAGTTAGTAAATGTGATTGTTCAAGTTCTTCAAGAAAATTGTTTGCATATCCAATATAAAACGCTGTCGTGAGGCGCTTTGCAAAAAAAGAAATGAACATTTTTTTTAATACCATGTTTGATAAAGCAAATTTTATTACAGAAATAAATCATTACAAACGTGAGCTTGCATGCTAAGCTCGCAGCTGAAGAAATTAGGGCTAAGTATAGAACACTTTGTTATGAAATGTTGAACCATATTTTAACGGAAATGACACTAAGCTTTCAAGACTCTGAAAAACTTACATTTTTATGTTTGGCAGATTCTGTTAAATTTTCCGAATATAGTTTAAATTTTCCGACTGGCCCGTTTGAAAATTTGTTACAGTTATATGGGGAAATATTTTCAAAAAGTCAACGACTTAAAAATGCGCTTGGTCTTATTTTTGCCAATGACAGTAATTGGAATATATCGCTGCAAGAGCAAGTAAAAAAAAATAATGAAAATAAAGATATTTTAACCAAAGCCTATAAAGTGATTTCCCTTATTTTGACAATACCGTCGACAAGTGTTTCAGTGAAAAGAAGTTTTCTTGCCTCAAGCGTGTATAAACTTATTTAAGAAATACAATATCTCAAAAAAGACTTACTTCTGTAGGCAATATTTCTATTCAAAAGGAATGTCTGGAGGAGATTAGGGCAACTAATCCATTTTATGAGAATGTTGTAAATAAATTTGCTGCTATGAAGGATATGAAAATTGATTTAGTATACAAAATTTAGGTAAGTCATAAAAATATATTCTACCCTTTCTACGTATAAAAAAAATTCTGGAAAAAAATTATTGCGATATTTTCTTGCTTCATTTGCACTTCACTTACTTTTTCACCCGCGAGCCGCCACGGAATATCAGTTTTCACTAGGATATATTATTATTAGTACAATACCAGTATATTATTATGTACACAATCAAACGAGAGACCATGTAGATAAAAAGAATAGAGAAAACAAATAAAGGCTGAAACAAATATACTAAAAAAATTAAAAGTCGATATAATTTGTAAGTGTTTTTTTTTCCATATTTTCAAATCAATTTTTTTATTGCTTAAATGTCCTATTTCAAGAGGAAGAATATGATAAAATTTGGGTGCCAAGTATCAGACATTATTTTGTAGATGAGATTTCTTAAAGAAAGGGGTTTTAGTGTCTTCATTGATGACTGATCTGGTTCAAGCACGTAGCCAGGGAGAGTATCCTGGGGGGTCTGGACCGCAACTGCGAAAATATGTTGGTATAGACATACATTTACTAATTTTGCTAAGATTTGACGTTTGAGCTGCCCCACAGAAATGAATTTCTGGTTTGGACCCCCCGAACTGAATTTTTGGCTACGTGGCTGATTTAGTTCTATATTTGATGTTAATGTTACGCCGTGTCTGAATAATTTTTTTAAAATAAATTAGAGAGTTATTAATAAATAAGCTCGGAATGTTTTCAAGTATAGAAGTATTTCAATTTTTTCGTAGAGTAATTTTGTAGGATTCAGCTGATCTTTATTAAACATTAGCTTAATAATTTTATTTTGGTATGTTCTGAGAATAAAAAGAGCAATCATGCTCCCCATATCACAATACAATAGTGCAATACCGATTCGACCAAGGAATTCTGACCGAGCTGTTGGTTGGTTGATCAGCGAAAGTTAGGAAAAAACTAAGGCAATATTGTCGAAAAATGTATTAAATATTTCGGATTTTATTATCTTTAATTGCTTTGGTTTGTTGCGTCGTTTATGTTTTGCCATATTTTTTTAATATTATGTTTATTAAGATCCATTTGTCCGCCATAGTAAAATTAAATTTAATTTTCTATTGAAAATTACTACTAAACTCATATGTTATAACTTTCACCTCATTTTTAATATCAATATATAAATTCATAAAATAAATTATATTATTTAATTACAGATGTATTTTGAGAACCAGTCAAGTTTTCCCAATTAGTAACAAGAAAGTAACATTTGTCTACAATTTTATAGACACCCTTTTTGAAAATATTAGAAAAAAATATTTTTGGTTACTTGATAAATGTAAAACTATCCTATTTTTTGAAACCTCTTCTAATTAAACCAACATTTTTTTATATAAACTTACCTAGATCCGAACATATATAGTTATGTATACTATTTCAGTGGGTGAAAAAGTAAGTGAAGTGCAAATGAAGCAAAAAAATATCGCAATAATTCAACAAATTTTTTTTCCAGATTTTTTTTTATATGTGGAAGGGGTAGAATGTTTTTTTACGACTTACCTAAATGGTGTATACTAAATCAATTCTCTTATCCTTCATAGCAGCAAGACAATTTTTTTTAAGGCCATTTAAATGGCCAGATATCACACTTGCGTCATCATAACATTGCCCCATTAATGTATGTTTATATTCAAATTCGTCCAAAATTTGATCCAATAGAGAATATAAATTCTCCGACGTTCTATCGGAGCTGACATTATAAAATCCTAAGAATCTCTCGACTACTGAACCTTCTGAATTAACATATCTTAAAATTATGGAGCACTGGGAAGTTTCCGTAATATTAGTGGTGTCAGCCACTTTCATTTTTTACATGATCATTTAAATAACCAGAAATGCATTCAATTATTTCGTTTTGAATAGTTTTCGAGTCACCAGTAAAACATTTTTAATTTTTTCTTGATCTTTAAGTTCTTGGGAAATTCTCGATATTAATAAACCTAAAAGCTTTTTAAAATTTCCCCTATTTATTGACTCGCTGTTCTCATCATGGCCGCGAAAGACTAACTCTTGTTTTGTAAGGTACAAAACTGCGTCAATTATCAAGCAGATAAATAGTCTATTTAATCGGACGTTTTCGTTAAAATGTATTTTATATAGTTTAGCATTTTCTTTTAAAGTGTCCGCTATAGTGCTTTGATTTTTTACAAATGTTTTTGGCATTAATACGCATTTTAAATGCTACGCCGAGACTTCATGTTTATGTAAAGACCTTCATATATTTCACATACCTGCAAATCCTTCGTTATTCCACACTGAATAATTATTGAAAACTAGTAAATAAGGCCAGAGAAACAATTTTTGTAATATTTGACTGCAACATAACCATTTGTACGCCGAAAACCAGGATGACGATTAAAACTCTGATCTTGTTCCTTCCATCGATTAAATGGAGTTTCCAACAAAATGCAAACCACATCCGTGATCGGATTCATTAATAAAGTAAATTAATAAACCCGACACCAAATAAAGTTGTAACAAAACCATAAATAAAAATAACACAATACAGTCAAGCAAACTGCAAAGGAACTAACCGGTTGCAGCGAAATCCGCGAAAATAAAAGTAAACAACCACCCCAAACTGAACGACACGTGGGTGTAGTGTACTGCGTTAGCAATTCACCGAGAGTGTTGTATGGTGCTGGTTAACATTATTCTTCTATGTGCTCGACGTCATCGCGGACGCATTGTTATGGCAATGTAGTAGGAAAATCGGAAACATAGCACCTCCAGCAAAGTCGAAGCGGTCGCCGCCAACAATATTTATTCGGGATGTATAGTTTATTTTTTGCCAATTAGGTGAATAAGTGAATGTAAAAACTTAAATTTTAAGAGATATATAATAAATATAGTTAGATGTTAGCTTATTTATTTTTGCTGGTGACGTAACACTTCACCTACTTCTCCTGAATAGCCGCCACTGTACTATTTTCGCATTTAAGAAGTAATTACACCGTTAAGCCTTTACTGAGGGTCGGCCACTTGGGTACGGCCTACTTTGACTTAATGTTCGTATATCAAAATGACAGCTAGCATTCCAGAAGGCAGATTTTTCGTATTATAATGTTATGTGACTGAATAAATTATTACGTTTGATACGTAAAGCCTGGGTTATAGATCGAAAGTGTTTGCGTCTTGCGTCGCCGTTTGCGCTGTGCTTGAAGTTTACTTTACGTAAAGTAATGAGTGGGGTTATATTTTGCCGCCATCTGTTCCAGTTTCCGCTAGCCGTCGCACAGAGGACTGTTTGTCGAAACTAGCTTGAAAAAAGTACCTTTCAAAAATTGAATAATGGATATGCTAAGCTAATGCAAAACACCCTGTATAACACCTATAATAATTGAATTTTCAATAATTTAAGTAAATTTTTATTTATTTCTATATAACAGGTCACTTGAGAAAAAAGCGCTCTCGTTAATCGTTTTAATATCATGATACATGATGATGACAATATTACTTCAAAAATTCTCGTAGTAAGCTTCGAAAAACAAGTTTTTTTGCGACAAGAGGTTTTTTAGATTTAATTGACACACTATGGTAACTGTATCAAAACGACTATTTTTTTGAGAAATGGCGTATATTTGAAATAGCGTTTTTTATTTTAATGATTGTTGCTAAAGTAAATAACTTTTTTGTTTTTTTTTTGTATAAAAAGCAGCATTTTTTGAGAAATGGCGTATATTTGCACCAGCGTTTTTTATTTTAATGTAGTAAATAAAATAAATAACTCTTTTGTTTTTTTTTGTATAAAAAGCAGTATATGCCTAACATTTTTTTAAACGATTTAGTAGGTTCCTACAATTATGAGTAAATTAAGTTTTTGCTTTGCTTTTTTGCGATAAGGTTTTTTCATTTTCTTCAGATACCGTGGGAACTATATCAAGAAGATTATTTTTTCAGAAGTGGCGGATGTCTGCTTAAGTCAATAGAAATTGTAGCCTACTTGTTTTTGTGAAAGAAAAATAAAATTTCAATGTAATTTCTAATGATGACAGAAGATAAATGAAAAAAAAACTATAAAATATTTTTCTAAACATATTAGCGAAAGATGGGATAATTCTTCAAGAAAATTAAATATATAATATTTTATATTTAAAGTTTTTTTTCTTAGTCAAAAATAATCTGATTTTGCTTTCTGTGTGTCACTTTTACGAAAGAAAGATAAACACATTTATTAATCCTATACATTTAGTTTGAAGGTTTTTTATGAAAGAAATACTATATCAATTTATTCTTGTTAATAAGTACTTTGGCTCCATCTGGCTTCAGAGAAATAACAAATCTCTAAAGGATCAAAACATTTTAGTTTAACATTGTACTACCTTTTATTAACGTTTTTATATACAAGACGAATTTTATTGATAGTTGCCAGCTCTTGGGAATTTTGTTACTAAAAAATTAACACCCTATAAGCAAACCTCCGAATTTTGTGAAATTGGAAACCAGGTGGTCTATTTTATCGTATAAAATTTTATATTTATTAATTAAATTTTCTCAATTTAATAAATCCTAGTGATATAAATTTTGTAACTAAAAAATGTATTTCCTTATATTATTTAAGATTCAAACTTGAGAACCTATACAACATTATCAATGTAGATTTACAAGGATGTACAAGAATCTAATTAAACTTAACTGCTACTTTTAAAAACAAAATTGAATTTATTAAGCCATAGCCATAAAAAAAACACGTCCAATTTTCTTAAAGAATTTTCCTATTCACCAACATGTGATGAAAGAAAAAGACAATTTTAATCGATTTTCTGTCTCTTTAAAAATTAAATTTAACTTCTCTTTAACTTCAACTAAAGCAAGTATGCAATTTCATTGAGTTTCCAAGTTAGAAAATATTATTAGGAAATATAAAAATAGAACACTTTGTACATAATCTTCCAAAACCTTACAATAATTATACCAATAACTACAATAACAAAGAAAAGTTAAATATTAATAAAAACATACAAGTTTGATTTTTCTTACTTAAATTATATACTAATTTCTATAATAAAAATTTAAACACCTTATATATTTATTTAAATGTTAAACTTATGTTCTATTTATTTCTCTACATCATTAAGAGAGAGCTTGGTCCAAATTTTATGTTTCTAGGATTCTGTTTAATTTGGCCCATGATGTCAGTCAATTAACAATTTGCGTTTTCTGTTTGTGGATTTAAAAATGAAATAACCACTCAATATGTATACTATAGACATAATTTAAATTCTTAAATTATTATTTGCACAAAACATTTAAAAGTACATAGCAGATATGTCATAAACTGACGAAATTCTACAGCAACTCATTTTGTCAACCCAGTTTTTTCAGAAAGTCCACTGGGCGTTGGCGTCGAAGAGGTGGCGATCTTTAACTTTTGCCGGAAGCGGCTAGCGTAAATCAAGGTTTGCGTTAAGCTGCAACCAATGGAATTTCTGGATTTTAGAGGGCTTTTCAAAACTTTCGTCCTACTTAATAAATTTGACATTAATGATACACATAACATCCTCGTACATTTAAAAAAACTGCTTGGGGTCATTGTCTTTAATTTAAAAAAAATACCGGTAGGAGTTTTTTAGTATTTCTACCCCAATTAACAGGCCGAATTCGCCACCTTCTCTGCCGCCTTCTCTTCAACAATTTTACTGCTGCGACACACAATAATATGTCCACAATGCCTAGTCTTTACTAGGCACCATTACTATGATTTTGATTATCCATTCTCAGCTACTTAAAAAAAGGCTCATAAACTTAAAAACAAACAAGTCAAAATTGCATTACACAAAATGGCGATAAATATAAACATAAAAGTAAGCTCTATAGGCGACGCAAAGCGTAAACGTTTTTAATCTATAAGACGGGCTAAGAGCTGGCGTAAACGCTCAGCTCAAACGGACGACGCAAGACTCAAACGTTTTCAATCTATAACCCAGGCTTAATATATCTAATGTTTATTATTGCAAACAGTGCCTTTTCATTTCTTGATGCAATATTTACGTGTTTTACTGCATGTAAAGTTTTTAACAAATTATAAATTCGCATACTAAGTGTACAGTGGCAGCTAGGGTCATAGGGTCATTTGGTCAATGTCCCCTCAAAAATATTTCAGAAAATAAATTATTCGTTTGACCATTCTTTCTAAATACGCTACACTATTAGCCGCGCGCTGCAGTTCTAATCGTCTCGTTGCGGTCCTTAGACATAATAAAATACGCTATACTAAACTAGTCCAGTCCAGTCCGAATTGCCCTGAGTACCTTAAAGCTTGACGAAAGTACCCGAAGATTTTACAGCTACCGAGCGGCAGCCGAACGTGATAGCAAATGGAATATGAAATTGCGATTTGGGTCATCAGCCGGTCTCTTCTAAACTTTATAAAAGGAATGTGCGTGCAATTTTAACGAACGTGTCATTCAGCATTTTTCCAATTCTAAAGAACGAAGAGTAGATCTGAACCTCAAGAGAATTTAAAGCTCAATTTAAAGATAAGATATTTATTTTAAGCATGCCTATTTTTAAATTTAATGACCTCCCAATATAATTCTCCACGAGCCGCCACTGTTATACACAATATTAAATTCGCTTGTATTACGACTCTTACATTAAAATACTCAATAAACATTTACCAAATTTGTATTTGGTACGTTTTTTGCATGAGGCCATCAGAATAGATTTTTGTACATGAAAAAAACAGCGGAGCGGAGAGCCGGAAAAACTAGTCTTCTCTGCGTACTTAAGCCCAGAATTTTTTAATATTTGAAAAACACTCACGATGCTATGTTCAGGGTGTTTGTTTATATTTTGAGTTTTCAAGCTTCACTTTAAAAGGGGGGAAAATGATATATGCAAAAGTTTTGAGGTTTATTCTGAACTGTTAGAATTTTCTAAACAATAAACAAATGACAATTGGAAGTAAAAAAAAATGAACGCCCTATATAAAAGTTTTATTACGGTATCTTTTTGCTGATTATTCTTGTATCAGATTTGACACTTTCGTCTGAAAAAACAACAGAGAAATTAGTCAAAAATTCTCCTATAAATGACAGTGGATTTCCTATTGATCAAACATTTATCTGCTAAAATGTTATTTTTCTTTCTAACATATCAAAACTGATACATTCATAATTCACAAAAAGATATCCAATTAATTAACCAATATTATGCAAGATGTTCCGTTTAAAATACCAAAGCTGATACTAATTTTTCTACTTTCCAATTTTCATTTATTAATTTTTTTTATAATATTTCTGTTCAAAATGTAAACAGAAACGCTGTACTTAATAAAAGTGGAAAGTTAATTCTTAACACTGGGTGACAATTAGCAACAATGTAGTAAACACAATAGACAGTTTTAAGAAACCCAGGTCTGTAAATATTGCATGAAGAAATAAAGTACACCCGTATTTCCACGACTGGAAAAGGTTGTGGGTTTATCATTAGTGTGTCAAGTTTCTCATACGTGTGCCCATGATCATAGGATATACTTTTAATTGCAGCTGCAGCTTCACCGGCCCCATCAGCCCCACCAGTTCCACCAGCCCCATCGGCGCCACCAGCTCCACTAGCCCCATCGGCGCCACCAGTTCCATCAATCCCACCAGCCCCACCAGCTCCACCAGCCCCATCGGCGCCACCAGCTCCACCTGCCCCATTGGCGCCACCAGCTCCATCAATCCCACCAGCCCCATCAATCCCACCAGCCCCACCAGCTCCACCAGCCCCATCGGCGCCACCAG
Organism: Kuschelorhynchus macadamiae; assembly: GCA_030620095.1. Taxonomy (NCBI): domain Eukaryota; kingdom Metazoa; phylum Arthropoda; class Insecta; order Coleoptera; family Curculionidae; genus Kuschelorhynchus; species Kuschelorhynchus macadamiae. Next base: position 1,052,769 of record JAUTXW010005489.1, read on the forward strand.
CTCCACCAGCCCCATTGGCGCCACCAGCTCCATCAATCCCACCAGCTCCACCAGCCCCATCAATCCCACCAGCTCCACCAGCCCCATCGGCGCCACCAGTTCCACCAACCCCATTGGCGACACCAGCTCCATCAATCCCACCAGCCCCATCAATCCCACCAACTCCACCAGCCCCATCGGCGGCACCAGCTCCACCAGCCCCATCAGCCCCACCAACTCCACAAACTTTATCAACCCCACCAGCTTCATCAGCCTCACCAGCTTCATCAACCCCACCAGCTTTAACGACCCCATCACCAACCCCCGCTTCTTTATCGACTACAACACGCTCGTAAAATTTGAATGTTACTAATCCACAGCAAGAATAAAAATATATTACTCCATGTATTAAAATTAAGTGTTTATGTTTAACTATTTTCTAGATCTGCGTTTATTTATAAAGTAAATCATAATTAAGTAAATCAACAATAAAAGTACTACAATAGTGAAGGTAGTTAAAAACAATGTTAATAAAGATATGTTGCAAAAAAAATAGAATTTCTGTTAAAAAAAATAATGGCGCCTCACTGCGAGTATGGCATGATGATTGAAAAAGTTATTATCTAAACATTCTACATCGCCGTGTTTATTAATAATTATAATATGAGCCGGTGTCAACTGGTGGCAAATATCATAACTAAGAAGGCTAATTTGCACCTGAAATATGAAACATCTTTTTTATATAGTATGTTCTTTTGACTTACTCCATTTCTGCAATAAACATTTATTTTAACCTCTTGAATTTGATTGACCTACACTTTTAAGAGTGTGTAGGTATTCTAAATAGACTGGCCATAAAAAATAACAAATTTTGCAAAAAAGGATGTAAACTACAGGCTACATTTTGTGACTTGCACCACCAATGCACAAACTGTACCTGTAAACGTTGATTAAATTGCCGGTTCAAAACTGACTTATACCACTTTTGCCTCCACCGGCTCATATATGGGCTATATAGAGAAAATATTGTAACCGCGAAAATTTTCGAAAGATTTGGATTTTGGTGCGACGTTTTAGATTCCTCAGACGACAAATATATTTAAAAAGAAATACGATGTCTATTCGGATGTGTGAGTGTGTGTATAAAGAGTGCGCTTGAGTACTTGAGAATGGTCAAATTCGAAAATCATCTTATGTCAAATCGATCCGTTTTCATATTTGCACCAAAAAGAGCCTAAGTCCACGTCCTGCGGAGAATATATTTTTACCTGTCATGAGCCTAGATATTTTTGAGATTTGTAAAAGAAACTAAATTTTTAGAAAAGAGATCGCGCAAAATTGCAAAAGTATTTTGCATGTATATATATATATTTTTTTTTGCAAAACAAATTTCTTAGGATGAGGTTCATACAAGGAATAAAATAAAATTATTTCATAACCTTCTTTTTCCTTTTTTCGTGTTTTTTTTTTATAAATTCAAACGTTTCGGCTATTTTTAAGGCTTTATCAATGATCTTGTGTACACTAAAAAAATGAATAAAAACATGAAAAAAAGTGGTAAGAATCATGGACTAACATTATATGAAATGCGATATTCTTAAGCACAAAGAGGAAATACACAATTTTTTTTATATTACTTACCCAAGGCAGAAACCATTTCACGTCAATTTTACAAACATTTGAGTAAAAAAATATAAAACGAAATACATGCTTAGACACAAACAGACATTAACATTATACCCTTCATGTAGGTTAAAATTAATTTTGTAGAATGATTATTGCGTCCAGGACCAAAATTCGATTAACTTGAGAGAAACATTAATATTAGGAAGGGCAAAGAGTTGGGTGAAGGAATTGAACATTGAACTTAGTTGTTATATATCAAATTTTGCAGCACTCTCGTGGTTTCGGCTCGAGAGGTCCAAAGTTCCATTCCCGGAGTCCTCACTTGTACAAGGGATTTCATAAATTGTGTGTGATTTTTTATTTTTCGGGGTTTTTGCTTTAAGTTTACTATAGTTAGTTTGAAGTAAATTGTTTGCTTTATGACTGATTGAAATGTTCTGCTTTTTAGAAAAGGTTTGCAAATTCTCAGACACACCCGTGATATAGGGAAGAGTCAAATAATGTTTTTTTTTGGTCATTATTTCGTACCGCCATATTATGTGTTTTGTTATTATAATTTTGAATCCTAGAATTAATAACTGAGTTAATTAATTTTTCTGGGTGGCCGCTTTGCGTTAGATTATTTTTCGCGTTTTTTAAGGCATTTTTTCGGTAATTTTGATCAGATAATTGAACAGCTCTGTCAGCTAAACCGATTATTACTGATTTTTTTTGGGACATAGCATGTTGTGAGAAATAATTTAAATATCTACCTGACCAGGTTGGTTTTGTATACCACTCAGTTTGAATTATATTATCTTTATGGTGGAGGGTCATATCAAGAAAGCTTATTTGATTATTTTGTTCAACTTCAATAGTGAAACTTAATTTCTCATGGTAGTTGTGAAAGCATGAAAAAATATAATTTTCTTGCCCTCTTGGGATGGCTGTTTTTAGTGTACACAAGATCACTGATAAAGGCTAAAAAATAGCCGAAACGGTTGAATTTATAAAATAAAAACACGAAAAAAAGAAAAACAAGGTTATGAAATAATTTTGTTTTATTCGTTGTATGAACCTCATCCTAAGAAATTTGTTTTTAAAAAAAATATATATAAAAACGTTCAAGAAACATTCTATAAATATATATATATATATATATATATATATATATATATATATATATATATATATATATATATATATGTAAATATACATATATATATATATATATATATATATATATATATATATATATATATATATATATATTTGAATATGGGATGGGTTCTTGAACCTTTTAACTATATTCTTAGGGTTTTATTTTCTTGGACTTTTCGGTTGTTAGAATAAATGGGACAATTGAGTGTTAAAATTTGTCATTTATTTGTAAACGTTTCAACCATTGCATGGCCTTCATCAGTACTAAAACTTTAATATAAAATATGTAAACGAGAGAAAAAAAAATAATAGTTTTCGGCTTACCTCATTAAAATAACAGATTTTCAAATATAAAACAACACATAATATTGTATATTTATAACAGACACACATGCAAATAAAAGGGACTCTGGATGTTAATACGACTACCAGTAAATATTTAGAAGCGCCTATCGACATAAGAATTCGTTTTTTTTTCCTGCAGATGGATGGTTTCTTTATAGTATTAACGAATTAAATATTTTAATTTATTAAATTATAATAGATCTTGCTGAGATTTTTTATATCTGCCTTTTTGTTTATTGAATGGTCGTGTTTTTTTATATAAATCATTTCCAAAAACTCTCGTTTATTTTGGTTCGGTTCAAAACGTAATATTTTGGTTTCTTCAAAGTTAAATTTGTGTTGAGTTTGATTTTCAGTTTGTGAGGGCGGTGGTATTTTTTTTATCAAATTTGTATAATTTCGTAAATGATATGTAATTTTTTATTTTTACTTGTTTTACTTTTTAGAGTGCTGTTTTTGTTGCAATAGATTGAAACCTTTATGGCAGCATGATATATCATATTTTTTAAACAAATGTTGTATCACTTCCATAAATTCAGGGTTTATCGGAAAATATAAAACATTTGTTTAAAAAATATGATATTCATGCTGCCATAAAGGTTTCAATCTATTGCAACAACATTTCAGCACTCTAAAAAGTAAAACAAGTAAGAACAAAAAATCACATATCATTTATGAAATTCTTTGTAGTAATTGCCCTAGTGTGTATATAGGGCAAACATCTCAATATCTTCAAAATCGCCTAAACGGCCACAAATTTGATAAAAAAAATACCACCGCCCTCACAAACCATGAAAATCAAACTCAACACAAATTTAACTTTGAAGAAACTAAAATATTATGTTTTGAACCGAAACAAAATAAACGATAGTTTTTGGAAATGATTTATATAAAAAAACACGACCATTCAATAAACAACAAGGCAGATATAAAAAATCTCAGCAAGATCTATTATAATTTCATAAATTAAAATATTTAATTCGTAAATACTATAAAAAAACCATCCATCTGCCGAAAAAAAAACGAATTTTTATGTCGATCGCCGCTTCTAAATATTTACTGGTAGTCGTATTAACATCCACAGTCTCATCTTATTTGCATGTGTGTCTGTTATAATTATACAATATCATGTGTTGTTTTATATTTGAAGATTCTGTTGTTTTAAAGAAGTAAGCCGAAAACTATCATTTTCTTTCTCTCGTATTTTTTATTAAAGTTTTAGTACTGCATGACGTTTACAAATAAATGACAAATTTTAACACTCAATTGTCCCATTTATTCTAAAAACCAAAAATTCCAAGAAAATAAAACCCTAAGTATATATATATATATATATATATATATATATATATATATATATATATATATATATATATATGTTATATCTATTCTCACCAGCTATTTCATCATACAAGTTATGCTAACCTTGGTTCCCAGACTATCAGCTGTCACCCGCCAACGCAGTTATTCAGAAAGCCAAGCTTATCTCAATAACAAAGTATCATATATCAGTTAACGACGTAGATCATCCTATTCTCATAAACAGCAGGTGTTACTTGTTTACGAAAACAAGTCTATACCAAGAAACCTTCATCAGCAGAACCCACGTCCTGACCCAAGTGTTCAAGAACGAAGTAAACAGTTTCCACTGAGTCAGCATAACGAAACATATAAATAGTTATTTTTCTTTGTATACAGTAGTTCAGTCTAGCTCGAATTCATTTGTTAAACGTTACTCTGTAATTTTGCAAATTTGAATGTATATATTTAAAATTGTATTTTTCAAGTAATAAAATAATTTTTTAAAAAGTGATTTTGCAAGAAAGCGATTTAACAAACTAGCGCAGTCGGTAGGATTCTGAAAACGTCTAACAGAACACGAAGCCTTTGTGCACTCTAACTGTCGACGGAGGATGATCCCAATCCATTGTTCAGAAGACCTGTGAAAAACAAGAAAAATACAAGAAGTACTGAAAACCCAAGAAAAACAGAGAAAATCACGACCCGACGTCACCAACTCGCAGTCAATCTACGGATTAGGAACACCTAGTGAAACTCCTGGTAGAATTTGCTGCAGAGAACACGACGAAGTCTGATGTTTCTACTAGTAACGTAAGTCTGAATCATCTCGTTTATTAATTTTCTTTTTTTTTTTAATTTTCCAAAAATATTGAAATTTTTATTCAAATTTAAGGAAACTGTTCGATTTTTCAATTTTGATAATTAGTTAACGAAAAACTCAATTCAAAAACAAATTTAAAAAATCCAAAAGGATATTTTAATTTCAAATTTTGATTATACAGTTAATCAAATTTCAAGAAAAAAAAACAACTTGAATTTTGTAGATTTTAGTATTGCTTTAATTTACGTTGATTTGTGTACTACTTTATGTACTATACATATAATAATAATAATAATAACATAAATTCTTAATTTTAAGTTCGTATCCTTTTTATATAATATTGTGTGCCTATATTATTTCATTTTGATATTGTGATATATTGAGCAACCATTATTGATAACGAAAGACAAAATGTCCCTGAGACACCCGAAATTGAACCGTATAAATTATCTGAAATATTTTAGATAATTCCTGAATACGATGGTGATCAAATTTTTCTCCAAACATTTCTCAATGCTTCTCATTGTGCTTACGATATGTCTACACGCGATCAAAAAGATTTATTAGTAATCCACATAAAAAAAAATTACGTGCAAGAGCAGCGCAGCTAATAAGCTCTCGCAACCTTATTTCTTACTTAGAAATAAAATAACTTTTAAATTCTCACTTCGGAGATACGCGAGACTTGTCTTCTTTAATACAAGACTTACAACGTATCAATCAATTACCAAATGACAGTCCTTTAACCTTCCTCAACCGACTTCAAGTTCTAAATGCAAAAATGCACGCTAATTTACAAAAGTCTAATCTCACTCCACAACAGAAACAAGCTCAAATAACCCTGATCGAATCCATCATCGAACCCCGTATTGGACATATAATTCGTGCCAGTAACCCAAGAGATCTTCTTGAAGCCCAAATACGTATTCGACGTGAACTTCAATTGACCTATTTCGAATCTCAAAAAGTTTCAAAACCGAACCCACCAAAGCCATTCAAACAACCTTTGAGAAAACCAAACTTCGAAACACAAAAGTGTTTTAAATGTGAACGTATTGGTCATTCAGCAAATCAATGCCATGCCAATAACGGACAACCACGTCCCAATTTTTCCCAAAACTCAAATTTTCAGCGACCCCAGTTTGCCCCGCAAACAAATTCTTTTCAGTCACACAGACCAAACATGCAACAACAAAGAAGCCCAAATACACAAACCCCAAATAATACAAATAACCAATCAAATCAAAATAATTTCCAACGTCAACCGAATTTTAATTATTCTCGACCCTCAGTAATTCAGAAAAATCCCAATTTTAAAACTCAGTTAGCACCGATAACAATCAAGAAAAATATTTTAATGACTATTATCAAGACTATCAACAAGATTACCAAGATCCCTCATTCTTTTCTTATGAAGACCTCTCTACTACAAAACCATCCACCCAATCAAGCCCCTATAGAAACAGATCAAATACAAGCCCAAATCGAAACTCTCACGCTAGACGATATGAATCCCTCACTCAATTTCCTCGAACAACAATTTCTTTAAATCCCTGCCTTGCTATAAATCCCAAAAATCTTTACTATATTAAAGACGCAACAAATACTTTCAAACTACTCATAGATTCTGGTGCAGGTATTTCAATTTTCAAAGAAAATACAGTAAAGAACTTTCCAAATCGTTTCCCCGAAAATGCAACAATTCAAGGCATTACCGAACAAAAACTTTTAATAACTGAATCAACTTTGATAAATTTTAACAACGGTAACCCTCACAAAGTCTATATATACAACTTAGACATTGATTTTGACGGAATTCTAGGTCTTGACTTCCTAGAACACTACGAATGTACAATCGATTTAAAGAATAAACAACTTATTATCAATTTTAAAACACTACAACTGTATAAAGTTGAGGACAATTACTCTTCAACAGAACTCGAAACACACGAGGCAAATAAAAATAAAATAACTATACAAGGTAGAACAGAACAAGTTTTTAAATTAAAATGTCATCTAATCAATACCGATGCTATTTTATCCCGAAAAGAAATAGAAAAAGTACATATCTCAAATGCCCTTGTCCGTGTCAATCAAAAAGGGGAATTTTTGACAACAATTATCAATCCGAATGCAATCTCAAAAATAATTGATTTTTCAAATATCGAAATAGAACCATTTTCGATACACACACTTCTTAACTTCAATTTTCCCGAATCTCCCGAATTTCAAACTTCAAATAGAATACCGACTATTAGAACCCAGCTTAGACTTGACCATTTAAACGAAGAAGAAAAAGAATTAATCACAAATCTTTGTGTCTATTTCAAAGACATTTTCTATCTAGAAGGTGACAACCTTTCCTTCACAAGTGAAATCAAAAATAAGATAGACACTAATAATACAAAGCCCATTTTTACTAAATCTTATAGATATCCCCAAATACATAAAGAAGAGGTTAAAACGCAAGTAAACAACATGTTACAACAAGGTATAATTAGACCATCAATTTCTCCCTGGTCGTCTCCCGTTTGGGTTGTACCGAAAAAAATCGACTCTAGTAATAAACAAAAATGGAGGATGTTAATGATAAATATCCACGTCCTAATATCTCAGATTTACTTGACCAACTTGGACAGTGTCAATATTTCACTACTCTTGATCTCGCTTCTGGTTTCGATCAGATAGAGATAGATCCTAAAGATATTTCAAAAACAGCGTTTTCGGTAGAAAACGGTCATTATGAATTTATACGAATGCCCTTCGGACTAAAGAATGCCCCATCTACATTCCAACGTGTAATGGACAATATTCTTTTAGGAATCTTAAATGAACGATGTCTTGTCTATATGGACGATATTATAGTTTATTCCGCTACAAAGAAAAGCTAATCTTAAAATACAATCAGACAAATGCAAATTTTTACGCAAAGAAGTAGCATATCTTGGACACGTAATAACTAAAGACGGTGTTAAAACAAATCCAGCAAAAATTGAATGTATCCAAAATTTTCCCCAACCAAAAAATCCTAAGGATATAAAATCTTTCCTTGGCTTAGCAGGTTATTATCGACGATTCATTCCTAATTTTGCGAAAATTTCTAAACCACTTACTCGTTTACTCAAAAAAGAAATAAAATTTGACTTTGATTCTGATTGCAAAGAATTTTTTGACGAACTGAAAAAATTGCTAATTTCTGACCCAATTCTTATATAAACAAATTTTGACGAACCATTTCTTTTGTCCACAGATGCTAGTGCTTTTGCAATAGACGCTGTGTTATCACAAGGACCTGTAGGAAAAGATTTACCAATTGGCTATGCATCTAGAACCCTATGTAAAGCCGAAACAAATTATTCAACTATTGAACGTGAACTCCTTGCAATCGTATGGGCAGTAAAACATTTTCGCCCGTATCTTTTTGGTAGAAAATTTAAACTAATCACAGACCACCGCCCTCTTACTCGGCTTTTTTCAATCAAAGACCCATGTAGTAGACTCGCACGCTGGAGACTTAAACTCGAAAAATATGAGTATGAAATAATTTACAAACCCGGTAAGATCAATAAAAACGCAGACGCATTATCAAGAATTAAAATTAATCATTTTAATCAATGCGCAAAATTCCAATCAAAACTCTTTATTTTTGCGACAAATCAAGACGATGACGAAAAATTTAATAACTCAAATTTAAATTTCGATGATGAAAAAATAACCGAAGATTACAACACATGTGCTAATATGTACGAAACAAAATCTTTAATTGATTATTCAAAAATTGAAACATTAAACGAACAACTTCTAAATAAATCACATAAAAACATAATAACCTTTTTTCAACAAAAGAATTTAGGAAAATTACATCATGAAATATTAGAAGAAAGAACATTTTTGAAGAAAATGCTGATTTTTCAATACAAAGACTAAATATTTTCTTTAGTAAAACAGTTAAAAATCGGAAATATTACATAATTCCTTTGTTACTCGATCCAGAAAATGTAGTCCAACATCTTTTCTATATATATTATTTGTACAGGACAAAACGAATTTGACCTTTCGTCAACATATTTTCTCGAAAATAAAATAGACTTTCCTATTTTTGAAATATTTTCTTTTATCTTTGCAGACAAAGATATTAGAATATGTATTTGTCAAAATATTGTAACCATCCCAGATAAAGACCAAATACCAATTATATTGGAACAATACCATTTAGGTAAAAGTAATTTACACCGCAGAATTAACGAAACTTTAAGACTCATCAAAGAAAAATATAATTGGCCCAGAATGATTAAAGATGTAGAAAATTTTATAAAAAGTTGTGAAACATGTCAAAAAATTAAAATATGCCGAAAAAATTTAAGCAACCCTTTAGTGATAACGAAACACCGAAAACACCATTTGAACGAATAAATATCGATATATTTGAATATCCATCTAGGAACTATGCTTTGACAATACGAGACGAACTTACTAAATTTACCCAAGCTTATCCAATTGAAGATAAAACGGCAAAAACTATCGTTAACACTATTATTTTACTTTTCCAACATTATGGTACCCCACTACGAATCCATTGTGATTATGGCCGTGAATTTAATAATACACTGATGAAAGACCTATGTGAACTATACGACATAAAAATAACATTTTCAAGTGTAGGTCACCCCCAATCAAACGACTCTCTAGAAAGATTTCACGCTACACTTAGCGAAATGATAAGAGCTAATCAAACCGAAAACCCACATGAACATCCGTTCAACGTACTTCCGTATGCGGTTATTTGTTACAATAACACGAAAAATAAAACCCACGGTTTTACGCCCTTTGAACTAATTTTCGGACATACTTCTTCTAGACCCCCTAAAATCCTATATAATGAGAAAACCCTTATATCAAAATACATACGTGATTTAAACAATCGTATGCAATTTCTTTATAAATCTGCTCGTGATAAAACAAAACAACAAAAAGAAAAAGCAAAAGAATTGATCAACATGTTCCCAAACATCCTCATGAATATAAAATAGGTGAAAAAGTATATGTACGCGAATCCCAAATTAAAGATAAAGCTCAAAACAAATTTAATGGCCCTTTCGAAATTCTCGAAATTTATCAAAACTCAGCCCTCTTATTAAATCCTAATACTAAACAAAAATTTAAAAACATTTTGAAAGATTAAAACCATACTACGAGCAAATTTCTCTTCCAGGACCATCCTCGGACTGTCATCAGTCGTCCAGTCCCAATACTCCATCAGTCCAATTAACAACACGATAGGAGTCTTCTTTCATGAAGAAGCAAAAATAAGAGTCTCTAATGACAAATGGACATTACTTGTATATAAAGACTTAGAACCAATTAAGGATACAATTGTAAATAATGATAGAATTTTAGAAAACCTTATTAATAATATCAACGAAGACGTACCACGAATGAAAGGATTTAAATCTGAAGTATTAACACATATTAGTCTCCTTAGACAAATATCAGGAGCTGTAAATCAAAAATATACAGAGATAATGGCAGATACTAAAGATTATATTCTTAGAGAAAAACGGGGAATTTTTAATGGTATAGGAACATTTTGGAAAGCAATTACAGGAAACTTAGATGCCTCCGATGGCGAATATTTTAATGACTGTATAGAAAAAATAACACATGATAAATATCAAATCGAAAATCTTCTTAAAAATCAAATTTCAGTAACTAACTCAGTAATAAAAGAATTTAATTCAACTATTCAGAAACTTAAAATTGACGAAGAAACATTCAATAATGATATTATAGAAATTCGAAAATCAATAATGGATGTTTCTGACGATAATAATAATAATATTTCAGTTATTCCTCTCAAATAGAAATATTAAATATTTGCGAACTATTAATGGAAAGTTATTCATTTCTTGAAAATTCTTTGAATAATATTATAAATTCAATTGTTTTCGCCCGTTTACGGATTTTACACAGTTCAATTATTATACCTTTTGACTTAATAGAATCACTAAAGCACATATCTCAATCATTGCAAAAAAATAATTTACCTTTGTTAATTCACCCTTCAAGTGTGGCTCAATATCTCGAAATCATAGAACTAAAGGCATATCAATATGATTCAAAAGTAATTTTTGTTCTCGAAATCCCATTAGTTGATCCAGAAAAATATATTCTCTTTCATTTATATCCAATACCAATTTTGGATAATCGAACAGGTCTTCACCACATTCTTTCAATAACAAATAATTTAAGTGCGCGAAACGATGATTCATTATTATATATCATAATTCGCAACTTGGAATCATGTAAATCTTTGAGCAGCCGAACACTAATATGTTCCAACATCCTGCCATATCCAATAGACAGTGGCGCTGTTTGTGAAGCCCAGTTACTACGATTAATCAATCGCCTTCCAAGAACGTGCCAAGTTTCAGTTATCCTAGCCAAAGACTATCATGTGCAAGAACTTAATCAAAACTCCTGGTTAGTTGCCGTTGCAGACCCTCTATCTGTAACTATTAAATGTGGTTCCGGAGACGTTGTTACCCCAACAATCAGTACCAACGCCGTAATCAAACTTCAACCAGAGTGCAGTGCATTTATTGGCAGCACCAAAGTTCTAGCGAAGAAATTTGTAAATATTTATGACAATGTTACCTACAGGCAACGTTCCAATCCAAATTCCACATGATTGCTGCAGCCATTATCCTGAGAAGATTCATATACCAGACTTGAAGCCTTTTAAGTTACACCACATTGACACAGAAAACTTAAATATCGCTCAAGATAAATTAAATGAATATTCTGATCAGTTGGACACACTAATCAATCAACCATTCGTAAAGAAACATATCGGTTGGTTATTATCCTATACATATTTTGTAAATGTTATAGAAGAAAACCTAAGACCCTCAGTATTGGAATTGTCAATGCCAATAGTGATGACTACCCACCTTCTCCACCAAGGTCCAGAACAAATTTTGTACAATGGAGAAGAATATTTCCAAAAAGGCGACCAAACATACGTGTTGGTGAACCAACAGAAGAATCTGAAGAAATAGAACTTAACCTGAACAAACATTCAGCTTGAAAGTTGCTTCCACGTACCAACTTTCATCTTGATGGGGGAGTTGTTATATCTATTCTCACCAGCTATTTCATCATACAAGTTATGCTAACCTTGGTTCCCAGACTATCAGCTGTCATCCGCCAACGCAGTTATTCAGAAAGTCAAGCTTATCTCAATAACAAAGTATCACATATCAGTTAACGACGTAGATCATCCTATTCTCATAAACAGCAGTTGTTACTTGTTTACGAAAACAAGTCTATACCAAGAAAGCTTCATCAGCAGAACCCACGTCCTGACCCAAGTGTTCAAGAACGAAGTAAACAGTTCTTACTGAGTCAGCATAACGAAACATAAAAATAGTTATTTTTCTTTGTATACAGTAGTTCAGTCTAGCTCGAATTCATTTGTTAAACGTTACTCTGTAATTTTGCAAATTTAAATGTATGTATTTAAAATTGTATTTTTCAAGTAATAAAATAATTTTTTTAAAAGTGATTTAACATATGTATATATATATATATATGTATATGTATATATATATTATATATATATATATATATATATATATATATATATATATATATGTTTTTGTAAACATATATTAGGGACTATATATATATTAAGGGCACTATTTTAATACTTTTTATTAAGGGCACTTTTTATTAAAGTCAACAGTTTTTGTAAACATAAGGGACTAATATCCATAATTTAATGTATTACCTTTTATTAAAATACCTGCACACAAAAGGTTACCAGAAGTCTGACAATGTCAGTTTTGTAGATTTACAAAAATGGGCCGTTTAACTGAAACCTAAAGAATTGAAATTTTAATTATACTGGGATATGGGGATAGAATGCGAAATCTGCAAGATGTTTGTAAAATTTTTAATGACAAACATGCTAACAGAAACCCAATAACTTAATCTATCGTAATTAAATTAAGTAAAAATTTCGTGAAACTGGAAAGGTAAAAGATGATTTACGCTCTGGCAGATATAAAAGCGCAACAGATGGTGATAATGCTCTGGATGTTTAAATCAGTTTGGAAGAAAATTCACCCCTTTCTACAAGAACATTAGGAAAAGAAAATGACGTCTCACGCATGTCTCTAGCCCGACTTTTAAAAACCGAAAAGTTTCATCCATACAAAATAACTTTGGTGCAAGAACTCTGTGAGGATGATCACGATAGGCGCTTGGAATTTTATAAAATCATAATGGAACGTTGCAATACCAATCTAAATTTTGTCAATCAAATTATTTTTTCTGACGAAGCAACTTTTGGTTGACGGAAAAGAAGTGGTCCCGCTTCACGATATACCTCAAACTTTTTAAAGGTATCCGTAATAATTTGTCAACCAACAGTTCTACTTTCTTGACACTATGGATCAAGACCGAATATGTAACAAATTGACTGACCAACATATTTTAAGAAACAAAATCAATAAAATGAAAGTTAGTTGCTGCACTCAGGTATTCAGTCATCAAGTAGGAGTATGAAAAAAATTATAAGTTGGAGTAAGTACTTGAAGTCTGCTTTTTTAAGAAAAAATATAATATTGATAGATTCAATTTTCACTTCAAAGTTTTAAAGTAGCAAAAAATAATATATCCATTGTTTTTGTTTATTTATATAATGTAATGTGATATGCCCTAGTTTTTAATTTAATTTAAACCTTTATCGAGGATAGTTTAAAGTAAAAGTCCCATAAATAGATCCGTAACATTACAGATACCCTTCTAAAGGAGATGTTCTATGGTTGATTACCACGCTTGTTGTGTTATTGAGAACCCTAACCCACGAATAACACATTTTAGTAAAAAAGACAAAAAAAAAAAACTTCTGTCGCCCACCTGAACAGTTCGTGCTCGATGGCAACATTGCCGATAACTGAAAAAAAAAACCCAAAGATTTGATGTTTTTATGACTGCTTCAGATTTAGTTTCAAAACCAGATGACACAAAGGTTGCTGTATTTTTAAATCTTGTCAGAGACGATCGCCTAGACCTGCACAATAGTTTCACCAACCCCACTCAAGAAAAGTCGACTCTGAAACGTATTAAGAAAAAATTTGAGGACTTATTGCCCGCCCACAGAAAATGTAATATTTGCAATTCAATAGCGTAATTCAAAAACAATGGTTAACAATATTTTAACTGAGTAACGCGCGGAATACAATTCGTTTTAAAAACTAACCTATAGAAACGAAACTTAAAAAGGATGTAGACATTTGTGATACAAAAATGGGTAATAATTTTAATGTTGTGACTAAATAAAATCATTTATAACCTATATTTCAAAAAAGTATCTTACAAAACACGGAAAAATACAGAAAGAAAAATTAAGTTTAAACTACCTAAATGCACGCAAACGAATGACGTGCTTTAAGCAGCGCTATCAAGACAACAGGGTATAAAGATCAAAGGTATATGATCAGATATTGAATAGTAATGGATATTTTAGATAAATCCACACAAGAAAGCCATAGAGTTCTGTCCTACTACTGAAATCAGTAAGGCGCAAACAAAAGCCCTACAAACTGAAGTGCAAGTTAGTGTACTTAAATCCAGGCAAGTTGCAAAATTTAGTGTAAATACTGTGGTTACAAACACTTGAAATCCAAACGCTCTAGGCAAAAATTGTGCTAAATATCAGGGCCGGAATCACCTTGCCGCAATGAGTCACGCAAGGTGAAAAGTAAATTCAAAAAGAAAGTTTATGAGTTTGAGGCAGATAAGAGAGTACAATGACAGTGAAGAATTTTATGTGAACCCGATAAACTTTTTTTTTCTTTTAGTTCTCAGTTGGGTTTTTCTTACTTGCTCTCCTTCCAATATTTTGTATTAGGAACGTCTCTGACTACAGATATAGAGAGGTTTAAGTTATCTTATATTAAACTTAAGTATAAACGTGTACTTAAATCATCAGATTCAGTACATAATGTGTTACATACCAGTGGGATACTACAAGCAGTCAACAGAAATTCAGAAATGTCCAATGTAGAATGAAAATCAATACCCTCACTTGGAAGTAGATAATAAGGATTGCTCTTATTCTGAAGATGTAAATACTATATGAATAACCAGTCAACTACCATTTTAGAGACTGAAGTCCAAATCAAATACAAGCTAACAGTTATATTACACGAATAATAAGTAAATAACTGACATAGCTAAACAAAAAGTTTTTTTTATCATTTTCTACACTAAGTTTTAAATAAAACTATTTGATAACTATAAATCATTTAAGGTAAAAGCACCGGTAATTGACCATACCCTAATTATTGACCACTTTTACAGTTTTTAACATAAAACAAGAAAAATATAGGTATTGAAGATCTGTAATTGCCATCTAGTATGTTTTCTGCGATGTAAAATTAAAGAAAGGGAAATTTTAATCCGTAACTTATTTTATAACCACATTTCATTAATTTTCAGTACATTCTTAGAAGCACCAGGCCTAATACTAAAACTCCGCCATTTCTTGTTAAAGAATCGGTGAGGGAAAAACGTGATATAAGTTAATTATTAGCTATGTCTCCTTCCACGCTAACGTGAACGAACATTCTAAATTTTGTTTCACGTGAAACCAGATGTGAAGTCATTAGCGTTTACGCTAACTAATATAGGCTATTTAAATGTTTTTCTTCGAGAAGCTTGGTGGCGCGGTGGTAGGTTCCCAGCCCGAGTCGTATAGCATGTGGGTTCGAATCCCGACAAGCAAGAATTTTTTTTTTGCAAAATTTATAAATAATAAAAAATATATTATAACTATATTAAAACAAAAATTTTTTTAACAAAATCTATACTGTTATCCCGTTAGGTTAGTACAAGTTTGTTAAAAAAGCCGTCATTCACGCGGTTTTCTTATTTAACGTGAACCGACTTTCCGACGATTTGTTCACGTTAACGTGGAAGGAGCAACGGCCTTAATTATTTGTGGTAATAAAGTGTTTAAGTTGTTAAAGGTTAGTAAAAAAATATTTAAACAATTTCGATATATATAAAAAAGGTAATTTTGTTCACTATAAATATAAAACAAATGGAGGTCAATAACTGGTACATTTTTGTGCTTTAACCAGTCATTGACCGGTAAGTCAATAGTACTTACAACTTTTTTTACTTAAATAAATATAACAAAAATTTGTTATATTTATTTCAGAAAAAAAAAATTTTTGGAATGAAATTTTTTTTATAATATGCAACTAATATCAAGTTTCGGCTGCTATTTGAGCTAGAAATAATTCAAATTTTAAATAATTTCGTCAACAATCTTTATACGGTCAATTACTAGATCAAATTATTGATTCCATAACTGGCAGTTTACGTGGTCAAAAACTAGCTAGGTTTGTATTTGTAATATTAAAAAAATTCAAAATACCAAAATAATTGTTTATAAATTGCATTATTTCTAATCATTATTTGTTAATATAAGACATTTAGAGCCTAAAATATATTATTAACACATCCATATTTATTTATAATTTCAGTAAATTCTAAAATAAACTAACCAGTCAATTACTATATAACATGGTTAGGTTATTTACCTTTTTTATTAATTTATGTATCTAACTTTTACCAAAGAAAATACAAAGGTTCCTAATGTTTAATTTATAACAAAATTAGTAATTTAAGTTTGGTGTTCTTTACTTAACCTTGTTTTATTTTTGTACTGTAGTATTTGAATAAATATTTTTTCCTTTTTCGACTTGGTCAATAACTGGTACATTTGGTATTAATAAATTATATTATTACTTTTTGTACAATAAAATATTTTTTTCTTATATGCAAAAACAATTTCTTAATCTATAATGTTCAATAGATACCTCAGATTTGTTATGTTATTTTGAAATTATTATTAAATGATAGACACAGACTTAAAATTAAAAATATGTCTTATTAACGTGTCAATTACTAATACCGTTACCATTACCAGTATTACAACTACATTTTAATGCAATTCATATTGACATTGGATCCCTATGCTTTTTTATCCAAGCTTGTGTTTTTTTTAGGAAATCTCTTGGCAATCTAATGTAGCTGAAAATGGAGAGTCGGATGATTGTAATGAAGGTATCATAGATGAGAGTACTGATTTTAAACAAATCAAAATGCAATAGAGGAACACAGACAGGAATATATTTCAGACAGCTTCGTGAACGTAGTCATTTACTGTATTTATAGGGGATTCACCGAACAGCGAGATTTCAGATCTGAGAATCAGGAAATCTCAATCTGGTTAGCCCCGCCGCTGTCAGGCTGTTCTCTGTTCTTCGTGATTCGATATTTTTTAATGTTTGTGTGTGCTTATGTAGGTATAGTACATAAGGACTTATAAAATACAATAAATACATTCGCTAAAGACAAAAGCAGTTATGTGTTATTAGAACTAATTAATTACATTATCATCACTGTTTCAGTTGGACCAAAGTCAAGAGTAAAGATAGGTTTAAGTATAAATATAAAATATGTCTTCTATATTTCTTAAAAAATGCATTTTAATTAGTAATTTTCATAACACCCCTCGAACATCGCTTTAAAAAAATCACTGTAAAATTATCAATTTTTACACCCACATCACAAAATTCAGTTGAAGAATTATGCAGGGTGGTGACAATTTCGATGCTCACCCTAAGTATATTTAAGACGGTGTCATGACGTCGGTTAAATTAGAAAAAATGCCCCTCTTGAAAATCATTCACAAGACCCTTTCATTTTGTGGCGAAATTAAAGTTTATTATTTGAAATACAAGGTGATTTGTGAAAAAGGCCTAAACATATTTCAATGAATATTTCAAAAACTATTGATGTTCGGGACACAGTTTAAATTTGAAAGGTTCATTTTTTTGCTTTACAAGATGGTACCTTTAAATTTCACCTTCGATATTTGGTTTTGCCCCCCCCTTCACCTCCTTTAACATTTTTTTTTAAACGGACCTAGATACGAGGCAATGTATTAGAGAGGTATACGAATATTTTTAAATCTATGTGCGTAAAAAAAACAGACAAAATTCACAATTGCCCAAAAAAAATTCACAAAATTGATTTTAATGAATCAGAGTCTCTGAGGCCTTGAACTAGTTGTCATAAGAAATAATAGATTAATATGTACAGATATTCAAAATCAAAATATTAAACGATAACCAGGTTTTTAAAATATTTGTAATAGAACATTCAACATGTGCATCTAGCTTTCCTAACGCAATCAAAGCGTTAATTTTATATCTAACTTTACCTGTAATATTGTATATTTTTAAAACATATTTATTCAGACAAAATTGGGAGTTTTTTGGTTTTGAAATGGATTATATGCGAGCATATCGCGCGTATAGGGGGCTCTTTCTCAAAAGTTGCGGGGAGGCCGAAAGTTTGTAGTTACGCCACTGATTTATTTACAAAATGCAAACGAAAGGAACGAAAACTAACAGGTATTCTTCTGAAATAATTGTATATGACATATCTAAGTGATGTGGTTTAAGTAAACAAAACAGACTGTTAAAAACTCTAAAAATTTTTACATACATTTAATATATTAAAAGTTCTCAATATTTCATATATTCTCGTAATTTACTATACACTTTCAATCTTTCGGGAATATTTTCAGAGCAATTTGTAAATTATCGAGGATTTTAGAAATTTCCTATAAATTCTGAATCTTTCGGGTATATTTTTCGAGAATATTTTATTTTTATAAATTCTCCAGAATTTTACAACACTATGAGGAGCTTACGATCATTATTATTTAGTTGTATCTCTGTTTTGAGATGTCCTATTTCCAATGGTACTTTTGGTCAACGAATTCTAACGTTCGTGCTAAGATTTCGATCTAGGGGTAGAAAAATCCAAGTTTATCTTAAAAATCCTTACAGGGATTTTCCCCTCGGAACAGTTTCCTTTTGAGGTGAGTAATATAATTTTGAAGATCAAAATACCTACGCAGTAGATCGAACAAGACACGGCAACGTTCAGGCTCTCCTAAATGGATACAGGCTTTGAAAAGACTGCATCCATCCAAGAAATTAACACGTTGTTAATTGTTGTCAAGCGTGTTGAGGAAGCCGGCAGACGAGAGTAGCGACCGCAGACTCTTGCCAAAGATAATTTGCGGCTATCCCCTGATGTATATATTTTACTATGGCGCCTATATTCACCTCTGGAAACAGAAACGATTCGTTCCAAAAAAAAATGATTTTAGTTATTTGTTACAAAAAACTATTTTGCTATTTATATTGCTTCCGCCAAATTTTGTTGATTATGAAAAACCCGCTTGTCTTATTTACGATATGTTTAGTAAAAAGAAATCATCAATGACAATTACTTTTTCACTTGTTTCAAAAATGTACAGGGTGAGTCATTATATTTTGACACCTACCTACAGGGTTTATTAACCAAGATATAGAAAAAGTGTAAATATAAACGGTTTAGGGTTTCTTTTAAACCACCAGAATCCGTTAAGAAATATCTATCTAAAAAATATAAGGAAATACGTTTTTTTTTTTTTAAATAGAACACCCCATATTTTTATAACAGAACACCCTATATTCTTATAACTTTTATGAATGTTCCTTTTTCCTGATTTCAAAAATATATAATACCGCGACTTCATTCAAGTATATGACTATAATGAAAGGGATGTACCTCTGTACTTAAATCGCCTCATTTGAGTACCTCTTTATAAACTAAGTTTGTTGCTGCATTCTCTGGCTGTAAAATAGCCAAGCTACTGAGCGAACTTACTCTAGAGCATGCGACATAGAATTGACCATGAGAGAAACAATCGTAGCGCAAGCCTACTCCAGCTCTATTTAAGGATTGCCCTTGAGCTTTGTTAAGTGTCATGGCGAAACAAAACTTTAAACGAAACTGTAAACGTTTAAACTAAAAATGATAGTCTGACGGAATTAAAGGGATACGTGGTATAAAAACTGTTTCTCCCAGACCAGGGCCACAAATAATAGTAGACTCTATTACATTGTTTTGTAATGTTTTAACCTGTAGCCAAGTTCCATTACACAATTTTGGTAGTTTTAAATTTCGAATAAGCATCACTGGTGCCTCCCACTTTTACCTCATGGAGGGTTTAGAGAGTGTCGGAACTCGACAGGATAATTAACCGCATTTTCTTGGTCTATAACTACATCTACTGAATAGTATGTTAATTGTGGAGCAGTAATTTTTTCCAATAAAGCTATATTTATTTCATCTGATGTAGATGATGATGCTATTTTGTAGAGTTAATATAGTCGTTTTTAAACCAAGAAGCGGTTTTATTTTGACAACTTTCGAGTCCACTATAAACATTTAAGGGGTAGTTTCACCCCTTGGAAACTGTGTGTCGAAGAATCCCCTCTTATCGAACCTCTGCACTCTAAGATCAAGCTGTTTGCACAAGCTCAAGTTTCTACGGCAAAAGGTTTGAGAAAAATCGTAAAAATTAATCAATGACCCGATTTTCTGAAAAATCCTGTATAAATTTGTAAAAAAATCTTAAAATATGTAATAAAATTAATTAAAAAGCAGGTGTCAAGTGTTTTTCCGAATAACTAACCGTTTTTTAAATGAAGTTCATGCGTTTTTTCGAAAAACTCACCGCTTTTTAAATAAAAAAATATTGTATTATTTAAGTGGTGGTTTCATCCTTTTCAACACCCTGTATGAATTTCGAAAAGTCCTAAAATATGTAAAAAAATAAGTTAAAAAAAACGTGTTCAAGCGTTTTTCCGAAAAATTAAAATTATAATTTAATAAAAAATATTGTAATATTTAAGGGATGGTTTCACCCCCTTGGAATTTGAGTTTTGAAAAGTCCCTTCTTATCGAACCGCTACACCCTAAAATCAACCTGTATGCCAAAATTCAGCCTTTTACCTCAAGCGCTTTGAGCTGGAGCGGCTGAGTGAGTCAGTCAATTAAATCTTTCATATATTAATTAGATTGCCTTAGACTTCTTTGACAAGTAATGTTGCAGTTGAACTAAAATTATTAATTAACGCCTTGCGCTAATATAATTAAAATTTTGAAATCAGTAGAGAATGACCTTTCATAAAAATAAACGATATACAGGGTATTCCATTAAAAAAAGCGTATTTCTTACCTTACACTTTTTCTCTATCTTTGTTAATAAATAACCCAGTAGGTGGATGTCATAATATAATAACTCACCCTGTACATACTAGTATCTCAAAAAGCAAAAAATGTCCCTCGTCCTGTACGTTAATCGGTTTAAAACTGCTTTCTGATTAAAATAATATTTGGCGTTGTTTCTTTGATTTAGTTATTCAAGTTTTCGTAGAAATAAGTTTGTTTTCTATTAAAACGTATGCTTACTCCTTAGTCTCCCTTGTAAGCGTCTGATACTGTGCTGAAGGGAAAATAGTTTCTTTATATTTTTTAACAAATCTGATTTATTTAACAGGTAATAAAGCCTTGGAATTATAAAATCGTTTTTTTTTTGGCAAATGATTTTAATATTTTTTAAGGCCTTTTTTAGGAAATATTGAATATATATATGTGTGTATTCCATATTTCCTATTTAGTTCTGTAAACCCTTGTCACTACTTGTTTTTAGTAGAAATATATTACTGTTCTTTTATCTATTTACTTATTGTGAGATGCAACTAGCTAACAAAACTGATTTAACTTATTTCAAAACAAATCCATACTAACTTTAGGTAACCCAAATGAAAGAAGCTAATCCAAACTTGCCCAAATATTAGATAATATTTCTTTTTTCTTCTATGAGCGGTCCTGATCATATTAATTTATATTTTTGGCTAAGCTAACCCAAAAGTAATTTAATTAAAAAGTACTAACTGGGCGTCAATCCAGATTAACCTAATTTTAACTAAGCTATATCCTTTGTTAATAAGTGATTAAATTTTGTGACTATGTTAACCACACCTAAACTAACTTGACCGATTTTTTTAGCCTTAAAACTATTATTACAAAAGAAGTTATGGGGTCCCATGCCTAGCCAACTCAGGATGTATTCGCAGAAAAAATGGTGCTTACTAAGATTTATAGTATCAAAAATAAACTAAGGAATAGCTTCCTATCCAGTGTAGAACGATAGTGCCTTGTTGTACAATAATGTATGTTTACTTTTTAGAAAAAGTCCTGCAATTACCAAGGTACATTTAATGTAAAGATCATACCTATAATTTTCTTGATATTTAAGCCAATTCAATAAAAAGGTTTTAATTTATAGTCACACTATATCAGTGCGTAAGAGGATATCCCTACCATTTATTTTTAAGGAAAAGTTTATGAATGAAAATTATAAACATGTGTAAAATGTTATGAAAATTAAAAAATATGAAAACTTTCAAAAAACTAAAAAGTGTATCTCGCTTTTACCTTTTTTTATTTTCATGATGATTGATTCTGCGTTACTCATGGTTTATATAATAAATATCGTAAGCATATAATTAATGTTTTTTTTAGGTTTCTTTAATAAAATTTAATTTTGATTTACTTCACTTACTAGTTATGTGTTACAGTTTCGGTTACCTATCTTACTTTTGAGTGAAATTTGTATTATGAGAATACCAATGGGTTTTTTTAATAGAATATTACAAAAAAGAAAGAACTATTAAAATTGAAATTTTTTGTGTATATTGTATATTACTAAGTATATTGTATATTACTAAGTATAAAACTCAATATAAACGTGTTTTAAATCGAAATTCTAATATAACTGAGTTTAAACATGGTTTAAAAAGGATTTTTAAGATGCATTTAAACTGGATTTATAGCTAGGGTTACCAACCATACTGTTAAAAACAGTATTATACTTTATTTCCCTGTTTCATACTGTTTACTGTTCTATTAAAAGAAAACTATGCAAACCACTGTTTTTATGATCGCCGGTATCCGGAGCATTAAAACCTGTATAAAAAGTAAACGTACAAATTTCCGAACGAAACTGTCAAAAGCAAATAGCTTGCAAAAAAACTCTAAAGAAAAAATAAAATACTGTTCATTTTTCTAAAATACTATTTGTTTTAGTTCTCCGACTTTAAAATACCCGTTCAAAACGTTGGCAACTCTATTTATAGCCAAGTTTAAATTAGTTAAAAAAAGGTTTTTAAAAATTGGCAATCCGTAACTTTAAACAGGAAACCTAAACTTTCTTGGGTTTAAACCCATTTTAAAGTTAAACCCACTTCACGCTTACCGGCTTGTTTAAAACATTTAAGCCAGAAAACCGAACCCCGTTTAAACCCAAAAAAATCTAAATACTCTGGAAACCATCACTATTCAAAAATATGGTATTTTGTTAATATAGTATTATATTTATACGTACAAAGTACTTTTTGTTGGGTACAAACATTCCTACTTCGCAGGCCTTTTAGGTATAACTCAATTTGGTTTGTAGGATTTTTAAGGCGGTTTTAAAACTAATACAAAATAGAGTTGTTTTAAAACTAATAAAAAATAAAATTGTTTTAGAGCTAATGAAATATCTCATTTAAAAAGTAAATTCTTTATAATTTTATATACAGGATCTGTTCAATTTTAGTTAACTTAGATATGGAAAAAAATTAGTGTGCTCGTTATAAATGTTGTTTGTGTAAAAGAAAATTAACTTGAATATCATAGAAAAAAAAATCCGAAAATAGCTTTATTTGGCAAGTCTTTCAAACGTAAAATGTTGAAAACCTTTAGCCACATGTAATAATTTCTTAATAATGTTAATACCTTCTTAGAAAAAAGATTTTTAGCACCATTTTCTATACTGTTGAAGACCCACCCTGAGTGGTCGAAACGTTGTATTTTGTTTTGTTCCATTACACAATTTTGGTGGTTTCAAATTTCAAATAAGCATCATTGGTGCCCCCACTTTTAAAGTTAACTCATGAGGAGGGATTCCTGAAAGGTTTAGAGAGTGTAGGAACTCGACAGGATAATTAATTGCATTTTCTTGGTCTATAAGTACATCTATTCAGTAGTATGTTAATTGTGGAGCAGCAATTTTTTCCAATAAAGCTAGATTTATTTCATCTGCTGCGCTATTTTTGGAGTTAATATAGCTCGTTCTTTCAACCAAGAAGCGGTTTTATTTTGACAACTTTCGAGTCCACTAGAAAGATTTAAAGGGTAGTTTCACACCCTTGGAAACTGAGTTTCGAAGAATACCTTCTTATCGAATCTCTGCACTCTAAAATCAAGCTGTTTACACAAGCTCAACTTTCTGCGGCAAAATGGTCGCAAAAATTAATCAATGACCCGATTTTTTCAAAAACCCTGTATGAATTTATAAAAAATTTTAAAATATGTAATAAAATAAAATAAAAAGCACGTGCTCAATTGTCTTTCCGAATAACTAATTGTTTTTTAAATAAAAAACTTAATATTAAAGGGGTCGTTTCAGCCCCTTGGACACCCTGTCTCGGTTTCTAAAAAAATTTAAAATATGTAAAAAGTAAAATATAAAACATATTATGTTCAAGCATTTTCCGAATAACTAACGATTTTTTGGTGCATGGTTTTACCCCTTTCGACACATTGTATGAACTTTTTTAAAATCGAAAGATATGTAAAAAATAAATTAAAAAACACATGTTCAATCGTTTTTTCGTTTTTGTACTTACGTACAAAGTACATTTCCCTCCCCTTTATAAATGGATTATCTCAACAATTTCAAACATTCCTTAAAAAATATAACATCCAAATTTGTCATAAAACCGTTAATCTACTATCTAATAATTTTAGTAAACTAAAGGCGAAGACTCCAAAAAACAAAAGGAGCAATGTAGTTTATGAAATTCCTTGTAATTGTGAAGGGGTTTACATCGGTCAAACAAGTCAATATTTGGAAAACCGTATAAAAAGCCATAAGTACGACAAAAAAAACTCAACGGCATTAACCAACCATGAAAAGTCGAAAAACCACAGTTTTAATTATTCTGAAACTAAAATCTTAAAAACCGAGTGTCAGTTAAAAAAAAGGGAATTTTACGAAATGGCTTTAATCCACAAAAACAAAAACTGTGTGAATGACAAAAAAGATGTAAACAATCTTAGCAAAATATATACATCTATATTGCAATAATTGATACTCCACAGTTCGTTGTGTTAGTCCTTTGTAACAATGTGCAAAATGTTGTGTCCTGTTAACATTTTCTTAATTGAGAAAATAAAATTTTAATACATGTGATCGTCATAGCTGTTACTTCGTTATGTTATCATTACGTTCTAGGGTAAGATGATTGTTTTTTGACGTATTTTATTATTGTCGTACCAATAATTTTTCATATAATTTTAGATTTGAAAAAGACCAAAACTGGTTGAAACGTCATCAGACTATAATATATGTATGTTTTAAAAAAAGAAGTAATTTTCTAATTATTTTCAAGTAAACCACTGACCGTAAACCAAGAAAAATAAAAATATATATATATATATATATATATATATATATATATATATATATATATATATATTATATATACCGCGTCCTGTGACAGAGAGGAACATATCTAATTTTTCCGGATTGAAAAGAGGTGCAAGTAAAACAAAATAACGTGACTGACAGACTAATTTACTGAAATTTTAACGTTTGATGCGGAGATAGTTATGATTTTAAATATATGTTTTTAACGGGATTTATCTCTTTACGTACGAAACCGTTTGGATTGCTTTTCATTAGGGCTTTATTCATATTTAATATTATATACCTGAGGTAAACAGATAACATTATCTCGAACACAAACCTATAATTATCGCTATTTTTGATATATTTATAATTTAATCAAAAATTACAACGTACTAATAAGTAGGACGCGATATTTTAAAAACCGTATTTTTATGTATAGAGTCAAAATTTTGAAAAGTTGAAGCACTGCTATCGCTATACAAAATAAATGCCAAAGTTCAATTTCATTTCATATAGGGTGCCTCAAAAATGATAGGTATTGGGTTGGGAGGTTTTCTTTTTCAAGTTGCTATAGAAACGTTTGTTATATAGGTTTTTCTATTAAATTTAACTTAATAACCTGTGTCAGGATAATCTTGGCAAACCAACACAACGTTTGCCAACTCCGGACATATAAAGCCTTTAAACATCTAAAACCGCATTCTTATAACTTTTTTAATTTTCAACCAATATCAATTTAAAATGGTTTAAGAAATTTTAAATGTGTAAAGCAAATGGCCAGCAACTCCTGAAACTCCCATATACCAAAGTTCAATCTAATCGTAAAATTTTTTTTGTTTTGAAATTATAGTTCCATCAATGCGTATTCAATTTTGCTCACACAGGTAATTAAGTTCAATTTAATAAAAAAGCCTATATAACAAACGTTTTGTATAGCAACTTAAAGGTTTTTGGCAAAAGATAAAAAATTTTTTGGGTAAATATGACTATAGTTAATAAAATTATATCAGCGTCAATGTCAATTCTTTCTGTGGTCCCTGAAAATTAGCTTAACTTATATTGATGAGAATCTTTAAAAAAATTGCAAAAACTTTGTTATGTTACTGATTTAACAATTGTGTAATACCCTTTATCATACAGCTGTAATTTTTTGATTAACGCAATCTTAACTAAGATAAAATTATGTAAAAATTATTAATTTTAAATAATAAGAGAATAGTTAAAAATAATTTTCTTTTGGAAGCTCAGAAATTATTTAATTTACCCCGTATGTTAAAAACCAAAATGAATAAAAAATCGCTAAATTGGTTTTAGATAATGGTTCGTAGAATATCATAACATTCCCAAAATTAAACAAAACTAAAAATTTCAGAAACTAAGGACTTACGAATTTTTGTAAAATTTGCACGATTTTATATAACACCCTATATATTATACGGAATACCACCGAACCGAGGCAGCGTTGACCAATTTTAGATAGATAGAGCTTTTAAACATCGAAAACCGCATCCCTGTTACTTTTTTAGTTTTTGAAAAATTCCGCTTTAAATTTGGATAAAAATTTTGAGATTTAGATCGGTTTTTGGATGAGGTGATATGGAATTAACTGATTATAAAGGTTTCTGGTGCTTTACCGTGGGGAATCAGTTTAAATGGACCCTAACGAATCTTTGTTGTGAACGTTAAACTATCCAAGAGGAAGAAAATTTAGAGAGAGAAACCAACTTTTGTAGAAGATAGTCGAAGAGCTCGCTGTGGAAATTTTGTAGGAATTTTCTGAAAGCGGAAGGCGCAATAAATAAATGTAGTGAAAGTTTTAAGGAGGAGTTTGAAAAAAATGATAACGGTTCTGTTACATTCAAGTTTTGAATGCCTTGTACAGGGTGTCTGGTTATAATTTAAACGATACCCTAGAGACTTTATTATATGAGATATCTTTAAATACAAAAGTTTTTTTATTTTATCGGAATCCTTAGAATTTATAAGAAAAACAAACAAAAGACGATCGGAAAGTTAACAAATAAGCATCAGCTTCGTTATTTTAAATGGGACTTTAAAGATGCTTTCTTTCTGATTTCAAAAATATATGCTTTGCCTATATTTTGATAAGTAGATTTTACAATATTTAATTATAAATTGGTAAATGGCCTATACTCTGGAATTGATGCAATATGCGAATAGTGGGCTATGATTTCAATTATTTTTTTATTATGACCGCTAATATCAAATTTCGTGGAAGAAGAAGTTGATATAATTTTGTTTTCCCACGTGGAAAAAGTATATATAACGAATATGGGGTTATAATTATTATATTTAATTTAACTGAACTTACGTAATATTTAGAATAGAATTACCAAATAATAGAGCTCCTTGTAAAATATTTTTTTATATACATATAATATTAGATATAAATTTTGAAGAAACAAAAAAAACTTTCAAGCTAATATTCATGTTCATGCAATTTGCGAATAGTAGGATTTGATTTCATTCAGGGTTCATCATGTCGTGCAGGAAGAAATTATACGCAACGGTGTTAAAGAATAAAAATAGCAGTTAAAACAAAATAATGTATTGATAATAATAAGTTAATTTATCCATCCTCCGCCATTCGCAACACACTTTTGAAGAGTTTTTTGAAATTTGCGTGTAAAGGAGTGGTAGATATAGTCGGGATGTATTTCGTTTAAAGTTATGATCTCTTCTAAAATTTTGCGACGGAATTCATTTATATTTTGTGGTCTATTATAATATATTTTATTTTTTAAAAAGCCTCATAAAAAGAAATCTAAAGGGGAAAGATCAGGACTGTTTGCAGGCCAAAGAATATGTCCTTGCCTCCCAATACACAAATTATATTTATCATTAGGGTAATCCGTTATTGGAGCATTGTTGCGGGCTGGAGCTCCGTCTTGATGCCAAATTAACTGTAAGTAGTCCTCTATTTCATTCGTCAACAAATCCATATATTTTTGGCCGTTTAATGTACCATCAATTATAATGGAGCACATTTAAAGACTGGCGGCCCTGAATTTTAACTACTTGTTTTTCTTTGGATTTTCAGTAGCCCAAAAATGATTATTTTTACGACTGAACATACATGACGTCGGAAATGCAGACTCATCGGTAAATATCATTTTTGAAAAAAAAATCGGGTCATTTTGCACACAAACTAATATGTCGCGATAAAACTCGACTCTTTGTCTCTTATTTTCTTCTGACAAGTTTTGGACAGGGGTAAACTTAAATGGCTTAAAATTATGTCTTTTTAATATACTGTTTATCTTCAAAACATTTAGACATTTTAAAGACACGAACCGCATCACGAATAGATCTTTCTGGGTTTTGTGTCACAAAAAAAAACTCTTTTATGCTAATGAAATAACAGTGGCGTATAGGCGCAACATGGCAACATCGTTTTGTCGCAAGTCTGTCGCCCATCTTATTGAAACAAAAACATAATATAAGAAGTATGATATCACCACAATAAATATGTGCGTTTATCTACAGTGCTGGACAAATGAAACCGGACAAGCGGTAGCATTTAAAGTGGAGTATTTCTAAAACGAGAAAGATTATAAGATGCTGTTTTTAGATGTCTCTTGAAAAACTTTTTACGTACGTATTAATGGTTTTAAACATAAAGCTTACATAAGCTAAATAGGTATTTATACAGGGTGGTAAACAAAAATAGGAAGATAAAATTGCAAACAAAAAAAAATTTATTACCACCCTGTATAAATACCTTTTTAGTTTAGGTAAGATTTACGTTTAAAACCATTAATCCGCAATAAGTCTTGCAAGAGCCTTCAGCCGCCTATATAATATTTCCTCGTTTCAGAAATATTCGACTCTGAATTTTACCTAAAAATTCGCTTACCCTGATTCATTTGTCGCACTGTATATTGTCCGTAATATTACCTTGGAAAAATAATAGTACTTGAAAATCATCTTCGTTTCTTACTACACTTCTTTTTTCCTCTAAATAGTGTTTATTTCTTCGATTTTTTTTACTACATTCAATATTGTTGCTTTACAAGGAGCAATATTATTTGGAAATTCTGCTAAATATTATCTATGACGCACCTCAGTTAAATTATGATATCTATAATACATTTTTAAAATAAATACTTTTTCCACACCATTATATTAACTTTTTCTTGCACGAAATTTGACATTAGCGGCCATAATAAAAAAAACAATTGCAGTCAAAGCAAGCAAGAAAGTATAGTGCATTTACCAATTTATAATTAAATATAGTAAAAACTACTTATCAAAATATAGGCAAAGTATATATTTTTGAAATCAGAAAGAAAGGATCTTTAAAGATAACGAAAAATATACCGGGTGTCCCATTTAAAATAACAAAGTTGATGCTCATTTGTTAACTTTCCGATGGTCCTTTGTTTGTTTTTCTTATAAATTCTAACAATTCTGATAAAACCAAAGAACTTTTGTATTTAAAGTTTTTTGATATCTCAGATAATAAAGTCTCTAGGGTACCGTTTAAATTATCTCCAGACACCCTGTACCGAATTATGCACGGCAACATTCAGCTGAAATGTGGGAAGAAATTTACAGCCAGGAAATGAAGTGGTAACATTTTAACGGCCGATTTTTGACTGGGCCAGCATAAGAAAGAATATTAGGCTAGAGGACGGGCGTTTTCTCCTTCACTGTATATAAACAAAAAAATGAAGGAAGACTTTCATTTATTAAACTTTAATTATTTTGCGTCTTATTCCAACTCAACCCACACTTGAAAAAAAAACGCTACGGCATTATTGATCAAAACAGATAACACTAATAGAGAAAGCTGGAAGGGTTTCTAAAGGAAATATGATATACTACATTCTTGTATTAAATTCATGCTGTCAGTATACTGATATCTTAAGTAATAGCAAAAAAAGATCCCAATAACAAGCATTCTCTATAAAAGGATCACAATATTAGGTATTCGCTACATTTACTTATAAGTTATTTTAGGAACTAGTGCGAGCTTTTGTTAATTTTTGTTAATCTTTTAATTTATAACTGAAATAGCATTTACTAAGGAACATGTTTGTCAGGGTGAGTTATATCATATTGTTACTTAAATATTGGTTAACATGACAAATTAAAAGAAAATTAAAAAAACCGTTGACAGTTTAATTTGGGAACATTTTTAAATTGAAATTTAAATCACTGTTGCATCTACATTTATGTGGTTTTAAATATAATTAATGAAATACATATAGTATCTGATAGTTCTGATATTTTTGTATGTCCAAAAATGCGTATTTTTTCAAGATACAGTGTGGCAAGTTTTTGTTTTTAGTTTTTCGATTTTTATATTTTCAGAGGTAATTGAATGCAATCGAAAAATATAGTACTTTAAAACCCAAAAGTAACCGGGTAAAGCTAATTGTAAATTAAGCATTGTAAATTGTTGTTGTAAATTAGCTTTACCCGGATATTTTGGCCCTGTTTAGTTCTGATTAGATATTTAATAGCAAATTTTGTTTCATTCATTTTATAGTTAGAAGTTTCGTTTAAATACCCAGAAATTCCTTTATAATGAACTCTTCTTTTTATCCTAGAATGTAGAATATAAAAAAAGTATTAGTAAATGTACATTGTACAAAATAACTAGGGGAAAGTGATGCACAATGATACAATTTTTAAATTATAAATCATAATTCATAAACGAGTCAATTAAACGTGATGTTCAGTATGTGTCGTTTATACCCCATGGTTTGACATTAAATATATGGCATAATGGATTCCTAAAATTTATAGAACGAAAAAAAAATCACAAAAAAAAACAAGCATGTATTTGTATCATAGTGTATTACTAGTGGTACACAATAAAACATACTAAAGATCATATTGAAAATATACTCAAATACAAAACTTAAACAATTAATTAGCGCTGTGAAAATCTAATCCAAATTAAAACATGATAAAATCGGATCAGGCATCCTGGAAATAAAAGGAATTCAAGACTTTGCTACTTTTTCTTAGATATGAAACCTGAAATTTATTATTTCCATCGCATTCTAGAACTTTGGCATCATAATGAACGTTATTCCCAAATGTAACAAATACAAAAGAATCTTTCAAAATTTCGGTGTCAACATTAATTATGGTGTGAGATTTTTCAGTATTATGTTTCTGGGTCATATGATGTATTTGGCCATATTGAACTAGATCAGCTCTTCATCCGAGAAGTCCATGAGCTCGGAACTTTCATCTTCTGTTTCCGAATACGTTTCGTCTATCTTTTCTTCGTTATTTCTAAAATGTTTCTTGTTAGAATCTTTATTGTCCAATACTGCTGATATATTGCGCTTAACCTTTTTTATTGCTGTCGCTTTGGGTGATTTCTTCTTCTCCGTTTTGTAAGAAAGGTCTTTAATTTCTGGCGTGCTGGTATTAACCTTTTCTTTGTTTTCCTTATTCGCTTCAAATTTTTTCTCGGCGCAGCCTTAGGAAAACCCCGCTTTTGAGACGGAGTAATAAAACTACCCTTTGATGTAAAACTAATTTCCATTGCAGAGTTCTGCTTATCTGGCAAACTAGCCTGAATTGCTGTGGAAGATGATGGAATTTCATGGGATGTAGAAGCATTACATGAAGATGACCTTGCTTCCTGAGAAGAAAAATCTTCCTCGTTATTTGCACTTTCATGTATTTCCACTACCGCCTTTCTTGATTTTAGTATCGGCTGATAATGGAAAGTCAGCTTCCGTGAAAATATTCTTGTTGAAAGGGTAGATGCCAGTGCATTTGAAACCGCTCATAATATTCTAAGAATTCATCGATCTCGCATGAGCCACATCAACCCATTCTACTATTTGATATAATGTCATAGGAACGACAGACTGATTTAAAAGCCACGCATCTATTGCACTGTTCTAGAACTTTTTGAAGGAGAAAACACCGATTTATCCAAAGGTTGTAACTTATTGCTCGAATACGGCGGAATGGTCAAAATTATTATTATGCAACTTCTGCTGCCTCTAAAAATACGTGTGACTCATGGTTTAAAAGTTCAGCTGTCATCCAATCACTTGTGCCTGGTGTTCTTAGTGGCGCCCCGTTTAACATCAAAATATTAAACTTTTTAAAGGGAACACAATCGCTGGTAGTAAAAACGTTCCATTTGCGCGAATAATTGCACAAGTAGTAGCCAACAGTCCTACCTCCGTACTTGTATATTAGTTTAACTGCTTAACTCCTTTCTGTGTCACTACCGTTGGAGGGCGCTGAACTGTTGTAGCCGTCTCGTCCAAATTGTAAATGCGAATTTCCTGAATAACTGATGGGTATTTTTCATATATTTCCTGCCAATCGGAAAAAAAATCTATTCACATTAGGTTCGGTGAAAGAAGTAAGCCTTGATAATGAACAAGCTTCGGGTTTTGTTAAGCTTAATATGGAATTTCTTTGTAAAAATGCGCGCAACCGATCTTTGCTTCGCACCTATTATTTTTCCAAAACTCTGGAATAACAATATTGTCTGACCTTCAACGTGTTTAATTCAAACGCCATGCTTGAACTGGAGCCGGTGTTATTAGGTCTAGAGCACAGACAATATTAAAGAAATACAAATTTTTGCCGTACGAAGTAAACATAGTGCAGCACTTGCACCCTGGCGATGCCGAACGTCGATTAAATTTTTGCAATCGGTTCCAACTCAAAGTTAGAGAAAATCTAAATTTTGCAAGGATGGTTATAAGGTCTGATGAAGCACACTTCTGAAGTGCTGGTATTTTTAATCGGCAAAATACCAGATACTGGCATTAGGAAAATAAACATTTAGTATTTGAGAGGGAGTAACTAGGTCGATTTGGCTTTAGTGTTGCATGCTATATTTTGGGCAGATAACTCGGTTATCGAATATATGAAGGAGTCTCTCAGGGGTTCGCTACCTAGAAATATTGCAGGAGGTAATACCTGAGTTGTTGGATAACGTTCCTCTGGCGCATTCTTTCAGCAAGATGGCGCATTTGCACATAATTCTAATTTAGTACGCCCGTTTTTGGAAAATCAATTTCCTCAAAAGTGGATAGCCACTAATGGACCAATAAGGTGGCCAGCGCGGTCTCCCAATCTTTCGGTGTTGGATTTTTTCGTATAGGGCTATATATAAGATAATGTCTATAGAAACCCGCCACCTAACAATGGAAGAACTGCGTGAAGCTACCGAAACGACATTTCGAGATTTACAAGGGCGATCAATCATATTATTGAATGCTCTTAATCGAATTTTAAAATTGATTGAATTATGTATTAGAGAAAACGGAAATCATTTTCAGCAATTCTTGTAAATAATAAATAAGAAGTAAACTAAACTATTAAGTATTTGTTTTGCTAAAGCTATTAAAGCTATATTTTAAAAAGTTTATGTTGAATTGTTGAGTTATGTTAAAATTGTTTAATTTAAATTGTTGAAATGTTATGTCGAAATTGTTAAATTTAAATGGCTGAAATGTTGAATTGAATTAGTAGTTATAATAGGGGAGCGCCTCCTCCTCCTCCTCTCTCTCATGTCCCTCATTCTTAACTTCCTCCCCTTTTATTCTCATTCGCATCATATTTTTAATTTTTTCTCTTTGTTCTCCCACATTTGATTTTGCATTCTTAAGTCTTATAAATAGGTGCATCATGATAATTTTAGTATGCCGAGGCACATTTACTAAGCTTTGCTCGAGTTGCGTAAAAAGTTATTTTTGAATTTTTCCACCAATTTTGTATAAAACAAAAAGAAAAAATGAGTCAAGTAATAAGTGAATTATGTGTAATCGCGAAAAATTAACTACAACTATCAGACAGTTAAAAGTTAAATATCTCAATTTCTTTGAAGTGATTTCGAAAGATGAATACACCAAGCTGTTTTATCCACTGAAACGAGATTATTTGGAAGCAATTGACTGTTGTGATGATTATTTAGAAGGAATTATAAGCCTTACTACGTTTTTCAATACATTTGGGAAATCATACTTTGTAGGAGAATTAAGCCACCTAATAGAATTTATAGGAGAAGATTGCCAATTTATACCTGCTATTATTGCAACCCAAAAGAGGTTTCAATTATACGAAGATAAAAAACAGGTATTATCAAGGAAAGTTAATCCTATTCGCAAGAGACGTCCCCCTACATATTTAAAATATTATGTTAAATAAATGAAATGGCTGAGTTGCTGATTGCAGTTAAATTATTAGAGGAGAAATTTAGTAATCTTTCAAAAACCTATTTCTCATATTGTATGGCAAGTGGTCCGGAGTGGATAGACTTTTATTGTAATCAATCTGGGGAATTCGTAAAGGCTGCCCTCTGTTGCAACAAATACATTGAAACATTAAATTTTTTTCAACTTATTCAAGATCTAAAAGATATTGGCTTTGGTTACTATTTAAAAGACTTGAAGCAATTTATTGACGAGGATACTATTCTTCAAGAAATTGAAAAGGAAGAATAAATTTAATAATATTTACAATGGAGCAAATGGTTACTGAAATGTATGAAGAGTTTATTATATCTGCTGCATACTTCCAATATTTATCAATTGTAGGCGAAGAAGACGCAGAAGCACAAGATTTGTCAGCATATGTTAATAATATAGATCGAATGGAACAATGTAAATTAGCCGCTAAATTTTGTAATGATTAT
Organism: Kuschelorhynchus macadamiae; assembly: GCA_030620095.1. Lineage (NCBI taxonomy): Eukaryota > Metazoa > Arthropoda > Insecta > Coleoptera > Curculionidae > Kuschelorhynchus > Kuschelorhynchus macadamiae. The sequence goes on from JAUTXW010005489.1 coordinate 1,088,079, forward strand.
TTAAAATATAAAAATGAGTATGAAGTTTTAAATGAATTTAGAAAATTAGATTTAAGGTATCATATTAATTGTATTCAATCATGGTTGGTTAATGCAAAATAAAAAGGTAATTAAGTTTTTTTATATTTTTATTCATTCATAAAACAATTGTCATAAAAATAACACATTTGTCAAAGCACACATACAAGGTGATTTTGAATGATAGAAGCATTTTGGTTTCATTAGCTTTAGCGCTGGTTGTTCATCTATTTCAATCACAGGCTTTTTAGAATATTTCTGTATAAAATCCTTTTTTTCGCTTCCTTTTACAAAAACAAAATCTGCTTTCTTCGTAAGTGTTTCAATTATTTTTGGGAAATGATGTAATGGAGTAAATCCATTATCCCAATGTATACAATGATAATTTTTCGTTAACCATACCGTCTGCTTGTGACAATCAGGTGAAAGAAACTCCATTGGAAAAGGCTTTCTAAAAATGTAATGAGTCATTTCATAACCATCAAAAGCTGCAAGCTCTTTCGGTATAAATTTATTTTTTTCATCCTTGAATCCTTGAGAGAATTAATTGGCGATTTTAATGTTAAATAATTTGGATTAGATTTTTGAAAACAAACAATATCCTCATAGCTAGAATTTTCGAATTGATTTTCGTCAATGTCATTCAGTTCTTCAAGAGTTTGTTTAGTTTTTGTTGTAATTAAGTCCGTTTTGTTGTCAATAATGTCATTAAGATCGTCAAGAGTTTGTTGTTGAGTAGCTGTAAATAAATATTTTTCGTTGTTGTGTTTGTTGGCATTATTCTGAACTTGGCTATTGTAAATAATTTCATTCAAGTCCTGAATAGTTTGTTGTTGACTAGTTGTAAATACGTCTGTTTCATTGTTTTGTTGGTTTGCGCAAAATTTTGCATTTGAGTACATGTGTATAAGTCAAAGTCATTGTCAATTATTTTGCTACTCGATGCCAAAAAATTGTCCATTATGAAAAAAATCGTAATAACAAATAAAAATGCCACAAATGTACATAAAAATGTCACCAATATATATAACAATTAAATCTTGCCAAATAAAAATGTTAGAAATAAAAATAAAAATTAAAAAATTACCAAATAGACACAATGTAAACACCAGAAAACTCGCGAGCTCTGCACAGTGTGAATGCAGAAATCAATTGCATTCGTCTCTTCGCTGAGGCGATTTTATATGCAAAAGTTAATCACATGTGTCCTACTTAAAGTTGAACGACAATCTCTAAAAACAACTTTCCCAAGCCGATCAACAACCTTACCCCCCCCCCCTTCCCCCCCCCCCCCCGGACCCCTGAATTTCCAAGACTCAAATCCCGGCTCCCCAATTTCGGGCTACCCTCTTCAGGTTAAGTTAAGTTAGGTTAGGTTATGTTAGGTTAGGTTAGGTTAGGTTAGGTTAGGTTAGGTTAGATTAAAAAAGAAGAAAAGAAAAAAGGAGAAGGAAAGAAAAAGAAGAAGGAAGGAAAAAGGAGAAGGAAGGAAAAAGGAGAAACATATAAAAAAGAGAAAGAAGGAAGGGAGAGAAAGAAGATAAGGTGAGGGTGAGGGGGGGTTAAGGGGGAGTCTCCCCCTTATGGGGATTGGCGGAGCGGGGAGGGGGGCGAAGCACCCCCTTGCCCCCCCCCCCGAGGAAACTGACAGGGAAAGGGACAGCGAAAAAAAAAAACTTAAGTATTGCAGGTAGTAAAAGTGGTGGTCGATGGGATATATACTTAAGAACATCCACTCGACGATCATACAGTATCATTCGCTGTAATATCAGTTGTCGATATTATTTATAACCTATAACCAAAATTGTTTTTTATCAAATATATCTATCTAAATCTAAAGCTCCTAACGATGGCAGAAAATATGATTGGAAACGCTGACCAAATTGAAGAAAATAATGTGGAGAACGCCGCTCAAATTGAAGAAAGAGAAGAAATTTTTATTAACTTGGAAGGCAATTCCATCACTTATAAACATTCATTTTTGGACAAATCATCTAGGCTTGTTAGAAGATCATTCTTGTTTAACATCGACATTAATTATATTGAGGAGGAAGAAGAAGAGATGGAGGAAGATGATCAGGAAATTGACGAAGGAGTGGACATGGATGGACAACTGCTAAATTTAGGAACCGAGGCTGACGTAAAAGTAAGCAAGTTTAGGGCTAGTGAATTATTTAATAATTTTGAAGAAAAAGATGTATGTGTTATACAAAGCTACTCTAAAATTGAAAGTCGAAGACTAGGAACATTTGCTATTTGCCTTCCTTGTAGTGCAATACACATGAGATATTTACGGAGAGGGGAGTCCGATCATGTGAGCTGCCACTACAAAAGAGCTTATGTTGTTAGTGCTTCTGATTTACATTGTGCTATTTGTAGGATACATCTTTTTCTACTAATTCCTGAACATGCTTGCTTTTACTGCAATAAAAATGAAAAAGAAAGAGATAGAAGATTATGTTGTTAAATATTAATAATAAACATAGTTTGTAAAGGTGATGTGTAGATTATTTCAACAATATTAATTTTAAATATAGGTTATAAACGTAATGGGTAGATAATGTCAAAAATATTAATTTTAAACATAAATTGTAAAGATAATAAGTAGAATACGTCAACAATATTAATTTTAAAAAATGTCAACTGTTACTATAAGCGGTTATATATTTTCAGTGCTATATGCAAAATACTTCTTTTTATTCTAACATCTGACACTGTATTTGTAAATGAAATAGCTAATCATATGTAAAAAAAAAAAGTGTCGATTATGTCAACTGCCACTAGAAGCACTCATATATTAGCATAACATTTTGTTAACGCTTGTTTCTGTATTCAATTGAGTTTTCTCTTACTTGATGCAAATTATATTAATATTATTAGTATAATTAAAAAGTAGTAGATTAGGCTATGCCGGTCCGACAATCAAAATCGTCATTTTTACATGTAAATTCCCATAAGAAAATTTAAGCTTCGATTTGCAAAAGTGGTGCCATTTTAGGGCGTGGCACTTTTTGTGTAAACCCATAACAATTGTTTTATTATGTAATGTGAAAATTAGTATGTATTAAAAAACTTGTTAGATCATTGTTGTCGTTTCAATATAGGAAAAGGAAAAAATTTGTGTCAATTATTATATATATATTTACATTTACTTTTTTTTACAAAATTATTTGTTACCAGAGTTTTCACAAACACAAATTATAAAAAAAATATTATCCTCTTTTTAAAATTACAACAAAATGATGTCTAATTACATCTTTGAAGATTTGTACCAAATAGTAATATCTAGTGCGACATACAGGACAATTGTTTACCATTATAGAACAACAATTTTCATCATTCCATCTTAAAATACATTTTAAACAAAAAATGTGGGAACATGTATTTGGTCTACATGAATCATAATATTCGATTATTTCAAAACAAATAGCACAAAACACTTTTTTCTCTTCACTCTCAGTTTTGTTCAAATTTTTTAAAACAATCCCATTATTTTCTTCTCGAACTAATGGTATATTTTCTTCTTGAACTCCTGGTATAATTTCTTCGAGGCTAATTGTCTGAAGCGGAATAAATCGATTTCTTTCTCCAACTGATTCACTCATTTTATTTTAATATTATTATTAATAGATTTATTCAACAGATTTATTTCTTTTAACAGTCACTCGTACCTTAACATACTAAAATGATCTTGATGCACCTATTTATAAGACTTAAGAATGCAAAATCAAATGTGGGAGAACAAAGAGAAAAAATTAAAAATATGATGCGAATGAGAATAAAAGAGGAGGAAGTTAAGAATGAGGGACATGAGAGAGAGGAAGAGGAGGAGGAGGAGGCGCTCCCCTATTATAACTACTTGAATTGTTATATACTATTTGATCTTTTCTTAAAATTGTTATTGATGTTTGGTAACATATTTATATTACTTAAAAATTTAGTATAAAATCTTAATTGAAACTCCAATTTAAGGAATCTATCTAAGTAGATCTAGGAAGTGGAATAGATACAGCAAATGTTTTAATGGCTATCTGGGATATTTTAGAACAAAAGATTAAAAAATGTAAATTTTAGGCCAACGGATACAGATAAATACCACAAATTATATATTTGAAAAGCTAAAAAAAAACCCTATCGAACTGTCAACCAATATACAGGGTGTCCTATTTAAAAAAACATAATATTGGTAAATAACTCAAAAATGGTAGGTGATAAAAAACTGACTACGCCACTGGATTCTTCGTAAGAAACTGCGTAATAAGCAGTTTTTACCTTTTTCATATCTCAAACGGTAAGCGAGTTACGAGGGGAGTCCCAAAATACAGTATTTTCAAAATCACCCTGTATCTCAGAAACGAAGCGGGATGGGAAATTTTTGTTTACGGCATCTTTAGTTTCACAAAAATTGAGCAGTGTTGCGAAAACCGCAAGTCTCTATCTTTTCAAATAGCCGAGATACCCCGTAAAAGCATCGAAATTTGGACACTCTGTACATATTCAAAATGTCCTGTTTCCTTCCTTTGATAAATGGTGGAATTTATTACGAGGGAAATTCCGGGTAAAGCTAATTTACTAAAGGCTTTGTTGTACAGGGTGAAACAAAAGGAACAAAATTGTCGATTTTTCTACGTCTATAAATAAAGAATGTTAAAAAATTCTAGTCCATTTGAAACACTCGTAATTTTCTTGATTGTAAACCCATTCCTCCATTTTTTTGGCGTAGAGTTTAAAGCATCAAATAAATGTTGATTCGTGTAAATTTTATAGTTTAAGTTGGTTTCGTAGCTAATGCAAGCAAAACATATCAGCGACGTTGCCACAATTTAAGCTTCTACTGTAGACATAAAATTTTATACTTTTGGATGAAACATTTTTTCGCTGCAATCGGCTCTCGATTCTGTTTAGTTACAAAAACAAAATTTTTGAACTTAATTTAGAGTAAGGTTGCCATTTATGCCAATAATTCTTTTTTAATATTGGAAACTTTATTTTAAATTTTATTCCAAAAATTATAATTTCTTGAAAACCTACTAGCTTAATCTAAGTTTAAAAGCTTATTTGGAGTATTTATTGGTACACATACTTAGCTACGAGATTGTGGCTAATTTTTATTTGTTTTTTACTTAATTTATTTATTGTTGAAAGTCGATAAAACATTTGTTGATATTTCATTTTATTTTCAAGAAAACAATCTTCTTGACAATAAAAACTAAACAGATACGAAGAATCGATTACAAAAAAATGCTTCATACAAATTAACAAAGCAGTTACCCCTACAGAAGAATCTGTAAATGCGACAACGTAGCTGAATATTTTATTAGTTTAACGTTTCAGATTAAACCAATATAGTGATTACTTTGCTACGCAACCAAGTTCAACTTTATGAAATTTACCTGCGCTAAAATTTTAAGCTCCACCCTGTATTGGAAAGCCTATTAGGGCATAAGTCACCATGCTCTATACTATAGTTTGTTAATAGTTAATTGCCCATCAGCCAAAAAAAAATTGGAGGGATCGGATTACACTCAAAGAAATTACATGTGTTTTAAATAGACTAGTATTTAACATACCATAATAATTTATGGACGTAGAAAAATCAACAGTGCTGTTCCTCTGTCGGTTTTTCATATAACATGACAATATCCTAAGTTTTTGAATTATGTGATTATAACTAAACAGATACTAGTAATCCATTGCAGCAGAAGGCGTATTCATTTTAAATAATAAAGAAAAATTTAGAAAAGTGGCAACGTAGCTGAAACAATTTTTGTACTTACATTTGTATTATACATACATCAATATGTGTCAAATAATATTTAGACAACTGACAATTCTTGTACTTTATACTAAACTTGTATATTTCGTAACTATCTGGAACTGCATGGCGAAATTACTGTGCTAATAATTACTAGAGATAAGTTCTTAACTGACGCATCATAAAGGTAAATTTTTCTTTAGCTTGCATAAGCAGCTAACTTAAAATCTTTGAAATTTGCATGTACTTAGATGTTCTGTCTCACCCTGTACAAGAAAACCTTTTGATGCATTAGTTACTCTTGCTCTTGAATTTAGAATAAGCCAAAAGGAAATTGAGAAAATCGGTTTAAAACTGAAAAAAATTAGGGTTAGGAGAAATTACCAGAACGGTTGATTATTTCAAAAGAAACAAGAGTTATCAAACAATGTCTTATATAAAAGTTGTAGGGAATTTAAAAATCTACATATCTGTAATAAATTGGAATATACAGGTTCGCCCACAAAGTTGTGGAGAATTGAAGTTACATTTTTTTTAAATAGAACACCTCGTATGTTATTACTTATTTTGATCGTCCAGGAAATTTAGAAAAATTTGTATTAACTATATGTTATGCCTAGATTCATTAGTTTTCAAGATATCATGACATTTTGAGCAGTTACAAAACACAAAATAAATTCAAATGTAAAAACGGCTCTATTTTTTAATAAATGTTGAAAATGGCCCCCATTTACTAACTGACAATGATATAAATTGGGTATATAAAATCATTTCCCTTGTTATCCTACTAAATTATTGGATAAACATAGCTTTTCAGGTGAACTCAATAAAAGAAAACTAAGGGCGAGATATCGGGATTCTAACTTCACGGGTAAAATGCGGAGGAGCTCCATCTTCCTGATAACAGGTCCAATTAAAATAGTTAAATTGTCTATAGTTGTAACTATTTCTTGCCGAAGAAACTGGAGATATCGTTCGCCGGTCAAATTTCCCTCGATAAAAAAGGATCCAATTACATGTCCCGCAAATAGTCCAGCCCAGACATTAACTTTTTCTGGGAACTGTGTATGCAGTTCTACATACCACCACATTGGGTTATTTCGCCCCCATCAACGCTAATTTTGATTATTGACCATTCCGTGTAGTGTGAAGATCGCTTCATCCGAAAAAAACAATATTGTTTGGAAAATGAGGGCTCTCTTCAATCCTTCTCGTAATTATTTTGCAAAATTCTAGTCTTCGATCATAGTCAATGTCACAAAGTTTTTGTACAAACTTTGTATAGATGCATTTTCTCAATATGAAAAATGGTTCTTAAGGATTTTTGATCAACTTTATGATCCAAAGCAAGCTGATTGGTGGATTGTTTAGGATTTTCTTGTACCGAAAGCGGAGATCTTGGTCGGTTATTGTAGACTTCCAGTCATTATGTACGCTTTATAGTTCGAAAAACTGCTTTTTTTAATTTGTCATTTAAATTGTTATAAATATCACATACCTCCTGATTTCTGTTTGTCGCCATACCCCCTTAATATTAAAATATCAGTTCTCTCTGTTTTAGCATGTAAAAATACTATGGCACCATGCTATTTCCTTCTTTACTTAATTCTGGCAGAACTTGACTTTCAGATACCAAATTATGATTGTCAGAGGCCATACCTATTTTATTGCTCAGGTAAATACGAATACGTTCGAATATGCATTGTTATATGTTATTATTTTAAACGCCGATATTTAGGAAACTAATTAATTGATTAATAACGCGTGGTTAACAAAAAATGTTCTAAATTGACTGGACGATCAAAATAAGTAATAATATACGAAGTAATCCATTTAAAAAATATAACTTTAATTTTTCACAACTTTGTAGGCGAACCTGTATATTCCAATTTATTACAGATATGTAGATTTTTAAAAGCCGTACAATTTTTATACGAGACATTTGTTGATAACTCTTGTATCTTTTGAAATAATCGGCCGTTCTCTTAATTTCTCATAAACCTATATGTATAGCTTCATATAGTATATTAATATAATCTGTTTCTTTCTTTAACAACACAATCTGCTGTTATGTAGTATTGCCAATGTTGTTTAGCTTTCTAAACCATTCTTCTTTATATTTCAGATCGCTTATTTAACTCTGTTTACTTGTTTCGTCAATACCAAAATTATATATTCACTGAATTGGAATGAAGAAAACAAGTATGCAGAAAATGAAAAAGAAAATACTGTTAAAAAGGTAGAATGTCCCGATGAGTTTAAAGGGACTTGTAAAAAGGAATATAATGATTACGATAGTCTGTATAATATATTCTTTAATAGCAAAAACAAGGAAGATGTAAGTATGGGATACACCATTCATGTTTTTCTTCTTACAAAAGTATAATTTATATTTTTGGGTTTTAATGAATTAACAATTTCCCTGAGAGTAATATTTTACTTGCGCAATGTTATTTCTATTCATTAATTAAAACTATACTCAGTTCCAAAAAAAGTGAGGCATTTGATTTTTGACCCAAGTTCAATGTCTTATATCTTCTAAACCAGTGGATCGATTTTAAACAATTTTTTTCCGTAGGTAGATAATAGCTTTGTCTTTCAGCAAAAATGAAACAAATCAAAAATTTCTCAGATTCTTGGATAAAAATGTAAAAACCAGAACTATACTTTTTTGTTATTTTTTAACTTGCCCTGTGTATTAGTTGTGGATCCGTATAGAACTATATGAAAGACTCTTTTTTTTGTGAGAATTTTATTTTTTAATTCACCGGCTTATCTCTAAAATTGACCGAATTACAGCTTTTTTGCTGAAACCTTACCAAGCTGCATAGATGTTAATTAAAAAACTTAGATAATACTTTTTTTTAAAACTTAAAATAACAATAACTGGACTTTGAACCATTATCTAACAAGATTGCAAATATTTTAAAAATAAATAAAAATACTAAAGTTACTTTTCGATCGTCACAAAGGCAGTTGCCGGGTGTTTATTGCATATTTTCATTACAAATGAGGCAACTCAATGATAGTTGGGCAAATTTATTTTTTTTTTAAATCGACTAATTCGGTATTTTATTGATCTCTTTAGTTGCTGAAATAGTCTGGCAAATATTTTGTTCTTTTATCATAAGATTTTATTATGTCCCAGATTTTATAATATTGGGACCTAAAGACATGAGTTTAATTAGATAACTGAATTTAATTCCAAATACTAAAGCCATATCACAATTTTATTATGCCAAATATTTCTTAATAATTTGGAATGTTGCCGAAGACTTAAAAAAATACATTGCTATCAGGGATCTTAATGTCAATAATTTCCTTTTTTTTTAATTAATATTGACAATATATTTTTGGCTTATTTTCTAGAAATCCATGGATAAAAGAACGACGATTTCTCCACTTTTTGACAGGGTTCCATGTCATTGTGAAATGAGTTATAAATTAATGGACTTGGGAAGCAACATATACCCAAGGTAGATATATAGGACACTAACATCGAACTCTAGCGTGTTTAAGTTTTGGGGTCATTTGAGAGTTTAAAAACGAAGGAAATAGAAAATTCTAAAATTTGTTTGGGCAATAAGATTTAGTGTTACTTAAATGCATATAAAAATAACATGAAAGTTAGTGAAAGTAAAAATAAGCAATTTGTTGAAAACACCAAAAACAAAGGAAATTTATAAAATCTCTGTAAATTGTGTTTTGATATTTAATCGATTATCTTGGTTAGAAAATAACAAAAATATATTTTTTGAGAAAATGGAAAGATTTTACACACTACTCTATAAAATAAATTTAACATAATAAACTCTAGACCTAATGCTACACAATGCTGAAAACAGCAACTTGGTATCTTAATTCTTGTTAAAACAAATATTAAAATTCAAATTCTGTCCAACAATTTGCATGTATATGTGTTTTATAATTTTTACGCTGCGAAAAAGTCAAAAAGTTCCGAGTGATGTTGATATTATTCCACTCGACATCCAACTAAACTGCTGGAACTTCGAAGAACACCAAGGAAATTTCTACTGAAAATTCAAAATGAAATATTTTCAATACGGATGAAGATTTTGAATTGCGGTTTTCGGCTTTTGTTTGTTCAATATCCATAGTATGCAGCCCGATAAGGGCAGCCTCACGACACCATAGCAACCGTCTTATACAGGGGGTCATATAATTTTTTTAAAAGATTGTCCCTCCAGAATTCTTACTATAGATTTCTCTTTCTTGCAGCAATCAAAATAATCTAGCGCTGGGTACTAAAAAACAATTTCCAGTGATTCTGAAATTTTTTCTTCGTTTCCGACATACAGTTTTTTCGAAAAATTGATTTTTAAAATAATCTGCTGAACAAAGCTCACTTGTAATAATCAAATCTATTAGATTAAGAAGGCTGGCACCCTTACATTTTCCAACATGAATATCGTATACAGGGTTCACCGAAAATTAAGAGGTGAACGTTAAATAGTGATTTGTTGGGTTTGGTTTTTTTTTATCAATCTTGAATTCGATGTTGCTTCTAATACCAGTTTTAGTAATAATAGATATTTTTACCGAAACAGTTTTTTACATTTGAAATTTGCTCTAGTTCTTTCAGATATTGCGTTTAATTTAAAACATATTTTTTAATAAAAAATGAAAAATCGCCTTGATCATTGATATATTTTATTTTTCCCAATATGGTTTCACATGTTATTTTTGTTAATACAGAATTCTTAAACTGTTTACCCATTATTTTGAATTAACTGAGAATATGTTCCAATAATACAGTGCGTAACAAAGGTCTGGAATACTACCTACCTTGCGGAACAAAAATTCAACACTGTTAAAGTTTAGAATAGTTTTTGGTGCACCCTGTGTATAATATTCATGGTGCAATACTTACGGGTGCCAACCCTGTTCATAATCTGATAAATCATACTGAATCTGATTGCCATAAGTGAACTTTGCTCAGCAGACCATTTTATGAAAAATCAATTTTTCTAAAAAACCCTGTATATGTCGGAAAGAAAAAAAAATTCAAAACCGCTGGTAATTCTTTGTTTGTACCTAGCTTTAGATTATGTTGGTTGCACAAAGAGAAAAATAATTCTTTCACAGTAAGAGTTCTGATCGAATAAACTTTCCAAAAAATGACAGGGTATAACACCCTGTATAAGACGGTTGCGTTGGAGTCCTAAGGCTGTCCTTATCGGGCTGCATATTCTAGGAATTGCTCAAACAAAGGCGGAAAACCGTAACTTAAAATATCGTCCGTATTGAAAATACATATATCATTTTGAATTTCCAGAAAAAAATCCATTGGTGCACTTCGAAGTTCCAGTAGAGTATTATTATACGGGTTTCGATGTAGTTTAGTCTGATTTTGAATGATTCGTTCTTACCTAATTTCTAAATAAAATATTAATTTCATTCAAACTTTTGTCCACTGCAAACACTGGCCCCCCCTACCCTAAACTATTACATACAAAATGACTTAATTATATTTTTATTGTTTTATTATACGTAGGTACACATTTTTCTCAACCTTTTTCTCACATCAACCTAAAAAAAGACCTTACCAGTACTAACCAAAATTTACATTATCCTTACCATTGAGTTAGGACAGCTCATACCAAAAAATTAACGAACTTTGTTTATATTTCGACGTTTTCAATAGTCACCAATTTTGGCAAAGCGCCGCAAGTGGCGCCACTCTCCCGGCTTACACTTTAAAAATTAACCGCTCTTAGTTGCGTTGCTTACCTTATTTTTAAGAAGTACCTACTTATCTTTTTAAATCATCTCTTGGTGGGAAGTTGAAATATTGTAAAGTGGACTTTTTTACTTAAACTATAAAGTGGGGATAAAATCTTCATTTATTACGCCCTGTAACAACAGCATTTTAATAGTTACCTCAAAATAAAAATTAACATTTTGATTGTAAACAATATTTTTAAAATTGTCAATGACACTAAATGTCAACAAAAATGATAAAAACATCGCGATAGCAACAATTAGTAGCTTAATTTGGCAGCGATTGTCTTTAAGAGCTTTTCATCCAAGGAAAATATTATATGCTTTTTTAGTACTTATCATATTAATAAAATATTTATTTTCACTCAACAAACCATTGATACACAATTCGATGTATTCTTAAAACAAATTAAGGAAAACATTGGACTGAACTTGGTGAAAAAATTTAATTTTCAATTACAAAACCCTTCAAAGTTTTGAGCTTTAGAATTTTCATTAAAAAACAGTCTTAAGTTAATTTGTTAACTATATTTACAAAAGAAAATTATCACATTGAACCCCTAGAGGATGAAAGTGTTCCCTCAGGAGGATAGAGGAATAAGACAAAAGTAGCGACCGCAGACAATATTCCTCTTTTAACTAAAAGATCTCTTCTAATATTTGGTGATTGGAAACGCCGCGTCTCGTTCCTGTTCGAAAGCCGAGGGTTATCGCACGAAATAATATAGTTTCGGCGGGCATTAATGTCTCCGGACCGATTCAAGGGGTCCCATTTAAATGAGTTATCTATTGCGTATGGATATAATAATAGACCTTTGAGAGTGGCCATTTTCCTAACATGTATAATCGTGTTTACTGTAAACAACTCGTCTAGAAAAAGATTTTGTATTCGATTTTAAACGGTTTTAAGTTTCAAGCTTTATTTTTATTACATGGAGTAATCACGAATTATTTTGAATTACATCAGGTTACGGCACAATTTAAAAACGTAATGCATCATATATCTCTGGAGTAAAATTTCTTTTCTATGTTTGATTTTAATAACCTCCACTTCGTGTGAGATCATAAACGCAAGCTGTAATGCTATTTTCATAGTATTAATTTTAGATATGTCCATACCGGAGTTTGCAAGAAGAATACATGTGGTGTTTTTCATCGCTGTCAACCTAAAAAATACAAAGTCAAACTACTCAAAAGGAAGGATGCCGACGTGGACGTGCCTGAAGATTTCCATAATCGCCGAGAGTCACACTTACCTGAATCACTGGCGGAAAATTGGGTCTCTGATTACGTCAATGTTGTTATCGCCTGCGAATGCACACCTATGAAATTTTAGAAGACTCCATGAACACAAAATACTTACCTTTTTAAAAATAATCATTTCCCGGATAAAAATTCATAATTAAACGTATTCCTTAAAATTGAAAATATTTTATTTTTATTTCATCCTACACTAATAATTTTGTTAAAATTTAATAGTCCTTTGGCCAAACTGACCACTACACCTATATATATATATATATATATATATATATATATATATATATATATATATATATATATATATATATATATATACACCCTGTATAAGACGGTTGCGTTGGAGTCCTAAGGCTGTCCTTATCGGGCTGCATATTCTAGGAATTGCTCAAACAAAGGCGGAAAACCGTAACTTAAAATATCGTCCGTATTGAAAATACATATATCATTTTGAATTTCCAGAAAAAAATCCATTGGTGCACTTCGAAGTTCCAGTAGAGTATTATTATACGGGTTTCGATGTAGTTTAGTCTGATTTTGAATGATTCGTTCTTACCTAATTTCTAAATAAAATATTAATTTCATTCAAACTTTTGTCCACTGCAAACACTGGCCCCCCCTACCCTAAACTATTACATACAAAATGACTTAATTATATTTTTATTGTTTTATTATACGTAGGTACACATTTTTCTCAACCTTTTTCTCACATCAACCTAAAAAAAGACCTTACCAGTACTAACCAAAATTTACATTATCCTTACCATTGAGTTAGGACAGCTCATACCAAAAAATTAACGAACTTTGTTTATATTTCGACGTTTTCAATAGTCACCAATTTTGGCAAAGCGCCGCAAGTGGCGCCACTCTCCCGGCTTACACTTTAAAAATTAACCGCTCTTAGTTGCGTTGCTTACCTTATTTTTAAGAAGTACCTACTTATCTTTTTAAATCATCTCTTGGTGGGAAGTTGAAATATTGTAAAGTGGACTTTTTTACTTAAACTATAAAGTGGGGATAAAATCTTCATTTATTACGCCCTGTAACAACAGCATTTTAATAGTTACCTCAAAATAAAAATTAACATTTTGATTGTAAACAATATTTTTAAAATTGTCAATGACACTAAATGTCAACAAAAATGATAAAAACATCGCGATAGCAACAATTAGTAGCTTAATTTGGCAGCGATTGTCTTTAAGAGCTTTTCATCCAAGGAAAATATTATATGCTTTTTTAGTACTTATCATATTAATAAAATATTTATTTTCACTCAACAAACCATTGATACACAATTCGATGTATTCTTAAAACAAATTAAGGAAAACATTGGACTGAACTTGGTGAAAAAATTTAATTTTCAATTACAAAACCCTTCAAAGTTTTGAGCTTTAGAATTTTCATTAAAAAACAGTCTTAAGTTAATTTGTTAACTATATTTACAAAAGAAAATTATCACATTGAACCCCTAGAGGATGAAAGTGTTCCCTCAGGAGGATAGAGGAATAAGACAAAAGTAGCGACCGCAGACAATATTCCTCTTTTAACTAAAAGATCTCTTCTAATATTTGGTGATTGGAAACGCCGCGTCTCGTTCCTGTTCGAAAGCCGAGGGTTATCGCACGAAATAATATAGTTTCGGCGGGCATTAATGTCTCCGGACCGATTCAAGGGGTCCCATTTAAATGAGTTATCTATTGCGTATGGATATAATAATAGACCTTTGAGAGTGGCCATTTTCCTAACATGTATAATCGTGTTTACTGTAAACAACTCGTCTAGAAAAAGATTTTGTATTCGATTTTAAACGGTTTTAAGTTTCAAGCTTTATTTTTATTACATGGAGTAATCACGAATTATTTTGAATTACATCAGGTTACGGCACAATTTAAAAACGTAATGCATCATATATCTCTGGAGTAAAATTTCTTTTCTATGTTTGATTTTAATAACCTCCACTTCGTGTGAGATCATAAACGCAAGCTGTAATGCTATTTTCATAGTATTAATTTTAGATATGTCCATACCGGAGTTTGCAAGAAGAATACATGTGGTGTTTTTCATCGCTGTCAACCTAAAAAATACAAAGTCAAACTACTCAAAAGGAAGGATGCCGACGTGGACGTGCCTGAAGATTTCCATAATCGCCGAGAGTCACACTTACCTGAATCACTGGCGGAAAATTGGGTCTCTGATTACGTCAATGTTGTTATCGCCTGCGAATGCACACCTATGAAATTTTAGAAGACTCCATGAACACAAAATACTTACCTTTTTAAAAATAATCATTTCCCGGATAAAAATTCATAATTAAACGTATTCCTTAAAATTGAAAATATTTTATTTTTATTTCATCCTACACTAATAATTTTGTTAAAATTTAATAGTCCTTTGGCCAAACTGACCACTACACCTATATATATATATATATATATATATATATATATATATATATATATATATATATATATATATATATATATATATATATATATATATATATATATATATATATATATATATATATATATATATATATATATATATATATATATATATATATATATATATATATATATATATATATATATATATATATATATATATATATATATATATATATATATATATATATATATATATATATATATATATATATATATATATATATATATATATAGTTAGAATACAAACTAATGGTTATAATAAGTTTTAACTCACCAATGTGGGTTTGCTTTAAAACGAAAACATTCCATGAACAAGACATACATTTAGTTGCACCGAACCATCATTTTGATTATTTAAAATTTTTAAACTTACATACTTAATAACGAAAATTAAAAACTTTTAAAAATATGTCCATGATGGGACTTCATTTTGTTTAATGGCAAACATGTTTATTCAGAATTTTTTACCTGAAAGTGGAGAAGGCGTGAGTGGAAAAGATAGAAATATTATTTTTAACTTGAAAAGAAATAGAGGAAGTATACTGATTAATAGTCTGAAGGCACAACACAGAAGGATGAAAGGTTGTCTATCATACAGTGGTGTGAATAAAATGCTAATCTAATTCAATCTAAGTTATAAAAATATACTAGAGCAATATATACATTTTTTGTGTTATACAGGGTGTGAAAAAATATATCGTAAAAATGAAAAAATTTAACTCTCTGTACCTCTTGCTTTTACTCTAGAACTTTCACAGTAATCACATAAAGAATCACATATAGAAGCTTAATTCGATATTTCGGCCGTATTTGCGGTTTTTTAATTTTTTTGTTCAGAAAAAGTTACAGGGTATTGTCAAGAAGTCTGTATTTTTAAATTAAAAAATTTAAAAATTCTAGGGGTTCTTCTTCTATTTATTGTGGAAATTCCGGGACTTTATTATCCCAGTTTCTCTATACCCAGAAGAAATTTTCAATTTTTTAATTTAAAAAAATACAGACTTTTTGAAAATACCTTGTAACTTTTTTCTAAACAAAAAAATAAAAAACCGTCAAATACAGCCCGAGATATCAAACGAAGCTTTTAAATTCCAGAGAAAGTAATCCAGTGGAAAAAATCCGATGAACCAGCTCAACAGGTCGGCGAGAAACCGCTACACACTCAAGTCAGTGTGCTGGGGAGTAATCTTGCTGAAACACGATCTGATTTTCTTTTCTAATGTTCATAATAGGGAACTTGCATACATTTTTAAATACGAAAGCCCACGTGGTATTGAAACATATCTAAAAAAAATCGATTTGATTGCCTCCCCGGCCGACAAAAGCTAATTTAAAAAGCCCCAAAATTCACCCGACCAAAAACGGGACGTGACGTCATTACGTATAAGCGAAATCTGGCAACGGTACAACGTTCAGCAACAACAGGCGTCATTCATCAAGCTTTCAGCCAGACAACATTTGTCATTTTGTGGTTAATGGACGGCATTGACAGCGTTTTGTGATTTCAGTTTTATTAGTCTTGAATTTATTTTGTTCCGTTTATTGTTTAAATTATATTAATTTACCAGTAACACATCCTCTTCTTTTAAACAAACATAAAAATTAAATCACAAAATTAAAACAAACAAAACTGCCAATACTGCCATCAACCATGACAGCTGATATTGCATTTTTGTGCAAATATGTAGTTCACGACTGATCCGGATCTTTATACTGGTCCACGGGAGCCGGGTCTTGAAAACATTGCGAATCGGATCAGGGATGTTTGAAATAGAGACAAAGCAAAATGACGGGTCCAGTGGTGTTTGTCTATGGTTCAGTCAGTTCTTCGGTTCGCTCAATGCATCATCATCGTTTGTAGGTCTCGAGTCGCAAACTGAACCGCGGAGCCCATGAAATATCAATTTATGTATAGCCAGAATCTCGTGTGAAAATTTAATTTGGGGTTGGTTGGCTTGTTACATGTCTGTAAAATTGATTTTTCTGAGAAATAAATTAGTAAATTAGTAAATAAATAAATATATACAAATGGAAACATAAAAAACTTCAACTTCAAAACCAATATAGCAAGCCTTATACGTTAAAAGTATATCTTTAAAGATTATGTACTTATTACTTTGGATAGGCAACCAAACATAAAGGAACAGTATAATGTGCCGTACGGGCCGAACATCGCTACTTTTATTTCTAAAAAAAGTATAAAAAGGGAATTGTAGAGTAAAATCAAGGCATAAGCATATTAATCTTACCGGGAAATCATATATATATATATATATATATATATATATATATATATATATACAGTGTGTATCAGCCAAATGGAATAAATTCGATAATAAATAAATGGGGGCGATAATAAATATAAATGTTCGGAAAAATGCTTGGACCCGTCGATTGGTATTTTTAGTTGCTCATTTTCTCCAATAAAAACTTTTTATACAGGGTGTGTCCTGTAACAGTGGTCAATGCCAACTTTCTTATTTCAAATGCAACACCCGGATATTATTTAATTTTTGGATTCTTTAGGAGATTCTAAACATATTTTATGTTCAATATCCTATACCTATCTTTAACTATTTCGGCAATATTAAGTGTTTTCAAATTTATTGCAAAAATTAAGATTAAAAAAATAAAATTATTTATTTCTTCCTAATGAACTTGTGGGTTTGCTGGATCCGGATACAAATTTGTCAAAGTTGGCACGACATTATTTTGGAGCAGTGCTAAATAATTATCGCCATTCAAATTGCCGTCAATGAAAAAGGGGCCTATGATATGATCCCTAACAATTCCTGCCCAAACATTAACCTTTTCAGGATATTGAGTATGTTCTTCGCTGATCCAGTGAGGATTTTCCCTAGACCAATAGCGGCAATTTTGACGATTTACATGACCGTGAAGTGTAAAGGTGCACTCATCCGAAAACAAAACATGTTCTAATTGAATAACATTGTTATCTAACATAGCCATCATTTGTTCACAAAAATAAGTTCTCCTATCATAATCGTCTTCCATGAGCTCCTGAGTTGGTATCACTTTATAGGGATGCATTTTATTTTCTTTTAATGTTCGAATAATCGACGAATGGCTAATATCGAACATTGCGGCGGCTTGTCGACTAGAAATATGTGGGTTTTCCTCAAACTCAAGCACAATATCCAATTTAGTATCATCATTTATTGAATTGGCAGCTGCTTTTTTTATCTGCCTCACATGTACAAGCTCGCGAAACTGCTTTTCTATTTTACTAATTGTCCCTTGGGATATATGCGGCAAATTTGGAAATTTATCATGAAATAAGCGAGCAACTCCCACTTGTGTTCGTGTGTTATCTCCATAACCAATCATTTGTAAAATTGTTATTTTATGCATTTCTGTTAAATGAACCATTTTTCTGACATTAGGTATTATGCAGTTAACGAAATTCAAAAGACTATGACACTGACACTGACAACTACTGTCTTGCAAAGAGAAAGGCCAGGCATTTTACACAAAAGTAAACAAAACTTAAAAGTAAACAAAACTGGCTCTTTTTGTTCCATATCAATAAAAAGGAACGCTAAAATGGTTTTTGCTTACATTCTTAATATGAAGACCTAAATGGTAAATAAGTATTGAGTGTGTTGTAGCGAATTTTTGTAATCAAATAAATAGTTCAGTAACCAGAGCCACTTTCATGAATAATAATAAATTCGAAATAAATAAAATAAAAATAAATTTGAAAACACTTAATATTGCCGAAATAGTTGAAGATAGGTATAGGACATTGAACATAAAATATGTTTAGAATCTCTTAAAGAATCCAAAAATTAAATAATATCCGGGGTGTTGCATTTGAAATAAGAAAGTTGGCATTGACCACTGTTACAGGACACACCATGTATAAAAAGTTTTTATTGGAGAAAATGAGCAACTAAAAATACCAATCGACGGGTCCAAGCGTTTTTCCGAACACGGCTCCATTTATTTATTATCGAATTTATTCCATTTGGCTGATACACAGTATATATATATATATATATATATATATATATATATATATATATATATATATATATATATATATATATATATATATAGTTGCGAACTTAGTAGATTTTTTACATTAATCTCCCAGGGTGTATAGGAAAAATTTGGTGAAAAAAATCTGGAAAAAAATATTAAATACACTATTTCACTTAAAACGTTTTCCTGTAAATCACATACAAGTTTGTAAACCAAAAACTATAGACTGTGGAGAGCTCAACTCGTTTTACTCTTCGCGAAAAACTAAAAAAATGTTTGGACAATGCTGTCTATAAAACTGATGTTGCACGCTTACAAAGTTTTCTGATGGATGGAGCTACGCATATTTACCTAATGCCCAATATGCCCCTATTTTAATGAATTTAAAGAGATCCGAGATCCGGATCACTGATCCGGGTGTTTAAACTGAACCAGTCCGTTAACCTAGATCTTTAAAAAGATCCAGATTTCCCATAAATACATTTTTGCAGGTCGTTGACGACGTTGCCATACTCGTACGATGTGACTTCAAACCGTAGACGGCGCCAAAGGCTGCCGTTTGCGCACGAAATTTTAGAACTTCATTACAAAATAGGTATTGATTTTTAAGACGACTATCTCGTATCCTATTTGTAAATTTGATCATTTTATCTTAACCAGAATCAAATTATTATTAACACTCCTTATTGATATTATTATAATTTTCTGAAGGCCTAAACATGTTCATGTTTATTTTATATGTATTAATACAAACTCAACGTATTCAGTACTCCCCTGTCTGTGGTAGAATTTTCGACTTTTACATTAAAAACTGCAAATTAATAGTATAGAAGCGAGATTATTACGTGTCATTGATTTTTAGCTGCATTTCGAACCCTTTTTATTCAAAATTTTAGTGTCAACCTTGCCTTCCGTTGGGAATTGACGTGGAGAGGGTGAAAAATATGTGCCAATTTTTTTTCCCCGAAAATAAATTTTTCACTATCGACAAAGGCCTCAAGGACAACGAAAAAAAGTGCAAAAGCTGTAATATAAAATCATATGATTTTTACTGAAACTAGTTTATTAATATGGCCAAAGAGCAGCAGTATACTGACAGTATAATCAAGATATTCCTCTAACTCCTAGACAGCGCACACAAACTTGACCTAGAGTATAAATTAACTCTTATTAGGTATGTATGTATCAGTAATAAAACGAAGTTTATTTTTTATTGCATTTAATATTACAACTTTTTTTACAAACACTGAAAATGGCACATTTTTGGTTATATTGTGAATGTTTTGTATAAAAGTAAATAAATAATTCAATTTATTATTACCCAAAGTTGCTAATTTCATATATTACATATCATGATACACGACAATTCACCTTGTGACTAAACTACACTAAATAACCTAAAAGAGGTTTTTTTCCTATTTGGTATTTTAAATTATATAATAATAAATTATAAAATTAATAATATAAATACACTACAACAAATGTTTTTTTTTAAGAGAGAATAAGCATGTCAGTGCTCAAGGTACTAAAGTTAAGTACAAATCAAACTAAAACTCGTTTACTTAATTCAGTCAAAACTATAAACTACACTTAGTCAAAATAAATTTTTAATGCCGTTCCGATGTCCTAAGTATTTATACATTAAATACTACTAGCTATTAGATAAAAAATATATCTAAAGCTAATCATTTGGTACTTCTAAGGAATGTATGGCTGTGCAATTTTGGTATGTTACAAATAAAACATCAAGAATGATTTTTATGTTTCACTTCTATAGATAAAGTCAACTCCTCTAGGATTAACAGGCTTCTCAAACTTAACAGCTGCCAGCTTTGATTGAACCAATATCGGGGTCCTAACTAGATAGTGGTGGTTCCGATGTAGACGAAACTACGTGTCATTTATTTATATATATATATATATATATATATATATATATATATATATATATATATACAAGGGATTAGGGATGAAAATCCAGGGATCCGACGTCCAGAGGTCTCGGAGGAAAAACCTGTCTCGAAAAGACCAGAATTAAAGCGACCAATTCCGGAATTAGTCCGCCGGAAATTCCCCGTTGTCAATTCTGGCAATAATACAGCTTTTGCTCGGGTTTAACGCGTTTATTGATTGTATTATTATGCCACTTTGCCACGGGTTCGAAAAAGTTACAATTCATGTTAAAAAAATTATCCAAAATTAAAAGGCCACTTATCATTGATCTGCGAGAGACAATAAGAATAAGAATCAAGTAACGCAGAACTATTTATTCTAAAATTATCTGCTATCTCACAAATTCGGACTCTATAAATTTGGAACAAGATGAATGCCTTAAAACATCAAGTATTTATCTTATTAAATCTGAACTAGAAAAACTTTTAGTTAGGCTAGACAACAAAAATGAATCAACTAATCAATATCAAAACAGAGATCCCTTGCAGAAATTTTGAAGGCGGCAAATGAAACTATAAATATTAAATTGCAGAAAGCATTAAAAAATAGTTCGGAATATCGATCAGTACAAAAGCAGACGAAAAGAATAAAAGGAGGATGGCCGACATCATTAGACAAGAAACTGATCTATTCAGAGATGGTGGCACTTGCGGCCGTAATCTTCAAAAAAATTTTTAACAACTGTTTAACCCTCAAGCGTAAAACCTGAAAGATGTTTTTCTTCTGCAGGGTTTTTATGTAACAAAATGCGTTCGAGGTCTGAAGATGAAACTGTAGCACTAATGCGCCATTTAAAAAAAACTTAGAACTTTTGTTTGTATTTACATTTACACACATATTTGAATTTGTTATTAAGTGTTTTCTCAAAAATCCTTGGTTTACAAAAACTCTTGACATCCCTATTTATGCCATAACGAGTTTTCGAGCAATTTTCTTCGAACACGAAATGATATAGTATCACAGTTGCTTTGTGACTGTCCCAACATTCTGGGAGAACAACAAATTGCCCTAGGGGACATCATTATTCACTATTTAATATCAGCGATGTTTCCAGGAAGAATGTTGACTGTACAGTGTTCCATATAAGCAGCTGACTAGATTTTATTCTTTTAATACTGAGCTAGAACAAAAATAAAAAACTGGACTTAAGAAAAAAAAATGTGGTGAATAAATCTATTAGTTTGAATTAGAATGTATATTCAATATATTTGCTCTGTATTTAAAGTTTTAAATATTGCAATACTTCAATTTCCTGTATAACTTGCAAGTTCATATTCAAATACCGATATCTTGAAAACTCTAAAATATAAAGTCATAATTATATTTTCAGAAAAAATAAACAATTTCAAAAATCTGAAAAACTTAAAATACGAATAAAATGATAAAAATAAACCTAAACAAAATTAGAAAGTGAAAAATAATGTTTTAAAAACCTTGCTTATTGAAGCCGGCGTGACTCTACTGCCTGATTACTACGTACTAACTAAAGCTATTCATTCATTCATTGGTTTTCAAAATGTTTGCTCTACAGCCATGTTTGTGAGCGAGGTTGTCAGTGGTATAGTTGAATCTCATGAGAGAGGAGGATCGCTATGGCCTAACACTTTGTAATCTGGGGCTATGAAAAGAAAACGGCTAACTATGGAAACTTTCATTGCTGATTGGCTAAAACTGCACTGGCATGTTTTTGACAATCCTCCTCCTTTCGTCGCGGCTCAAGATCTATTCGGTGCACTAGACGCAGTTATGTCGTGTAGTGTACGGACTGAGTAATAAGCCTTGGTTCTGTTCGTAGTCGATCCTAAGATTACAGTCGTTATTTTAATATTCCAATGAGTAGGCATCTCGGGAAAGTACCGGACCAGGCATACCAAGCACGGAAAATATGCCCGCTAAGTCTCAAACTCACGCCTTCCGACTGGAAGGCAAGCTCTCTCTTACCACTGAGCTGTCGAGACAGTTTCAAGTGATCAATATTAATTAATTAGTTAGTAACCCAGACATTTTTTTCACAATTGTTTCTCACAACGCTTTTATTTATTTTATTTTATTTTATTTATTCACACAATACATACAGAGTAATAACTCCAAATTGTACATAAAAAAGAGTTTTAACTAAAGATAATCAAAATCAATCCTTGGTGCTTCTAACTAATGCTGATCTTTAATTCTACATTTAAATACCTCAAAGCTGAACTTAAAAAGATCTATTTCTCTAAAATTATCGTTATAGTTCCTCATAAGCCTATCAGTAAAGCACTGGTGCATGCCATAAATAGTTCGATGATACATATTTTGAAAGAGGTTCCTAGATCTTGTTCACCCTTGAGGTATGCGAAAATATATTTTAGACAGTAGATGGCTGCTATCAATTTTACCATTTAGAAGCTTATGCAGAAAGCATACTAAAGCATTATGCCTTCGTTTTTGTAAGCTTTCAATTCCAGCAAGTTGAATGCGTGTTGCATAAGTTAGGTCCTTGTATGGAAATCTTAACTTAAATAAAAGAAACTTAACAAATTTATTTTGGAGCATTTCCAATCGCTGTATGTGACAGTTATAATTAGGACACCAAATAACACTGTTATACTCTAAAATACTTCGCACCAAACAATTATTCAACGACTTAATGGCCCTAACATCACAGATCCTGAAACATGTGCTACGAACAAAACCTAACATCCTAGAAGCTTTCATTAAAATTGGGTCAATGTGTTTGTTAAAGCTAAGATCCCTATTAAAGGTAATACCCAAATCGTTAAAACTATGTACAGATTCCAAGACTGTATTTCTAATGGAATATGGATATTCTAATGGACATTTACACTTGTAAAAACGCATAATCTTATACTTAGACACATTAATTTGTAAAAAATTTAAGTCACACCATTTAGCTAAATTATTGAGGTCATTCTGGACAGACACACAGTCCTCAAAGCTTCTCACAGCGTAAAACAACTTTATGTCGTCGGAATATAAAAGATACTCACACTTCTCAAAGACAGATGTCATGTCATTTATAAACAGTAAAAACAATACTTGCCCTAAATGGGATCCCTGGGGCACTCCTGGGATGCTACACTGCCAAGTCTTACACACTGTTTGCGGTTCGTGAGGTATGAGTCTATCCACTAAATGTATGATCCAGTTACGCCCATAGCAGAAAGCTTTACTATAAGTAGTTCAGGGCATACCCGATCAACCGCTTTTGCAAGATTGGTATAGACCACATCCACTTGTGAACCTCCCTCGATGTTCATTACTAAGTATTCCTGAAAGACACCCAGGTTGGTGGCAGTAGATCTTCCTTTGAAAAAGCCATGTTGTTTTGGGGATAGGCGATGCTTAAAAGTCTCAAAAAGTTCTTCTGTTATGATGGATTCGAAAATCTATGGATTTTTTTTTGACCCAGACTTAAAAATAGGAACCGCCCAAGAATGCTTCCACAGGGCTGAAAATTTTCCCTGATCGAATGAGGTCTGAAAAACCATGCTCAAAGGAGTAGCCAATGATGTGCAGCAACTCTAGGTACCAAGAGAATAGGAATATCAGGGTAAACTATACGGGATTTAATAACCGGAATCAGCAAGGACGAAATTTTTTAGGCCCGAGATATTACAGGAAGAACTAGAACCCAAAGTAGAAGCATGCGAAATTCTGTATATAAATGCACAAAGTTTTATAGCAAATAGGGATCAAATAGTTCAGGAAATGTTTGACAAATGGCCAGGAATAGTTGTGCTGAGTGAGACGAGAACCACAGAGGAAATGGACAGTATTGAATTGGATGTGTATGGCTATAACCTAATACGATGTGATTCCAATAATCGTTACACTGGAGGAGTACTCATTTTTATAAGAAATGATATTAATTCTGAAGAAAAGAAAAGATATGTTGAATATGGTAATTTCTGGTTCCAATTTGTAGTTGTGAATATCAATGGCGTGAAATGGAGGATTGGAGGTCTGTATCGGTTTCCCAGTAGCAGTTTGGCTTATTTTCTACAAAGGTGTGGTGAAATTCTTGAAGATAATGTATCTGTGCATGAAAAATGTGTGGTGATTGGTGACTTTAACATCAACTATAATGATAAAGGAAATATGTATGTGAGAAAATTAAAATATATTTTCGAAATGCTAGGCATGGAACAAACGGTTAAAGAATGTACTAGAAGTTGTAACAATAGCAGTACGTTAATTGATTATGTATTAACAAATGTTGATAATGTTAAAGCATATGTATTTGAAACACCCAAAATCACTGACCATTCTATGATAGGTGTAAATATAGGAAATAGGTTAAATAGACCAGACAGATGATAAATTTTAATGAAATTAATTTAAAATTGATAGAATGTAATTGGAATAGTAATAGTTGCAATGTTGATGTGATATATGATAATCTTTATACACAATGTGAAAATGTAGTTGATTTGCAGAATCCTCTAAGAGAAATAAAGAATGTTAATGTTCCTTGGTTTGATAGAGAGTTAAGAGCTAGAGCAAACGAACGTTATAGGGCATATAAATTATATCAAAACTGTAGTAATGGTGTTAACCAAGAAGAATTATATGTTAGTTATAAGCAGAAGCGCAATACTTTTGTCAATTTGTTGAAACACAAAAAAACTTAATTTTATGAAAGTAAGATTGATCAAAACAAAGGTAACTGTAAGGAAATGTGGAAATGTTTGAAAAAGCTACTTAAAAAAAGAGATGAGCAGGTGTCCTTTTTGGATATCAATTTTGGAAATGAAAGTGAGAAAGTGTCAGCTGTAAGTGAAAGCCAGGCTGTTTGTATGTTGAATTTTTATTTTGTAAATAGCGTTAGTGATATAGCCAGTAGTATTAAGGTTCCTGGTGAATGGTCCTGTGTTCAACTGCCTCCAATAACTTGTCAGCTTATTGAATTTCAGCCCTTAACAATATGTAAGTTAAGACAAATAGTTCTGTCAATTAAAACGTGCAATAATCCAAATAATGTTCTGAATTCAAAATTTTTGAAGGAAACTTTTTTCACGATAGGGTGTAGGATATTAAATTTTGTGAATATGTCTCTTGAACATGGCCAGTTTCCTAAAAGCTTAAAAACGAGCACTGTCACGCCTATACCGAAAGGGGGAAATATAGGGGAAGTAAGAAACGTAACAAATTTCAGACCAGTAAACACATTACCTTGTTTAGAAAAGGTTCTAGAGATGGCTGTTTATGACCAGTTAATTGATTACTTTAACGAAAACAATCTCTTCCTTGGAAATCAATCTGGCTTCCGTAGGGGTCACTCATGTGAAACAGCAATTCAGCTTACTGTAACAAATTGGAAGTACTTAATTGAAAAGAATGTGTTTATTGTAGCTGTATTTTTAGATCTGCGAAGAGCCTTTGAGACAATAGATAGGGATATATTATTAAAGAAGCTCCACTACTATGGTATTAGAGGTAAGGTTTTAAAATGGTTTTCTGACTATTTGTCAAACTCAAAATGTTAAGTTAGGAAAGAGTAGGTCATCTGACATCCTAAATGAATACGGAGTTCCTCAGGGTAGTGTAATGGGTGCTTTACTATTCATAATATATATAAACGATATTAACCATGTTGACGGGATTGAGTCAAGTCAAAGTCAAAGTCAAAATATGCTTTATTATCATAAGAAAGAGATTCTTATTGACAAAGCTTTAAATTAACCTAATCAATAAGTAATAGTCATAAATTAAATTTTTTACATAGAAGTTAATAATCATAAAATCAATTTATTTACATAAAAGTTAACAAACAAGAAAAACAACTAACTAGATAGAAACACTCAATAGAATGCTATACTGATACATAAAAAAAATATAGAACAAAAATATACAAAAAAAAAAAAAAAAAACAAAAACGATGTGATACACCTATGATAAAACAGTTATTTATAATATACACATAAAATAAAAATAAAAATAGGCTACTGAATATAATTTATGTATTTATGTATAACAAGGATCAATCGATATATCAAAATGAGCTGGAAAAGAATTCTTCAAGGTTATAATAAGCCCTTTGTAACAAAAGTTTTTTTACATCCTTTCTAAACTTTACTGAAGATTGTAGGTTTTTCAACCCCACAGGCAGGTGATTAAAAATCTTTAAGCCATCATAAATAACGGACTTCTTTATAAGAGTGCTCGATGGTATCGGCAATGGGAGGTTATGATGCTGGCGAGTGTAGTGCTGGGAATAAGTGATCCCAAACACATCACGATATTTAAAGATCAAACAAACAGTCTCAAGTATAAAAAGTGAAGTTAAAGTTAGAATTTTCTTTTGCACAAATAGTAGTATCCAAGAATCTCTAGACTTTGCTCCACAAAGGTATCTTACAGCTCGTTTTTGCAAGACAAATTTGAGATTTAGTAGGTTCTGATTGGAGACACCCCAAAATGCAATGCCATATCTCAGATGTGATTCTATTAGAGTGTGATAAGCTGTTTGTCCTATTTTAGGTCCAAGTTCGTTCATAATAACTTTAATTGCATAACAATCAGAAGCTATTTTTTTACTCAACTGCATGATATGTTTGTCGAAGCGCAGTTTGCTATCTATAACGACACCAAGAAATTTCGTGTCAGAACATTTCTCCAGTGGGAAATCACCAATTACCAAACCCTCGACACTACACTTAAAACTAATTGCATGGGTCTTACTCAGATTTAGCAACAATAGGTTTGAATCAAACCAATTTGACACCTTTATCAAGTCTGAGTTGATAATATCTCCCAATGTCTCAACATTTTTGGAGTGCCACAAGATGGTAGTATCGTCGGCAAACAATGTAAATTTTCCTTTAATATCAATAGATGATAGATCATTCAAGTACAGGAGAAAAAGCACTGGTCCAAGTACCGAACCCTGAGGCACACCCCATTCATTTAATCGGCTCTCTGATGATGTGTTATCCACAAATACTCTTTGACTCCTTCCCCTCAAGTAGAATTCCAGCCATTCCAGAGCACAACCCCTAAAACCATAAGAATGAAGTTTGCGCAGCAGTATATCATGACTCACACAATCAAAAGCTTTTGATAAGTCACAAAATACCGCCGCAACCACCTCCCCTTCATTTATGTTTCTATAAACTCCCTCCAACAATGCAAACATGGCATCATTTGTACTCTTATTGCACTGGAATCCAAATTGTTTGCGATCCAGTATATTATTGCTCTCAAGAAATGACATTATACGTTTTTTAACTAATTTTTCAATGATTTTTGAGAGTGTTGAAAGAAGCGATATTGGTCGGTAATTTGATGGTTGGTTAGGGTCACCACCTTTAAATAGAGGGATTACCTTTGCTGTTTTCAAACAAGAGGGAAATTCGCCACTCTCCCATGACTTGTTAATGGCAGAAACCAAGACATTTAATGCCGCCTCAGGAAGGTTCAGAAATAACCTGGCAGACAATCCATCCTCACCTGCGGCAGTTTTGTTTTTAATTTCATTAAAGGTTTTTTTAAGTTCCACTAAGTCAGTTGGAAAAAAAAGGATGAATTTTTTACCTCGTTTAAAGTTAAGTGTTGCAAAGGATCTACGGTAGGAAGCAGTTGCGCAGTCAGGCTCCCTGCAACAGAACAATAATAATTGTTTATCTGATCAACAGACAACTGTAGAGGTTCGCCATGAGAATTTTGGTTTCCCTTCCCACGTATATCACTCACAATTGACCAGCTCTCTCTCTGCCTATTGCTAGATCTTTCAAGACGTTCAGAATAGTACAAATCTTTAGCGCTCCTGATAAGCCTACGGTATAATGATCGATATTTATTAAAGTATTCATTAAAATGCACATCATCAGCATGCTTTCTAATTGCATGCAGTGAACGCATATTTGCAGCTGAAATCTTGAGCCCTTTAGTAAGCCAAGATTTTTTACTTTTATTTTTAATTTTTTGTTTGGGAAATGAGCTTTCAAATATGCTAGTTAACCTTATGTGAAAAGAATCTAGATGATGAGGTGTATCAAATATGCTATCCCAACGTACAGTTTCACACATTTGTCGGAAGCGATGAAAATTATTACCACTAAACAATCTCCCATACCTAAATCTAGAACTATGACACTTATTTATTTCCAAGGGAACCGAAGCAACAATTGCTTCATGGTCTGACAGACCAGCATTGATGACCGAACACACAAAAGACCCAGTAGCAAAGTTTGAGCACATGTAATCAATAACAGATGACGAAAACTTAGAAAAACGAGTAGGACTTTCCACATGCATGACTAAACTGTGACATGCTAAAATATTACACAATCTTAAAGTGTTAATAGAGTCATTATCATTAAAGTTAATATTAAAATCCCCACCTAAAATAATGTTTGAGGAGTCCGGCAATTGGGACAGCACTATGTCAAGCCTAGACAAAAAATCATCTACATTTGCGAAAGGAGAACGATAGGCACACAAAATATATATATTAAAAAACTCTGAGAAAACGACAGACAATTCGAAGACCTTTTCAACACATAAATCATTATATTTTGTAACATTGATAAAACTGTTATAGTTTAGAAAAGACTCACTCAATAGTATCATTGACCCTCCATGGGCCGATCCCGATCTGCATAAGAAGATAAAGTAAAATAATTTGGGAGGTATTTCAAGAGGTTTCAGCCAGTGCTCAGTGACCAGTACAACATTCGGTTCATCTTCTAAAAACACCAACAATTCGTCAGTTTTACTTCTTAAAGATTGAATATTTATAGCTAAAATTGAAAAGTTAAGTTTATTCTGACCAGTAGTTACTTGGGAACAAGATTGTTGAAATTGGTTTCTAAAAAAGAGTTATTATTTATAGGTTCTAATTCCCTACAAGTTATCTCAGATGTATTCTTAATTAAAGGTTCGCCCACTCTGGAAACATCCAACCCACAATCGTCAGACTTGTGCGTCAGATTAATATTTGGACTCATAACATCCATCGATTCTGTGACCGTTTTAATAAATATTAAGTTTTTACAAAAATTTCTACACCGAGTCATTTTAAAAAATTCAGAACAGATGCCAAAGTTATTTAGCCTGATACCCCTTTCAGAATTCACATCCATAAAATAAACATGACCTTCAGATACTCTGTTAATCTTAAAGCATATATTCTTTAACCTATTATTATAACTAAAAATTCTATAATTTAACTTAATATTGTTTTTGTCATACGGGACAGGACATACAAATACATTAGTATTACTTGCACATTGACGAATCCTATTAAAAAGCAAATTTAAAGACGGAGACCTATTATTCAGTAAGTCGTTTAATTCTCCAGAAATCAGCAAGTAATCATTAAAATTATAATTCTTTGTTAATGGAATCATATTATTGCAGACATTATCCAATCCTGCACCAGGTTTTAAAATACTTTCTACTCTTAAGTCTATATGTTGAGCAGTACAGTACTTCTGAAATTTTACATTCAGATTATATCCAACATCATCACATATAATTAACAGTCTAGGTCTAAGCACTGTAGCAGATGAAATCTCCAAATCATCTGCGACCCCATTATTATCACTCGAGTTTTCAATATTTACCGTGTTAGAATTGACACTAATAGTATTAGGACTACTAACTTCATTATTTGAAGTTGCTTGAAGTTTATCAATCTGGATTTTTAGATCCTTAATTAATTTTAAGTGCTGCATATTTTCTTCAGAAGTGCTAATATATTTTACTCTAAGAAGGGACAGTTCCTCCTGTAGTATCTTTATCTCATTTAAATATCTTTCGTTTTCTCCTTCTAGCATACGCAATGATGTAACCATGGATTCACTTAATATTCTAATGTCCTGTAGTTCTATCTCTAACTCCCTATTCCTTTCTGATATGGCTGAGTTTTTCTTCTCAAGAGTAGTTCTATCCTCATTCAGTCTGGATAAATCACTTCCCAGTTTTGCAATTTCTTCTCTCTTATTGTTTAAAGTTTCTATGTAATTCTTCTCAGACTCGAATACCTCTTCCTCAAAATCTTGAGTTTTCCGTCTTTCTCTTTTATATTTCAAGTCCCTAGCAACTAGTTCTTTCTGAAGCCCAACTATTTTATCTTCTAAGCTTTTTTGAGTTTCAATCATTTCCACTTCCAACATTTCAATTTTCATATCCTTTTCTCTCAACTGGCCCCTAAGATCATCAAGCTTTTTAAGCAACAAATCCATATCTGTGTTTAGCCTTGATTGATTATTCCCATCAGAAGCTTTTTTTTTGCAATCAATAGAACAGTATATTAGATGATTGTCCAGCTTGACATGATGCTTCCAATCCCTCATTAAGCAACTAGGGTGAAGAACACCACCACATTCCACACAACAATAATAAGAGAAACATTTAGTTGCACAGCATTTAAATCAAAATTTAGCATCCATACTAAGTTAGTTTTTTCTTTACACACCTAATAAGTTAAACGCTAAATAATGTAAGCAGTTAAAAAATTATTCATAATATTTGTACAGAATTCATTGACCTGTTTTGCTAAGAATAATTGTATTTTAAATTTTTACAACACTGAGTTTTGTATAGTTATACGCACAAGCCCTAACAATATCCAATTAACGTAATAAAAACTAATTGGCACAAGAAATAAGTTAAAGTCATATAGCTGCTACCATTTGAAATGTTGTTCTCACACCGAAATATGTCCTGATTTACCACGAGTCTCCCCTGCCGACCACAGGTCCACGTGGTAATGTTATTATTTTGAATTTTAAGTTCATTGAACCACAACAATAAATTGTTTATCAACTTTCAGTTGCAGCAAAATTTATCTCCCAGCAAAAAAAGGGAATTCCACTTTTTTCTGTCAAGAAAAAAGAATTGAATGGGTATGAATAAATTGTTTTCAACACTATCTTTTTACTGATAATACTACATTTCACACATTCCTTTGGTACTTTGCAACCATATTAACTTAAATAATGTTTTTTTAGACTGAATTTCAACATTTATGTCACAATAAAAATGTCACTGAATACTAAATTTGCTTTTCTTTAAAATGACACCACATACACTAAGTTAATGAAATTTAAACTTGCAAAAATATATGAAAAACCGGGAGCCGATGTTTCGCGTGTTTAATTCAATACTATTACTGGTGAATAAATTTATTTGCAGATGATACACTCATATCCTGTAGTGGTAGGGATCTTGACCAGGTTATTATGAGAGTGAATCGGTTGCTCGGGGGTATCAAAGAATATTTCTCAATGAACAAGCTCAAACTTAATGCTAGTAAAACAAAAGCAATGATTGTTGGCAGTAACTGTATGATTAGTAAGATCAACACTGAAAATTACAAGTTAAAAATTGAAGGTGAGAATATTGAATGGGTAAACGAATTTAAGTATCTTGGCTTTATAATTGATAAATCTTTAAGTTTAAAAGAACACTGTGAGTATCTTAATAAGAAGATTGCCAAGAAATTATTCTTTTTTTCCAGAATTTCAAAGCATTTGTCAGTTTCCAAGACACTGTCTTTAAAACTATTATTCAACCCCATTTTGACTACTGTGCTACCCTCTTATATTTAGCTGATAAGAGATCTAGTCAGTCTCTTCAGGTGTTATTTAACAGAGGAATGAGAGTTATTTTGCGATGCGACCGATATACTCCCATTGACATGATGTTAACAGCTTTAAATTGATTTTCAATTAAACAAAGATTTTATTTTTTTACCATGGTATTTATTTTTAAACTCAGTAAAGGTCTAATGCCAACTTACTTTGATCAGTTTGTTATTTTAAGAGGGGAAATTCATTCATATGCTACACGTAGTAGTAACCACTTTTACCCAATAAGGGCTACAAAAACATCAACAATGACTTCTTTGTTTTACAAAGGGTTGAATGAGTTTAACCGATTGCCAGCTGACCTAAAGGCCGTGACGTCAGTTGAGACCTTTAAAAGGAGACTGGGCTTGTTAATGAGAGGTTGAAGTTTGTAGATAGATATGTTTTGTATTTGTACTTGCTTGTTTTTAATGTGTTTTTAGATGTAATTTTTAATTTTTGTTGCCAGCTATTGTATATATAAATATTTTTTCTCTTTTTTATCTATTATGTGATTATTGTACAAATTGTGATAGTTACTTTATATTGTTAACTACTCACAATATTTTAGATGTGTTTAAATATTTTATTTAAGTAGGAATCCTATTTCATAATATAACATCCGACCCAGTGCTTATAGTCACATCCAGGGCACTCAACCTCTTAAAAACTTCTTCAGATGCAAAATGGTGATCAATGAGCACAGCAGCCTCCCGGGAAGGCCAAACACCTATCGGCCGACCCGAGTAGTCGTCATAGCAGGATTCAAAATGATGTACAAAAGCATCGGCTATTTCTTGTGGTGTTGTTTTTGTCTCGCTGTTGAATTCCATTATTTTGGGGATCCCGTGATCTTTTTTTAGAGGCTTTACAAAAGACCAGAAAGATTTAATATTTTTAGGAACCATCAACTCAGTATTGGACACGTAGAGGAGGTAGCTTAGCTCAATCAAATACTTTGACTCTTTCCGAAGTCCAGAGTAGTGTGCATAGTCTTCTGGACTTCTTGAAGACTTGTATTTTTGATACGCCTTATTTTTCTTTTTCAGAGTTCATCTAGTCTCCTCTGTATACCATGCAGGATATTTATTCCTCCAATTACATCTTTTAGGAACAAATCTATCAATTCTCCCAAGTAAAATCCGATAAAATTGGTCAACCATACTTTCAACGTCGACGCGGGCCTCCAAGCATTTCCAGTCGACCTGAGAAAAGTAATTGTTAAGGTCTTGGTATTTTGCTTTACTAAAATTATAGACAACCTCACTGTCATTCTCTAAGACAACAGGGAGAATTGGACTTCAATTGGGATATGGTGTGGTACTGTCTTAATAAGAGGCATCTGAGCTAAATTTACTGTTATATCCGAAAATTCGTCGCAGAACACCACATCCAGATATCGGTTAAACTCGTTAGGCAAATTGTTGACCTGTTGCAGTTCATTGATAAACATTCCCGTTACCAAGCAATCGGCCACGGGTGATGATAGATCGTTTGGAACAAGAGTACCTACAACACTTCGCCAGCTCAAATCATAACCTTGGCGTTTTTATGCGTCAAAGGATAACATTTCTGAATTCAAAATTATCTGATAGCCAACTTAAAGTAAAATAAACTCACTCATTACCTGTTAAGTGTTCAATCGGATTGGTGATATTAAACTTGTCATCTAATGGTGGAAAATATGTTAATCCATGCGGTAGACATATAGGAGTTTTGGTTAAACTAACACCATTGACCAAATGATCGCTGGCAGCTAAAAAATGTTCCTCAAAATCAAGTTCTCGTGTACCATGTTTTATTGACGAGATAACAGAGTTCAGTTCTACACTAGTGTCAAAATTTGCCTGCTCTGTTGAAAGAGAAAAACCCGTGTTTGGAATAGGGTCGCTTTTCCTGCTCTTATTTGTTAGGGCTTGACTTAATATAGCTCCTAAAACCATAAACGATATGAGAAAATATACTGGTGGAAACTGTATTACCAATATGTAGTTATACATTTATTCAATAGTAGATGTTATTATAAATTCCTAGAAAGCACAAATGTCATTAATAATAAAATATCAAAAAAAATCCTCAACTGGCAGGCTCTACAATAACGGAACAAAAAATTTAGGTATGTTTTTATACCAACATTTGACAAATACTCCAGGCGGTAGGTAGAAAAAATTAAATAGCAAATTTTTTTGGTTTAATAGATAGATTTGGGTAGTGATATTGCGAGACGAGACAAAATTTGTATACTCGTTTCGTCTCGATACCATCATCACTGTAGCATCCAATTTAAGCTGGCTAATGCGCGTTTTAAATTACAGTGCTAAGCGAATTATGGCCATTTCGGGCGATCCCATTTAATGCATCTCTAGAAAATTTCTTGTTTCGAGCGTCAAAATCCGTACATAGAAACATAATATATCCCTACTTATTCAGTAGCTTAATGTCAAGTAAGGATGGGCAATAACTGACATCTATAAGTGAAAACGATAAAATTATGATAGGAATTAGAATCTATCGGTACTTAGCAATAACTATCGACAACTCGATAGTTGTTGATATATATCGATAGTTAATCGATTTTATAAGCTGTTATATACTACCATATTTGTAGTATAACAAAGAAACGAGTTATTGCAGAAAGACCAACTTCTTATATCTAATTTGCATATTTAGATGGACGCGTTTTCAATGTAGTTGGTAGAATTTTTAATGATTATCTTGGCCCCCAAATCTAATTTTTTAAACAAAAACAAATATACCGTTTAATTTTTTTGTGATTTTTTTTGAACCACTGCCTGGAGTCAAAATATATATCAGATTTTACCAATATACAGGGTATAAATTAATTCATATCTAAAAGTCTGGGAGACGATTTATCTAAGAGAAATAAAAAGAGAAAAAACGTCCACGTAAACAGGAGTCGGCAAATGTTAACATTTGTTGAGTATTTTTATATACCTTGTATATTTCTAGAGTTTTTTAAATCAAATTTGGCAAGCAACAACTAATGGAAATGAAAACATTTCCGATTGGGTATAAAAATTGCATATTAAAAAACGTCAAGAGCTTTTGGTGAACCTAGACAATCATCATGACTGACACTACATACAAAAATTATATATAAGTTGTTAAATTATTACGTAATAATTAATATATCCAACGCGAAATATCATTTCCATTTGTAAGGAAGGGGTATACTAGCCAATTTCATATCTAACAAAAAAAAAATGAAATTCTATCTTTTGAAATAAGTAAATTAAAGAGCCTACAAATAAATACAAGTAAAAAAGCTGTTAGAAGTTTTGTGATAATAGAGTTACCTTTTTGAGAAAATTAATCGTGAATATGTATGTACTGTCAAAAAATTTCTAAAAGCTTTTTAACTTGTATTTGCCATGTCATTAATTTAGTTGTCTCAAGTGGGACTTTAATTTTTTTTTCTAATTTCTATTTTTGCATTTCTTTCGTACCCTGTATACAAAATGAAACTTTATGAAGAATGTATGTTACCAAAATCCACGCTCAAACTGTATATCTCGAAAACAAAGGGTTTGCAGAACCTGGTCTAGATATGAATTCTTTTTATGAGATAAATCACCTTTCAAAATTTTGGATCCGAATTAATTTACGTTCTGTATAATGGCCGGGTATTAAACCCAATTCATAATTGATTTAGACTATTAGCAAGATACCATAAAATGAATTCAAAATGATGGTATGAAATCATGGTTTTTAGAATTATAACGTGTCAAAATGGATTGACTCCGACGATTCGCCATCGACTACATCAGGCATCTTTATCTTGTGATTAAGTCTAAACTGAAGAATCTGGAGAAAGTCTTAAGATTCTATAAATGGAAAATTAAACAATCTATTGCAACTTTTAAGTATCCTAACAATTTTAAGGTACACCGAGTCACGGTCCAGTGAATATGGGTCAGGAATCTAAAACCCGGCCTAAATATCTCCGAGCTTATTCAGAAGTAAAGATCCCTGAAGAGGTTTCGTGTAATCGAAAGCAAAACGTGGGATATTGTTTCACTTTTTATATTGCCTAACCATGATTTTAATTGGCTAAAGCCTTGAAAGCTTGCTTCTATGTTAAAACGATAATGCTTAGTTATTTCCAGTATATTTCGCAATAGAAAACAGTAATACATACCCGTCTTATGGTCTACTTTGTGAGTTCTCCTTGTATGTTTTAAGCAGTTTGGATAATTTGTGAATGTACGTGTACAATATTTACACTTATAAGGCCTCTCCCCAGTGTGAATGTTATAGTGTTGCTAAAAAAATAACTTATCCACAACATAGAAATTATATTTTGCCTATTATTGGAAACTAGAGCATATTCGGGCTTGCATTTAAATAAAAAATAAAATAATAGAGAAAAATTATATATATTTAAAAAAATACCTTTAATTTAGTATTACTCAAAAATCCTTTACTACAATATTCACATGTGAATCTTCTTTCATTCGAGTGTACCATACTATGGACCTTCAAGCATCGTTCAGTTTTATACATTTTCTCGCAAACTTTACATTTGTAGGGTCGGGCTTCACTGTGAAAGGCGCTGTGTCTAATAAGATGGGACCTCTCAGAAAATCTGAAACAATTAAATTTATAAAAACTTTGACTGTGGCTTTAAGAAACATAGATTGTGGCAAGTAAGTTATGCAAAGCTTCGACCCCGACCAAAAACATACCTATGAAAAAAAGAAAAAAAGTTTTTTTCGTTAACTCCACCAATAAACTGGAGTTTTTTTGTGCGATAGATAACTGATTGAATTGCTGTGTCATTTGAGTCCTGGTGTTGTCAGTTTTATGACGACTGTAATACTGGTAAAACTACCTCAAAGCATGACATAAAGAAGCGTCTTTCATTTACTTATCTTTTTTTCTTACATCATTTATAAAAAGGACTAAATAATGTAATAACAAGCACAACAAACTATTAATTCTTAAACACAAAACTTCCTAGCCGTATATCATCTAGAAATGTGCTCCGTGGTTTATCCTTACTCTTTACCTACTTATTGCAAGTGCCTACAAATAATGCATCTTTCCCAACAGCTAGGAAATTGCCCGTTTCCTTTTTTTTAAATCAGTCAAAACATTATAAGTATTTGTATGCTGTCAAATATAACAATGAATAGTGACAGTAAATATTAGTGCATGCCCCGGCCTCATATATAATCACCTAAGGTCATTGCCATCCATTTGTTACACTTCAGTGGAAGGGGTTACTTTCAAAATTTATCATACAATAATTAATGAAACATTAATATATACGACGAAATCTCAATAATTGATTTGCTTTGCAATCCACTCGAATACATATTCTTGTAGTTTCTTCTTTGTAGTTTTACAGATTCATCCATTATAACATTAATTAGTTTAATTATAATTATATAATTTTTTTACCTTTTTCCACATTTATCACAAACATAAGGCTTGTTCCCTGTATGCTGTTTTACATGCTGTTGCATATTGACCTTTTGTGTAAAGGTCTTTCCGCACAAATCGCACATAAATCTACGTCCCAGTCTGTGTACAGCCATGTGGGATCTTAGTCCTCCTCTCGTTTGTAATCTAGAGAAAAAAATACTATTATAAGTGATATGATTTCCAAACTAAAAAGCAAAAAGAGAATCAGCACATTTTGGATGATAGGACTCTGAAAAAAATCAGAAAATATTGAATGTTTACACCTCGTGTCAAACTAGAAATTGATGTGGCGAAATAGATAATTCAAAACTGGGATAAGCAAGTGAAATCTATTTTGTTGGCGAATTAAGTCGTTTGGGAGTTACAGAGTCGCAAAGGGTCAAAAATGTCAATTTTCAAGCGTTATTTTCTCGAAAACAAAGAAGCGGCAACACCGCACAATTTAAAATATTTTAAAAAGATCTCTATGGCTAGGGCCAAATTTTCAAAATAATCTATTTATTGGTTGTATATATATATATATATATATATATATATATATATATATATATATATATATATATATATATATATATATATATATATATATATATATATATATATATATATATATATATATATATATATATATATATATATATATATATATATATATATATATATATATATATATATATATATATATATATATATATATATATATATATATATATATATATATATATATATATATATATATATATATATATATATATATATATATATATATATATATATATATATATATATATATATATATATATATATATATATATATATATATATATATATATATATATATATATATATATATATATATATATATATATATATATATATATATATATATATATATATATATATATATATATATATATATATATATATATATATATATATATATATATATATATATATATATATATATATATATATATATATATATATATATATATATATATATATATATATATATATATATATATATATATATATATATATATATATACTATAATTTCATTGGGATTTATATATATTAATTTTATATATATATATATATATATATATATATATATATATATATAAATAAAATTAATAAAATGTTTATTAACGGTTTCCCATACAAAAAGTTATAGAGCATCACAATGTAAACAAAAAATCAACAATAAAATTACATAAACAGTTACCAGTCCAGTTTCTTAATATAACCTTTGAAGGACTTCAGTGAATTGTTAAAAAAATCGAGTTCGCCACACTTTTCATTAGCTAATCTGCAAAACCTAGATATAGAACTATTCATTCCATAATTAGTTCTATGAAATGGTATAAAGAATAGATCATTATCCCTCATTACACGCTGGGGTACATGCAAAGGTATTAATGAAAGTAGCTCAGGTGATTTAATAATATTATTAACAATTTTAAATAAGGTGGACACATCTAACTGAGCTCGCCGTTTCTTAAGAGTGTCCATACTAAGTAATTTTTCAATATCTGGATAATTAATTTGTTCATTGGATATGCCTAATTTAAAAGCCATAAATCGGAAAAACCTTTTTTGAACTTTGTCCAAAGACTCGATATAGACTTGATAATGCGGAGACCACACCGGATTTGCATACTCAAGAATAGATCGTACAAATGAATAGTATAAAGTTTGAAAGCAATTTATGTCATCAAAATCCTTCAAGGTACGAGTAATAAATCCCATCTTCATGGCCTTATTTCTAATATGATTGATATGATAATCAAACCTTAGTTCATTATCTATATATATTCCTTTTATTTGGTTAACTCTTTCCAACTGTTCATTTTTTATTAAGTAATTAAAAGTAATTGCATTCTTCTTTCTTGAAATTGTAAGAATTTTACATTTGTTAACATTCAACTCCATGCCATTTCTATCACACCAGGCTGAGAGTGAGTCTAAGTCATTCTGCAGCCTCAAACAGTCATCAACGCTATCAACAACATTAAACATTTTCAAGTCATCAGCATAAAGTACATACCTACTAGACCTGAATTCAGTCACAATATCATTAATGAAAACATTGAAAAATAAAGGAGACAAATGTGATCCCTGCGGGACACCCGAGGTAGCAAAAACTTCATCCGAATAAAAATTCTTGATCTTCACAATTTGTCGTCGATTGCACAAGTAATCCTTCATCCACATCAGCAATTCACCATACACCCCAATTGACTCCAGCTTTCCAATGAGAATATCATGATTAACTCTGTCAAATGCCTTGGAGAAATCAGTATACACCACATCAACTTGATGTCGTTCCTCCAAAGCACCCAACAATAATTCCTCATAAACTAACAGGTTTGACGTTGTGGAACGACCTTCCATAAAACCATGCTGTGCCGTTGAAACAGCATTACCAAGCAGACGTGATATTTGCTTTGATACAATACATTCAAACACTTTTGCCATTATACACATTTTAGAGATAGGACGATAATTTTCAATAATAGACTTGTCATCATTTTTAAAGATAGGCGTTATATAAGTTATCTTCCAAAGATCAGGATATGTGCCCGTGTTCAAAGAGAGCTTGAATATTCTCAACAACACATCAGATAAAACACACAAACAATTTTTAAAAAATATTACAGGCAAAGTATCCAATCCTGGTCCCAATTTAGACTTTAAGTTTGTTATACAATTAAAAATATCCATTATATCTATATCATATCTGTTTAAATCTAATTTATTATCATCTTGTATTATAGGAATATCACAGTTATTGCTGACAAAGACAGATCTGAAATGCTCAGAAAATAATCGTGCTAT
Source organism: Kuschelorhynchus macadamiae (assembly GCA_030620095.1). Classification (NCBI taxonomy): domain Eukaryota; kingdom Metazoa; phylum Arthropoda; class Insecta; order Coleoptera; family Curculionidae; genus Kuschelorhynchus; species Kuschelorhynchus macadamiae. The sequence continues at coordinate 1,129,122 of JAUTXW010005489.1, forward strand.
TTCCTGAGGATCATTAGAGGTACAATTTTTATATGTCATGGAGCATGGCAATTCCATATTTTTTTGTTTCAAATGTATATACTTCCAAAATTCTTTACTATCTTGCTTGATATTATCTTGAATTTTATTTATATGATTTTGATAACACACCTTATACAGTGTTTTACTCTGTTGACGAAGATTACTAAACTTTATATAATCGCTGTAGGAGTGTGTTTGTTTCCACTCTCTGTGCATAATTTTCTTGTTGATAATTGCATTTTTCAGCTCCATACTGTACCAGTCTGGAAACTTTTTATTTTTTGCTTTTAATTTCGGAACATAAATCTCAATACAAGTGAAAACAACATTATAAAAAGCATTTAAGGCCTGATTAATATCCTGAGCATTAAGAACCTGGTCCCAATCTACATTTGATAGAAAATGATTTATCATCATCAATATAATTTGCTAATTTAAAGTTAAAATATTCATATTCAAATAACATATTTGGCATTTCATTCTTATCTACTGGTAAATTAAAATATATTGCTGGATGGTATTGATCACAGGGTAATAAGGTGTCATTACAGACGTCTACGTTAATATTAGGCGTAGTAGAGAAAACAAGATCCAACATTGATCCATATGAATTACGAATCATATTTATTTCATAGAGATTAAGAAAAGCAAAATAGTCTATAATGGTTGATACTTGAGGTGAAACTAAATTGTCTACCTTTACACCTAGATCATCATTTGTCCATTCAATATTAGGTAGATTAAAGTCGCCACTTATCACAATTTTGTCACAATTATTAATTTGCACCGCTTCTTCGAGTGACGCACAGAAAGCTTCGTAGGCTTCTACAGGAGATTGAGGGGGAAGGTACACTGTTCCTATCAATATTTTTAGGCTGTTTAACAAAATTAGGACACACACATGTTCCAGAGTTAAAACATTAGTATTTATTTGCCTTGCTGGAATCTCTTTATCAACTGCAATTAACACACCACCTCCACGTTTACAAATGCTTGTTCTTTCAGATCTGTCACATCTAAACAATGAATATTGATCAAATCCAAGTTCTTCTGTAGCTATATCTTCACACAACCAAGTCTCAGTAAGCATAATTACATGATATGAATCAATGGCCAATGAAGTTGTTAATTCCTTAAGTTTACACCTTATACCCCGGACATTCTGATAATAAAACACTAGACCATCCTGTGACGATATCTCGTGTGAAAATTTTCTCTGTGAAAATTTCGATTTCTGTCGTGAGTTAAAAACTGCCTTTGTTGGTTATTGTTGTTATTGTTTCGGCGAAATATAAATGGCTGAATGTAAATATCAGTTGGCCAAAGCTGGCTATTGCAAATAGCTTCCACATCTTGTGTACGAACACCAATTTTAAAAGAAGAAACATGGTTTTGTTTACTTTGCAGTTTTTCACAGGAGATTATGTCAATTGAATTATTTTTCAGATGATCAGCAATAAGAGTTTCAGTTGTACCTGCTTTTAAATTGCTTAAATGATACCATTTGCACTCTTCCGCTGCTTGCAGTTCACCAGCAGCATCATTTGTACCTCTCACCACGTGTGCCTTCTTATCTTGCAAGTGAGAAACACTCTTTCGAGGGGTATCAGTATTCATGTTGAAGTATTTTCCCAGAGTGGATACTGTCTGGGCTTGCACTATGACATCAGAAATCTTCTCACTGCTTACAGAATTTCTCCCATTACCAGCCTCACTCGATATACCTTTCTTCTTTGAATCAGCTGAGTTTGCAGTTGTTCCATGCATGAGAGAAATTATCTTGGTTTTATCCGATATTAGCTGGTCCTTATCTTGAATATTCGATTTTAATAAGGTATTCTTCTCTTCCAAATGTCTCAATTTTTCTGCATTTAAAAGACAACTGCGAACAGCTATTTTACAGTTTAGACAACAAATCATTAGCACACGTTTTTTAAGGGGTACAACGCGCAGCTCAGAACTACCTAGATTCAAACAATTAAGACAAAAATCCTGTCTACAGATGTCACAATTAACAGAAGAAATTCCATCATTCTCTTCAAAAAGTGATTTTTTACATTGAATACATGTGGCCATTTTTAAGGTTACGATATATATATATATATATATATATATATATATATATATATATATATATATATATATATATATATAGAAACTTTTAGAACCACTTAATTTCATTGGGATTTCCTTTAATTTTCCAAAAATGGTTAATATTTTATGTATCTATTTTTTTATTAAAAAAATTCTTACTTATGTCTTACAAAAATGTTTTATCCGAAAGTTGTTTTTTACACCGTTCTTTGTATATTGATTGAGTAAGACATATTATAAACTTAACGTCATTGATTATTTTAACATACTGGCATAGCTTCGAGAACAGTAAGTTAAGATAATAAATGATGTTGTGTGGCTTTTTTTAACTTCAGTTTTATGTAACTAACAAACTGTATGTAAACAAATCTAGGAAGTCGATTTTAAGCTACTTCCAGTTGTTGCGTCGGTTTGATCTCAGCTCAGACCATAACTTTTACTGTTGATCAAATATTTCTAAAAAAATATTACACAATTTAAAAAACTGATAAAATACTTTTATTAAGAGATTTTCTTGCTGTTTATACATTTTTTGCAAATTTAGATTTTAGGGATACTTGCGAAATCATTGGGTTTTGGCTTATAATTGTATTGGTTTAGAGCAAGACTAATTTCACATTTCTATTTTAGTCTCTTGTTACTCTGACAAAATTTCTTCCGATTTTTATTTTTCATAAAAAGCAAAATTCTTACTTCGACTTAGACCAGAATCTAATGCTATAATATAGATCATAAGAAACCAAGATACAGAATGTTCATCTTTATGTTCAGCCTTATGCATATTTTTTGATATTGAATTTTTTTTACATTACATATCAAAAACGACAAAACTGCTCAAAACTGATGTAATAGGCTTTACTTTAATATTACTAATAGTAACTAAAATTAGATGCTTTTTTTTTCGCTGCAAAATTGTATATTGAACCTACTAGTCTGTACTTAGAAAAAAAAAAGGCCATGAATACTATAATTAAGTTATCATAAATTTGATTATAAAAGTCCAATTTTATACATACATTTTTCCACACTCCACACATGGATAACTATCTTTCACGTCAGCTTTGTGCTTCTTTTCATGATTTGAAAGACCAGGTTTTGTCATAAAATGTTTTCCACAATCTTCACACTTAAACGGCTTGATGGTTGGGTTAGTATGTTTAGCAAGAACATGAATACGGAGCAGACCCCTTAATCCAAAAGCCTTTGAACATTCTCTACATCTGAAATATAATACAGCTGAACTTTCATTATTTCGATTATTTTGTCACAATTTTTTTTTTGTTGCAAATGTAGTAGAATGAATTAGTTTTAAATTTTGGTCTGCCAAGAATTAAGAGTTCAATAGAGTATACAAGGAGTATTCATATATTAATTTTCAAAAGTTTTTTGCAAATTTAAGTAGGACTCCAGTGCTTAAAGCTCTCATTTTTATTGATGCCCTTAACCAATTTGATTTATTCTTATTTTACACAACAACAGTTTCTCTATGGGAAAGTTTTATAGAAGAAACAGTGATGAATATATATATATGTATATATATATATATATATATATATATATATATATATATATATATATATATATATATATATATATATATATATATATATATATATATATATATATATATATATATATATATATATATATATATATATATATATATATATATATATATATATATATATATATATATATATATATATATATATATATATATATATATATATATATATATATATATATATATATATATATAGGCAATTACTCTAGACTGTCATTCACAGTTCCACACACGTCATTACTGGGCAATATACACTTTGTTCGGTACATAAATTACATAAATTCCATAATAGAGACTTGATGTTATCATGGTATGCAGAACTGAAGATATTGGGTATGTATATATGACATAGTCTTATAATAGTGAAAAAACATGAAACTGCACGATCTGCCTGGACTCTTCATGAAAAGCCCAAATCGTCTCGAAGTCATTTAAACACAAACGATATATGTGAGACAAAAAATTATACAGAGTGATCAATTCTCAAAACAGAATCTATAGCATCTGTAATGTTAACAAAATAAAACATTATAAAAATATATTGTATGAAATCTTTATGATAATAATATTGTTAGGCTACAAAATTAAACTATAAAATCCAAACAATACAATTCTAAGTTTTTTCAAATCCCTTTTATTTACTAATTACATGGACTACTTTTGTGACATCAGGAATAACATTGCAGGTTTGCCTGGCACAATTATTCTAAGGAAACTGCTTCTGACAAAAACTTTTTAGTATTTACTTGGTATATATTTAATTGCTTATTGTATGATTTATAATAATTACTGTAAAGTATATTTAACAACTTTTGTTCATTGTTTTCCTCCATATATAGTAAGAAATAGCAGAAAAAAAATTAGATTTTAATAAAATCAAAAGAAACACAATTCGATGAATGGAATATGTTACTTTCAAGAAGGGACTAGGAAATTCCGTAAGCTCATGTTTATACACAATATGCCTATGCTTTATGAAATGACTAGGATCATCGCGAAAAGATGGATTTAACTATAAGACTATGACATGATTTATATATATTAGCAAGGCGAGAGTAAACTCAGGTGTATATGGAGTTGAAGATCTTTAATAAACTCCCTAATCTCTAATACAATTTTTTTTTAATATTTAATTTTACCTTAGTGTAAACATTTTGTCCTTTTCTATAACTTACTGATTATATAACATTTTTGAATATATACAGTCACAGAACATATCATAGTATATTTGATGCATAAAAACAAATGTGTTTGACCTACAATTTACAACTTATATTAAATCATTATTTTAAAATGAAAAAATATTAGTGCTAACATATTAGGCATCCTTATTAAATAATACCATTTTCCTTTACTTATTAAATATTTTTCATATTTATACCTGTATCTTCCTTCTGTTATATGCCTGTAACAATGTGATCTGAAAGTGGAGTATTTTAAAAATGACTTGTCACATACTGTGCAAGTGTATACAGGTGGTAAGTTATAGTTCAGTTGATAGTGACTATCAAATTCAGTTTTAACAGAAAAAACAGATTCACACATATTGCATTTTACTCCCCACTGAGCTTTCCATTCTAATTTTATATCTTCCATTACATTTTTATCCACTTCTAAAACACACAAAAAAAACAGTTTTTAATATACAATCTGACATTTCTGAATTTGTTGTTCGAATAAGAATTAATGCCGTAACAGTAAATGAAATAATTTATTATTATATGTTATACCTAACTTTAATAGTTAAATGAGGGAGACATTTATTTTTATAAACAGCAAATATTGTTTGACGAAAGTTTTATTTAGAATTACAAGTATGTGCAACAATGTATTGACATATGATAATATAAAAAAAGGTAGAGTCCAGCCAAGCTCAGAAAATTACAGCCAGAAGCATATTTCGTGACTCACAAATACAGGGTCAGTCTAGAGAACATATAAATTTGTTTTTCCAACACATCAGTAGCTTTTCATCTTTCTTTGAACTTGACGAGACCTGGTGGCTGTTTTTTAATCTTTTGCATACAGTTTCCCTCTAAATAATAGGTAAATAATAAATTATGATTCAATTTTCTTCCACACCTTAAACATTTAGTAGTTGAGTAATTTGGTGTAGTTTTAGTTCTGAGAATAAAAAATATAAAATGCATAAATTCGCCAAATCTATAATGTACATTCCTGCCTCCTCTAAGACTGCCAAATGTGTTTGCTCCCCCTTAATTTTGGTCTATAGGCGCACTTGATTACATTTAAAGTCAGTTACTTTACCAAAGCCACAAAACTATCATCAGAGCCACAAAGCCCTCTACACTGTGTGACTAAAAATATTGTCTCTGCATGATGAAAATGTAAAACACCACAGATGGGCGATGAGAATTCATGCGTTTTTTAATCAATGCACACTCTCAGTATCGGCTAAAAATATGATCATAATGAATATTGTACATACTCAACAATATTTATCACGTATGGGTAAACCTAGGGGCAATATAATAATGAAAATTCTGAATAGAATAGGAAAAGCTTAACATTGTACTTACCTACTACCCAGCCTAGATTTTTCAAAAGACATGATACTTCAATTATTATTAATTTAATAAAGATAGTTGGGTTAATCAGAAGCAATTTACCTTGACAATGGTACTTTGTTCCTCCAAAGCCTTTGATCTTATTGATCATTTCTTACTCATTTTAAAGCTATAATCTTATGGTTGTATCTCAGTTTCGGGGAATACTTTAATGACCAACCTCAACTTAACCACAAATGCATTACATAAATTACCCATTAAAACAAGAGTCCTATAAAGTAGCATGGTGGGTCACTATACTCTTTCTCTTTGTAATATTAGTGGCAAAATTCTATCTGCTTTTTGCTAAGCAATGCAAACACATGGACATATGAGTGTATATCCAGCATTAAATATATTAAACTATAAAAAATGTAGTTATATCTTTGGATTCCGAGTTGGACCCTAAGGGTATGTGTAAGGAAAAATATGAAACAGTAGTACAACACTGTAACAAATAATATTAAAACTGAAGGTTTATTATTAAATAGTACATTGAGTTTTTGAAAATTATGTTATCAGGAAAGTCTGATTGTTATTACAAGCTCAAATGTTGGGCCACTTGCTAATGCTATTGCTTTGTCAATTAAATTACTGTTGTGTATATTATTTCTTACAAATGAGTGAAAAAACCAAACCAAGAAGATGTATGTTCTCAATTTCCTTACAATATTTCATGTAGAGAACATATCATATCAGCCCTTATTACAATAAACAAAGTGTAGGCGTGTTTTTAAGCCTGCTTACCTATTTCATCCCTAAGTTCCTCTAAAATAGTACTTTCATAGAGTCGATCAGAAGTTAATTTAGTTGTATCTGTGTAATCTTCCAAATAAGCTTTTTCTTCAATTAATGGAGATGAACAATATTCAGCTCCAACAGGTATTATACCTGATTCATCCAATGAAGATTCAGATGTGCTCTCAACAACAGTTCCAGAACTAAAAACATGAGCCTAGTTAGTTAATTTATACCTATTTAAAAAGAAAAACCAAATAATTGCAATCTTATTTTATAATTTTACCTTGATATTTACTTTACTTCACAAAATATTTTTTGCATATTACCTTTCACTCTCCAATACTTCAAGAGATTGCGCAATATTTCGGCACATTTTAATTTTTTAAATATTTATATAACAATTATACTAAAAGATTTGAAAATGTTTTTGTGTAATGGCCTTTTGGAAGGCTTCATTTTATTTACAGAAGGCCATTAATAATTTTACCAGAGGCGTGCCTGCCAGTTGCCAATAAAATCTTTTTAAAGCCTATGTCTTATGTTTTTTGATAAAATTAATCATTTTGAAAAAGAATGATACTTGTATTTAGGAATATTTAAGAACAGCCTATTTATTTCTCAACCCTCAGAAAATGTATTTAAAACTTCCTGAAGTAACAGAGAATCATCCAGATTTATCTTTAAAAATATCTTAAAATCATCTGCATATAACAAAATTTTTGTGTTTAAGAAAGAGTCACTGACACCAATTATAAATATATTAAATAATAAGGGGGAAGGTGAGCACCCTCGAGATATAGTAATTAACCGTATTCAGTTATCAATGGCATCATGAAGCCATAGGTATTATTCCAATTTATACATTAGAATGTCTAGATCCATTTTAGAGCCTTGGAGAAATAGGAGTAGATCAAATCTACCTCATAACCCTCCCCTAAGGTATTAACAATGTATAAATGGTATGATAACAAATTTGATCTTACAGAGCTTTTTTCCAGAAATCCAATTTGATATCCCGTCAGGATACCTTTAAAGAAAAAGAATTAAATTATGAGCAACGATGGCCTCAAATATTTTAAGGATAACAAATAGTTTAGACATTGGCCTGTAGCTTATCCCCTCATTTATATCTCTGTTGCTTTTATAAATTGGAGTTACGAATGACAATGTCTGACTTCATATAGAACTTGCAAAAAAAAGAACACAATTTTCTAATAATGTAGGTAGGATGCTATCAGGATCAGACCCTTTATTTGAATCCAAATTATTAAGATTTTAGTTGTTGTTTATGCTTGATAACCACTAGAGATACTATACTAGCCAAAACATGAATAAATTAATAAAGACCATGTCTATACCATGCATAATCGAACAGATGGGACCGATCAGTTCGATATTGAATTCTTTAAAAACAGCAATGTACAGAGTAGCGATTGGACGATTCGATCAGACTGTTCAATTCAATACTTTATTTCAAGTGATTGGTTTAGGTGGATGGAAGTAGCACAATATAAACAAGAATCAACTTATTTTGCACTTACTCTTAAAAATTTGTTTATTAATCATTTTCTTTTTTTTTATTTTTAATTAATTTATAATATCATTATGTATGTGTATTTTTAACTGTGTGTATTAAGTTTCGTGCTCTTGTGTATAATTGTGATTTTGAGTGGTTTTGGGATTTAAATAATATATGTGTTTGGTATCATTTTACTGCTGATGAAAAACAGTACATATTTTTGAAAACGTCACGAATTTTTCATTACACATATTCAAATTATATGGGAAAATAGAACTGCATTTTTAATATTTAATTTTAAGCAGAGAAAGGATTATACTGGAAAAAAACCGATATTTTATCATTTACTAGGTTGTTGACTGTTAATATGCAAATTAGATGATAAGAGTCTAGTAAAATATCGTATTTTATTCTGATTCATTAAATTCATGTGTTAAGGGAATTCCCTTTTTTTATGTTAGTCGATGTTTTTGGTGAACCCTATTGTGCTAAAAATAATTTAAACAGGTCCGGTTTCAGGGTATTTTGTTTTGTATTGGAATTTTTATTATTTATTTAAATATCACCGACCTCTCTCACCTTATTTTATTTAATTATATTTAAACTTATATATTGTACCAGGGTTGCTCATTAAGTGTTTGGTTGTACTGCTGGATTGAGTAGGTGGTATAACTTGACACTTTAAGTATCTTTATTATTTACACACACATATTTACTATCTTGCTGTTCTTTTCTTTTCTTTTTCTTTTCATATATAACATTTAATATTAATTCATTTAATTGGATAATTAATTTAACATGGAACGCAACCTAAAATGTTGTAAACATAAGGATTTCTCAAACTTTTGCTGTGTATCCTGTATGGGCATGTTTCATCCTAGCTGCTTGGAATGCTGCAAGGATGTTGTGAAACTTGGCGGTTATAGAATTTATTGTTCTAGCAGCTGTCAATCAAAGGCTGAAACTGATGAACAACGGGAGAATAATTATATTGACGAGCTTAACAAATTGAAATCTGAAATAAACGACAAGAATAATTACATTAACCGACTAAAAAGAGGAACACAGGATTTTGCTGATGATGTCTCTGAGGCTGAAAAAGAATTTAATGCCCAGCTAGCTGAACAACGCTGCAGAATAGCAGAACTTAATATGGAGATAGACAGTCTCAAAATTTCCAAATCTGAGCTGGATAATAAAATTAAAGAAAATGAAGAACTTATTACTCATTTACGTACTCAAATTCACGACCTCACTGTCATAAACAGGCAAATGGTGACATCAATATCTGTTCTAGAAAAGGAAAATGATGTAAATTTTAAGGAAATTACGCATCTCAAGCGGCAATTGGATGTTCACATTCCCTCATCAAGGGGAGAAGTTGGTCTTTCTTAATGTGGTAGAGTTCCAACCGCAAACACAACGGTTTCGACCGGATTATCTGCGCCAATCCCTCGTAAACCACAGATTTTGATTATGGGTGATATTAATGCGAAAAGTTTTATAAATATCTTTAAGCGGCTTACAGGCAATAAATATGATATTAATTGTCAGTGGTCGGGTCCTATTCTCTTCGGAGAGCGCATTGAGGATTGTAAAAAATTGGTTGGGAAGTTTTCTAAAGACGATTTTGTTGTGTTATTTGCGGGAGGATTGAATGCACTTAGGGGGAAGACTATCAGATCACAGGCTTTGCTTCGTCTTCTGGAAAACTCTAATGGAACCAGTTTGTTTGTTTGTGGTCCGCCTCTTCAGATGAATCGTCCAGTACTTAACAAGATTATTCAACAGGATGACTTTCATTTGCAATGTCTCTTTAAAATTATCAACATATCCATTACATTCCGTCCAGAGTCACAACCGAGAGAGGTATAATGAATTTCAGTGAAAAAGCTGAGCTTGCGCAGATGATTTTTTCAAACTTTGTTGGGTCTGTGAAACACGTTTGTACGTCTAATTCTGATCACGACAACCCCAGTGCTCGTTCTCAGACTATGAATAATGCTCCAACTTCTCTGCAGCAGGAACTATATGAGGGTTCGAATTTTTCCCCTGACATTTTGATAAAACATGCTCAGACTACTCGCTGAGGAAACCCCAATACCACTGACTGTATCATATGTCTGAGTTACATTTTGTTCGTTGATATGATATATGATGAGCATGTTTTATCAAAATGTCAGGGGACTACGCACAAAGACTGACGAGATTTCTCTAAGCATTTTGTCTTGCAACTATGAAGTAATTTCTCTTACCGAGACGTGGCTTAATGGAGATATTAGTAGCTACGAAATGTTTAAACATAAATATATGGTTTTCCGTAAAGATAGGAGCTATGAAGAACTGGGATGCCAGCGCGGCGGAGGCGTGTTGATTGCAGTTTCTTGTTGTTTTCAGGCATCCTTGATTATTACTCCTATTCATCTAGAGTTTGACGATGTTTGGGTTCAGGTGAAGGCTGGCCACACAAAATTAGTCCTAGGATGTGTATATTTCCCACCCAATTCTAGCCTGGAGTATTATCAGTCATTCTGCAATACCTGCGAGTCGCTGAGAAATAGTTTTGACAGTCATACATTTTTAATTTCTGGGGATTTTAACCTTTCTTCAGTGGAATGGATCTATGAAGACGATACCCTTGTTCCAAGGTCTTTAACATCGTTGGCCTCTGAAACTCTTATTGTGTCAATGAACTTTCTAGAATTGCAACAAATTAATTCTTTATGCAATCACATGGGTAGAACTTTAGACTTGATTTTTGCTGATGACTTTGTTAATGTTCGCATTTCATCTCCTAATTTACCCCTAGTAAATATTGACCCTTACCATCCTGCGATTGAATTGATGTATAAAATTGAATATGTTCCTCCAATAAAAAGTTACAATCAAGTAAGTGTATATCAATTTCATCAAGCAAATTTCCATGAACTCAATCTTTTTTATAAGCAATCGGATTGGTCTTTCTTACCATCTCTTGACATCAACAGGATCGTTGAAACCTTCTATGAGGTTTTGCTTCGGGGAATCGATATTCATGTTCCCAAGAAAACCATGGTTGACTGCAAGTACCCAAAATGGTTTGACCTCCCATTGAGAAGGCTTATTGGACAAAAGAATCGCCTATATAAGAGGTATAAAAGGACTGAACAACAAGCTGACTATCTGGCCTATTCGGACATATGACGTGAAGTAAAGTTTCGAACTGACATGTGCTATCTTACATATGTCACGCAAACTGAATTACTTATTCCGGAAAATATCAAGCACTTTTGGTCATTTGTTCGTAACTTAAGAAGAGACTCTGGTATGCCTAGTGTTATGAATTATGACGGTGAAGAAATTATGGGTTCAAATCACATCGCTAATGCCTTTGCAGCCCATTTTCAGTCCTGCTATTCACACCATGAAATTTTAGATTTTAGTCAGATCAGTCCCGTAAGTTCTTCAGGGAAACTACTAGCAACATATTATTTTACAGAGGCAGAAATCTGCACTAAAATAGATGGCCTTGATGTTTCTAAGAGGGCTGGTCCTGACGGAATTCCCACTATCTTTTTGAAAAGGTGCTGTCAGTCGTTGTCTCAACCGCTATGTGTAATTTTTCAAAGATCTTTTAATCTAGGTTCATTTCCTGATATTTGGAAATTTTCTACACTGATGCCGATCTTTAAATCCGGTGATAAAAGCGATATAAAGAACTACAGAGGTATCTCTTTGCTTTCACATATCCCAAAGCTGTTTGAGGCAATTATCACTGATTATTTATTTGAGTCTTTGAAACACTACATTACGAGTATGCAATATGGTTTTTATCGCGGTCGCTCAACTACTACAAATCTTGCGATGTTCCAAAATTACTTAATTACATCTGTTGAAGCTGGCCAACAGATTGATGCTGTTTACACGGACATATCCAAGGCTTTTGATAGTGTTTGTCATCAGCTTTTATTATTAAAATTGCAGCAAATTGGTCTTTCTGGAAGTTATTTGGAGTGGATCAGATCTTATTTGTTAAATCGTCGACAACAGGTCAACATTTGTGGTTCAGTTTCTAGGGAGGTTATTGTGACATCGGGTGTCCCACAGGGTTCACATATTGGTCCAGTGCTCTTTCTACTTTTTATAAATGACATAGTATCTTGCTTTAGGGCGTCCAAATGTCTTTTGTATGCAGACGATTTAAAATTTTTTGCTCCCGTTTACACTGACTCAAATGCACTGCAATCTGACATTGGAAGGCTCGTCAACTGGTGCAGCACTAATTATCTCCATCTTAACATATCCAAGTGTAAAGTGCTCCGTTTTCATAAACGCATTAATCCTGTTCTCTCCTCCTACTTCATAAATGATGTAACACTAGAGGTTGTTAGTTCTTACACTGACCTAGGTGTTATTTTTGATGACAAACTAACATTTAATCTGCATATTGACAGCATTGTACTCAAGGGTTTTAGATTGTTGGGCTTTATAAAAAGGAATACAAGGCATGTGACGGACACCAAAGCAATTGTCTGTCTGTATTACTCACTGGTACAGAGTGTTTTGGAGTATTGTTCAACAATATGGAGTCCATCATACCAGTGCCATAACGATAGAGTTGAAAAAGTACAAAATAGATTTGCGAAATACCTCTTATATAAATTTAATTTTCCATATCAGGATCTATCGTATAACACTAGAGCTCTTCTATGCGGCCTTCAAACCCTTGAGTTTCGGAGACGTAAGGCACTTCTTGTTTTTCTACATAAGCTAATAAATGGAGACATTGATTGTGAAATATTGTTGGTCTCATTTTTGGTACCTATTAGGAGAACAAGACAACCTCAGCTATTCTTTGAAAGATACCACCGTACAAATCATGGGTCTGGCGCATTTATTGACTGACTAGTGTGTAATTACAAACGTCATTTCGCAGAATATGACATCTTTAGACTTAGCAGTTTGCAGCTAAAAAGGCAGCTAAATGGTTTGCTTTTGTGAGGTTTTTTACACTTCGTATTCATATGGATTTATGTATTCCTTTGTAATTTTTTTTTGTCTGTAAATGTGTATTTGTGTATCAATTTTTTTTCTCTATTTTAAATGTTTGATGTAGTTACTGTTTTTATTGGGTCTCTGGATTTTGACTTTTTTACTTTGACCTTGTTTACGAATCCGTACCATTTAGAATGTTTAGCATTCTGTAGTGTACATTTCAGAAGGACCACTTGTCCGATGCGTGCATCGGCTACGTCCTTCCTTCCTTAAAAAAGATAATTGCAGAAGAAGTAAGAGCATTCTTTTTAGGTTTATAAGTCTTTATAAGTTTATTTATATATAGTATAACGTAATTATCTATTCAGGAGTTTCTGTGATATGTTATTTGTTACTGTTTTACGTCAAATTAGTCCCAAAAAAAAAGAGTCATCTTGTAATCTTAATGTTGTATATATTTTTTTAATATATGTATGTATTTTAAACTGTTGTTTATAGATTGTATTTTAAACTGACTACCTAAGTATTTGTTTTTTTTTTGTAGCTAGCTATTAAGATAATATGTCTATTGTAATAACTGGACATTGTCCGTTAATAGATAAATAAATTGACCATTGTTTATCTTCGTTGAATTCTCATTCTCTCTTTTCAGTTTTATAGGATTTAAAAAAGTAAAAAAATGCATGTTAGTATCTGTATTGTACTTTTCAATGTCAATATGCTAAATATTTTAAATATATTTATGCAGTTTAAATTTATTTAAGTGCAATTATATAAAAAATAGTGAATTTAAGTGTACTTGCAACTTGTGTTTTAAACTCATGTGACTTGCTGCGGCTAAGTTTTTTGCTACTAAACCCTCACATTCCTGTGAAAAGATCTGTTTTCAAAACTTGTTATACAATAAACCAAGGGGCGGATAGCTCCAAAAAATTTGTACATGAACTTACAAGTCTTGGTGAATTATAAGTAACTTCTGAATGAATTAGTCCTTTAAGTGACTTATGAATGAATTATAAGTCTTTTGAGTGACTTATAAATTAATTTTAAAGTTTTCTCGAAGATTTTAGGCTAATGTGAAGTCTTTTAAAGGTGTTTTAGGTGGTTTGGAGGTATTTAGTATGACTAGAGTTTGAAGTCCTTTTGTGGATTTTAAGGGTATTTTAAAGATTTTAAAGTCATCTAAAATATTTTAAGTGACTTTTAAGTCCTTCCAAGGATATTTTCTAGAAATAACAATAAGCAGGTGTTTAATTTTATAGCATCCTTTACTTATATTACAGTGTTCGGGGGTGCCTCTGCGCAACATTCTAGACGTTTCTTAAGAACCATTATTACTGCCAGTATTTAACTGTTCGAAATTCCGATTGGACTGAAATAATTTTTTTACATTTTTGTACTTACTAAAGAATTTAAAATGTTCATTTATTTTAAAATGATTTAAGTACGTTGGATTGTTATTGATGATTTGCTTTGTTATTTAATAACCTTGTCTATAATATTTCAAATTACTTACATAAGTATATGTGTTCAGAAGAATAGGTTGCAATAAATGATATTTAGTAGTATGTAGCCAGGGGGGTCTGGACTTCATTGAAACTTTGAAAATATTTTTTAATAATTTTCCTGAAGTTTAACTGTTTGGAAACACCCCTTTCTGAATTTTTTGAAATTCCACTTCAGGTAAAAGGGGTAAAATCTGCTGTTGTTTTTTTACAATTTCTCTTCACCTAAATACATTTTGTAAATAATTCTTTTGTCAATTAATTTGTAAAATCTAAAAATTAATTTCTCGATTTTTTGAAATGCTACCTTTAAGGGTGTGAATTGTGTTATTAATTTTTTTATAATATCTATAACTAAATGAGTTTATAAAAACAATTATTATCACCCTTAAGGAGGTGAAATATTTGTTTTACTTTTTTAACAATATCTTTTTAACTACTTAAATGGGTTTTTAAAACAATTCTTTAAGATTTTGAAAATACTAAAACGAACTTGTGGATTTTTTGAAATCCCTCCCTTAAAGGGGTGAAATGTGTATTTAAGTTTTTGACAACATCTCTCTAACTAAATGAGATTTTTAAGACAATTGTTTCATCAACAGGTTTTAAAAATATTAACCTAAAAATCAATTTCTGGATTTCTCAACACTAAGGGGTGAGAACAGTGTGAAATGTGATTTTACTTTTTTAAAATATCTCTTTACGTAAACAATATTTTAAAATAAATCAGTTTTCAACAGCTTTTGATAATGGTTATTTAATACTAATTTCTAGATTATTCAAAATTGCACCATTAAGGAGTAAAATATATTTCCTTTAATATAATATTTGTAGACTATTTTATGGAGGGGTGGGTATGGTCCCTTCCAGAGTTAGGTACTGAAAGGAATAATTTATGTATTTTTTCATCAAAATGGTAGACTAAAAATTTAGTTTATAAAAAAGCAATAATTTAATGATTTAAATGGTTTCGCATATCCCTATTATCATCTTTAGATATTAATTATTGTTAAAAACAAATTTTTCATTTTTCCTTATTTCGATTTGGAAAATATACACAACATAAACACAATCTTACTTAAAAAAACTTGGAAGAATTTGGTGGCTTTCAAATCTAAGACTATAACTAAATTTAGGTGACTTAAAATTTTCTATTGGAATTTTAACTGACTTTGGGGGACTTTGAGTCTTTTTGGTGACCTTTGTTTTTGAGGAATTCTAAGTAACCTGAAGGGCTTTAGCCGACTTATAGTGACTTATAAGTCATTGTTCTAAAGACTTTGGCTAGCTTGTACACATTTATTACAGATTTTCATTCTGAACAACTTAGGAACAAAATATAACTGAAAAATCTTGTCATTGTCCTGCTTAGATAGTTATCAGGGTAGTTACTTTACCTATTAAAACTGCCAGTTATTGAATCTATGTGCATTGCTCTTTGGGGTATACTGGTTTTTCTCCTATTCCTTCGAACCTCATTTTTACATTCTGGCTGTTGTAAATCTTCAAGTTCGTCATCACTATATAAAATACTGTTAAAAAATAGACTGTTGAACTTTTCTTCTTCACTACCAAAAGAATCGAAGATGGGTCTTGAAAGTGGTATACTCGGTGCTATAATAATTTGAAAATCTGCAACTTTCTGAGGCTGCATTCTGCTGTCTATTGAGACTGAGGACAAATCGTTAAAATGGTCTTTACCTAAATCATTCATTGTAAAGACTGAAATTATTTTGTATAACAATATATCATTCCAGTAAAGAATGAGGTTAGCGCTAGACCCTCATATTTTTGTAAACAAACATACAGGTATGCTTTCACCAAACAATAAAACTTGAAACACAATTTCTAATAGTATTTTCAGCTTTAAAATGTTTATCTAAATCCAGTCAAAAAATATCGTTTTTACTTTGATTAAAACTTATTCAAATTCACTTTCGTCCCACAGCGATACCAAAAACAAACCAAGTAAAGCCAAAACAAATAAAATAGTTTTTTCCTCCCTTCTTTTTTATTCGTACTGTTAATGGCCTTTTCAGCCTCTTCTCTTGGCCCTCTTGCCTTTTAATGTCTAGCCAACCTAAAGAAAATATGGTAAAATTAATTTTTTTACACAAACGCCAATTTTGATTATTTTTTGTATGTAAATGGACTGTAAAGCCCTGATTACGAATACGAAGTCAGAATTTTCTGTCGCCTTTTATTTTTAAGTTATTTATCCTCAAAATTCATAGCTGTTGTAACCTCAATATCCCTCTTCCTTTTTCTTTCATTTTTTTATGAAAATGCGCTAGTTCTGAATGTTTTTAATAACAATTATAATAGACATAACCAAACTTTCTACTTGATTTTCTTATATTGTTTTTTTTTTGGACTAATAATTATTTTCCTTCATGTTTGCATTGTTGGCTTCCTGATATGGAAAAACCATCGAGCTACAACTTTAAAGAAAAAACACATTAATTCATTCAAATTAGTAAATTACAGTAGATGATAAGCACTATAACTATAATATAAATTTATTATGGATATTTTGTTACATACATGCATATGTTTCATATGTTTCATGCTGCTGTTTACCAACAGGAGCACGGAAGCAATAGGTGAATTAGTACTGGGTTAGCACCAGGTTAGGCGCAGTAGGCATCATCAATAAAACCCTAACACAATGGGCGTTCAACACTAATCAACAGCGGAGTGCGACACTGGCGAAAGTCTAACATCCGACATTGCCCCAGTGGGCCAAAGCTTCGCGGTAGTCCACTTTTTTTGTTAGGGCTTTAACGATGATGTCTACAGCGCCTAACCCGATACCAATCCAGGGCTTTCGCGCTCCTGCCGCTACTGGTCTACCCACGCATGTAATAAAATTGTTCATAATCAATTTATACTAATTAATGTTTCTCTTTAAGTTTGAACCCCGATATTTTTTTTATGATGTCAGGATGCCAATTTGAAGAAATGGTTTCTGGTTCAAAAAATATGAAGTATGGCTGTTTTTGACGATTCAGTGTTCTCCATTTTTTAGATTAAAAAAAAACAAGAAAAACAAAAATATGTGTTTATTTTAGGGCTTTTTAAAATTGTTTGTAATAATTTCATACATAATAAAGAAAATTATAAATGGATGTTCTTCTGTTAGACAATAAAGGATTATTATTATTTTTATTATTATTATTATCAAATTAGGTTTAAGATGTTTATGAACTTTGAGAATGAATAACCCAATGTCCCTAAAATTTGACGTCGGATTCATGATCAGGATCTAATTCCACCTAAACACAAAAAATTGTGAAAATCCCGGATGGTGTAAAAAAGTAAATAATTACCGGAAATAAACAATACAAATATAAAGAGTATAACCGAAATATTCGTCGGACTTTTAGCAACCAAAAATGCTCTGGTTGGTGAGTCTGGTATGGTTTTGAATGTCAAGTTTGGCGCACGTTATACCTGTCTCTGAATAATGATGAACACTGTAAGTCAGAAAACACTTTCTCTGTGCAGTTATCCCAAAAAATCATATTTTTACTATATAATAGTTATAGTTCTTGCAGCTTAACGTTTTTCTACTAGCGATTTAATTATTCTTGAGTTAGGATGAGTTTCGCCAAAGTCGGCTTTATGCTGCTCAGTGGTAATAGAGTATTAAAATTTTGGATGTTCTCTTTGTAGAGTGCCGGTTCTGCTCCTTTTGGTGACTCTGGTGTGATTGTGTGTCAAGTTTGGCGCTAGTTGTACCCGTCAGAAACAAGTCCATATGGTTGGCCAAATTTCATTGTACTTATTTTAACGGTCTTCCAAAAAAATATAAATCAGAGTACCTGTTTATCGAAGCGTTTTAAGTGTAAACAAATTTATTTAATTTCACCATGATTTTTATAAGGGACCTGCGTTTAAATCCAAAGAAAAATGGTGTAAGGTCTGACGCACCATAAATTTTATATAGGAACATGTTAAATGAAGTTATGAACCGAAATCAACTACTGTAACTATTTTCAGTACCGTAAAACAACTGAGTTAAAATCCAAAGCAATTCAATGCGTCCTGTAGTCCGGTTTGTCATAAGGGGCCGAAAGGCCGTGGCACTACCACCAAATATGCCGACCACTGAAAATATTTTTTTTTAAATAGTTTTAAATTTAATAATTTTCGGATCAGATGACTAAATAATGATGCATAAATTATTTCTTATTATGTAGTTTGGTCCGGACGAAAAAAAAACACGCGTCGTACCTATTATTCTTAGAACAAGAGAAAAACTCTCCGTCTGCTGCCGTGGTCGGCTGCCCGAGCACATTGGTAAACGGCCCTGCTGGAATATATTGGAAAAGATTACGCGAGGTCACGTTGTGCATGCAGAAATCACTGTGAAAATTCGTATAAACGGGGCCGCCTGATTGAGCGGCTCGGTAAGGTTTTGCATATTTTATTTTAGTGAGATGTTGGCGTTTCGCGTAATTGCATCGCGGCGGGTCGGTACACATAAGTTGAACATTTTGCCAGCTTTTTAAAGTTTTTCGTTCGAGGCAAAATGAATAAAATAAACAGTCTATTAGTGGAACCTTTTCCTACGCGATCGCTCGAGGAAAAAATTCAAATCAAGGATCTTGGAAGACCTCTCTCCGATTTAGGTCTAACCAAAATGCAGAAGGCTTCCACCTCTAGTTCATCAAGCTTCAAAAGCCGTATAAGGAAGTTTAATCGACATATGTATTCGAAAAATAACCGGATTTGTGGATGCGGTCAAAAAAATGATTTTTTTTTGTTTCGTGTGTGTTTTGTTTGGTGGTGATTCTACATGGACAAGCCGTGGGGTTACTGATTTAATGCATATTTATGAGAAAATTAAAATGCATGGAAACAGCAAGGTACATATAAATACTCTTTTTAGTTTTTCTTTGCTCGGAAAATCAAATATAATGCCTCAATTAAGTTCGGCTTATAGACAAAATATTATTACGCACAACACTCAAGTTGATAAGAACAAATATATTTTAAACACCATTATCAACTGTATTAGATTTTCTGGTGCATTAGAATTGGCATTAAGAGGTCATGATAAAACTGGAGAATCCGGAAATAAAGGAGTGTTCCGAGAATTGATAGATTTTATTTTTTCTCAACTGGATAGAGATTTAAAGGAACTTCAACAAAGCAAGAGCATTTAAAGGGACCTCTAAGACGATACAGAACGTATTATTGGACTGCATGATTAGCGTTTATCATGAAGAAGTGTCTAAAGAAATTAAAAAAGCGGATTATATAGCGGTAATAGCCGACGAAACTACCGATGTCGCCAACGAATTTCAATTAATCATTATTTTACGATACATTGTCTCCAGTAAGCCAGTAGAAAGATTTTGGATATTTGTAAATCCTCCCGGACACAATGCCATTTCAATAGCAAATTGCATTTTAAATGAAATTGATCCTTTAATTAATGACACACCCAATAAGTTAATAGCGCAAAGCTATGACGGAGCGATAGTTATGAGCAGAGGTGTAAGTGGGGTACAAAAATAATTAAAGATAAATATTCTTTAGCAAATTATGTGCATCTGACTGGAATTTGTTCTTTTTTTCTACGTCACCTCAAAGAACAAAAGTATTGGATGATATAGCTCATAGATGATTACCACGATCATCACAAACGAGATGGAATTTTCATTCTCGGGGAATTAATACAGTTTATGAATACCGAAACGAGCTGATACACGTTATTGATATTTTAGAGAACGACAAAAATATTAAATTGAATTCAACGATTGAACAAGCTGGTGCATATAAACTTAGATTACAGAACAAAGATTTTATATTTTGGTTGACAGTTTTTCATAAAATCATGACACATGTCGAAATAATTTTTAAGCAACTGCAGATGATTAATACCGACCCTATGAAGGCGAAACAAGATTTACAAAACTTGGAAAACGCAATGCAAAAAGTTCGTGATGAAATGGACACAATTATTAACCAAATAGACTTGGAGCTTTTAGAAAACGAAGATGAAAATGCTCCTCAAAAAAGGCGACGTTACCCTCGTTCCGATCTATCTATTTCAACTTCAAATTTAAGGCTCGGTTTACTTTTACAGGACATCTGACAGCTACCGCATTATTTATGAAAGAACATTTTATCGAATACCAAAAGACTAAAAACTTTTTTGCGCAACTCTATGAAAGAAGAAACACTAAGTGCCTTGGGAATGTTATCAGCTGAAATAGTGTTTCTTAATAATATTGAAACGAGTCATTGACCTTTTCGCCAGTAAGGCAGAACGAAGACTAGATTCCAAATATCTTAGTTCAGTGTAAAATATTCTTACTTTTACTGTATATAGTTTTGGAGTGTATTACTTATTCATTACGACTAATTATTCTGGTAAGTTTTATCGAGGTTTTTATGTTGTTTATTACTTTGAAAAAATGGTATATATGCACACGTTATCGCATAAGTAGAAATACCTAAAAAAATTCACCCCAACACAAAAACAGAAAAATCGATGTGACAAGGATCTCAAGATGATTATTACATTTTTTATAATGTTTAATTTTTTACTAATTTAGCAAGTAGCATAAATGGTATATAATGGATGTAACTAGTAATTTTTTCCATTAAAAAAAAACAAAAAGGTAAAAAATTAGTCATTTTGGGCGTGGCACCCCGAAAAATTTTCTCCTGCGAGGCATTTTTTTACCTACGGCGCTATTTACCTTCTGGTGCACCGCCAAACTCAAATCCTACGAGCCGCCACTGCCTAACTTAGACCCTGATCTAAGATTATGTGTGCTGAAGTTTTTTTTATGTTAAAAAATGTCCGAAATGACTTAGAACCGTAAAGAATAGTCCCTTGAAAAGGTAGTTTACGTATTTATTATTTGATCTCTCATGTTGATTCGACTTACTCCTAGCATAAACGACTCTTCTTTTGTTAAAATTATTTTAAAGTTTCCTGTCTTTAAATTAAATATGGCTTCACCGCCCAACCAGGGTGGATAGCTTGTGAACTTTTAATATTTAAAAACGCAAATCTCAAAAAAAACATATAATTTTATAAAACTTCTTCATGGCAATTTCAATATCAGAACAGAACAACATTTGCAATGTTACGGAAATCTTCGTTCTACAACCTAGAGTTACCACCTATTAGAAATTTTTATCGGTGACCCGACAGCCAACTATCAAACTTATGATGCAGAGCTCGTTACCATGAGGCCTAAGAACCACAAGCGGCTATTAAGTAATGACTAAACAAAAAGGTTCTGTCCTTTAACTTTCCTTACGTCGGTCCTGGAGAATAAAAAAAAAAGGAAAGAAGGATTTGAATGAGTGATGTTAAAGTACTGCATGCGTTTTGTATTTGGGTAATTCGATATACCTTGCCCCAGTTTTTTTTTTGCTTAAACTTCGGGACGGGTGGCAACCTCAATTAACCCCATTAGATGTAGTTAGGATTTTATTAAAACGAACTTTAAAAAAATATATATTTATTCAGTCTTCTGTTAATTAAAACATCACAATGTGTAATCAACTTCTCGTTCATTTCTGTCCTGCAATATCCTGTTGTTAAATGTCAGAGGTTCATGTTCTTCAGTGTAAATATTAATAAGACGATTAAGCTAGAAATAAGAAAGGCAACTTTCAAATAGGTTAATGAACGCATAATTAAAATATACAGATGGATAAATAATTCGTCTTCAATTTAAAAGTGTACTTAATGTGAAAAGGCTTGTTACCAATTTTTTATATTCTCTGTTCTGTACATTTTCTTAAAACGCTTAATTCGCGAATAATTTTTAACAAACTTTTAAATGGCTATTTTCTGGGTTGTAACGAAATAGTGCTGAAACTTTCCTGTACGGAAAATCTTTCTGACGTCACAGCACGGTACTATAACTACTATAAATATGAAACGTTGCATTACACACCCGAATTAAACAATATTTTACATGCGCTTAGCATGTTATAATTATTTCTAAACGATCATTTAAAATTTAAATCAACATTCTGTATAAAATATGATTAATTGAAATTTGATTGTTCAAAAACAACTATACGGATTACTATGCCGTGTTGCCAATATTACGTCTGAAAAAGTTAGTTGGCTCGAGTATTTTTAGGGAACAGTTTTGAAATTAAATATGAGCCTATTTTGATTTTGTTAGAGCGCTTCTTTTGCCCTCGGTGCGTCCAAACAATGTATTAATTAATACTAAATAGTAGGAAAGGACTCATTAGAGTCACGGCATCTACGGACTCTTCGCACAGGGAGTCTAAAATGAGACGCTCAATCAGTGGCGGCGCCAGCTATTTTTATTAGGTTGGGCGATGCCCGGCAGAACTGTTTGGTGACTGGGCAAACCCAAACTAACCCAAACAACCAAAGAGTAGATATTGCATTATTTGATGAACATTATTTATATGTAGGTACTTACCTTATCTTATTACTTCAAAATAAAAAAAGGTACAGGTAAATAAAATTTAAACCAAATTTAAATCAGTTATTATTTATAAGTTTACTGAACAAAAACATGCAACAACAAAATTAAAATAAAAGGAAAAGGTTAATAGTATTAAAAAACAGCTATTTTTCTATTATTGTGTTTCTTAGAAAAGGAATCTACAACTAAATCTAAATCCATCGATTTAATAATGGTTTTTTCAATATATAAGATACCCAAATCAGAGAGTCTTTCGTGACTCATTGTGGTTCTTAGATAATTTTTTATACGTTTTAAACCACTAAATGATCTTTCACAAGCAGCACTCGATGAGGGTACCGTTATGGCAATGGTGCATAATTTATTGATTTCGTGGAAAACGATGTCAAATTCTTGAAGAAGAATGGCTAAATCTGATAGGTTATTAATTTTTTTATTGTGATTTTCTTCATACCTTTCAATCGTTTTCGGTAGTAATTTGACTTCGTTTTCTACCGACGCTATATCACACCCATAATGACAAGCTAAAGGAAGTATTTCTTCTAAATTTAAAAATGCCGTATTTGAAGGGTTTAATGAACTAAATCCCTTCAGAACGTTGATATTTTCGTCAAATCTTCGACAAAGTTCTGAAGAGATTCGGTCAATTATTGGATAATATAAATTGTATTGAAACTCACTTTTTTTGGTTACGCATATATCCCCTTCAAGAGAAGTAATTTTTTCTATAATAACGGCATTTTTAAATTTAGAAGGTAATTTTCTTTTTCTTTTACTATTTACATCGTCTAAATCAATATTATTAGACAGTGCATTTTCTACAGTTATAGTCCATAGCTTTTCAAATTCAGAATCATCCCTATTAGATTTGAATAACTCTTTTAATGATTCAACTAATGTTATGCTTTTTAAAATATCACTGTCTTTGCTTTGTAAATAGTCCGATACATTTTTTAAATTCAACAAAAATTTGCAAAACAGTTCTAAGTTAAAAATAAAAGTAAAATTAATATTTTTTAACAGTCCGTTTGCCTCTGGGGAGCGAGCGTTATTTTCTATTGCATACTGGTTTAATAAAACTAGTATAGCTGGCAGTGTTTTTTTTATAGCTAAACAGCTTGAAATATGAGAAGTCCACCTCGTTTCACAGAGTCGTTTCAGTTCTATGGGTTTCTGTTCTGGATCTAGCTCTTTTTGAATCATTACAAAATTATTGTGCACTGCAGATCCACTCATGAAAACATACAGATTTTCCAGAACAGAAAAAAAAATATTGCAGTTCTTTAAATTTTTACAAATATCTACTATTATCAAATTTAAACTGTGGTTGAAACAGTGCACATAAATCGCCTGAGGAACTTCTTTTCTCAAGAGGGTTTGTACACCAGCAACTTTACCACTCATAACGTTCGCTCCGTCATAAGTTTGTGCCACGCAATTGTTTATATCAATCTCACATTCTCTTAATCGTTTTTTTATAAACTGAAGCAAAGAAGCAGCATCTAATTTATTTGCTGCCTCAAAGCCCAAAAACCTCTCATAAATAACACCATTTAAATAATATCTTACAATTATTGATAATTGCTCAGTTTTACTTAAATCTTTTGTCTCGTCCACCATAAGGGCAAAGTAGCAGGCCTGCTTAACTTCTTTGCTGATATTTTTAATTGATAGTTCAGCCATACAATGTATTAGCTCGTTTTGAATGGAATGATGTGTGTACTTGGCATTTTTTGGGCCCTCAAATAACCTTTTTGCAATTATGGTATTATCACGAGACATCAGATCTAATAATTCTAAAAAATTACCCTTATTTTGACTTGTTTTTGATTCGTCGTGACCCCTTAAAGCAATTCCCTGCGTAGATAAATAAATTAAACATCTAATAATAGATTTAATATAATCCCGATTTTGTTGAATTAATTCGGAATGTGCAGTACTTATTTGAGCTGCCACTGACTGATTTTTTTCCGTGTTTTTGTATGATTGCCACGCTACCATCGAACTTTTATGTTGAAAACTATTGTCGTGATTTTTAAATCCAGCTTTTGTTTCTGAAGCCCTTTTCCAATTTTTGTAACCGTCAGAAATAAAAGTTTTTGAGGTCCCTGCGCCTTGCATCGAAAAAAATCTGCAGGGATAACAAAATACAGCATCTTCTAAAATACTGTATTCAATCCACGGGTATAGCTTATAAAAATCTGATTTAAAAGATCGAAGATCAGAACCAAATTTTGTCTTTGGGAATCGAACCAAACTTGGTTGCCTTGGAGGTTCATGTAAAGACTGAGCCAAATCATGCAGGGAAATGGGGGTTTCTTCAGCGTCGCTGGTGTACATTCTCATTCTACCAAATAATAGTTAGGTTTTAGCAATATGTACAGGGTAAATGGTTATATTTTACTAGCTATCTTATCATGTATTGCTTGTAGAAAAAAGTTTAAGTAAGCAAAGTAAGTAAATTTAGTGCTAATTAAGAATCTGCAATTAAAAATAAGAAAAAAACCAACTTTTTTAAATGGGACAAACTGTAGATATATTTTTATCTAAAACAAAAGATCTTTTTTTTTTTTTAGTATTTTAAAAAAGACAAAGGCAAACATACAAGAAAACGAAGATGTTTACTTTTCACCGGCCCACCGGCGCGGCGTGCGGAAAAGACCCATAAGTTATTTTTTTCGCACTGTGCGGGAAAATCGATTTTCCGCACTAAAAACAGGGCGGAAGATGCGATTTTCCGCACGGTTGTAGAAAAAAATATTAAAATGTAGGTATGTGGTCTATTTATTTGCATGTAAAAACTTACGATTCCGATTCAAACATGTCACTTTCAAATTCATCCAAAGTAGATATATTATCTTGATCTATGTCCTCTTTTCCATCCCCATCTTTCTGTTCGAATTCTTGCATTTTTCTTTTTTTATTATAACTGCGATTTTAATTAAAACTCATTTTAAACCACTATACAACAATACTAATTAATCAAATAATACGTGAATAAGTTTCGTAACACTGTGATTTTCAAAAATTATAAAATACAACTTAACTTACTTTACACAAAAGACGAAAAATAAATACCTACTTTAAATAAGTATAAGTTTATTTGCAGGTTATGTTAAAAAATTCGCCTGGCCGGCCAGTAAATCACAAGAATCAACAAGTTGATACTGTTGACAGATATAGAGAGGTAACGCGGCGTCGATGTCGGAAGATAAAACACGATCGATATCGCATATTCGCATAGTAAATGTAGTGATACTTATCGCTGCAGTTTTTCTTATAAATTTTATTGAATATTTTTATAGATATAGGATAGGTACCTACAACCTACATAGGATAATCAAAATTTTTTTTGTACCCATTTTATTGGTGTACCTATTATATTTTTAATTGCTTAATTTAGCAGGTTGGGCGAGAACAAATTTGGGTTGGGCGCTGCCCAACCGCGCCCACCCTTGGCGCCGCCACTGCGCTCAATCCCTGAAGAACCATAAGAGATCGAGAAACAAAGTTAAATATTCATTTGTTCCTTTTTATGTTTTATAATTTTTTTATTTATACAGGATGTAGAGTCGACTTCAACAATATTTATTGTTATCGGTGTGTAATGCAACGTTTCATATTTATTGACATTTTATATTTATTTCATTTTTTATCTATTTTGTAATTAATACAATTAAAGTACTTTTGAGTCTATAAAATTTTGCTAGAGACAGAAGTTCATTCTACTTGAATCCAATACTCAAGTTTTTAAACTCAAAAAGAGTTACAATGTTGCCATATTTCGCATATCCTAATTTTTACTTTTTTTAGTTGTAACCCCTGTATATTATATTAAACTGCAATAAAGTATTAAACACCGATTTTAACTATAACAATATGGCCCTGCGATTCAGGGGTTGAGACTTACTTACTTACTTATTTTTTCGTAACAAAGATTTCAAATTGTGCAATTAAAAAAATATGTGCCCACTCATAGATATTACAGATGATACTTTATTCCCCTTATCTTAATGGAAGTTTTATTAATTAGAATCAGTATATGACAAATACCTTCAATTTTTATGTGGTTCTTAACCAGCAGCAGTTTCAAAAACTTTAATCGGTCTTACTTGCTTATACATTTTAATTCAGATATTTTCTGGCCTCATTATTAAAAATGTTTTTAGATCAAATTTCAATCTTGCTTAAATGTACAGGTATTAATTAATATAAAAAGACCTAAATTAAAATCTTTAATTTAAGTAAGAAATATAAATGAGAAGAATGTAAAATATTAAATAAACCTAAATAAGTACGTGTCCCTCATTCTGAACAATACTTTTGCTAATAATTGAATTTCCTCCCTTATTTTTTACTTACGAGGCTCACGATCTTGGCTTCTATTTTTATACACTTTATATTTTAAAGCTTCTCACAAAAAATAATCCAAGAGGTTTAGATCAGTATGCATGGGGGGCAGCGAGCGAGTTTTGAGCCTAATAAATTATTGTTTATAAATGTATGTACATGTTTAACGAATAAATCGTACCTCCCTCCACCTAGTGTATTTTTTTAAATTAAAAAACCGTTCGGAGGCTTCTTAATATTTCATATGGGGAGAATGCGAAACATAAATTCAAATCTGAGTGCAAGTGAAAAATTTAAGTTACAAAATGTATGACTGTAGATAAATGATGAGATATTTTTAATGAGCGCTTAGAAGATGTAAAAAACATTTAATCACTTTCGTCTATGTGAAGGACCATCATGCCTGGAGAAGAATATATCAAAAGAGTCTACATTTTTCGAAAAAAACCAAACTTTTCTAAAATAGGACCGATATCAAAATAATTCAACTCAAAAAATAATACGGTATATGTCATAAAGCAATATTAAATTTTTTTCGTAAAAACTTAGTACAAAAGCTATAAATCTGTTAAACACTCTGTAAATCATTAATTTAAAATATTATTTAAATACACAAAATATCT
Source organism: Kuschelorhynchus macadamiae (assembly GCA_030620095.1). NCBI lineage: Eukaryota > Metazoa > Arthropoda > Insecta > Coleoptera > Curculionidae > Kuschelorhynchus > Kuschelorhynchus macadamiae. The sequence continues at coordinate 1,157,524 of JAUTXW010005489.1, forward strand.
CTATTTTGGAAAAAGTAGCTTATCTAATGAAAAAAAGACTATTAGATAAGTATAAAAGTTATGATAACCTGAAAATAAATAAAAAATTAGCAGTTGCGTTTCAATTGAACAATATTTTAGATATCGATGCATCATATTTCGAACACACTATTCTCGAATTGAGCAACATAACAAGAATGTTATTATAGTATGAATAAAAGGTAGTGATATTGCTTTTTCAGTGGATGACCAGCCTAAGGATAGACATATATCAATTAACTCACATCTTCTTGCAAAATATTTGAAGGTTGGTCAATTACAATCCAAATGACGTATTCTGTACAATTCGGTGTAGTCAGGGAACCAGTATATGTGAAAAACTTGTCAACTTCGGGTAAGAAATCATACAGCTTTATTGCTGTAGTAGTTGTTCTGTATTCTCCTACTAAATCAGATAGCTCTTCCACGACATTATCTACTGCTTCAAAGCTTTCGTGATTGGTGCTTGTCGTGTTTGATTTCTAGAACCAAAAAATTAAAAAATTCATGTTTTTATGGCATTTTACGTTGCTTGATAATTGAAATACATCTTCCAAGGGGAAATGTGAATTGCGTTTATTTTTGACAATTTAAAACTGAAATAAACCACCGGTCAATAAATAAACTTGTTTTCTAATTAAACTTCTAAAACTAAAATTTTTTTTCCTAAATTGGAATTTGTGTGGGTTTTAATCTGTCAGATGCGTTATTTTATAGTTTTCATGACTACTAAACACAGGTTGAATAAAGAAGTAGTCACAACATTGAGAAAAATCACACCCGAAATCGTCAAAAGAGAATGTTCGACTGTTCTGCTATATAGATAGAATTCTCGGATCATAGTATCGGAACGTTTTTACTGCTTTTGTTAGAAGTTGATTACTGAAAAACTATCAGAGGGTTTTTTAAAAGTAGTGCATTATTACCGAGTTAAAAATTTATTTTATTAAAAATAAGAACTTTTCAACTTATAATGAATGTTGCAAAAACGCCCCGATGTAATGGTTTAATAATTAAATTCGGATGGCCAAAAAAATTGAATCTTCTCTTTTGATGATCTGGGATATGTTTGATTTTCGTCAGTTCGGCGACTACTTTCTTATCAACCCGTGTAAAATAAGTCATGGTAAAATTAAGCGCCTTATAGCCTAAAGATCTATTTATACATATCAGTGATGTGCCCGTTTAGCTCAGTAACGATCAGTGCCTTGCTTTTTACTTACACTTACCTGCTTCATATGCATAATGATATTATAGTAGTTCGAAAAACCAAAAAAAAAATGGTACGTTAAAGCTTTTCAAATAGTTACATGAGAGAACCTGGAAATATAACTCAAAAAGCTTTTTAAAGTTTTTTGGTAACAGACGTTATTTAACTAATGGGGAAAATCAAAAAATCATTTGTATTTTTTGATTTATTGACCATTAACCTAACCTAAAAAATCCTCCATCCATATATAATATGTAGTATATACACTGTTATCATGTCAGGTGGTAGTCCATAGGTATAACAACAGTTGTGTTAACATGTTAAGTCCAACATACAATCCATTTTTACTTCCCTCGTAAAAAATCTAATTACCCGATTCACTTCAAATTTAGGTAAACAATTAAGGGTCATATGGGTATGACCTGGTAACATTTTGGTAAAAATCCGAAATGACGAAACAAAATGGCGGCCTAGTGAAATGTAAAAAAAAATTATTACCAAAAAACTACCCACCCAATTTATCTCAAATTTTACAAGAAAATCAAGTATTATGTAGCAATCAACTGGTAACATTTTGGCACGAATCTAGATGATTTCAAATTGTATGTTAAAACTAATTGTGGTGTAGAAATAAACTAGTAAAAATTGGGTATTAATTCAAGATGGCGGAATAAAATGGCGGCCAAATAAAATGTTTGTAATCGTAAAAAAATCATCCTCTGAGGTTTTACATATGTTCACGTTTTAGCGTCTCTAGATACTAACAGGATGCATTGCAAATCGTATTTATCACCATATTGACAGTCATAACCTTTTAGCTGAGGAACAGAAGAGATGCATTCGAGACCATCAAGGATGCAAAGAACAACTTATCATCGACTCTGTGGTACTGAAGCAGGCACAGAAAAATAACGCAACATACACACTGCTCTTATAGACTATAAAAAGGCGTTCGCAAGTGTACCACATTCCTGGCTCAGTGAAGAACGAACCTGAGGATCTAGAATGACGAAAACTTTTTTTTATTCAAATTTTGCAGAAATATTAAATGTGATATAGAAATAATCGAATTTGACATGACGTAACAAAATAGCGGTGTGTGTCAATGCAAAAACACAAGATTTTCATGTTATTACATGTTAGTGAAGAGATATTTATCGCAATATAAGTAACCTGTATGTAACTTATAGGGATCTACTTACTTCAAATAATCCTGCAACTACAGTTACTCCATAAGGATATTGCAATGCTTTATTCAGATTTTCATAATCATCTCTAAAAAACACAAAATGACTTTCCAAGTCGTACCTAAAAAAATTAAAATAAATAACAAATTCAATCACATTAATAACACATTTCAGTTTGTTTACGTAAGTATAAATATTCTCCAAAAATTTAGCAGTGGCGTCCAAGCAAAGGGAAGTTTAGAATTTAGGTAGACATATATCAAAGGGAAGCGTTAAGTTAAAGTACAACGCCATTTCTTTGGCGTTTCGCCTTTGCCCCTACTACATATAAACATGATATCTTATAATTTAAATATTTTGCATATTTAAAAAAAAAGAAAGATAAATAGTTGATTTTTTTTAGCAGGTATCTAATATTCTAGACTTGTATCTATTCAGACTCATTCGGTGGGTCTAGAACGATATTCTGGAATGAACATTTTAACGGCAATCAAAAGATCGTTTTTTTTTCTCAAGCCATTAATACATCAGTCTAATCAGAGATAAGCCTACATAATGTCTCGAATCTACAGTATGCAACGCTGCCACGGACTAACAGAGTCTATAACAGTACTTACTGTACTCCATCTATAGTATGTTCAGATGGCCAGTGGAAATGTACGTTGTCGAATGTATAATTTCCCGGAAGTCCGGCACCTCTCAATTTTGGTTTTACACAGTCGGTGCAGTAGTCAAGTCGTATTGCCACTAAAAAGAAGAAACAAGCATAAGTTATTAAAGAAACAACAAATTCGATGTGAAGGAAATTTCATTTCCTCTATAGTTCCCTCACTTTGCATATTCCCCAACTCTTTCATTACATATATGCGTAATCTCAACTTGATATCTTAAACAGTGTAAAATTTACATTAGAAAAAAATTAACACCTCTCAATCCAAAATGTCTAAATCATGATATCATCCTATTTATTCTCTTCCCTATTAAGCTATTATGACTTTTGATAAAAATATTTTATTTCTTACATGCTCAGAATAAATAAATCTGTATTAAATACTCACACACAAAATCACACGCTGTATGTAGAACATATGCAAATCCTAATGGTCCCTTATGATGACAAAATATATACTAATATTAATGACAGTTTATTTCATATAAGCACCCTGTATTCTGTATAAACGAAAACATAAAAGTAAAACTACTTCTAAATCCCCCATAAACCGAAGAGAGCAACTATTTCGATGTCATGTTAAAAACGACTCGTTTTTTACCAAAAATTACGTTTATTTGGTATAAAAGAACTTTACAAAAGTTGGACAGGATTTCCGAAATTTCTTCTACTTTTCGATTCATACCTATTTTTACCGCCTTTAAAAATATTTGAGGAGAGATTTCTGGACCTATCTCGGATGAAAACATTCGTGGTTCCAAAATGTTTAGCCTCGTCGCGGTCGTGACGCTTCCGCAAGGCCCACCTTGAAAGAGTTTTTTAGAAGTAAAAGATTTGTGCATTTTTTTCGAACTTCTTGACTTAGGACGAAAACAATTAAATGTCTTGTAGCGAAAATATGGAGCATTTGACCTGTTCAATCATTTTTGTCCCAGACGGACCGATACGCTGGTAAGAAGGCTTAAAACCAAGCAAAAAAGTTCGTGCCTGTTACATTTGAAAACCTTTTCAAAGATCAGGCCTAACACTGACTGGCTGAATTTTATAGCAGTCTTGAGAGGGTATAAGTTAACGTTTCTTCGACTTATTTAGTGCTTTCGCCCCAGATCAACCATTTAGATGATACAGAGTCGGACGAGAAATAATTGTTGCAATATGAGACAAGAAATAAAACAAAAAGGCACCTAGACTTACCTAATAGCAATACTTCTAAAATGCTTAGATCATTTGCATACCTACCTGAGGCACAGTTAAGAGAAATTATCTATGGACCTAACCTAACCTAACCTAAAAACATTTATTGTTCTACATTTGCCTTAATTCTTTCTATTTTTTTTATTTGAGAGTTTTATTTTTTTATAATGAATAATAAAATAAACACTATTCGGCTCAACATTCTGTTAAATTCAATTTGGGACGGAAATTTATATTTTATACATTAAAATAGAAAGACATCCGTTAAGGCAGTTTTTTTTATCGGACACAGATCATTGTATAGAAAAACCCAAACTCGTCACGTAGATTTAAATAGTACAAAAAAAAGTATAGATTGGCCTAAAATCAGGGGCGTACCGCCTTATTATTAAAACATATTATTTACGATTTAGATATATATATATATATATATATATATATATATATATATATATATATAAGTTAAGTATTTTCGACCGTACAGAAATTACAAAGAGGTTTTATTTCGGGTATAGCGGTCCGTGGGGAAAAAAAAAAGAAGAAACTCTTTTTATCTTAAGTGCTCAATATTTCGCCAATATTTATTAGCTTCATCAGAAGCAAATACAAAAATTATAAAGAATAGGTCCAATTAGAATTATAACATTAAAATGACAATCAAAAGAATAAAATTTTGTCTAGATATACATAGTCAATACATACTTAAAAATTACTTACAAGATGGTAGAGTCAATAATTTTTAAATTTTAACATTTCTACTTTACAACAGCTCAAATAATGTGGCGTTTTTAATGATAATATTCATGTCCCAGCAGTCGAATTGCAAAAAAAGGAGAACAAAACACATTAGCTACACAAGCCTTATCTAGATGTTAATAAATTGTACGAGGTGAACTATTCTACGGTGTGCAGCTAAAAAGTATTTTTACATAAAATTTAAAAGATTTCAATAAATATCGCTCAGCTGATTGGTATCTGATTTATAATTAATGCAATCCTTGTTCTTTTTTATGTGGTACATTTCCAAGAATAACCTTTTTTTGTAATTCGATTCCATCTCTAAAATTTTAACATTGGAAAAGTCAAAATTGTGGCCTGTTTTTTGATTGTGTTCAGCCAATGCACAAGAGATTTTCCCTAAACGGCAATCACTTTTGTGGCCGGTTATTCTTTGCCTAAGCCACTGAGATGTTTGCCCGTCTAGTAGTCTAGGGTCAAAGATCAAATACCCTTATTATTTAATAGTAACGTTGTGTATCAGTTGTCCTGCTTGGAATGTGATGGACAGTATGGACAACTAGAACATAGACAACACACCACATACATGGAATATTTCTAAGTTTTATTTTCTTTTAATATTATACCTTTTTAACATCGATATACCTGTATGTCCATTATTTTGAACTTCGGCATTTTGTAATTCGTCTATATATTCGAAACTTAGCAATGGAATTGACGTCTGGTTGGCCATAGATCCAGTTAAAGCAATTGGAGATTGCAACATTCCAGTTTGACACACGCCTGGCCATTCATCTATAATTGAATAAAAGAAATAAAAATTATAAAAAAAGGAAGAAAACAGGATGTAATAATAATAATAAAAATATTAAAAATAATAATAATAATAATACACATATACACTGCTTTTATAGACTATAAAAACGCGTTTGACAGTGTACCATATCCCTGGCTCATAGACGCACTAGTAATATACAAAATTAACCCTATAATCATCAATTTCCTTGCAACTATCAAGCACCAGTGAAGAACGACCTTGAGAATCTATAATGGCGTTCAATACCTTATCACCGATGAGATACACATCAATAGGGGATATTACCCAGGAGACTCGTTAAGTCCACTGTGGTTCTGCTTAGCGATGAACCCCCTCTCCACGTTGCTCAACAATACAGGACTTGGCTTAAACATCAAAGCCAATAGAGACGATTCCCGAACCATATCCCACCTTCTGTATATGAATGATATTACACTCTATGGTGGAAACCATGACCAAGTCAAAAAAACCTATTGACGTGACATACATCTTCTCGAAAGATATCCATATGGAATTTGGAATGGAAAAATGTAAAGCCTTAAACATCGAAAAAGGCAAAGTTATTAATAGTGATGTAGCCCTACCCAATGGAGAAATAGTTCAAGCGATAAATCAAGGAGAGACCTACCTTACCACGAAGAGAAGGTGGAAGATCCCTTGTTGACTTGACCAATTCGCACTCCCGACAGCTGCAAAAATTGAGAGATTTTTTCACCAACAAGACACAAACATCAAGCCTCCACCGTATAGTGACATTAAGTGACAACTCATACTCTCCACTTAATCTCGCAAGTGACAACATCATCCTAAAGTCATTTTCAGACAACAGCAAACAAGAGCAAATGGCACTGCACCGCCGACATCATAATGACTTGAATCAGCCGCACATAGATAAGGAAGCATCCAACAGGTGGCTGAAGGATGGACAACTATTCCCAGAGACAGAAGGAGTTGTGATGGCAATACAGGACCAGGTTATTAACACATGAAATTACACTAAATTCATCATCAAAGACCGGACCGTTGAATTCGATAATCGTCGAAAATGTAGCGAGAGATCAGAGACTATACAGCATATAACATCTGGCCTGTAGTTACTTAGCAAACACGGACTACATTCAGCGATATAACCAGGTGTGTAACATCATACACCAGAAGCTTGCCAGTAAATACGGACTCCTGAACACCTTTGTGCCCTATTATAAATATCAACCAAGTTCAGTGCTTGAAAATATTGTCTTCAAACTGTACTACGACCGGGCAATTATCACCGACAGACTGGTGATGAATAATCGGCCTGATGTGGTACTGTTAAATAAGGAAACAAAGACAGCTTATTTGGTAGATGTTGTTATATCCAACAAACAAGAGAAAAAGGCCAAATATGCGGAGCTGGCCGTCGAGGTACAGCAGATGTGACGACTGAATAAGATTCATGTGATACCGATCATCGTATCATCAACTGGACTAGTTGCAAAAATACTAGCACAGAACCTGAAAATCATAGGACTGCATACTAACACCTTCATCGATATTCAGAAGGCTTAGTACCTGCCACATAGTGAGAAAATTCTTACAGGAGAACACATAGAACTAATAGCAACCAGCCCACTCCTTTTGATACATGCATCCGGGATGGGCTTGGAACCCAACATTTGTTGAGAAATTGATTGTGAATAATAATAATAATCCGAATTATATTATCTTTAATACGTCAGGCATCCGGCAGCTGCCCTAAACAGTAAACATGTAGATCTAGTCCAATATTTGTACATTTATTCACTTAAGACCTTCCCCCTTCTAAAAACATTAAGCAGTGTATTAGTAAGTGTCGTAAAGAATGATTTTTTCTGTAATCAAATTAAAATTTGTTATTCGAGCAAATACTTTCAATTCCATCCCCTGATTATTTTCTAGGCACGCATATGCAGTTATCTATCTTACCTTGGTCATAATAGTTCCAATGTGAATCATGTAATTCAGGTGTCTCTTGAGACCTTACCATAACTGAAATAAAATATTGATATTAAACATTTGGCAAATTATAGAAGATCATATTTTTGTCTAAATATAAAACAAAATTAAAAAAAAAAATATGAGTACCATAAGGCCTCGTTACTTGGATACCGGCTTAAGCCGGGTTTATCCAGTTTATTAATTCGTATTTCTTATTATTATTTCTTAACAGAAAGTTTAATAATAAAGTCGGATTATTTACCCAAGTTATTAGTGCGTATTCTTAAACTTGTCGCTAATAAAATATTTTGAGCAGTTTCCAGAATCGGACATATAGAGGGTGAAATTTTATTCTGTTTATAAAAACCTTATTTTATGTTGGCATTATTTCATTTTTCAATAAATCGTCAAAAAATTTAAAATAATTTTGTTCAAAGCCGAAGGGTCCAGACTTATATATGAATAAATGATATCTTAGCCACACAAATGTGTGGATATTTTTTTGGGTTTTTCTTAATTACTCCCCCCTCCCTCCAATATTTTCTCTTCGGTGCATCCCTGGCAGTTTCTAGTTTTTAAAAATTAAGAACGCTTTTGAGACTTAACGTAACCATTTATTTTGACCATTATTATTGAGAAAGTATGTCTGATAGAATATACAGTCAATATTCATGCTGCTTCAGCTGTTAATACCAGAAGTTCTTTTATTTTTAATTTAACAACTCCAAGTTTAAATTTAACAAAGAATTTAATTTTTTATAACAATAAAATATTGCATAATGCTTTTCTATTTTACAGGCTTTTAAAGTGTGTAGATGCAGACTAAATTTTTTTTTTTGGTTTTACTAATTAACTAAAAGTTCTAACATTTGATTTTACTAATTAATATTTATATATTTTATGTATTGGTAATTAAAAAAAAATTTTACATTTCCGGTCCTTTGATTGTCATCTAATTTAAATGTGTATGCTGGCTATTTTCTTAATTTTCTTTCGTTTCTATGGTTTTCTATTACTTAAAATCAATTTTTTTAAATTTATTTTTGTAATATTAAGTGCATAGCTTTGTGAATAACATTATTTATTTTATGACATTAAAGCATATTGTGACTTTCACTTTGGTTAATAAAAGAAACCTTGCTAGCTAAACATCAGAACATTGGATTGCAAAAGTCGTTGAGTAAACAGAAAAAAAAATCCATTTTCTGTTAGGTGTATGTAACTGTAAGGAACCCTGAGAACTTTTATCTAGTCTAGGCTTTGACCGGCCTTGCGTAGAACATATAGAATTTAATCAGTATATCTAAGCTGCTTTCTTTGTATTTCTACAAAAAAGTATAAATAATTAAATTATCTATTAGGATTATCCTCATTAAAATAGTGTGAAAAACATTTTGGTATAGATGTAATGTATCTAAGTGGTGAATGATTGAAATTTAATTTTATATATTAAAATAGAGTAGAAAATGTCACTTAAACATTATTAACAGGATGAGCCAGAAAACCCTGATAAAATATGTTAAAAATTGATACATTTGTTATTAATGGTTTATAATTTGTAAAGAAAATATTAGTGTTGTATATTGTATACGAACAAAAAAGAATATTCACTTAATTATATATTTGTCTAGGTTCATGCAGAAATGTATTTGAAGTCATGCAAATTTATGTTCTAAATTAAGGACCGTACATATATAAAAATAGAACAAATCTGTACAATATTTATTTAAAAAACGGTTTCACGTTTACTTAGTAATTTCTAAGACAACCAAGGTATATTTTATAAAGGGCGACATCAAAAAAATTGACACTTCACACTTCTAGTCTGCATACTGCATAGACAAAAAGAATATGTAAAAAAAATATATTTCATTAGGAGACTATTTTGTTTTGCTATCTTATATTCATACCAAAATGTTACCAGTTCATTATAACACTCGATTTTTGTACAAAATTTAAGGTAAATTGGATAATCAGTTTTTTTAGTAATAATTTTTAATAATTTAAAATATTATCATCCCCTAATGACCCTTAATTTTTAGCTATGAGGCAAACTGACAGACAGACAGAGAAACCGACAGACGGACCGACTAAATTGATAAGACATATTTTTTTGGCATCTAGAAACGCTAAAACATGAAGAGTGTGATTTTTTCGCTATTACAAATGTTTTATTTGGTTGTCATTTTGTTCCGCCATCTTGAATTAGTACTACATTAGTAGTTTATCTCTCTACCACAATTAGTTATGGCACAGAATTTGAAATCCATCCATTAAGTAGTTTTTTCACGTTGACTCTTGAAATATTTTATGAAGCGGCCAATTTGCCCCGCCATCTTGGAATGTTGATTCCTACATAATACTTGAAATTTGTACAAAATTTGAGAAAAATTGGATAAGCAGTTTCTTAGTAATAATTATTTTAACATTTCGCCAAAATGTTACCAGATCATCCCCATACGATACTTAATTTTTGACCAAAATCGATTGGGTAATTAGTTTTTTAAGGATAAACCTAAGTTAATGATTTTTGATGACCAGCAAAACTAGAAAACGAATTACCGTAGATTTTAAAAATCCTAAAGGTTCCAAAAATATAGCAAGCAGCATAAAACGGCTGAGTATCAATTTTCTAGCCCCTCAGATTGAGGCACTTCCCTCTTTTAATTTTTCATTAAAAGTAAATGGCCGGGGCTTTAAGGTCTTCTTAAAACTACCAAAATGAACTTGAATCTTCACTAAAGTATATAGCATAAAATGACAGAGTATCAACTTTCTAACCCTGGGATTGAAGCACTCTTCTCTTGTAATATTTCGTTAAATGTGAATAATCGGGGGTTTAAAGTTATCTTAAAGCTACCAAAATCGACTTAAATCTTTATTAAAGTAAGAAGCATAACACGACCAAGTATCAACTTTTTAGCCCTCCAGATTGAGACACTTCCCTTTTGCAATTTTTCATAAAGTAAATGACCGGGAGTCTAAAGTTATCCTAGAGCTACCAAAATAGGTACAAATCTTTTGCTAGAGCAAGCAGTACAATACGGTTGAGTATCAACTTTCTAGCCCATCAGATTGAGAGACATCCCTCTTGTAATTTTTCGTTAAAAGTGAATGACCGGGGGTTTAAACTCATCTTAAAGCTATCAAAATGAACTTTAAACTTCTCTTTTGAGGCACTTTCCTCTTGCAATTTTTCATAAAAAGGTATGACCGGGGGGGTTTAAAGTCATCCGAGGGCTATTATAATTGATTCGAATTTTTTTAAAAGTAAGCAGTATAAAAGGGCTAAGTATCAAACCATATCAAAAGTTAGTAAAATATCTAAATTTCATAACCCAGTTTTTAAACGTTTTAAGATAAATTTAGTAAAAACCATCTTCAGAGGGACTTATTCTCTAACCTAACCTAACCTAACCTAACCTAACCAAGCAATTTCCAATATATATCTTAGAATTTTTTTAAGACTTAGATTATTCTGTAAAAATATTAACCCTAATTTCAGGATATCCTGTATATATTGCTGAACTTTTCGTGCTCTTCTAATTTTATGTAGGCAGTTTCTGTTTAATAAAATAATAAATCTTATAAGGGACGAGGAAATCTTAAGACTGACAATTTTTATAATAAGTTTAATTAAGTGTTTTCTTAGTATTATTTAAATCAAAATTTAAAAGAAGGAAGTGCCTTACTTTGAGGGACTACAATCTGGGTATAGAAGGCATACAGGGTCATTGTTGCTTGTTTTAGTAAACAATTTGAGTTAGTTTTGGTAGCTTTAAGATGACTTTAAACCTTCGGTTGTTTGCTTTAGTGAAGATTTGAGTCAATTATGGTAGCTTTGGGATAACTCTGAACTATCGGTAATTCATTTTTTATGAAAAACTGCTAGATGGTAGTGCGTCAATCTGTGGGGCTAGAAAGTTGATACTGGCCATTTTATACTGTTTGCTTTAGTGAATATTTCAGTTAATTTTGGCAGCTTCAGGATAACTTTAAACCCCCGTCAATAACTTTTTATGAAAAATTGCAAGAGGGAAGTGCCTCAATCTGTGGGGCTAGAAAGTTGATACTTCTTCCGTTTTATATCGTTTACTTTAGTGAAGATTTGAGTTAATTATAGCTTTAGGATAATTTAATCCCGTCATTCACTTTTTATGAAAAATTGCAAGAGGGAAGTACCTCAATTTATTAGGTTAGGAAGTTGATACTTAGTCGTTAAATGCTGCTTGCTCCTGTAAAGATTTGTGCCAATTTTATTAACTCGGAGATAACTTTAACCCCCCGGTGATAGAAGAAAGGTGATACTAGGTCATTTTGTGCTGTTTGCCTTAGGGAAAATTTTAATTAATTTTGGTCACTTTGGGATGACTTTAAACCTCCGGTCATTCACTGTTTATGAGCAATTGCAAGATAATTTCAATTGAAAGAGAGTGCTTCAATCAATTCAATTCAATGTTGAGCTAGAAAGTAGATACTAGGTCATTTTATGCTGTTTGCTTTAGTGAAGAACTGAGTTAACTTTGGTGGCCTCAATCTAGGGGGCTAGAATGTTGATACCTACCCGTTTAAGGCTGCTTGCTCTAGTAAAGATTTGTGCCAATTTTGATAGCTCTGGGTAACTTTAAACTCCCGGTTATAAACTTTTTATGAAAAACACAGGAAAGTGCCTCAATCTGTAGAGCTAGAAAGTTGATACTGGTCCATTTTATGCTCTTTACTTGGTGAAGATTTAAGTTAATTTTGGTAGCTTTAGGATGACTTTAAACACCGTTTAATCACTCTTTATGAAAAATTGCAAGAGGAAAGGGCCTCAATTTGTGGGGCTAGAAAGTTGAGACTAGTCCATTTTATGATGTTTGCCTTAGTGAAGATTTCAGTTAAATTTGGTAGCTTTAGGATAACTGTAAACCTTTTTTATGAAAAATTGCAAGAGGGAAGTGTCTTAATCTGAGGGGCTCGAAAGCTGATACTTGTTCGGTGTATGCTGCCTGCTCTAGTTAAGATTTGTGCCAATTTTGATAGCTCTGGGATAACTTTAAACCCCCGGTCATTAACTTTTTATGAAAAATTGCGACAGGGAAGTGCCTCAATCTGTGGGGCTAGAAAGTTGATACAAGTCCATTTGATGCGGTTTGCTTTAGTGAAGATTTCAGTTAATTTTGGTAGCTTTAGGATAACTTTAAATCCCCGGTCATTCACTTTTTATGAAAAATTGCAAGAGGGAAGTGCCTCCATTTGAGAGGCTAGAAAGTAGGCTTGGGTCAATTTTGGTAGCTCTAGGGCTTTTAGAACCTATGGATATTGCTTTTTCTTTTTTGCTGGCCATCAAATTACCGGTCATTAAATTAAGTCTACCCGTTTTTTATCTATGCCGCGAACAAGCAGACAGGCAGACCGACAGATAGGCAGACAGACCAACGGAATACGTTTAATACGTTTAGAAAATGTTTGTCCCTTCGCAAAAAAATATGCGCCACGCGAAAATTTAAATTTCATAGTTGGAAAATTTAAAGGCGAAAAATAATTGAAGTAAGATCACCTACACGGTAGTTAAAAAAAGTCATTGCTGATCTATTAAATATTAGGAATGTATGGAGGCGCGGATCTCATTTTTGCATCTCCGAAGTGAAGCTTTAGATCCTTAAAAAGTGTATTGGTAGTTTTTGTTTTGAGGAATGACGTCATCAAATCTACATCGTAAATCTGCACAGAACGTGGTTCACAATATTGCATTGATATTACTAACCTAACCTAACCTAACCTAACCTAACCTATTACAAAATCTTTTTTGTGTGTAATTTTTAAATGGTTTGTTATTAATTTTTGTTTTGTAATTTTTTTGTTATTATTATTAACTTTATTTGATGATCTGTAGCACCATTTTTGACAGAATTTGTTTTGTTTAAATGTGACCTTGATATATTAACTGAAAATATCGATCAGACCGAACCTCTTTTTTATTTATCTTAACTTGTAAATAGTGAAGAATATAATCACGATCTAAATCTTAAAAATCAGAGACCTCTGAGGTATTTTAGCGGATTTTTTTTGTGTTGTGTCTATCGAACTAATCTGACTTGGTTGGAGCTGTACGATGAATTCAGCATAGCAAAATCGCCTCACGATCATTTTAATTTATTTTAGAGGAACGAAATTATTTATGTATAACACTTATTAGTAAGTAGTAATTTATAATCCACTTACTAAATTATGTATTTTTAATATAAAAAATACTTGTTTAAATCAAAAAATGCCTTTAATAAAATATATGGGGTGTCCTAGAAAAATTTACTTCTGTAACCCCCAAAATTTAAAACTTTTTACTGATAAAAAAATGGTTATTCTATTTCTTCATAAGCAACCTATTGTATATGTAGTCAATATTACAATATCATACTGTTTGATAGAGCTAACCTTTACATAACTAGCTGGTTCTGTTTACCTCTGACATTTATTTTAAATATAATGTGTTGGTGTTTTAATTTAATGTATCAATATTTAATGCTTTTTTGGTCTTTCGAAAAATTGTAAAATATTAATAAATTAAATGTTAAACAAATTGTCATTTATATACTATCTATATACTACTCATTTCTGTATGTTTAACAACTTTGTAACCGGTTAGCACTTATTTTATAGTAAATGGCTGCCTGCGGTGAAAAATCCTTTTCTTCGACAAATATATAGAACAATAAAATATGTATAAAGTATTATTTTAATGTGTAAATATAATGACTTACCTACTATTGCAGCAGTCGCCACTGATATCACAATTGCGCAAAATGCAACTCCAAAAATAAACTTTTTCTTTTTGTAGAAACTTCTTTTTGATTTTGATAGATTATCAATTGTCATTTTTTTTTAGAATAAAATAGTCAAATTAAATGATTTCTAAAAAAAACTAGGTCTCCGTCACATCTCAAATACTGATTTGTGATACTATAACTGTCAAAATAAAAATGCCATTTACAATCAATCACATAAAAATCAAATAATGTGTCTTTAAGGGTATCCGAAATAATATTAAATAAAACAATGAACCCAAATATTAATAAATGTCGATTTTGAAGATCACATTTTAATATTTTGGCGACGTATCTTAATCCCACCTTATTATTATTTATTTATTCAGTTGGAACGTGATTCTGCTTTACGATGCTTATCGAAATTAATTTGTTAGTTTTACATTCTTCGTAATTGACAAATGTGCGAGGAGAAAGCAAAATATAATTAAAGGATTTAATTATATTTTCATTCATAGCATAAAGAAAAAACATCAGAAGCCATTAATAACAACCAACTTATTTTTTGTTAAGTATTTGTCTGCTTTGAGAAATTATATAAACTTCAAGACAGGAACCCTACAGCAGAAAAAGCCAATGTTACTTTCATCACAGATGTAAAAATGTCACCAAAATGGAAGACGTTTTAAGAAAAGAGAAATAAAGGTAATACTGATATCCCAAAAAACAAAATTTTGTGAAAATTTCTAGTGGTAGACAATATTGAAACGTTAACGACGGTGGTCACTAAAGAATTAACCGCCGTACTATAAACGTTTGTGTGCATTCAGCTAGAAGTAAACAAGCATATCATCCTACCTCTGAAATCAGCGCAGAGTATTCCGGGAGAGTTTCGCAAATTTCCATTGCATATATAAAGTGGGGCATAGAGAAACCTTTTTTTCCAAAACGTATACTGTTAGGTCGATCCATCCCGTTAGATTAACACCACGTTTGTCAATAAACCTATTATTAAAAGAGGGGTCGACACTTTAGAGTTAGTCTTATAAAAGATATGATAGCATACAGTTTATTAGTTGTGTTATGTTATCAAAAGCTACTGCTATTTGTCAAGGACAAAGTTTTTGCTAAAAAGTAAAGCCGTAACGTAGCAAATGGGATATGATTGAAAATTATTGAGAACATTAAAGAAAAGATTGAAAAATTCGAATGGTGATCCGTACCCGTTTGTGACCAATTTGGAAGCATCTGTGTTTCAACCAGAAGAAGACGTTTAAGAATTTTTTTTGGATGTGACTACTTTGTGATTTTTCCAAAAGCCTCTATAAAATTCTATTTTGAAACTAAACAAGATCCGTAAGTTTGACTTTGTCATCGTGTTTTGGAACTCAAGAAGACCTTATCGGAGCCCTTTTAAGAAAATTCTAGAACAAAATTTTTCGAAACTAAACATAATCCGTAAACTTCAACCTTACAATTGAGTTTTGGATCTAAAGAAGATGCTGTCGGAGCCATTTCAAGAAATTTCTAAAACATTCTATTTCATTCATCCAATTTTACTCTACCAACGTGTTTTAAAAGAAGCTCAACGGAATATGATTGAGTACCTAAAACCAGACAACAAACAACTAAAATGGACTAGTACACTACATCCTTATGAAAAGTATATCCTTATAGAAATCTTGTAAAATTTTGAGAGTAAAGGGGCTAATAAACTGAAAATTAATACGGATTGCAGTATTCAGGGGAACAGCGGTTTCCCCTCTCAAGAAATTACGTCGAAGCTAAAGAAGTAAAAAATTCTTGTTGCGCACCATAACATGGGAGACAGCGCGGGTATTGGAGAAAATAGTGTCAGACTTTTACTTGGCTCCACTTTAATACGCCGCAATCTAGTGGCGTATATAAAAGATGAATTTATTCCTGGAATGGACTTGATTAAAGAATAAGGCCTAACAAGCCTTATTCTTTAATCAAGCCTAACTAAACATTGTAACAATTGTTGAACGAAAAGGGTATTTGAAGAACAAACATTATAGATAGTGAAATTATATAAATACCGGGCAGCACCGGAATAATTCTCGAGGGAAATTGGAGGCACATCCTCCGTGCTGTGTTGGACTGGTACAGCCGTTAGGTGATAACAAGCCGGGGAAATACTTAATCGGAAAAACTCTAGTACGAATAGACAGTAAAAGTTTTGTCAGGATGCATATCCATATCTAACGTACCGTATAGCACACCGAGCACATCCAAAAGCCGTTCATGAGTCCGCGCGTGGTTGTACAGGGTGATCCAATAATAGAGGACGTCGGCTGTAGCTTGGAAACCGTTAATGACAGAACTTAAGGAAAAAAATTATTTTACGTAAATCGGCCAAGAGAAGTTCCTGTAAATTATTTTCAAGTTCGAATGTTTGCCGCTAGGGGAGTACACAAAAGTTTAAATGCCAATTTTCTCTTAAATTTTTATAATTGAGGTATGTTGAAAATATAAGCATTGTCTTACTCAGCCCATTACGCACTTTTTTGCTTTAGACCATTTTTGTCTATTTTCAAAAATAAAGTGGTGGGGGAAGGTCAAACATTTTTACTTTCAAATGTAGATATCTCTGTTTTGGATGAACCGATTTTATTCAACTTGGTGTCGAAATAAAGTATTTCTACTCGTGGAGCCATAAACTGTACCGTATTGACTTTGTTAGTGGTCACTATAGATGGCGGTGTTTCGAAATTCTCCAAATAATGCTGATTTTCTCAAAAAAATCAAATGGTACGCTATGATTTATAAATCACAGTTTATTTCGTAGTTATGCATTGCATAGTGAAATAAAAAATCATGTTAGATAGTCCATGGTTGCCACAGGTAGTTAGTTATCGTAACTAAGAAAGATGGAGGTATTAGATTTTCTTTCGACTACCTTAAGGGCTTTACCAAAAAGTACCGCTACCCGTTACTGAGTATTGACGATCTTCTAAACACTTTGTCGGGATCCAAAGGGTTTTCCACTTTGGATTTAAAGAGTGGAGATTGGCAAGTAGTTGTTCATGAACAAGATAAGGAGTAAATTGCTTTTACTATCGGTAGAGGTTTGTACCAATTGCGAACATTATTAGACATAGGTATTCCTTTAACCGTTCCATTGATTTTATTGTTGAGCCTGTTATATACAGTTTAGACAATATACTTTTATCATCATCTGCCCAGTTAGCACCAAAATAGCTTCAACTGTTTCCACTACTACTCTTTAAGAGTTTGTACGTATTTATTACTAATAATCCTACTATATATCAACAAACACTTTGGGCTACACGTTTTTAAGTATAATATATGTATTTGTTACTGCGAATAATATTTTATAGTAATTTTACATGTAAAGTAATTACATAATAACTACTCCAAGCATCTACTTAAGGAATTGGCTCCAAAGTCGTCATTTCTTTTCCGTGACATAATAATGATTATTTAAAGTTTATTAATTTTAAGTATCAGTACCTTCTTGAACTTTGCAGAGATTACTCCATTACGTTCATATGTACTCCTATAACGTATTACTATAAAGTAAAACAAGTCATTGCAGAGTAGAAAAAGTTATCGTCTACTGCTACTTTAAACTGACTATTACTAGTCGTTATTGTTCTGTTGCAACTTAGAAGCAAGAATTACAGTAATTATTTACTACAAGTAAACTATTACCTCTTGAACTTGAGGTTCCGGAGATAGGGGGCGCTGGTACGAGATTCGGTCGGTGATTTTATAAGGACAGTGGCAACAATAAAGTAGTAGTAGTAGAGTGCAAATGTGGCCTTACTAGAAGAGAAAATATCATACTTTGTACTGTTCTTCTCTTTGATGTGCTCTAACTTTCAGTTTTTATCTCGAACCAACTCCTTTCGTTCTTTTCAATAGTGTGATCGAAAACTTGAGCTCTTATAATATTTTTTATAGTTTGAGCCATATGAAGTTGCCACCTTTTTTCGACATTAATATCTTTTTTATTAGTTAAGGAATACTTTCGAGTAATATATTATATTTGAACCAGTTTAAGTTATTTATTTTTTATGAATTGTGAATTTATAGATTTCTCAACGCTTTTAGATCCCTCCCATCACCTTAATGTTTAACTGATTCGATCTAGAGAAAATATTTAGAAACCATTAACATTTTGCTTCCAGAAAATGAAAATAAAAAAATAATATTTCAAAAACAAATATTAACAGCAATTAACTGCAAAGTGCTTAATTTATCGCTGTTAAATTTACTATTTTGGCAACATATCACTCCTTTTAAAACTGAAAATATTTTTAAAAATGTCATACGGTTAAAAAGGTGGTATTTTAATTCGAGCCACATCGTAATCTTTTTTCTGCAAGTAATAATCAACATTTACGGAGCTCTCTATTTGATAAGGCTAAGGATAGAAAATGGCCTGATACTGTTTTACTTGTTCTTCTTCTACTCTCGAAATGTGTGTATCATATTTGGATTAGTAGATCCATAAACTTATATTTTCAATGCCAGACAATTGAAAAATAGATCTTACAGAATTTCCAGCTATTATATCAGTTCCTGCTATTTTTGAATTTCCCATAAAGATCACATCGGATTTTGTATGTTTTTAAATTTTGTAATTCTTCCCAACATACCTTTAAGTCGTATCCTCGAGTAATTTGTATGATTTAACGCGCGTATATTTCTTAGATTTTATCTCAATCCCTTTTAACTTTACAGGCGACATAAAATATTAAAGTTGTGAACACCGAATTTAACACTATAGCAAGGATTATTCGGACTATATTAATTCATTTATTACGAACCGTTTCAGTTGCTTACACGAATTCTTGGACATTGGACACTTTCATTACGATAAGTTCTTGTTCTCATATATGTATTTCCACATTTCTGCTTTTCTCATTTGCTTATTAGTTCAATTCTGGGGAACAAACTTCAACTTTTTGTTTCTTGAACAAAACCTATTTTTTGGATTTAGCTACACCCAGGTAACTAAAAAATACCTATTAAGGACTTTAGTTGGTTCGGAAAAAAATTTGAATTATTTGTTACAAAATTTTAATTTATAGGCATATACAATGAACATACAAAATATAGATAACAATATATTGTTGGTTCAACAAAACCAATTAAATAGCACATTTTTTTCATTGAAGCTAAAGTTTAGACTCTCGATTTGCGCTTCTTAGCCAGCCTTTTGAAAGCAGCCTCTGGGACATCTTCTCGTAATAGTCCAGCAGTAGTCAGCTAACATCTCACAGTTCCATTTTCCCTTATACCTCATCTCCATGTTTGAAATATCCTAGTGGAACCTCTCACTCTGTTGGTCACTTACACTACTACAATTTTCCGGAAGATAATCCAAATTTAATGAAAATCCAGGAAATGAATTTTCAACGACATATTACACTCTAAGTTTTGGTAACAAGTTAAGAAATCAGGTCTTTACAGTTTTCTGCTCTTATGTTTCCCAAAAAATTGGTTGTCACCATTTTAAAGGTATTCCAAGCGTCTTTTTCCTTGCCTTCAAGTATGGAATCGAACTGCATATCTCCGAAAATTTTCCTATTCTCGGGACCCACAAATATTCCCTCTTTAATTTTAGCGACACTGATTCTAGGGAACGTTCCTTTTAAATAACTGAAAGCACGGCCTTCTTTCTCAATGGCTTTCACAAAGTTTTTCATTTCATTTCAGTCCCAATTTTATACGAAGTGGGGGTAGTAAAATGGCGCGCTGGTTACATTTTTACAAAATCGCCACAGCTTTTAAATCCCTATAAATTTACCATTTATATCTTTCATATTGTGTGGTCTCCAGTAACAATTTCAAATTGCTATACGTTTCTTGGAATTGAAGGCAACATGTTTCCATTATGGAGTAACTCAGCTTTAAGAATTATTTTTGAGTAATCAATGGTATTTGGGGTCATAGTTGAGATTTAAAGCTGCCATTAATCCTTCAATGTCCCTAAAGGCAACCAAATTGTTTTCCATGTTAAAAAATGGTGTTAGGTTTTTCTGTCGGCTTCGGTAACAAAAACTTTTACTTCATCTTGAAGTAAATTCCATTGTTGCTTGTTCCATGAAGCTAATGGTTCTTCTTTTTTTGGGCAGTTGTAAATCCCTTATAAGGTCACTTAATTCACGTTGTGAAGCTTTTTATTGGGAAAATATCAGATAAAATCGGGGTCTTACGAGGTTGATGGGCCGGCGACATTTTCCGGTACACTACCTTTTGAATCCGTTTGATCGTCATCAGTATCAAAGGTGTATTACTCAGGCAAAGGTAACAGTTAGTAACGCGGTCTTTCGGTTCTCGCCAGATCATAGGATCGGCGGGCATAGGCTTAGACAGCCGGGAATGTCTGACGTAGAGTTGCTGCAGCAGGTATGGGGAGCCCAATTTTTATCCTGGACTCGGAGAGACTTTTCAGCCAAAATACAAGTGGTAAGCCCTATTAAACGGCTAAGAGTAAGTTTTTGTTTCCCAAAAGTCACTTCACTATATATATAACAAAAATGAACTCGCGACATGTTGCTCAAAACTCTCTAAGTTCTCAAATACGAACAGCCTTCGATAAACTGGTGAAATACTAACTAACAATTTAGGATTTGTGCTAGATATATTTAAAAATTGTTATAATAATGAAAGAAAAGGATGAAATTTGAAATATTTTCTGAATTCATATAAGACATACGTTAAGGGAATAATATAACGTCCTAGACAAAGATTTAAGATAGCCAGCTATCATGGATTGACTCAGAATGTCTAATTTAACTTTCAATTTATGATTATAATTGTCATTGACATTTGTTATTATTGTCATTTAAGCACGCATATGGTCATATTTGTGCGGTAAAGTTTACTAATCAAATCTTTGAACCAGTTATTTTAGCAAGCTATTGTTCTAGTTTTTGTCGCTGGTAAGTATTTATTACCATTAATTAGTCATCATTTAATAATTAAAATAATTCTAATCAATCTAATCTAACCTTTCTATTTTTGTTCGTTCGTCTAAGTTTTGATTTAATTCATATGAATATGGGTGTATGGGTAAAGAACCGATGGCCCCATTGTACTATTTTTTGATAGGTTGCTAAATTCTTAGGACATATTTTTTAAATACATTTTTTTCGATATAAATGGATTTCAACAACAACACAGAAGTACGTTACGATTGTATATAAGCCTGTTTCGGTATATGGACACGATTTATGAAAATTAGGATTCTGTGACCTATAATACAGGTCGTGGAATCCCTAAGGCAACCACGGTGGATTATATTTAGGCCCAGCGCCGTATTTAGGAGGGGACTAGTGTACCGGTGGTAACATTTTAAGAGGTGGTAGAATGGAAATACTCTTATATAGTATTGATAAGATTATGCTGTATGAAAGTGAAGAGCTTTATTTTTCTTCAACGATATCGGGTCTGGACTAGCACCTGTGTATGTTAAGTGGTTTAGTAGCGTGCCATATCCATCTGTGGCCCTTAACTGAAGAAAAACTAACAATTAAGGCCGTATTCCGTTTCCAATCTTGGTTTCGGTTTCGTGTTCCATATCCATCAGTTATCTGAAAAGTCGGTTATTTATCGAACACGGTTCCTGAAAATAACTGTCACTAGAACAACCGATGAATTTTGTTGGTTGCCAGGTAACCAATGTCTGAACTGCCAATTCTTGGACGGGTGTTTCGATTTCAAAGGGTTTTTCAGAAACCCCTGTCAGAGTTCTGTCAATTGGATTGGTTAATCAGGTTTGGAAACGAAATACGACCTAAAATAAAATCTAATAAATACGTTCTTATTGTATCTCAAGAACAGAAAGTCGACTTCTCCTTTTTTTAAAAGTCCACTACTGGGCCTTTTACATATACTATTTTACTAATTCGGTAATCCGGATGTCACACACAATTTCAATAAATAAAAAAATATTGTTCGCAATTTAATCAGCGAATATAGATAAATATATACATGTATATTAAGCTATATTGTCAGTATGCACTTTTTTATTGATAGAATTATCAACAATAATTAATCAATTAAATGATAATAAACAAAATACTTTAAGGCATCATTTATATATAGAAAAACCGATTGATGGATCATGTAATTGTTATATAATCTAAAAATATTTAAGTAAATTAAATAAATTATATCCGTTTATAGGTTGTGAGAAAGATTTAACAAATTTTAACTGAAAGCATTAATAGTTCTACCTTACGATATAGGTAGACGACAGACTACGCTATGATCAAGGAATTAACATTTTTTTCACAAAGTTTAATTACAATACTCCCTTTTGCGAAGGGAAGTAAAAAATATTATCAAAGACCAAAGTTAGAAAGTTTATGTCAAAAATATATTAGCTGCATTAAAAGATGTAAAACGTTAAGGTATTAACAATAAAATTACCTAGAAACCATTATAGTAATTCCAAAACGTTCTTCTAATATTATTTTAAGTTTTCCACTAATCTTTATATAATTTTTAGCAGATTTTTCCAATATATTTAAGGTGTTATTTTAGATTGGATACTAATAAATCGGGATTTTAATTTATCTAACGGATACAAATTTGGTTTATAATGCTCGAAAAAGTTAATGTTTAAATGATGTCAGAGTAAGTTTAAATTCTCGTTTCTTCTGCGTAAACCATTTGAAGTCTGCAGTGAGAGCGCTCTATGTTGTTCATCGACAGAAATAAAACTGACCCTTTGAGCCAGAGGACCTTCAGGCCAATATGAGAGATGGCTTTTAAAATTGAAAAATATTTTTTCGTTTAATAAAAAATTCGTTGTAATTCTAAAACAAGTTACAATAAAGCTTGTACAAACATGTCTAAAAGAATAAAGAGAAGATCCTAATTTTACTCAATGGTTAGGACAAATTGAAGGGTGGAATGTAGCATGCATTAAATTTGCTAATATAGTTTTTATTTAAAACCCATTTATTTTAATTAATATTTTAATCAGTTAGTTATAACATAATTCAGACAACTATTATGTTTTATTATTTTCAATGAATTATTTTTAAAATCTTATCTATGATCTGTGTCATATTTTGTGCAATCCTCTTGATGTTTTTGAGGATTTTCCATAACATATTTTTCGAACGAAATTGTATTTATATTCCTGTTGGTTATTAAGCTGGTGTCCCGCAACTTGAAGTTAGTTTTGTTGTCCTTTTAATCTATTTAGGGATTGTGAGGCGATATTTAAAATTAGTAGGGCCTTAGAGTAATCATCGAATAGTCCTAGATCCATACGACGATGTATGAATCTAATTTTATAGTAATGTGCTTTACCCTTTCGATAATTTCATATAAATAATGGACTAGTAATTCAACAGCTGTGCTTGTTGCTTACATTGATATCTCCTCGTCAATGGAGCGGGTTTTGGAAAGGTTGACAGATTACTCTCATAGGAGTTTCGCCACATATGGTTTTAAGATACTTCGTGGTTATAGAGAATTAAGTCCGGCAAAGATTTCTGATGTTCTCTTGGTAATCACAGATGTCGGTTTTGGTCCTGTTGCTAACTCTGGTGTGGTTTCTTGTGTTAAGTTGGCCACTACTCGTCTCTCAACTATAGTTGACTATACTGATGAATTGGTATTCATGACTAGTTAAAAAAAAGCACTTTGAACCAACAGAATATAATTTTCACAAAAAGCGAAAGATTCCATCCTCCAGGTTCTTGATTAGGCGGGGATGCAGTCAAAGAAAAAAATTTTTGAACGGCCTAGTGTGGAATACTCTTTATTGTATGGTCGAGCTTTCGAGAATGTTTATTCTCTTCTTCAGGACCCTTCTATAGAAAAATACATTTGTAGATAAGAAAAGAAAGGATTACAAAGTGAAAGAAACATCTTACCAAAGTGAGTTAAAAATAAAACAGTCTCATTACAACAGGCTTAATGTTAAAACTTGTACCTAACTAGATATAACTTAGTTATATTACAACAATAGGAACATTAACTTTCTGTAATCTAATTGTCTAACAAAATATGGACAAATGTGTTTTAGGCCATCCTAACTCAGTGATTAGTATTAAAATTGTCAAGAAAAATTTTTTCACCAGACTTTTGTACATATTATAACTGGCCCTTTTCTCTTTGTGTTTTTTGGTTTTAACATACATAAACCATGCAATATAGTTATAGATATTAACAATAACAACGATAAAACTGTTAAAAATCTTTTCTCTTCTTGCCTATAAATTATTATAATTTGATTTACCCTTTTTTTTTCCCTGTAATAAGAAAGATGTCGCTAGCCATATTTTCAGTGTGGTATTGCGCCAGCGTAACAATGACATTGCTTTGTCCTTGTCAACTTCCCCCTCCGGGGTAGAAGCCGTAGTTTGTTCGTAGTAATCGATATACATAGAATTAGGCGGGAATTGTACTTTCCTTTGTCTCCCTTATTAATTTACCTACTACGACGCATTTTTTCGTTTTGCAGTAATGTCGGCGTGCCAGCATTGAAGGTGGTTTCGCTGCATGTTTGTAAACTTTTTTTAAAAATTTGAAAATGTAACCAAAAATTTTATTTTACTGTTGATATGTGTTAGTTACCGTCTATATTCTAGTTACGTACAAGTTTTAACATTAAGCCTGTTGTAATGGGACTGTTTTAGTTTTAACTCACTTTGGTAAGATGTTTCTTTTACTTTGTAATCCTTTCTTTTCTTATCTACAAATGTATTTTTCTATAGAAGGGCCCTGAAGAAGAGAATAAACATTCTCGAAAGCTCGACCATACAATAAAGAGTATTCCACACTAGGCCGTTCAAAATTTTTTTTCTTTAACTGCATCCCCACCTAACCAAGAACCTGGAGGATGGAATCTTTCGCTTTTTGTGAAAATTATATTCTGTTGGTTCAAAGTGCTTTTTTATGTATATATATATATATATATATATATATATATATATATATATATATATATATATATATATGTTATATCCTTTCTCACGAGCAATGTCACCTTCAAGTACGATGCCCTTGGTTCCCACCGTATCGGATGTCGGTTATCTCAAGGAGACGGCGAGTACCGAGACGCCTCGTCAGCAGAATCTGCCCAGCAAGCAAGTTCCCACTGACGCAGCATTCGTCTTTCATATAAATAGTGTAAATTGTAAATAAAATCATGATTCGTTTTTAAGCTTCTATACTGTTAGTTTAATTTTGATTTTGTAAATAAAAATATTTTTTAAAAAGTGAATTTTAAGTCGAGTGATATAACAAATTGGCGCAGTCGGTAGGATCTGGCAACGTTGGCAGAACAAGAGAACTCTAACTGGCAACGGTGGATCCCAATCCTTCATCCAGAAGAACAAAGAAGCCCCATTTTGTGCATTGTGACGTCATCAACTTGGCAGAACACGCATCTACGGAAGGAACACATAGTGAAGCCCCTGGTAGAACTAACTGCTAAGAACACGACGAGCGATGTTTCTACTCTGTTTGTAAGTAACGAATCATCACGTTTATTTTAAAAATAATATTTAATTAAATACCTGTTCGACTTTTCAAAATCGATCTTACATTTTATTAATTAGTAAAATAATCAATTATTCTGTTAATTGATTTTTCGATAAGCTAATCAATTATTCTGCTAATTGATTTCTGTATTTCTAAGTGTAACAACGTATAATTTGTGTATAATCAGTTATTCTGTTAATTGATTAATTTTAAAATATTTTTGGACTTATTTTGACCAGTTATTCTGCTAACTGATCTCCAGATTACATTTGTATTTTTATTACAACAAGAAATATTACACAGTTTTAATTTAATTACACTAACTAGTTAATAAGAACTGTTTATTTTACGTTGGTTGGCATACTACTTTACGTACTGTCTATCAACATAAAATTTCGTAAAATATTTTGTGTTTTATATCCTTTTTATATTATATTGTGCTAGTGTTTATTGTGTTGATATATTGAGCAAATATGACGGAAAATGAAAGAATAACTGCAGGAGCAGCGGTAGCAGTAATCGAACCTTATAAACTTTCCGAGATTTTTTCTATTATCCCCGAATTCGAAGGTGATCAAATATTTTTACAAACCTTCCTAAATGCCTGCGAATGTGCATATGATATGTCTACGGGTAACCAAAAAGATCTTTTAGTGATTCACATAAAAAATAGGTTGCGAGGGAGAGCAGCGCAGCTGATAAGCTCCCGAAATCCACTTTCTTTTCTAGAGATAAAGCAATTACTTAATTCTCACTTCGGAGATACGCGAGATCTATCTTCTTTTATTCAGGACTTACAAAGAATGAGACAACTGCCAAACGAATCCCCTTTGACTTTCCTTAACAGACTTCAAGTCCTAAATGCCAAAATGCATGCCAACATACAAAAATCCATACTCGCACCCAGCCAAAAGGCAGCCCAAATAACATTAATCGAATCCATGTCTCTAAATAGCCTACTTACTGGCCTGGAACCCCGAATTGGCCGTATAATACGTGCAGGAAATCCACCTAATCTTTTGGAAGCACAAATTCGCATCAGACGCGAGCTCCAACTATCATATTTCGAATCCCAAAAATCTTCTAGACCCAATCCGCCTGCTAGACCTATTATTCAAACTAATAAAAGACCTAATGTACAATCTCTTAAATGTCATAGCTGTGGTCGCAATGGTCACTTAGCAAATGAATGTAGATCGCAACAACGTCCTAATGGTTATACTTCCCAGAATTTTGGCAATTTCCAAAGGCCCAATACCAATCAATAATCAAATTCTTTTCAATCAAGCACCTCCTTTCAGTCGAATAGACCAAACAACGGTCAGCCAAGACCGCAGTACACACCCCATAACCAATCAAACCAAAACAATTTCCAACGTCAAACACCATTTAACAATTTTCAACGTCCTTCAGTAATACAAAATAATCCCCAGCATCGTGCTCATATTGTCAATTTCGACAATGACCAATATTCCAACAATAACTATTTCGAACCCCAATATAACGAGTATTGTAACCAATACGCAGGAATGTATGAAGATAACCCCGATTACGAATATCAAAATGTTGAAAATATTGATCAACAAGATAAAACGAATTACGATGAATATCAGGATTTTCTTCCCACTTCAAATCAAAACCATCCTCCTATTCGAACAATTTCAAATACCAATGCCGTGACGGAAATCCAAAATCAAATACAAACCCTGAATTTGGACGACATGAACCCGTCATTGAATTTCCCAGAACAACATTTTCTTTAAATCCCCTTCTTGCTGTTAACCCGAAAAATCTATATTACATAAAAGACGCATCTAACACTTTTAAACTACTTATAGATTCCGGAGCAGGAATTACGATATTTAAAGAAAACACAGTAAAACAATTTCCCCAACGTTTTCCCGAAAATGTTACGATTCAAGGCATCACAGACCAAAAACTTCTTATCACCGAATCAACCCTAGTTCCTTTTTAAGCCGGAAACCCACATAAAGTTTACATATACGATTTAGATATTGATTTCGATGGTATTCTAGGACTCGACTTTTTAGAACACTATGAATGCACCATCGACTTAAAAAATAAACAACTTGTTACAAATTTTAAAACTTTACCACTGTTTAAGGCAGAAGAAAACCTCGAACAAAATAATAAAATAACTAACGTAAACAATTCTAACGAAATTAAGATTGAAGGTAGGACCGAACAAATTTTTAAATTACGTTGTGATTTAGTCAACACCGATGCTATCCTATTTAGGCAAGAAATCGAAAAAGTTCATATCCCAAACGCAATTGTCCATGTCAATGAAAAAGGCGAATTTCTAACTTCTGTGGTTAATGCAAACGCCATCCCAAAAACCATTAATTTTTCAGATATCGAAATCGAACCTTTTTCTTCTCATTCGCTACTCAATTACAATTTATCTGATAAACAACTATCTCCTAACCGCATTCCCAACATTAAGTCCCAACTTCGTTTAGAGCATCTTAACGAAGAAGAAAAAGAAATAATTACCAATCTTTGCGTAGATTTTGAGGACATATTTTACCTCGAAGGTGACAATCTTACCTTTACCAATGAAATTAAACACCAAATTGACACCAATGGTGCAAAGCCTGTTTTCACCAAATCATACAGGTATCCCCATATTCACAAAGAAGAGGTAAAAACTCAGGTTAATAAAATGTTAGAACAAGGAATCATAAAACCCTGTATTTCACCTTGGTCATCTCCAGTTTGGGTCGTCCCCAAGAAACTTGATTCCTCAGGCAAACAAAAATGGAGAGTAGTCATAGATTATCGTAAATTGAATGAATCCACGGTAGATGATAAGTACCCGCTTCCCAATATTTCCGATCTTTTGGATCAGCTAGGCAAGTGCCAGTATTTTACAACCCTGGATCTGGCTTCAGGATTTCACCAGATCGAGATAGACCCTAAAGACATTCCAAAAACTGCTTTCTCTGTCGAGAACGGACACTACGAATTTATAAGAATGCCCTTTGGTCTTAAAAACGCCCCGTCCACTTTCCAGAGAGTAATGGACAACATCCTTCTAGGCATTCTCAATGAACGTTGTCTCGTCTATATGGACGACATCATTGTGTATTCACCCACAATCCATGACCACATCACACGCTTACGCGAAGTTTTTAAACGTCTTCGAAAAGCAAACCTCAAAATACAACCTGACAAATGTGAGTTCCTGAGAAAAGAGGTAGCATACCTTGGTCACCTAATCACTCAGGACGGAGTTAAACCTAATCCCACTAAAATCGATTGTATACAGAAATTTCCAGAACCAAAAAATTCAAAAGACATAAAATCCTTTCTGGGTTTAGCTGGTTATTATCGTAGGTTTATTCCAAACTTTGCGAAAATATCAAAGCCCCTTACCAGATTGTTGAAAAAAGATATCAAATTTGATTTCGACTCAGATTGTCGTCAAGCTTTCGACGAACTAAAACAATTATTGACTTCTGACCCAATTCTCATCTATCCCAATTTCGATGAGCCTTTCCTACTAACAACGGATGCAAGCGCATTTGCGATAGGCGCTGTACTTTCCCAAGGTCCCATTGGCAAAGACTTACCCATTGGTTATGCCTCAAGAACATTATGTAAAGCCGAAACCAATTACTCGACAATAGAAAGAGAATTACTTGCAATTGTATGGGCCGTGAAATATTTTCGTCCATATTTATTTGGAAGAAAGTTCATTCTAGTCACAGATCATCGTCCCCTTACTTGGTTACTTTCTATTAAAGACCCAGGTAGTAGATTAGCACGATGGCGACTAAAACTAGGAGAATATCAGTACAAAATAATTTATAAACCGGGAAAAATTAATAAAAACGCTGATGCTTTATCTCGAATAAAAGTAAATCATTTCCAAGAATGCGCAAAGCTTCAAACAAAAATATCTGTTTTTGCATCGAATGAGACAGAATCCGAAGAACCTATCGAAGAACATAAAACCTATGACGACGATGTAATAGCCGAAGAATACAATAAATTCGTAAGCCTTTACGAAACCAGATCCCTGATCGATTATTCTAAAATCGAAACAACCAACGACCAGCTGTTGGATAAGTCACACAAAAATATTATAACATTCTTTCGACAAAATAAATTAGAAGAACTACATCATAAGATTCTTGACGATATTTTCGAGGAAAACATGGAATTTAATCCAAAACAAATAAATATTTTCTCCAGTAAATCAACAAAAAATCGTAAATATTTCATTATTCCTCTCCCGTTTAATCCAGAAACTGTCACACAACTTCTCTTTTACATTCTCTATACCGGTCAAGACAAACTTGACATCTCTTGTACCTATTTCGTGGAAAACACACTCGAACTTCCTATCCTTGAAATATTTTCGTATATTTTTGCAGACAAAAATATAAAATTAAGTATCTGCCAAAACATCACAACAACCCCTAATGAAGACGAAATACCTCAGATCTTAGATCATTACCATCGCGGAAAAACCAACTTACATCGCGGAATTAACGAGACGTTAAGACGGATAAAAGAAAAATACAATTGGCCAGGCATAATAAAAGCCGTAGAAAACTTTATTAAAAGTTGCGAAACTTGCCAAAAAGTAAAAATCTGTCGTAAAACTCTAAGCAGTCCCCTAGTCGTAACAGAAACGCCCAAAACACCTTTTGAAAGAATAAACATAGACATATTTGAATACCTAACTCGAAATTACGCCCTAACAGTACGTGACGAACTAACAAAATTTACACAAGCTTACCCTATAGAGGATAAGACAGCAAAATCTGTTGTTAATACACTTCTTGTATTTTTTCAACATTATGGAACTCCGTTACGTATACATTGTGACTATGGCCGAGAATTCAAAAACACCTTAATGAATGACCTCTGTGAGCTTTACGATATCAAACTAACTTTCTCTAGCGTAGGACACCCTCAATCAAACGGCTCTGTTGAGAGATTTCACGCGACACTTAGTGAAATGATACGAACTAATCAAACTGAAAACCCTGACGAACACCCGTTTAATGTTCTTCCTTATGCAACTATATGTTATAACAATACCAAAAACAAAACGCACGGTTTCACGCCTTACGAACTTATTTTTGGACACACCTCATCTAGACCACCCGAAGTCCTATATAATGAAAAACGTCTTATTTCCAAATATATGCAAGATCTAAACAATCGCATGCAATACCTTTATAAAACAGCCCGAGCCAGAACATGTCAACAAAAAGAAAAAGCCAAAGAGCGCTTCGACCAAAATGTTTCTGCTCACCCCTATGAATATAATTTAGGAGATAAGGTATACATTAAAGAATCGCAAATCAAGAACAAAAGCCAAAATAAATTTAACGGTCCATTCGAAATAATCGAAATTTTACAAAATTCAGCAATTCTGATAAACCCCGAATCTAAACAAAAATCTAAAATAAATTTTGACAGACTGAAACCATACTATGAGTAATTTTTCTCTTCTAGGTTCTTGGCACTTTCAACAGCCACTCAGTCCCAATACACTCTAACACCAATAAACAACACCTTAGGAATTTTCTTTCATGAAGAAGCGACCGTAAAAATCTCAAATGATAAATGGACCCTCCTTGTTTACAAAGACCTCGGACCAATCAAAGAAACAATTAGTAATAATGACAAAATATTAGAAAGCTTATTAAACACTATAGACGAAGACGTACCGCGAATGAAAGCCTTTAGGCCGCAAGTTCAAACTCATGTTAGGCTCCTTAAACAAATATCAAACGCTGTTAACCAAAAGTACACTGAAATAATGGCCGACACTAAAAAGTACATTTTTAGAGAAAAACGTGGTATTCTTAATGGTATTGGAACCATTTGGAAATCAATAACTGGTAATCTTGACGCTTCCGATGGTGAATATTTCAACGAGTGCATCGAAAAGTTAACCCACGATGAATACCAAATAGAAAATCTTTTGAAAAATCAAATATCTGTAACTACCTCTGTTATCAAAAGCTTTAACGAAACCATTCAAAAACTTCAAATTGACGAGGAAACCTTTAATAATGATATTAAAGAAATTCGCGAATCAATTATGGATATTTCCGATCATCTCAAATTTTATCAATCACAACTCGATATCCTAGACTTGTGCGAATCACTAACAGAAAGCTATTCATTTATCGAAAATACCTTGAACGATGCTATAAACGCTGTTACATTTGCACGTTTAAAAATTTTGCACAGTTCAATCATCACTCCATACGATTTAGTAGACTCATTAAAGCATATATCGCAGTCATTACAGAAGAATAATCTTCCCTTGCCGATATATTATTCAAGCGTAGCTCAATACCTCGACATAATAGAATTAAAGGCATATCAATTAGATGCTAGAATAATTTTTGTACTAGAAATACCTTTAGTCGAACCTGAAAAATACACTCTCTATCACTTATATCCTATACCGATTCTGGATAATCGAACAGGCCTTCATCACATTTTGTCAATAACTAATAAACTAATTGCGCGAAATGATGATTCTTTACTTTATACAACCATCCGCAATATGAAGTCCTGCAAACCACTAGGCAACCGTATGTTCATCTGTTCCAACATCCTGCCATACCCAATTGATACTGATGCAGTCTGCGAGGCTCAGCTTCTGAAGAGACTTGATCATCTACCCAGAACATGCCAAGTTTTAGTCATTCTTGCCAAAGACTATAACATTCAAGAAATCAGTCAGAATTTATGGTTGATAGCTGTTGCAGACCCTCTGCCCGTCACAATAAAATGTGGATCCAGAGATGTAGAGACTCAGATCATCAACACAAATACTTTGATGAAACTTCAACCCGAGTGTAGTGCCTTCGTTGGGAGTACAAGAGTTCGTGCCCAGAAATCAGTTGATGTTTACGACAACGTAACCTACAATTACCACCCAGTCAACATCCCTTTTGACTGCTGTAACCATATGCCAGAGAATATTCACTTACCAGATTTGAAGCCTGTGAAGCTAAACAAAATAGATGTAGAGGACCTGAACATAGCCCAGCACAAGCTAAATCAGTATGCCGATCAGCTGGATCAATTGGTAAATCAGCCGTTCGTGAAAAAACACATAAGTTGGTTCACGATTCTTACAATAACACTCATTATCGCACTGATTGCCTTATACATCTTTTGCAAATGTCGAAGACGAACACGTAACATCAAGATTGGAGTAGCCACTAGCAACGATGACAATCCACCCTCTCCACCTAAAAGAGGATCTAACGTTATACAATGGAGAAGAATAATTCCCAGAAGGAGACCGAGCATCCGCCTTGGCGACCCGATTGAAGAAAGTGAAGAGATTGAACTCAACCTCAATAAGCAGAGGACCTGAAAGTTGTCACCACGCGTCAACTTTCATCTTAATGGGGGAGTTGTTATATCCTTTCTCACGAGCAATGTCACCTTCAAGTACGATGCCCTTGGTTCCCACCGTATCGGATGTCGGTTATCTCAAGGAGACGGCGAGTACCGAGACGCCTCGTCAGCAGAATCTGCCCAGCAAGCAAGTTCCCACTGACGCAGCATTCGTCTTTCATATAAATAGTGTAAATTGTAAATAAAATCATGATTCGTTTTTAAGCTTCTATACTGTTAGTTTAATTTTGATTTTGTAAATAAAAATATTTTTTAAAAAGTGAATTTTAAGTCGAGTGATATAACATATATATATATCGGAGGGCAGAACTATATTTTTTTGGAATGACTTCTAAATAATAATGAGATATGGATACGTGTTACTTAAGGTCTTCATCACAACAGTCAACTAGTTGAGAGACGAGTACAAATAACGCCAAACTTGACAAACAAAACCATACCAGAGTCACCACCAGGAGCATAACCAACACTTATGGTTACCAAAAGAACATCTGAAATCTACGTCAGGTTTGATACTGTTATCACGGAGCAGCTTAAAGCAACCTGTGGCGAAAGTTATAACCCAAACTATTATGTAGTAGAAAAAGAATTTTCTTTGAGATGATCGTTGAAGAATAATAAAATTTGGCCAACCGTAGACTCGTGTTTCTGACTGTCTGAGCGGCTATTGGTGATCTATTTCCCGGATATTGCTGTTGTTGTTGCGCTAATCCCTTTTGATTTTTTGCGATTTTGTCGTCGATTTTATTTATATCGCCTTGTTTTTCTATTTCTATGGTCTCTCTTCACCCATCGAAAATTATTTTGTGGCCGGTTGCATGATGATGTAGGAATAGGGCCGAGGTTGTTTGTTTGCTTGTTTCTGATGCTAAGTTTATGCTCTTCTACTCTTGCTGATATTCGCCTGTTACTTTGCCCCACGTACAGCTTTTCACAATCCTAGCATGGAATGCTGTATACTCCGTGGCTTTCTAATTTGATTTTGACTTTTGGGTTTCCAAGTAGTTTAACTATGGTTGTTTGGGGTTTGTGTAATGTTTGCATGTTGGGTTTTCTAAGAATTCTTCCGATTCTGTCTGTTGTGCCCTTTACATATGGTAAGATTACTTGTTGCCTTCCCGGTTCATAATTTTTGGTGTTCGTTGTTTAGGAACCTTGTGCATAGTACGATTTGTGTGGCTACACAAATCGCACTATAGAGAAAACTATTAATGCACCGGGTGGGGGTATAAAAAAGAGGAACCTCGCAGTCGCCAATACTTCAGTCTCTATTCGGACGCGAGAAGGAAAGCTTCGAAAATGACAAATGTGATTTTGACGAAACGTCGGCAAAACTGTTCTTTCCAGAACCAAACTAGTGAACGGATGTACACCCGCAATGAAAACACATCATATATATATATACATATATATATATATATATATATATATATATATATATATATATATATACAATTAAAATATAGAACTTAAAATTTGAGTAAAATTGAGTAAAAAAAAACATGGCGTCGAAAATTCGTTTTTACCAATAACTATCCTCCTCCACTACGAGGGAAGTAAAAACGTATTGCTAAAAAGTTGGTTATATTAAACTACCTTCAACGAGTCGAAATCTATGGAAGGTATATTCTGTGGTTTACAGCCCTGATAAATGTTACGAATAGTAAAAAGCCAAAAAATAAAGGTAAGTACTCTATGTACGTACTTTTTTTTGGGAAATGTCTGGGATCATATTAAATAAAAGATACATATTTGTCAAGTGTAAAGCAATTTAAATGCGTGCTATATATTAGCCTCATTTTTATGGCTTTGTCAGCAATTATGTTATCTTACATATGAATACATTATATAATAGCTAATCTAATGAAATATTAAAACTTGCTCAAGACGTTGGTTTAAACTTTTGGATTAACGCTTTAAATAAAAAAAAAATGTATTTATAAAACGCTAATTATGTTGTTTAACTTTGCTTTTCAGTTTCTCTTTACCTCTAACTATGAAATTAATGAAAAACACAATAAAGCCAACGGTTTACTTTAAAAACATGGTACAGAATGAATGCTTTGTTTAATAATGAAATTCGTTCCATTTTCCGAATAAGTATGTTTTATCTAAGCTTTCCTTAGATCGAGTTAATTCATTTCACATCGATTATACCCAACTTATAATTTTCGAAAATCTTTGCTATATAATACGAGAATCTAATATATTGACTGATGTTTCCTAATATAACAAATTAAAGCATTTTCAATTCCGTATGAACTAACTCTTAAGAACAACCAGAAGTATGTGGATTTCGTTAGATGAAACGATTGATGTAGAACAAATATATGTATATATATATATATATATATATATATATATATATATATATATATATATATATATATATATATATATATATATATATATATATATATATATATATATATATATATATATATATATATATATATATATATATATATATATATATATATATATATATATATATATATATAGTTTCTGTACTTGTGCATGAAAAAAAAACATAATTTACTTCCGAAGAAGATTAAGAAATGTACACGAAAAAATGCAAAGGCAAAAGACTTCAGTTACAATGCAAAAATGATTATTCATAATGCAATTTATGAGTTATACACGTCAAAGACTAATAAATCTTTCAGAAACTTTTTAATATTATAGACCAAAAAATATCATCACTTAAAAAGTCCTCATCTTCTGAGTCGTCCTCAAATGGCGCAATGATCATTAGTGCTATTTCGACATCTAGAACTCGTTCTCGATCCACCAATCCCATTTTAATTTCTCCGTATGTTCCACAGATTTCTTCCAGTACTCCGGCGTAATATAATTTAATGAATCTTGCCAAACAATTTGCACTTCATCTGATGTAAGACCATCGTTTACGTGTTTTTCTTAATATGATTTTGCCCCAGCCCATATTAATTCTATTGCGTTAAACTACGGCATATATTGTTGGTTTTTTAATAAATTTTGCCATTAAAAGAAGTTATAGTTTCAGCATATTGGGTAAAAGATTTTGTTTTTGTTTTATTAGCCAGTCACAAATATCACTTTTCTTCCAGGATGAAGTAGGTTGTTTATTTAAGATTCTTGAATCAGTTGTTCTTTTAACCACTATTCAAACAATTCACAGTTCATATTATCATGGTAATCCATACTTTTGGATGTTGAAGAAACCAGTAAACTTGCACCTAGGAGAAATCCTGTTGAAGAACCTGCATGCAAAATGATGAACCGTTTTCCCGTCCCACATCCCTTTTTTCCCTTGACACTTTTTACAGACTCGTCCTGCCAAGATTTCGAACCACTTCCATTAGAAAATATCCAAGTCTCGTCTAAAAATACCACTTTTCTAAATTTTGAATTAACATGTTCCATGTATTTCTTTAAAAACTGGATACTTGCTATATGTGGCAACTCGCATAAAAAACTTCGCTTACAGTCCTTTTTATATCGAAAACCCAACATTTTTATTAATTTTGACAACGATTTTAGTCCAATTTCCAATATGCCTCGATTTTTTAAAGCTTGTTTTAAAACTTAAAGGGTTATATTAGTTTTTGATGTGTATAAATCGTAAATTGCATTACGAACATCCGTTTTTACATTGTCACTTACTTAAGTCTTTGGCTTTTTTCGTGTACATTTCTTAATCTTCTTCGGTAGTAAATTATGCTTTTTTTCATGCACAATCTTCTGCACAGTCCTTATACCGATTCCCAGAGCTTTTACTACTGTCTCCTGGATATTAACCGGTGAATTTTCATTTTCGTAATATTTTATTAGATTTAATACCATTTTTTTCGCTTGTGGTGCAAAAAACCCGAAAATTGTTTTTTATTACTCATGTTGTCACTGACTTATCAATGTGACTTTGAAGTGACATCGCTCAAAGATTTTTGCAACAGCTGGTATTTATATGTTTATCCTCTTTTTTCATATGAAAATATCATAGGTCTATATAGTTCATCTTCTGGATTTTATGCGGAGGATATGATTACACGTTATTAAAGGAAAACAAACTTAAAAAGTTTGTCGTTGATAAATCGTATGACCCGCACGATAACACTGCTTTTGACTATAATTATGTTTCTAGTGTATTTAGAGTGGAAGAAGAAATAAGCAGATCTGATATTTCTGCTTTTAAAAATATTGGCAATATTGAATTCTTCAACTATTGCTGCATTTTACAACAACTCTCTTGAATGAAGGCGTTATATATGAAAAAGTTACAGGTGCTACGCTAGATGGGTGGGAGGCAATGAGTGGTCTTCGAAAAATATGATACATGTTACCTGCCTTGCTCATGGGCTTCAATGTAATGTTTCGAGTGCTTCATCGACATCGACAAAAAAAAGTATTTTAAAAACACCTCTCGGGTAGAAAAATTTAAGGAAACTGCGACCAAGATTTCCTTTCCTCTGCTTCAAATTATTATCAGATGAAAAAACATAAATATATGCTGCTATTTACTTTGTGAACTTCAATTTTAGAGTAATCGTTATTTATAGTTGGGGTAAATGATATATTATGGTTATATATTATATTTTGGAGGGAGTTGAATGATACACGAGAGCATAATATTTTTCTACTGCTTTTAAATGGAGATAATTATAGTATACATAAGGTTTTTTGCGGTAAACCTGTCTGTTTAAACTAAGTTAAGCTGACGCTAATTGCTCTTTCTTCTATTTCTAGTTAATCTATGTCCAGTGTATGTCCTGAAATTACATTACGATCGCAATACAGACTTTTGTATTTATTTTTTTTAAATTGAAAAGAAATCAACCAACAAAACCAACCCCAACTATGCTAAAATGGGATAGTTCCAGACAACTCATACATCCCTGCACGACAGGTCGCTTAATATTATATAATCGCCTGCTTACCATAAGTTGCCAAAATCTGGTCAGGATTAGATTATGCTTGATTAACCAATATGTCAAAAATATTAAACGTCAAAGTTAACTGAAATGTAGTGTAGTTTTGGCTTTACACCAAAAGTCAGTAGATATGTACTTATCAACACTTAGCTAAAATCTGAAATTTATATAACTATTATCAATTGCCAACAGTGGCGTATTCAGAATGCCTTCCTGGCATTGCTTTGTCTTTATTAACGTGACATAAGCTTAATGTTCTAATACCCTCATAAAAATTGAAAAGTAGCGACGATGACTAAAAAAAATTACTTTTATTATACTTATATAATTGTGGTAATGCTTTAGAAACAATTTTTACTTTCAGACATTTTGTTGCGTTAAGAACTCTCGGGCCTTTACCCCCTTTGCCCCCCCTAAATACGTCACTATTGCCAATATTGGGCAATAATATTATTGTGTGTAAATTATTCAAGAAATCAAACAAAAGATGCTAATTCTACAGAAGAATATTTTTGACAAAATTACGGAAATCGCTCGACCCCGTTAAGAGATACTATTGTGGAAGATGGTCATTCATCTG
The DNA here is from genome assembly GCA_030620095.1 of Kuschelorhynchus macadamiae. Taxonomy (NCBI): domain Eukaryota; kingdom Metazoa; phylum Arthropoda; class Insecta; order Coleoptera; family Curculionidae; genus Kuschelorhynchus; species Kuschelorhynchus macadamiae. The sequence continues at coordinate 1,196,480 of JAUTXW010005489.1, forward strand.
AACTATTCTGAAGAATCTGGCAAGACAGATGTCGACTTGTTTTAATGATACGAGCTGTATTATGTTTTTTTAGATTTTAAGAAAAATGTGAAAACATTTTTATGTCATTTCAGCATGTCCTATACTTATCATGAGTATTCTTGAGTGATTTTCGAGAAATAAACAAATAACTTACAATCGGCGTTTTCATCTTAGAAAAAAGCTTTCAAACAGACTAAATTGCATGAAACCGTTTGCACTCTTTACCCTTTTTTTTGTTCCTATTGTTATCGGTTGATATCAACTGACTAGAAGTATTTAGTAATTGGAAACTGATGTCAAATGATACTATTATTAAAAGATAGACCATGCAGGAAAGTGAAAACGATTAAGGCTAAGTTAAACTACACTAAACTTCTATAACCTTTTAAAACTAAAAAATGCTGATCTGCTGTTTATTGCTTGGAAGTCGCTCAAAATAAGTCAATTATATGTACTAACATAAGAGAATAAAATTTCCCGTAAAATCTACAATGTAATAACTCACAGGGTTTCATTCAAAATACACAAGCGGTATAACCCGAATTTCCAGATTTTCCATTTTTTTGCTGATTGGTCCCCGTTGACATAAATTGCAAATAATCGAAAAATTCGATTTTTGTAGAAAAATTAGTTTTGAAAATGCAATAAATAGAAAATATTTTTTGAAAAGTTTGGTTACCTTGTTGTTGGTCTTGGTCAAACAAAGTGTCGATAGGATAGTATTGGTCTCGGTCTCGATTCTAATTTGAAGATCTCGGCCTCGGTTTAGATGCCGAGAACGCGACAAGATCGAGACCAGGTCTCGCGAACCCCTAGTGAGTACTTTCTTCGAGTTTATCCTATATTTCTTCCGAATTTTCGTTCGTAGTCACCAAAATTGTCCTTGTTGGGTTAAATTGATGATTGATGATAAGACATCACAATTCAACCATCATGACATGCAAGATCTATGTATAGAGACACCACCTTCCACCGGTCCATAACTTGCTCTAGTCTCGGCGAAAATGCTTCTATAACACTCGCACTGATTTATAGAGTGTAAACTTCGCTTAACATTCTAAAAGCCTCACGATGGTTGGCAATGAAATTCCACAAATCGGGACTTACGGACTTTTCTTTATCCGATGGTCCCAATCGTTATCCATGAATAAATTATGTTCGTATTTCGTTACTTACGCAAAATAAATCTTTTACTATATAGTGGCCTTTTGGCTAAAATAGTTCATCCGACCTTTGTAAACGTCTTTGACTAATAGTGTGATCACCAATACCAATCTTACTAGTGATTATGAGTTGGGTAAAGACAGTGTCATCTTGAGTCTTGTGGTCTTTAGCAATTCAGTAGCGCATTACGAAGAACTACGCATACTGATTACTTTTTAGAAGCCTAATTACCACAATAGAAGAATTTCCAAATCTTAATTAATTACTCTTTTTAAAATAATTTATCGATCAAATCTGGTATTTCGCGGGTTTCGCAACCTGCTGCATGTCACTGACGAGCCCTAGTGAGGTGAAACTATCGATGTCAAATATGATCCTTGAGGAGATATCCGACTTTCAAGAAGACTGTTCCTCGAGTACATCTGAGTTGTAGTGCATTGTCACCTATTGTTGGCCAGTAATCGTTACGGAAAGGTGGATGGTGGTGTGTTCTTCATGGATGACGATTGGAATGATGCATGGGATGAAAAAAAGTCCATAAGTCCCGATTTGCGCAATTTCATTGCCAATCATCGTTTGTAATGTTAGGCGAAGTTTACACTCTATACGTCATTAGGGGTATTTTCTCCGAGACTAATACAAGTGGTGGACCGGTGGATGATGGTGTCTTTGTACACATGTGTCATCATAACATTAATTTATCAATTTAACACCGAAAATGTTGGTGACTGCGAACGGAAAATGCGGAAGAAATGTAGGACGTGCTCGAAAAGAGTACTTACAATTGGGCGAGTGTTCCATCACAACTGATGCTATATCGGTTCTGGCGATACGTCATTCTCACTCTGAAGTGGGCGTGGTGTTTACAACGATCGGAGAGATTAGAGTACAACCAAAACTACATTGCATTTCAACTAACTTTGAATGTAACAGGGGTAAAGATAAATTAAAAAAATATTTTTGCATTAAACGTCATAAACCAAGTAAATCTTAGAAAGGCGAGCACTTGCGATTTTCCGCATCGATTAAAAAAAATCAGGTGGGTCTTGTGACTATCGCAACATCTTGCGACTCAAATCACAATAGTTGGCGAAATGGATTTCGGAAAAATACACATTTTGTTGCACGTTTGACGTATAATCAGTGTTTCCAAGTATCAAAAAGCCCATGGCTAAACAATTGTGAATGCACACAGAACGTCGATCCCTACAATTTCTGCGACAATCGTATCGGTTTTAAATTGCAACATTTCCAACTGCGACTTTTGTGCGCAGTACCATTGTATAATCCATGTATATATATATATATATATATATATAGAGATTAACTGTCTTACAGGAAAAAATCTCAATAACAAGACAGTGTGAAATACTACATAATTAAGCTTAATGGAAGTTACCTTCTCCCTATATAAAAGAAAACTAAATCATAAACCATAGCAATGGTAATTACATCGTAAATTTTATCTTATATCAAGATTTTAAATTAGTGAAACGGTTTAATGCCGTAAATTTCTCTTGACTTTTCTAAGTTTTGAAAAAATAGATCTGAATTAGTGTTTAGATTAAACTTGTCATACATCGTATATAAAGGCGAAAATTTTAAGATGTTTGTTCGAAGAGTCTGCAAGTAATAAACGTTGTTGGTCCATGAATTTAAACGAGTCATATTGAAATTTATTTTAGAAAGTAAACAGTGCAGTTTATCTTAATATTTAAGAGTTAACCTTACAGGCACCTGAGGAATTTGAGAAATACCCGGCCATAAAAAGCAATGTATTCCGATTGATTCCACTATCATAGATGTATTTCTGCTGCATATTTCTCGCGTCGCGCGATCTCTGGTACCCACGGATATGGCCGAATTATTGCTGAAGTTTCCAAACGCCGTGGCCGGCAAAGGCACTCCACAGCACACCACCAGAGATGTATATATAGGGGGGATTTTTTTACGTATAAATTCCATTGTTGTCACCTATTCAAAATTCATAAAACTATTTAGTTAAAAAATTAGAGTTGATGCTAAAAGCTGGAGGTGACAGAATTCAAGATTTTCTCAACAACTATTTATTACTTTTGGATATACAGATTTTAAAATACTACCTATATTTCATTTTTATAACCCATATGGTCAAGAATACTTAGCTTCATTTTTTTACATTTACCATACGTTTATGTGACGTCAAAACAAGAATTTGTTCAAAATATTAAACAGAAACATATTGTATATTTTATTTGAAATGTACCGATTAGAAGATCTAAACTAACTATATTTCATAAAATAAAATATATAAACAATTTTTCGATATCTTGAGACATACAACAGTGCCACACAGTAACGTACTCATTTCCGCCAATCCGACTCTATTCTGGGACGCAACGCTCGCACCTCGCTGCTCGAACGAGGCTGATCTTAACTGAACCGTTTTGCTTGCTGCCAACAAGCTGCCGAATTTTGTGGGTAGGCGGAAAATATTTGGGAGAGTGGCGCTATTAGTTTATTCTACTATGCCACTATGTAGAAGAACGGTTTCCATCTCTTTTCTAACACATTGCCTCTTATGACAGGGTTTTTGTCAAATTTCTCGGGTGTCTATAAAGATAAAGGTATCAAATCTGATATATTTACAATCGGCAAGAAGAGACCCATTTGATGGACATTTAATATACGGGGTCTTAGATTTAGGAAACCAGTGTTGATGTCAATTTCAAAAAAACTAAAGACCATGTGTATCTGCAAACTCCACTAGAAAAAAAATCATGCAACTTGAAGGAACTTTTGTATTTAACTTTTTTTTTATATCTATAGAAATACGAACGTAAATTTATAACCAAAAATTCTGTACCTTGTAACGGTAGGGGCAAAATGAATTTAATTAATATTGTTGATATCCTCTTTGACAGCAGTAATTGGTATTGACGTGTTTTCTTATAATTCAAAACAAAATGGATAGTGTTCACATACGCCACAGGAAATACCTGATGCTGTCAATATTGCTTGGTATTCGTTATGATCGGCGAAATCAGAAAAACCTTATGGCGAAACATATAAAGCTTTTAAATATGTTGTAGAATAAAAAAAATTGAATTACAAAAATTTAGAAACTAGGCTTATCCCGTGAAAGTTCGGGATCGGGATCGGGAATCGTGCAAACACAAAAATTCCTTTTTATATAACTGGTTTCAGTTAAACGAAAGCTGAGCCAAAATCTGCTTATAAGTTGTATACAAATGTTTTTTGCAATCAAAATAAATTGTTTATTAATATTGATATATTAACAGGTAGAATAAATGATAAAAAATTAAATACACTTTCATAGCTATAATTTTTTTTGTGATTTATTGATTAGGTATATTTTTCAGTTAAAGTTCTGATTTTATGTTTCTTTTTTGAAGAATTTTTGTTTGCTTTTGATTCTAACCGGCCCTAGGAAGGAACCCTTGTTCGATAATGGCCTCCGACGTTTAAAAACTGTTGAAAATAGCCATAATTTTTTTTTTAAATTGAATACCATGGTTTCAGGTTTAGGTTAAACTAAAATTTTATATTAATTAGGTCTCTTTTGGATATATATTTTTAGATCTTTTTATAAAATATACTACATATCTATTTCACAAAAAATAAAGATTGTTTTGTCAAATATAAATCAAACATTTACCACGAGAACAATGAAAATATCTTAATCTAAAATCCGGACTTAGTTGATAATCTGCGGATTTAAATTCTTAAAAAGTAATATAAGAGCATTGTCATTATAATCCTGATTTATGGTAATAAATCAACTATTTTTTTCATTTCTAGAATAAAAATTGATGTTTTATAGTACCAATTCTGAACATAGGGGCCAATTTTACAAGATAATGTTAATAAATATAACACTGCCTATCATAAAACTTTTATATATACGTAATATCGGCTGCAAAAAACTGGGACAGCAGGTTTATTAGTCCTGAGCTAAGTTGAATGAGTTTGTGCATACCTACAAATTACAAAGCGACGCGAAACGAAATATATGCATTTTTCATACGTTGGTTTTTAAGTGCAATATATCTAGGGGTTCGCGAGACCACGCGATTAGTCTCGGTCTTGGTCTCGAAACGAGACCGAAACCGATACCGAGACTTGAAAAAGTATTTCGAGACCGATACCGAGACTTGGTGTTCGAGAACGAGACTTTCCTATCGAGACTCTCGGTCTCGATCTCAAAGTGAAGTAGCAAAACAATTAATATTCGTAAATTATTTGTTTTGACAAAATAATTCAAAAAATATGTTTGGGAGCAAATTAATTGACGCAAAAAATAATTTTTCTATAATCAATTATATTATACTAGCATTGTATATGTTCTTATAACAATGATACTGGTGAAATAGTCATTTAAAAAACGATATAAATAACCATAAAAAGAGAATTTCCCAAATTTAGAAATTCTAGTAGTAAAATTCCACTTCACATGTCGAAAAGCGTAAATTGCTACCCTGTTCTCAAAAAGAGACACTTTATCACAACTAGCCTATATAGGATTTTGATATTGTGATCTTTATAAATTTATAATCGGTTTTTATGTTTAATTATTGAAAGTAACTAAAATCCAAACATTTTCAGTTTTTTAGTTCAATAATTAATAACTGATAGACTGTAACAACTAAAAACATCGCAATATGATATTCTTATATAGTATAGATACGGTAAAGTCTCCAACAGACGAAGTAACTGTGGTGATTTTTGTTTAAAAATTTTCCGATTTAAAACAAACAAAAAATTGTTAAAAAAAATCAGTGAAAATTTTTCTTAACATTTTCTTCTTTAATCGCTTCGATGGCTTGCTAACTAAAGAAGGTACGTGTTTTATAGAACAATATTTTTGTATCGATTTTGTTTGTATTTGAAAATAATGGACGATATAAAATTTTTAACTATATGTGTATAATAAAAATAATACATATACATACGGACAAGATTTTCAACAAACAAAACACAAAGTAGAATTTGGCTTAGGATTTTTAAATAGATGATCAATAAAGCTAATTCAACTATTACGCTTAAAAAATATGAATGAATGAATACATAATAAGCATTTGTTTGAAGTTTCATTTAACATGCTTCTTAATTTTGCACTGCTTGTGAAACTAAACGCTCTACTGCTACAGAGGTCGCCCGTATAGACAAAAGATCTTTTGCCATTTTGGCTAAATTTGGAAATTGTTTATCGTGTGCTTTCCACCATTCTAAAATATCTGTACCCTTTGGAGCGCGCTTTAATTGCAAATATTCTATTATTTCTTTTCTCCAATTTTCGGGATCACTTTTTTTTTCAAATAGTGATGTATAATCGATGTCATAGTTATCATTGCTTGAGGAAGTTGATATTATTGGTGATTCAGCAGGCACAATATAATATTTATCCCTGTACATTTTTTCAAAAAAGGTTATAGATTGATCTTTCAGGCAAAAAATTGAACAAGTAGATATTTGTTTAATAAATTAATTTACTTTTAAAATCTACTCCAATTTTAAAATTTATAGTTAATTTACCAAAGAACAAAAATAGTTTATTTACAAGTATTATGAACCATAACCGCCTTTGTGCAAGCACAACGTGCAGACCCCTAAGAACGGTCCTGGTTAAGAAAGCAAATAAACATCAAAGTAATAAGTTTGGTTCAAAATAGCAAAGTTTACAAAATACCTAAGAGTGCTTTACTTGGCCATCGATCGTTTTCTATCTATTGAATTCTCTAGAATACCCAACACGTTGCTTGCATGAGTTCGGTAGCATTATACAGTGTGTCCTTATTTTGTGTTTAATATATCTTATTCCATCTATATACCTTTTGAAGTGTCAAATAATTATTGTTCTGTGGATGGTTGTTTAAGTAACCCTAGTGATGTGTGGCCTTTCTGTTGATGTCCAAAGAACATAGGATATGTGATATTTATTTTGATACACCTACTACATCTGTTAGCAACATCATTTCGAATTATAGATTTTTGGAATAATTTTTTATATAAATATACCTACATTTTTTCTACTTTACTGAAATGTTCAAACATTGGGTTTTTTTACATTAAATTTTTAAAATTGGAAAAACTCTGGGTTCCGTACGTAGGCTTCCATGTACTTTTGTCTAAATAACATGTCGGCGAACGGCGAAAATTATTATTTTTAAAATTTTGTTTTCGAGACCACCGAAACTTTCGAGACCGATAACGAGACTAAATAGGTCTCGGTCTCGGTTCATCGAGACCGAGACCGAGACCGAGACCGTAAACATTTTCCAAGACCGAGACCGCGACTGATTCAGTCTCGGTCTCGCGAACCCCTAAATATATCCCACTTGCATGATAGGTACACAGTAGCGCTTTCATATGAGAATTAACGTTTGCATCTGATAATAACCGTCTAGAAACGTTTTCTGTTCTAGACTTAACGCAGGCATTTTTAAACGTGAAAATTATCTGTCAAATTTGATAAGTGCTGTCAAATTTTTATTTGACTGTAGATAACCCACTTGCATGATAGGTACACAGTAGCGCTTTCATATGAGAATTAACGTTTGCATCTGATAATAACCGTTTATTATTTATTATTTGTTATAACGTTTGCTTCTGATAACAGAATATGATATGAATTAATCTTAAAGACAAATTGAAAATAAAAAAAAACAATTAACCAATCATTTATATTACATAGATAAAAAATTCTACAATAATAATATAAAAAATAGATATAAAAAATATTAATACTTTCAATTATGCTTGCTACAAATCTTGTTTAATTTTATATTCCTGTTTGTAAATCACTTTTGTCATTTCCCTATAAATATTTTGTTTGAAGTTTTAAGTTGATGCTTTTCGAAGTTCAGGGTAATAATTGCACAACACTTAGTCCTCTGGCACGAATCCAGGCCAAGACATAAAGGCGCATTATAGCCATCGACTTAATCATATAATATCGATCATTCTAGCATTAAATACATTTTCCCACAGGTTATTCTGGTTTACCCATTACCCTTCCAACTTCGAATCTTATTTTCTTATTTATATCGATGAGAAAACTTTGTCTACCGCAAATTTTTTGCCGAGCGGTACATACTCATTCTGTAAATACGCCTCTTCTTTTACTATGTCTGCTATTTCAAATCGATTATTTTCCAGATATTGAAGTAATCTTGATCTGCATTCAGAGTTTTGGGACGTCCTGAACCTGGATTTTCTATTATATTTCCATGATCATAGAATTTCTGTATAGCTGATAACACAGTATTTTTGCTAATACGCAGCTTATTGGCAATATTTCTTATTGCAATTCGTTCTCTGACGTGTGTGTCTAGAAACGTTTTCTGTTCTAGACTTAACGCAGGCATTTTTAAACGTGAAAATTATCTGTCAAATTTGATAAGTGCTGTCAAATTTTTATTTGACTGTAGATAACTTATAATAGTCTAGATGAAATTATTATAAATGTTTTGCCCTGATTTTCTTCGTCGTTTATTACTTTATGTACTGTATTTTCAATTATTTTTATTGGGCGCCATTGTGTTGCACCTTATTAGATTTGTACCAATATTTTACCAGTTTTTACCTATGCACGCTTTACTTTTGGGCATTTGATTTTATACTGATTTTTTAGGATCGCCATTTTGTTGCTTTATTTTGAATTCGTACAAGTTTATCCTTATATCACATTTAATTTTTCTGCAAAAATTGAAGGCTGAGTTTTTAGATATTTTGTTAAACCGCCATTTTGTTTCGCCGTCTTGGATTCGTACCAAATTTGTACCAGTTCATTCCTGTATGTATATTTGATTTTTGCCGAAAATTTGAGGTAAACTGGATAAAGAGTTTTTTAGTAATAATTTTTATAACATTCACTTGGCTGCGATTTTTCTTGATTGATTAATATTTGACCAAAATTTAAAGTAGTTTTATAACTATGCCGCGAACAGAAAGACCTACAGACCGACGGAATTTAGAAACTATGTTTGTCGGCATCTAGGAACCTTGAAACGTAAAGATCGGAAAAAATCTCGGAAGGTGATCTTTTTCAGGATTGCAATACTTTCCTTTTACGAGAAATTGATTATTAGGAGGGGTTATATTCTAAGCATTGTTTGGTTCTTTCGGAAGCAGGAATAAGAATCTTTCCACGCAGTTGATCGTGGGTATCAAAATATATTCCGCAAGCGTGTATTCTTTCCTGCAAATTATCCCATAAAGGATAGGGAAGAGATTTAAATCAGTCTGTTAGGAACCCAATTAATGGTTTCATAAAAATCAATAATTCGACCTTTTAAATAAATAACCGCGGCATATAGCTGGTGTGTCATCTAGCGCCTTTATAAAGACTTAGTTTTTGCTCAAAAACAAGATTTGGAGTATAATCGAAATTTTTTTGTTTAGGATTAATTTATTGAATGGACAGAATTGTTGATTTAATTGAACGACTTAAATGGCCTTGTAATAGTCCCGATTTAAATTCATGTGACTATTATTTACTAGATAATTTATCGGATCGAGGATTTTTAAATACTGGCGCTACATCAGGGGGAAGGGAGTAAAGTTCAAGGAGTGGCTTTGAACTGGTTTTCTTTATTTTTGAAGGAGCGCAAGCAGTAAGTAAGAGGGCAGTTTGAAGGACTTTTCGCGCTCGCTTAATTTCGACATTCATTTGGAAGTATCACAGGGTTCATTCTTGGCTTCTGTTATTTCTTCTGTTCGGAAATGATTTGCCTTACTACCTGACTCACAGTAACATCTCTACGTATGCGGACGACAAATTAGAGCTATTCAAAGCCAAGAGGGATCCGTAAATAGGGCACTTAAGGAATTAAACGAATGGTTTACATACGAACTTTTTCTAAACATAAAAAAGACGAGTTATATGATCTTCAAACTATTTAAACTCGCACAAGGACAAGGACAAGCTGAAGAGTGAGAAATCCGCAAGGCTTCTTGGGTTGATTCTTTCTCCTCAGAATATTTAGAAATTTAGCCAGTATCGGGTGCCGGTGTCATTGATGTGTTTGTTTGTGTTTAAAAAAGGTAATATGAGCAAATAAAAGTTATATACATAATAATCACACTCGGATTTTCTTTAGTTTATTCTAGGCTTTTAGAGAGAAATAGACAGAATACCACGACCAACGGTCGTTGAAAGTTCTTGAAATTGCTCGCCAAAATAACGTAACATTTTATAAAAGTAAGTGTAAAATTGGAACTTACTTTCTTAGGGCATAAATTCACAAAAAATGGAATTATGAAAGTAAAATTAAAGCAATTAAAGAAATAGAAAAAGATATTTAAAGATTTCTTGGTCATATTAATTATATTAGTAAGTTTATTCCAAATTTTGCTTCAAAAACTTATTTGCTTCGAAAGTTAATTAAAAATATTTTCAAGACTTAAAAAATAAGCTAACAAAGAAACCGGTTTTACAATTTTTTAAGGTAAATAAAAAGTGTACGATTTCTGTAAACGCGTCTAAAAAGGAATTTCAGCAATCTTAGTACAGGGAAATTTACCCTGCGCGTATGCTTCACGTGCTCTAGCCCCAACAGAAAAACGTTACGCGCAAAACGAGTTATTGAGCATTGTATTTGGATGTGAACATTTTTTTCAATTTGTTTATAGTCAACCATTTAATGTACAAACAGATCACAAACCTTTAATCTCGATTTTTGCGAAACCCCTTGTTGATTGTCCCATGAGATTACAACGAATGCTTATAAGATTGCAAAAATTTCAAATAAACATATTTGGTAAATATTTGTATCTAGCAGACCCACTTTCACGAGCATATTTAACAAAAGAAGATTCAGATAATATAAAAGAAATGGATTTGTATTCTGAAGCACAAGTGTGCCTGTTAGATTATAAAAGTAATTTTTTTGAAGGCAATTTTATTCCAAAAATTTAAACAGAAACAAAAAATAACGGGATATTGAATAAATGGCTGGTCAAAAAACGACAAACAATTTCCCAAATTTAAATTTTGGTATAAAAATAAAGAACACATTTTTCAATACAAAGATTTTTTGTATTTTCAAACCGACAAATTATTACTAAAAGCTTAGAAAAGTCCGCTTTGGAAAAAATTTATTATCGCCATCAAAGTGTTGAGAAAACTAAACTTGCTGCTAATGAGTGTGTTTTTTGGTCAACTATTAACATACAAATTGATAATTTTGTGAAGCAATGTCAGGTCTGTTTAAAATATAGAAACAGACAACAAAAAATACACTAATGCCCCATGATGTACCTGATTTACCTTAGCAGAAAGTGGGGTGTGACCTATTTTGTTTTGAAAATTGCGAATATTTAATCTTGGTAGATTACTTTTTTACTTTAAACATCGATAAATGTCATAAATAATCTAAAATCTATATTTGCAAGACATGGGATACCTAAAACTTTATTCTTGGATAACCGTCCTCAGTCCCGCTTTCGCCAAATTTGGGAAGTCCTGCTCAACTTCTCATGTCAAGAAGATTAAGATGTACTTCACCTGTTTTGGATACTTTATTGATGGATACTTTATTGAGTCCTTTGGTTCAAAATAATGTAAGAGTAAACTTATGTTAAAATAATCTAAACAAAAATTTTTTTATGATAAGTCGGCAAAAAATTTACTGGTATTGAATAACAATAAAAAGTGATGGTTCAAGTGAATGGTTGCGGTTCTCAGTGGCGTCGGGGAAAGTAATTTCGAATATTCGAGGCAGATCATATAAAGTTAAGCTCGAAAACGGTTCAATTTTAGACAGAAATAGAATATTTTTAGCTTTAATACCTGAAAGTAATGTTAATAATTTGAATAATGATCAAAGTCAAAATGAGAGGGTTGAACACAGTAATGACGTCATCACAATCTATGATGAAGACATATTTGAACCTGATGATTCCATATTCACCTCACGTGATTCTGATACCTTTGTTCCACCACTTCAGACTAGAAAGGATAGGCCAATCAAGCCTCCTATACGATATAATCCTTAATATAATACTATAATTATTTATTTGTAAATACATCATATATTTGAATTGTTACTTATTTGGGATACACTGTAAAGTTGGTAGGTATATCTCGTTTTATCAATGTCAAGCACACTTTAGTGCATATTATAGATTATTTAGAGTTACTTTTATTAGTTTTGATAAAAAGGGAGATGTAGTATATGTTAGTATTATGTTTAAAACACGTCTTTTTTATCACTGGTAGTTTTGTTAAGCTGTTCGACTCTTGACCTTCATGGTTTCTTGTTACTCAGGAAGGGAATAAAATTCAGTCATTAAAATATTGTGTCTCATTTAACAAAACTACATTAAAGATAGCAAAATTTTAAAAGAATATAGCACTGGTTCTATAAGAAAAGTGTCATTAAAATGTTAAGGATTTTCTTTCTTGACATTTTGGTAATAAAGATTGTATTGACAAAAATCAACGATAATATAATAAACACGTGTCATATGGTAATTATGTATAGTTTTTAAGCATATAGGAAACTAAACCATTAATCAATTAATAGGAGTAATAAATCTAAGGTGAAACCGGATGTCTAGAGCAGCGGAAAGTAGTTCTAAGTCCCAGCAGAAAATCTTGTATTCAACTAATAAATTAAACTGAGTATTTGAATGAAAGTGTACAACTTATACATAAATACCTTAAATCTCATAATCTTCCAAATGCCAGTCATTAATTATAACTAGAATGAGATTAATCACTTCAAGTGTTCCTGGTCTATCGAAAAAATAAATAATAATGAATAGATACCTTAAGTGCATAAAAAGGATTAAGCTTTCTTTTACGAACTAATAGAGATATTTTGAAAACAACATTCGCATCCTGTAAAAAAATATTTCCTATGGAATGGTTATACGACATTCTCGTATTTAAAAATCCATACCTACATTTTAGGAGAAAAGTAAAAAACGAACGAATTTCCATGTATCGCGTTCAAGGTAAGTTATGAAAACAGTTTAATTTCTGTGAAATTTATCGAAATAAGAATAAACTCAGGTTGTGCTTCTTTTAGAGCCGGTTACTAATGTATAGAGGTGTATGTATGAATCTTCACTGGTGCTATATGGATTATACTTCAACGCCACTACTTTTTCCTACTTTTTACTACACATCTTTCTTCACGCGTGGGCAAAAGTACGTAGGTATATGCGAATATTTCTCTGCTTCTACTTTAGAGATATTCACAAAATGGGTTTGGCATTCGTGATCTAATATTTGTTCATAGGCCTGTTTTCTAAAATTAATGAAATGCATTTTATTATGTTCTACGGTTCTAGGAGTGAGAACTACAGGGTTCCAATCCAGTTTGCTGCTATGATTAAATTCTAAAACGACATGACAACATCTTAAAGGTTTAACATATATGAGCAACCCCGGCCCCCGGGCCGGATCCGGCCCTCCACCAGCTCCAATCACGTGCCCGAGAGATTAAGAAATTCCAAAATACATATTGTATTTGTAATTACTATCAACCAACCTAAAACTATATTCTTCAAATCATAAAGACTAAAAGCTCTCTGAGCGATGCGTTAAGTCGTATTTGGGCGCTCGCATCGCATATTCGCCTACGATCGAGACTTTCCATTCGAGAGTATTCTAATTGCTTAATGCAATATATAATCTGATCAGCGCGCGTATCAACTCATTATTTCTTAATAACAACCGATAAGAAAAGATGCGGGAAATATTCAAGCAAATTCAGCTGAGAAGAAAAAATCTATCAAGCTGGTTAAAAAAAGCGGAAAATGGATACAGAATGTCGTTAATTCCAAAACAAATTGACTGATTAATACTTTTTGTAACAATTTCTGTTTTAAAGCATTTCGCTCAATATAATTTACTTACGGACCAATTAAAAAAGGATAAAATTTATTATCGATTTAGGAAAAAAGCAACAAATGTTTCATTCCAAACTATGAAAACATCGAAGTCATATTTTGAGGGAGAGTTTGTTAAAGATTGCCTAGTAGATGTTGCAAAACTTTTGTGCCTAGAAAAGAAGACGGCGTTTGAGATAGTGAGCTTTTCGCGACGTACTGTTGTTCGAAGTATAAATATGATGGCTAGTGATATCAAAAACACATTGACTGATAGATTGGCTGATTTTCAAGCATTTTTGATTGTTTTGGATGAGAGTACCGATTTACCTGACACAGCCCAGTTGGCTATTTTTATAGGAGGTGTTGATGAAGAATTTGTAGTCACAGAGAAATTACTGGCTTCACGGCCAGTATAAGGGACCACTACTAGAAAAGATATTTTTGCCGAGGTGCAAAGTACTTTTGAGCAATATTGTTTGCAGTGGTGTAAATTAGTTGGAGTGGAGTGTGCACAGTTTTATCGGGTCGTAGTAAGTACCATCAATTTTATAAGATCCCGCGATCTTAACCATCGCCAGTTAAAACATTTTTGGATGAACTCTCTTCAGAACACGATAGTGTGACATACTATTGCGAAGTAACGTGGTTAAGCAAAGATAAAATGCTAAAAAGATTTTATGGCCTTAGAAAAGAAATAGCCGATTTTATGGAAATGAAAGAGAAAACATCGCCGCAATTTGTGATCCAACATGGCTTTGTGTCTTGGCATTCCTGGTAGATATCACAGGATATTTAAACGACCTAAACTTGGAGTTTCAAAAGCAAGGGCAATTGGTAAGTCAGCTGTACAGTCATCTTAAAGATGTTCATTTAGAAAATACTTTGCGCCTATGTACTAGTGGTATTGATCCCAATATTGATCATCTTGTATCTCAGCTTCAAACTCAAGTCTCTCATTAATTTTCATTTGATTTATCTATCTGTTTTTGTTAATTTGTTTTTATAGATTTGATTGTATTATTATAATTAATAAGTAAAACAAATGTGTGAATGTTCATGGCTTTTTTATTCACTACTACCTATCTATTTCTTACCTAGGGCCCGTGCTGCTTAAGTCCCGAAATTACGCCCTCAGCTAACCCATACTTGGTTTAAAAAGTGATCGCAATTTTTGTAGAGTTCTATAGGACGTATTGGATGGATAGACACGAAGAGCTTGAATGCATAGTTTTACCAGTATTAGTAAAACAAGGCAATTGATAAGTGTAAAGGCGTGTAAGGTGCCCCCCGCCTACCCAATTGATTTCTGTTAAAGTATCAGTAATTATTTTTACTAAGATCAACGAATATTTAAATTAATTTTGTGTAATATGTGGATCGAAACTACAACGTACGAAACATTCTCATTTTCTTGTGCTTTGCATGAAATAACACCACTCTCATTTTGCTGCTGCTTTAGCTCTAACAGTGAGGACAAGTGACATAGAGGCTATGTTAAAGGCTATTACATGAGGAGTGGCGATAAATAAGGAAATGTAAAAAATATTTGGAGTTTTCGCATGTGTCCGCATAACCACAGTATAGCCAGCTTTATGTGAGATGCAGAAATGAGGCTTGATTATTAGAATGTTTATTTGGTTTCTGTTATATTGCGACTTGTCTTTATAGCCAGAGCCTGGACGGTTAGTGTTTGAGAAAACAGTCATAATTTTGAAGATTTGGTAAATTATGACTAAAAACTATTTTTCCCGGTAGTCATAGGAAACAGAATAAAAATAAAAGAAAGACAACCGATACCCAATCTGATCATGGAATTTCTAGGTAACTGACAGGAAGTAAACTATACAGTCCACTGATCAGGTCCAAATCGAAGTCCGTGGTTCTTACAACAGTTTTTAATACATAAAAGTATGTTCTGCTTCATTACATTTTAAAATAGGAAACTAACTTTACTTTTGAGATATGTTTTTTTTTATGAAAATGTTGATTATGTTATCCTCCATTACTTTTTATTAAATTATGTTGCTTTTATTTCATAAATTTGTTAAAGAAATGTCTCTATTGTATATGTTACCAAAAATGTATCCAGGGTGTGCAAAGCAAACATTTTTAAATTTGGAAAAAAAATTATTGTAATGAAAAGATCTCCAAATACCCAATTAGGCTTATTGAGGTGGATGCCAAAAAATCAAAGTAGGCGTTTTGGAAGTTTAGCTAACTTTTAATATCCTTAATTTTGGGCTCGACGCGGTTTGAAAAATTTTATTTCATAATAAAAAAACAATTTTTTTTAAGATAAATCATCTTCTAGACTTTTGGGCATGAATTAATCTACACACTGAATATCCAGTAATTTGCGGAAACTTTTAGGTTCACACTGTAGAACTAAGACTTTTACACAACGAATCATTTTCTTTACTCTTTCTATATTGTACTAAAAAATATTGTGGAAGGCCTTTTGGATTAGAATTATGCCATTTCGTTTGGGACGTTCAATGCATTTTATACCTTACAAATTTAATTACTGTGGGAATTCGTAATTAACAGACTCCAAAAAAAACTTAAAAAATCTGCAGTCTAATGTAATATGATTTTAAAAGTTAGCTAAAGTTCTCAAACGCCTGCTTTGGTTTGCTGATATCCACCTCAATAATCATATTTTGGTCTTTAAAGAGTAAAAAGCTACAAGGTAAAACAAGAGATAAATCAACATTTTCAAAAAAAATCGTATCTCAAAAGTTTTTTGAAATTAATCTCCCGAACAATTCGATAAAGTAAAATAAAAAAATTATAAACTTCTATGATTGCCAGTAATACGAAAATTTTTAAAAAATCCTTTTTAAAACCACCCAGTCTAGCAAAATTACTAAAGTTATAAAACCTGCAAAACCTTTAACCTATTTTACAAGAAAGCGCCCTAATAGCAATCAGTATTTATTTATAACAAAAAAGTACGTAATTATTATTAAATCAACTTCAACTATTCTAAACAGATATGCAAACATGTGAGAATCTTACAGTGACATGACTTTCTTTGGGATTTACATTTTTAGGGACGCTGCTGGCAGTTCTGAATGTATATTAAAAAAAAAATAGCCCTAAGTCAAAAAATTAATTATACAAAAATTGTCATATTAAGAAATATTTTCTCTATAATTTGCAATGTTGGCAAGGAAAATAAGCGATTTTCAAGATTCATGGATAAAAAACTTATTTCCTACCGAGTCGGTAATCGATAAATATGCATAAAAATAAAACATTATAAATAAACAACATTAAAAGTTATTTAAAAAAAAAACTATATTACAAATTCCTAAATACCACTATTATTTTGACTTTACTTACAGTTTTTAATCCATAAATGAAACACAAATTAGAATAAACCTAAAAATGAATGTCCAAATCTTGGATTAGTATTCACTGCAAATCAGTCCATAAAGTCATTTGGTCAATGACCCACAATAAATATTTCCAAATAGAAAGAAATGAATAAAGTAATACATAATTTATATTTTATCAATTTTTTTTTAAATTTGGAAATTCCCTCTATTATTCTAAGCGTATAAACTCGTTGACCGTTCACTTAATTCCGCGACACACTATCGATGCCTCCCACCGCGATTCGCGTTTCGTTGGCATCGATGACGGCTGGTGGTCCGCGTTGACCTCATGGTTATAAACGGAGGCGAGTTTTTCCCCAGTGTTCCCGATCAAATGTTCACAGGGGCGCATATGTACTATACGGCTTACGTTGTTGACAAAGTTTGGATCAGCAGCCGCGCCGAGGAAACTTAAATATTTTTGTCAGTTGATACGTTTAATGTAGATCGTGTGATAGGTTGTGGTTACGATTGCGTATTTTTATAGATTTTATTTTCAAGATTTTACATTTTGTTTGTTGATTTTGTGGTTTAAATAAATGTTTTAAAGAAAGGTAGCAACGGTGTTTTAGAATATTAAGATTTTAAAACCATGCCCAATCTGTCAATTATTTTGGCGAGCTGAACTTTGAGAAAGGACTCGAATTTAAGACCAGTAGTCGATCTTTGCCGAAATTTAAAATTTAAAATTTAGCAAACATGCGACATGCTGGACATCCGGTTGCAAAGTAACAAAGACATTTTATTGTTTGGTGTGTCTGATTTTTTCAGTTTACTCTCTGTGTTGTATATATATTGACCACCCTGAAAATTTGAACACGTGCCGCCGCTGTTGCATATCAGGCTTTTATATAAATTAGGCGGGTAGCCATTGTCCATAAATTCGTTTTTGAGTCCAAAATAATATATTAAAACACTGAAATGGATGTTTTATAAATATTGCTCAGTTACTAATTCGAACCTTCGCATCCGGAATTTCTGCGGAACATTGAATCCATAATCCATAAGTTCATCAAACACACTCACTAACTAAAAACGGTTTCGTTTATAAAATAACACGAAATAGGAAAAAATTCTTTGCTTACATTTCTTCGATGATTCTGAATTGTCATTGTCAATAATTAAATATTTCATGAAGTATGTAAATCTCATTTGTGTTCTTGCGTCAAGGCTCTTTGCCAAATTCCGCTCACTTTTCTGATAAATAGATTCACTATTTTTACGGTTTTTATGTCATACATACTATAACCCTTCTCATTAATATATGAATTCGAACGACAAATAATCAAAAGCAATGCAACGCGACTGGATGATAAGAAAAGTGTCAGAAACACTTCATTTAAAAATAATTTGGTCATAATACTAAAATGTTTTTTTATTTATATGTTTATTAAGTTTTAGTAATTATAAAGAAACGATAAAGTTACATCTTTCTTAAAAATGTTTGTTAATGTGTTTTAATTATTTAAATAACCAAGGCCCTGATCAACAATACTTATGCAGTTGTCTAAAACACAGGGCCGGCGCAAGGCAAGCGCAAGAGGCGCACCACATCGATCCCCGTTCAACACGTTATACCGAATCATAGATACAACACGTTATACCGAATCATAGATAAAAGATTACCACACACATGCAGTCCTTTATTCTTCAGAACCGTCAAGGGGGAAGGGTTTAAGGCAAGGAATTGTAGCTTTTTTTAGGGATCAGCCTCGGTAAATCATTAACGCGTGGCTCCGCAAAATCTCGTGACGGATCTGCTGAAATCTCTCGTTTCGTTAAATTCGTTAATGTTCATTTTTAGGTACCTGGACAACTAACAATTCCATTTTATCGGGCTTAAGAAGAAGGATTATTAAAAACACATGATAACATGATAAGCCAAAACAAGCTAAAGCCCAAATCCTTTTATATCCAATTAAATAGATAGCCATTATCAATCATTTAAAATAAGAAAAATCAGGATTTCAACAATATATCTAGTAAATTAATAATTGGCAAAACAAACCGATACCGATACCTGTTAAAACTAGAAAAATATTAAATATAAATACACAGGGTGTCCCAAAAGGTCCTACCAATCTAGGAATACATAGATTTAATTAAAATATCGCGATTAAGCCATACTTGCCTAGTCCTTAAGTTAATGTTAAAAAAGATACAGGGTGATTAAGTTAAAATTTTATTTACGATTTTTTAAAATAAAATCCCTGGTTTATGAGATATTAAAATGAAAATGGGTGATAAAGGAGATTTAAAGCCATAATACGCCTTCAATTTTGACGTAATTGTAGAGGGAGCTACGAGCGCTACTTTTCGCTCTTAAAAATGTTGTAACTTTTTATATACAAAATTATGCAACTTCTTCCAAAAAAAGCTATACGTTATAAATCTATCTAAAGTTCACCATTTACGAGATGTTTGCTGTTTTATTACTTAATGATGCACAAGTTTTATCATTTTTATAAATTTTAATAAACGGTTCAGTAATAAAGCTAATATGTTTCTTTGCGACAGATGTAATAAATTTTCAAGTAATAAAACAGCAAATATCTGGAAAACGGAAACATTTAGGTAGATTTATAAGGTATAGCTTTTTTGTGAAGAATAGATAATAGAAAATATTTTTTCCATACAAAACTTCTTAATTTTGTATTCAAAAAAGTTAGAATATTTTGAAATACAAAAAGTAGCGCTCCTAGCGCCCTCTACAAGTTACATCAAAATTGAAGACGTATTATTATTACTGGCTATCAAAAATCCGTTATCACCAATTTCCACTTTAATATCTCAAAAACCAGGGATATTATTTTAAAAAATCGAAAATAAAATTTTAAATTAATCACCTTGTATCTTTCATGATATTAACTTTTGGACTAAAGCAAGTATGGCTAAATTGCGATATTTTAATCAAATCTATGTATTCCTAAATTATTGGTAGGGCCTTTTGGGACACCCTGTATATGAAATATCTAGTATAAAGGATAATATTAATTACATTTTAAAAATTCTTAATTTCCAAATGACAAATGTCAGTAGTAATTCAGAATGAAATTCGAATTTCAGGCCATTAGTAAAAAAATATCAAATCTTACAACTCAGTTCAGATTCTTTTAATAATTCACTTTTTTTATTAATTTAAGAGGAAATAACGGAAACCAGAGTTTGTTTGAGGGGGTAAAGGGTTTGGCTCAACATCCTACTTTACCGTGAAATTATGCAAAATCCCTTTTTATCTATTCCAACTTAAAAAAAAAAGATTAGTATCCATTGTATTTGATTATTTCTACATACGAGCATTCCAGTTACCGGTTATACTACTTTAATTTTTATAATATTTATTAAATTTCATGCAATAACTTTAACATTATTTAGGTGGATCTAACTGTGGGGTCGTACGTTGATTTAATTTACTTTTCAAGGAATTTTTTGTAAGTAAACCTTGGGACCAACCATGATAGTTCTATCACCTCATCAAATTATCTTTATGAAGATTTTTAAGAAACTCGCTTTATTACGTATAAAAGGTTGATTCTCATATACGTATAAACGTAACATTTAGATCCATGAGCAGGAAATTCTTCATATTCCTGGACCACTCAAACCACTAACACCAAAAATTGGTGGAACTAAATCAAATGCAATATATGGCCTTAAATAGACTTGTTTAAAGGAAAGATAATGGTACGTGAGAACTTCCGTATTGAAGGTAGTAGGCGTTCAATTAGAATATATGGCCTTAAATAGACATGTTAATAAAAATATACGACAGGACAATAATAGACACGAAGTGTGTTCTTTTTCCTTTATTGTTGACATCACAGACATCTGGAACTAAAGAATTTAGAGGCTATTTTTGAAATCTGTAATAAATTCCCAAATTAGACAAAATAAAACACAATTTGGCATAGAATTATTATTTTACACATTAGAATACGCTTTAAACATTAGTGAATAGTGTTAGGTTAATTAATTGCAATTACAGAGAGCAATTTAGGACAAATCATTAGATCTAAGAATAACGGTGATCAGTTGTAAGCGAAAACATTATCCTAGGGCTTTATTTCTGTAGTGATCTAACAACAGATACATATTAGTAGTAGGGCAGAAAGATTTGTTTTACATGCTCAGTATTTCACTTAAACGTCACCCACTTCCTCGAAGATTCTCCCTGAGCTTTCTTACACGCTAAGCCGCAGAATATGGATACAAGGACGCTAACCCTCTTGCAGAGCAATGCCTACCCCAATATATCCCTTTAGTTTTCCCAATGCCTCGCATAACATAACATTCAGAGATGTTTTCTCATCCTTTAGACTTACTATGTCTAGAGGAGAGTACTGAGATCTACCTTTAACTATAAGTAGATTAACGATCCAAAATATATCTGATTTTGAAGTAATTTAGTTTGGGGTAAGAAAGAATCCGAAAAGAAAGTCAACTTTTTAGCTGGTCAACGTTTCGCAATGTTTTATTGCTTCATTGCTACAATTATATAAAATAAGGACAATGAGTATTTAATTAATGTTGCATAGTACATTGTTCTGACTGTATGTGGATGTTAAATTAAATTTATTGCATATAATGTAATTAAAATGGTGTTAAACTATTGTTTAAATATTTTTATTAAAATCACAAAATTAGTATAGTAGTATATTAGTAACACAAGAAATAGAAGACACAGCAATTTTTTCTCCTAAATATATACATAGGTAGGGAAAATAATCGACAAATTAAAATGTTTGAAAACACACCATTATTAGTCTCCTACACACTTTTTTGGTGCTGATAAGAACGTTGCGACGAGAAAGGATTTAGTAGACCCAATAGGTTGAACATACAGAATAATAGTGGTATTTGTTATTTTGAATTTTCTGTACACCTAAATTATTCATTTATACTTAATGCAATTACTACCATCAATGAATTTACCTATCTACAAATCGATATTTATTATTTTAATGATAACAAAGGTCGGAAATTAAATGTAAGTACCTACCTATGTATATATTTAGGGAAAAAGTTGATGTACGTGTCTTCCATTGCTTTTGTTGTAAATTTACTAATTTTGTGTTTTTTTTTATTTCTGTAACTTTATATTATAAAAAAATTAACAATAGGCTAGTACCATTTTAATTACATTTAAATACGATAATTTTAATTTAATTACTATTCATAAACAGTCAGGACATTAATTAAATAGTCATTATCCTTTTTTTATATAATTGTAGGGTCTTGATGAAGCAATAAAACATTGCGAAACGTTGCCCAGCTAAAAAGTTGACTTTTTGTTCAGATCCTCACCAAATGTACTACTAACAATAAAAGTTAAACTTTTATTGTTAGTAAATACTCGAGCAGAAATTTCATATCTAACGTTTATCTAGTAAATAATTTATTAGACGTCGGAAAAAAAACACTCATTAATTAACATGTTTCAAAAACAAGTAAAATTTCAAACTTGTAAGAAGCTATGAATTTTACTAATAGTGTTTAGTACTTACCAAAATAAAGGGACAAGACCAAAACTGAATGAAAGAGTTGCGCCATTTTTGCCTAATAATGTACACGGTAGTGTCTTGTTAATTTAATGTATATAGTTTTTCTAAAATGTTTTA
This sequence comes from Kuschelorhynchus macadamiae, assembly GCA_030620095.1. NCBI lineage: Eukaryota > Metazoa > Arthropoda > Insecta > Coleoptera > Curculionidae > Kuschelorhynchus > Kuschelorhynchus macadamiae. The sequence continues at coordinate 1,219,506 of JAUTXW010005489.1, forward strand.
CGTGGATTTGATAAAAAATAATTGATCAGTATTTATCTACCAATTAAGAATGACAAAATTCCGATTTGTATCGTTGCATCAAATGTGCTTGAATCTGTCGAATGCAGAATGTTTATGTAAATATATACTCTTATAAAACGATAGAATGATAAATTACTTTTGGAAACAGAAACGATAACGGATAACGTATCACACTATAAGTGCTATACTATTAAACAATTTCATGTTGCATTCATTTTTGGTGGTATAGTAGAATGGTATATCACAACTCGTCACAAATTGAAAGAGGTACTTAAGTCAGATTTCATTTCAACCCGACAAAAAGGGAAAAAGCACATGAAGTCTATATCAACGCAACGAGAAATTGCTACGGGGGAGGGTGGTGAGAACTTCCCTTTGACGCATTAAAATAATATAGTTGGGTTCAAAATATTTTATACTTTAGACCGAGGCTTGGGTGGGGGGGCGGTTTACTCCCAAACTTCCCTCGCTCGGTTGCATTGTAAAACATTTGTTCAGCTATTTTTATTTTTCATAGTATTTAGTTACTAATTACACTAGTTTACAACTGTTTTGCGATTGTGGTGTAAAAAACAGTTGTTTTTTAAATTTTGGCCACTAAATGCGAAAATGATGGTAACAATTTCCTGTTGTTTATTTGAATTTAAAACAAATCAAATTCGGGTTCCGGCACACTGTGGTCAATTTCGTCAAATTAACAGGAAGATATTTAAAAAACTGATGGGGCTAAGCGGCGTCAAAAACTGCATAAGTAGGCTTTGGAATAGTTGCTAAGAACATTTTGATAAAAAAACATGTCAAAGGTCGTCGCGAATTTACTGTTATTTTTATCGAAAATGTAGTATAGTTGATAAATGAATTACATGATTTTGATAATTTAAATTTGTAAATTCCGTGCAAAGAGTTATTTGTCATTAATACTGTCTAAAATGGAAAGAGCAACTATTCTTGGTAAGTCTTTTGACATTAATGTTCTTCTGTATTAAATATGAGTAAATAATTTTGAGATGGTTAGATTTTTTTAAAACTATTAAAACATACATTTTCTTTAATGAACTAAGAGAAAAAAGTCTTATGAGGTTTCAGTTTTAAATAAAGTTAGGTTGGAAGGCAAACCATTAGATAATTTTACCAAACCTACAAATTTACCGTCCTAGCCCGTCTGTTAAGTCCAGGCCATTTTTAGGACGTATTGCCCATATTAAACGCTCGGAGGTTGTTGAGTTCTTAAAAGCAAACAAGCTTATTTTAAAATCCACCAGTCCACCAGTAGTACAGAAAATATTTCAACGTATTAAAGAAGTATTAGGAGACGATAGCGTAATAGAAGAAACAGAAACAGAAATGCTGAGCCATATAAAGCAGTTTTGCAGCAATTTACTGTCAAGATATAATGCGTGCTATCAAAATTATAACAAATTTGCAAAAAAGTACTCTTGTTGGTTACAAACAAACCTGTTTAATCATTTAAGCGATTATCAGTACAAACCTGTTGGCCGTCCAATAAAATCTTTTCCTGAATGTAGTTTTAAGAGTCAAAAAAAAAAGGTTGCAAATTTGGTTGAATCGAACACTGCTCAAGAACTTGCGCTGGCTGCAGAAATTAGTTTTAGATCAGACGGAAAAAGAAGTATTGCTAGCCTTATAAATAAAGTAGTGACCACTAATAGCTCGGATAAATTGAAAAAAGCCAAATCTCTCTTTGATCAATCGGTTGGTAAAGAAGCAATTCCTAAAGCCTATTCGCCGGATGAGGCATTAGCATTAATCGTGGATGCAAAGTTGACAAAGCACCAATATGTTTTAATGCAAAAAGGCGCACAAGAACGAAGTGCAAATCTTTATCCACCATATTATTTAGTTTTAAAATCTAAATCTCAATGTTATCCATTAAATATAAGCATTTCGGAAGATAGTGCTGTAGTAAAATTACAAGATTTGTTAGATCATACTAGTCAGCGTTTACTTAAAGTTCAAGATGAAGTATTAGTACAGATACTAAACCAAATGCCTGCAAATGATACAAACTTTATTCAGCTTGATTGTAAATGGGGCTTAGACGGGAGCGGTGGTCACTCACTATACAAACAAAAATTTACCCAAAACATCGACATTAACGATTCTAATATCTTGTTAACGTCATTAGTGCCTTTACGACTTCATTTTAGTAATAATTTTAATTCACTTCAAAAAATTATTTGGCAAAATCCAAGAAGTTCATCAACCAGATTTTGCAGACCTCTTCGTTTTGCATTTACAAAAGAGACAACCGAAATGGTGCAATTAGAAGTAAGTAGAGTAGAAAGTGAAATAGCAACCTTAACACCAACAAAGGTGCTGCTATCTTCAGGCCAAGAAATTTTTGTTAAATATTCTCTGTTCAAAACCATGGTTGATGGAAAAATTTGCAACAATTTAATGAAAAATTCGTCTTCTCAAAATTGTTATGTTTGTGCTGCACGTCCAAAAGATATGAACAACATTGATGAAATTCTAAAACGCCTAATAAATAATAATGCATATGAATTGGGACTTTCAACGTTACATGCTCACTACGGTTTTTTGAATGTATTCTTCATGTGTCATATAGATTGGACATTAAGAAATGGCAGGTGCGGGGTTCACAAAATGAAAAAGCTGCTTTTGAATTAAGAAAAAAAAGTATAATTAGTAAGTTTAAATCTGAATTGGGTCTTCTGGTTGATGTTGTAAAACAAGGTTATGGAAGCACTAATGACGGTAACACCGCTCGTAGATTTTTTGACAATTACAAAAAATCTAGCGAAATAACAGATATTGATGAAGAACTAATTTATAAATTTTCAATTTTACTTCAGGCATTATCCTCTGGTTTTGATATAGATGTTGATTCGTTTAGAACGTATGCTCTAGAAACAGCAAGGTATTTTGTCCAACTGTATCCTTGGTTTTTTATGCCAGCTTCCGTGCATAAAATATTAATCCACGGTGCTGATATCATAAAGTCTTTGTCTTTGCCAATTGGACAACTATTTGAGGATGTCCAAGAGGCGAGGCACAAGGAATATAGGCATTATCGTGAACACAACACTCGAAAAATATCTAGAGTAAAGACAAATGAAGACCTGTTTCACATGTTCTTGATATCTTCGGATCCCTTAATATCAAGTATTCGGAAGCTTCCATCTAAAAATGCTAGTGTGTTATCCCGCGAATTGCTTAGTCTGCTAAAAGAACCGGATGTACAAGAGACATTTTAAACTTATTAAACCTTATTTTTTAAAATTATTATTCTCTTTTTTAAAAGCATATGTGTGAAGCCATCATAACCGAAAAAAAAACCTCAGTTAAAATGCATGACACTCCCCTTTCTTGTTCGTTACAATCTGTAGTGTCTTAATTTTTTTTGTGTAAAAAAAATTAAATAAAGTTTCAATTATAATCCCTGTATTCCAATTTCAAATACGTATAACAAATTAATGAAATACATCAAGATAATTAATTTAAAGTAATAAAGTATTCAAGTATAAAGATTTCAAACTTTAAATTGATTTTTTGAAAATTAACGTTTTTGACATTCCCCTTTTTTTAGCTTGTACCCTTATTATAGTATAGTAGTATAAGATGTAGTATATAAGATCAGCTTATTGTTCAGGATTTAAGTTGTAATTAGGTAGGTAATCAAGCAATGATATTTAATGTCTTCTTCCGTTTAATAATATTTAAACACTATTGCCCTCAAATATTTTTTTATAATTTTAAACATGTCACAACAATCAGCAAAATCTGTAAGATACATAGTATTAGTCTTATAATACGATTATTTTTAAATACCTAACATATCATGCATATAATCGCGACCAAAACCTAATTAAAATAAAGAAATATTAGAAATACTACACCAAGTTTTTAATTATACACCCTGTATACGATCTCTGTTCTTATTATTTATATTATTAATACAATTTTAGGATACCTAACATATAAAATCAGATATAGTTATCAATCAGAGTTAAGTAATTTTCACCAAAAATTTTTTCCGGTTAATTTGACGAAATTGACCACAGTGCGGCATAAAGCTTTCACGTTGTTTAACGCTTGTTTAACGCTTGCAATTACTTATTCGTATAGGATATGCGTCGCCTTAGCCTTGCCCTCTCTGAGATGTTAGATGTTAGTTATAATTGTGATATGCGTGAATACGAACGTGAATGTTTTACATATTTAAGTTGTTAAAGTGAACTGTGCTGTTGTTTCATACCGGGACGTAACGTCAAATTTACGTTTTCCACTAAGGTAGCAAATTTGTGCACAATCTAGCAACACTGCATGGAGGTGTTTGGGATGACACTCATTTACAAAGTCAGCCCCGAAGGGCTTAAAATAACGGATATATCCATTAAACCAGTGGCTGCTCGTGGATTTAAGAACGGGTGATGCGCAGCGTAGCTAGGCGAAAATTTTTCGGGGCGCCACACCCAAAATGGCTATTTTATAAGCTTTTTATGATGTTAATTATCCATAGCTTTTGAGCGTTTTTTTAATACTTAAGGGAAATAATAAGATTTTAAATATATTTTTTTGTTCTTAAAAACAGTTATGTACCTATATCTTAAGGTAATTGCGATTCGATTTGATCGCTGCAAAACTGCTTCCGCCTCTGATGATCCGAATGCACTAATTTACATTAATTCTATAATTAGCGAACAAGCGCCTGCAGCCTGCAGCTGCAGTTTTATGCCGTTCCCGTCTCTATTTGGCTTACGGATATTCATCATTGCGTTCCAATAGCAACTGCCGTAAACAAATCTAAGCGCGAAGGCTGGCGTGCGGGGGGAATCTGATGCGTAATTTGTTACTGCTGATTCGGGTCGCTCTTATGAAAAGGTGTTCAGAAAGCCACGTTTTTAAGTCATTATTGTTTTTTGAGTATATAACGCACGTATAGTTTTCCTAGAGGATAATGGTATAATTAAGTAAATAATGTGGATTTATAATATAATAATAATAATTTTTTAATTAATAATATATTTTATAACGAAAAAATGCTTAATATTTTAAAAAAATTGTTATTTTTAAGTAAATTGATTGGAAAATATAGGTGAAGCGGCGCTTCCCCGCGTCCCCTGGCGAGCCGCCACTGCATTAAACCCAATGTCAGGGTCAGCTATTTATCGAAGGGCCCCTGTTTACAGGTATTATGTCGTCATTTCTAGTAGGTACTCCCGTTTCCAGTAAATAGCAGATGTACGAAAAGCAGCCGGTATCACGTGATCTTTGCTTATAAATGTAACACCGACCAAACTTTTCGGAAGTTGAAGTTGAGATCTTGATGAGTAAAGACCTTTCTACTCGTTGCGAAGACCTGGGGAACGTGTCCTGCGCACAGTTAATGTGTTCGGATCTTGGAGGCGAGCCGTCCTGTAATTATTAATAGTAAAGTTTTTTGGATCTGGGGACGAGCCGTCCTATTGTTACTATTATTACTATTAATCCTTTTGGATCTGGGGGCGAGCCGTTTTATTATAAGTTAGTGTTTTTTTGGTTCTGGGGGCGATCAGTCCTGTTACATGGAAAGCGAAGACTTATTGTTATGCGTTTCATTTCAAGGCGAGGGTTACGTGTTTTTGTTTATCGAGGAGTTCACTTGAGTTTAATTTTCGCCAAAGCACTTCGAGGCCGACTTCAAGGAATCCAGTGAGCGGCCTGATTCAGTAAGTAGCAGTGTCATTAACGAGTCGAACAGCCGCACGAAAGCAGGTAGTTCTGTCCTGTGGGAATAGGTATGTTGTCACCCACTGAGAGTTCGCTGCCACCTTTGTGTAAAGTCTAAGAGTGATCTTGAAGGAGGAAGAAAGGGTTTTTGATTGTGACCTGATAGAAGCAACGCTGGCCTAAGGATGGAAAGGGCAAAACAAGAAAATAGAAGTTGGACAAGGAAGGAAGGGGATAAGTAGCGACGCCATCTAGTGTGTTGATGCGCAATCGCATCGCTGGTATTTGGGGGAAATTTCCAGAAGGGACACTTGAAGAGTTTTTGACCCTGACACCGTGGAAATTCCATTTGGTGAACGGGAAAATTCCAAGGGGAAGGGAGGGAGGATAGTAGGAAAAAAAGAGGTGTGTTATCCCTATAATCGGGATTGCCCCACCTGGGAAGCATAAAATAGGAAAAAGGAAGTATATCTCGACTCTGACCTTCATCAGGGAAAGAAGATCTATCAAGAAACAGGTGGGAATAAAAAGATCTCGGCAAATATACACGGAATGAATCGGGCCAAGGCTAAAACAGACTTGCCACCCCTTGAGTACATTGGGGAAGCATCCAGAACTGTACCAGAAGGAGATTATGGCATGGTGTCGTGGATGGAAAGAAAGCCTGTGGGATCAACGACATATAAAAATAAATATTACAACACGCGCCGGGACAACGACTCGGAATGTGATGTGCATAAGACCAGGCTATCATGGGAAACATGATGTCACCACTCAAATGGCATCCTTAGTGATACCGAAGAAGAAAGAGACAAAATGGGACCTAGGCGCAATGCCTAAATTACAAAACTCTAGTTGTGTTAACCCGGAGAATGGTTTTTGCTATATCTGTGGTCAGTTTACTCCTAAATCCCAGAAAAGGACTATTAACAAAATGACAAAGTAGCTTATCATAAGTATTTTGGATGTATTGTTAGCGATCAAGATCGGGACTGGGCTCCACACATATGTTGTCAAACCTGTGCAGTAAATCTAAGTCACTGGTTAAATGGTAAACATTCTTCGATGCCCTGCATTTCTGCAGCAGTTCTACTCTGCAATGGCATCAATAAACCCTCTTGCGAACGTAGTTGACACGAAGGAAGCTTACGAAAGTATGCCACTTATTCTAAATGCAATAAGCTATGATACGTATAAGTGGCAGTTATGTGGTGACCTAAAAGTAGGATTGTTACTAGGGCTTCAGCGTGGATTTACCAAGTATTGCTATTTTCTTTGTTTTTGGAACAGTAGAGCAACACAAGTAAAAAGATGGCTTCAGAGAGATCAATTTAGTACAGGGCAAGCTAACGTAAAGAATATATCTCTTGTTGATGCTAAAAAAGTTCTGTTACTGCAATTACACATTAAGCTGGGATTAGCTAAATACGGAGATGCCTTTAAATACCTTTTTTTCTTAATCTAAGCTTAAGGAAGGAATATTTGTTGAACCACAAATTATAAAAAAATATTAAAGGAACAAAAGTTTGATCAAAAATCAAGTGAAGTTGACGTAGCTGCGTGGAGGTCTTTTAAAAGAATTGTTTCGGAATTTTTAGGAAACAAAAAAGAAGAAAACTACGAAAAACTTTTAGAACTACTTGAAAACTAAAATACAATTCTTATTTATATTATATTATTTTTATTTTATTTCCAAATTTTGGTATATTTTTTACATATTTTTATATTTAAGTTTAAACCAACAAAAAAAACCAAGATATTCTAAGGATAACAGACATTTTGCAATAATACACATGAAAATACATTTATAGTAAAACTTACTGGGGTTTGTGTTCCTCTAATGAAAACTGAAATACGATCCTATTATAGGCTGACATTTAAATAGATTTTTATAACCTAAAGTTGTGAATGTTGAGTAATGAAAGAAGAGCTGCCCTGGACTAGAATGATTTATGGGCCTAAAATTTTAATTACAATATATTATTAACACACTATATATACAATACACATAGTAAATGATAAGAGTATAATTTTTTGAACGATATGTATTATTTATTTTTGCTTAAATTAAGTCAGCACCTTAATCTGCGTATCTTTATAGATATAAAAAAGGGTTAAATGAAAAAAATTCTTCAAATTGTACAAATGTTTTTTTTTTTGTGGGAAGACTTTTCTGAAATTTCTCGGATATACCTAAAGATAAAGCTAACAAACCTAAAATCGCGGAAAGAAATAACCTTAAATTTCAAAGGAGGGTAATAAAAAGTAGCCTACTAGACGTAGAAAGTGGAAGAAAACACAAAGATGTTTTTTTTTGAGCTATCAAAATTTGACAACTGTCATTTTAATAGATCGTATGGGAGCGAGCTAAAGAGAAATAAATCGACCTTTAGACGGAACGGACATCTTGTAGAACCAATTCTATTTTTTTTACGATCGCTGCAGAATACCCTTAATGGGACACACTATACATATACCTAATAAATAATAAAAGCAATATTTTTCTGTACGATATGTATTATGTATTTTTTCTTGCATTGTACATACAGAAATAAAGTCAGCACTTAATAGTATTAAACTCAATGTACAGGGTTTTAGGTTACAAGGGCACCCCACATTAACCTGCCTATCTTTTTAGGCCTAAAAAAAATTAAATGCAAGAGTTTTTTCAAATTGTACAAATGTTCTTTTTATTGGACGGTTTTTTCTGAACTTTCCCGGATATATTTAAAGATAAAGTTATCAAATCTAAACAGTGAAAAGAAATTACTTTAAAATTCAAGAGGAGTGTAATAAAAAGATGCCTACATACCATGTAGAATGTTGCAGAAAACACGAAGATGACTTTTTTTCGAGCTATCAAAATTTGACAGCTGTCATTTTGCATTGGAGCCAATCAAAGAGAAATATATCGCGTATTCGGTCTCAGCGGATAGACGGTACTCTTTTTTTCTTGTTCGAAAAAAAAAAACAAATATCATGCAAGCCAGCGGGAAATATTTTTTTTCGCTTTTGGAAATAAATATATAGGTCGGACGTATTTTTCGATGTTTATTACGGAGAAAATAAGAAAAAAATCCGTTTTTAATAGTTGACCTTATCTATTTTTGTTTTTCGAGTTTGCCGATTATATCGAATTGCCCTTTTTTTTTAATTTCTCAAAAATTCGAGGTTACAACTTTTTTCGTCATGGCGCAGACTGCACTAGTTTTATAACTCAATTTATTCGAAAACGGTGCGTTGTTCGTACTTTAATGTTAATGACCTTAAGAAGGCAAACTCTTTTTGTATCTTAAACTTTTTTTTGAAGAAAAATTAAAAAAGACGTGCGTACTGGATCGTCAACCCGTATACAAATTATGAGGATTTTTTTTTAGTCGTCGAATGACGAAGGCGCACACCACTATTTGCACGAGGACGTCAATTTGGGTTGGCACGGCCCTGCTACGATAAAGTTTTCGAGCTCGAAGAAAGACGAAACCATTGATTGCAGTTCGTGCTAGAACTGCTAGCGCCCTACGCGTCCACTAAACTCGGGAGCTATAAAATGTAAGTTTTCTTTACCTTGGAATACTTCGTGCATCTGACGGACAGAATTTAGATCAACTTGAAATACTTCTCCCACTAGAACTATAAAATGTAGATCTACTATGTGTAACAGTTTCCCCCTTTTAACTTAATCACAATATAGACAATATTTTTCAAATGCAATGAACTTTTTTTACAATGGTTCCTAGAACACCACCGCTCGCATTTGTCTTTCCAATTTTCTGTAGGCCAAAAAATGTTCGAAAATTAAAAACATTTCTTTATATACTATGAAAAAATTCAAATAAGTTAGGAGTTAGTTTCTAGGGCAAAAAAACGTCCAAAGCCGAAAAGAGAATTTTTTTTTTATAAGATATGGAAAAAAAGTTAAATAAACTACTAAGTGCTTGGTTAGACAAATGCGGCGGTGAAGCTCTAGAAATGTTTGAAAAACAAAAAATGAAAAATAAACAGGAATTGCATTTGAAAAAGATTGCCTTTAAATGTGAAACTGACTGGTCGTGCGCCAAGTATTTCAAGTTACAAAGTAGACCCATATTTAGTAGTTCTGGTGCGCAAAATATTCTAAATTACAAAGTAGATTAATATTTTGTAATTATTCTGCGCCAAGTATTTCAAGGTACAAGTAGATTCACATTTATTTTGTAAGCGATTTCAGGCAGGCATAGTGGGGGGAGGGCACCAAGAACCCTGTACATTCACATACTGCTTATATCACAACTTAATCTGTTAACCAATAAGTATCATCTATACATTTTAATAAAATATATTTAAATATGGTTTCTTCTACTTCTGGCTTTTTCATTGTTTATATTTTAAGTACCGGTTTTCTGACTGTTTACACATTCTCAATAAAAAAAACGATTTTTGTAGTACTTGCTAATTTTTATTGTTTTCTTTGTTTTTACGAATATGCAATTACGTTTTATATGTATGTGTAATTTCTATATTTTTAGGTCGTCTTTTTCCTCATATTTTTTATATAAAAGTTATCTGTTATCTAAAATATTTTTTAATCCTAAGATACATATTTTTACATTCTTTGTATATATACTAATTAATATCTATTTACAGTCTATGATATATTTGCTCTAGTAAGGTGAGATTCTTTTATATAGAGTTGTCGTTATATGTATGTGTAATTTCGTTTTCTTAGATACATATTTTTACATTCTTTGTATATATACATCTAGATAAATTAACAAAGGATCAACTTTTAAATTGAGTTTATCACAGCAACAAATCTATTTGTCCGGAAGGGTCGTTTCTACTTGGGTTTTATTTTTTATTTTCGCAAAAACTAGTCTTGGTTTATGCTATAAAATAGATGAAAAAAATCGATGAACATACATCTTAAATCTTAGGATATTTTAAACCATTTTTCTGGATGAAATTACAACCACGTCAAATGATTTGTTTAATAAAAAACAGTCATGTGGCGTGGAGTATATATCCAAAGTGCCTATATAAGGTAGGCTTTATTAATTAACTTACAGTATTAATATTAATCAATTGTATCCTCAATCTGAGCTTAAAATAAACAAGAATTATATATAAGAATATAACTCTGAAGTTAAAAGTGATAACTACTTGCAACAAAATTTGTGTTGTATTAAAATTCCTGTTTTGGTATGACTACTGATCGCTAAGAATAATTAAAATTTTGGTACTATATTTAAAACCGAATCTCTGTTTAAAATAAAATAAAACATATGAAGGTGTTAATTAAACCACAGCCGAAAAAGAATTTTATACAATATATATCTACTTATTATACAGGGTGTTATATAATATCGTGCAAAATTTTGAGCACGACCCCAATTTTGCCAGTTATTTACTTTCTTATTTAGTCCTATTATAATATTCTTCGAGTATTTTTCTGGGAACAAATTCGCTAATTTTTCTTTGGTTCTCTCTGGTTGTGTCTATGATTATCGAAGAAATTATTTTAAATAAAATTTTATGGTTAAAACTGATAAAAGGACTAGATAAGTTTTTCAAAAGATTATATATCGAAAAACTATAGCCAAAACCCTTCTTTTTAATTTTTTGTTAAAATATACTGATAATCAAATTGATTTTATGATAAGTAAAACAGGCATATTAAAATGTATGAATATGTTTCTCTATAGCTTAAGATTATCTATTTATAATGCATTTTTTGTTGCTATAGCCTAATAAAAAGTTATAATGACACAGGTCAGGTTAGCCAAAATCCTATGTGAAGTCCAAATTCATGATTTTATGTAATTTTTTTTGAACGCAGCTATAAAATTGCGGCATATTAATTATTTAATTCTATAAAACAGCGTATTCAAAAGTTCGGAAAATGTGTATAACAAACCCATGTGTAGTCTGTCTACTAAATAATTAACTTGTTTATAAATATGATATAATATGAGGGACTGCTTTAATTTAAAGCCTTTTTCTTTTGCGATCAATTTTAACACTTAGTTCTGCATATATTCATTAAAAAATTCATGTCTTCTATAGGCAGGGAGATCACTAGAATATGACGAAATTGTCCCGAGATATTATGTTAAAATCAAATGAAAAACAAATAACTTTTTAAAATTTTGGTCGAGTTAAAGATTTTGATATTTTGCACGATATTATACTGTATAATATATATATATATATATATATATATATATATATATATATATATATATATATATATATATATATATATATATATATATATATATATATATATATATATATATATATATACAAACAAATCCACTACGAAGGTTTATCTCAACTAGAGATATTCTGTGTTTAACGTAACAGAGAAATTTTAATTAATGTTAGTATAATCTGGGCAGTATTTTAATATGTTGAAAACTTTGGATTTTATCGAGAAAAAAGTATTGGAAGTCAAATTATTTATAAACTTTTGATAAATTCTTTATAATTCTATTAATCGCTTATATTCCTTTGGTGCGCCTATGTATAATGTATTGGTTTGTGAATAATAAAACATATAAGAACCTATTATGATAGAAGACAATATACCATTATCCTGCTTTTATTTTTTAACATAAAATAATAACAGTTCTATAACAAATTTCTATATACAAACTTGTTTTTCTTTTCAAACTAACATACTTACTTTATTCGACAGTTTGCTTTCATAAAGTGATGTGTATAATTCATATAATATCAGGTAGAACTATTTGGCACACCTTTACAATTTTTGAGCTTTCGCATATCAGTACTTGGAACTACCATTTCGTAGTACATTTAGTTTAATCTAGAATATAAAATACAAAAACTTATCAAACTACTTAATAAAATTACAGGTGTTTGTCTAACAGGGGCCCCATTTTCTCTAATTGGGCTGACTTTTAAATACAGTGCTCTTCCATTGAGAGGTTGCAGAGACCTGAAATTCTTCATTAGTGGTGATTTGTCTTCTGTTTGAAGCGCTTCGAATACTTTTGCCTAAAAATATAAAATCGTAAACATATATGCTGTTAGAAAACCTAAATAAATATCAATATTTTAAAAGTTCGAAATGCTAATAGAGTTTTACTTCTTGTTAAATCTTCACTTGTCTTGTAGGAGAAACTATAACTGCCGAAAGTTCATACTTAAATTTTGTATAGCCTTCAAGTTTTAAGATTTCTTGTTTAAGTCTCTGATATATTAGATACTAAATAAAACATTTTCGAATATTTTGTTAATTTACTTTTCAAAATTTTTTTTTCATAAAAGTCTTAAATACTACGGAAGCGTAGAAGGGCCACAATTTTTTTTATTTTTTAATTCTGAGTTTAAAGTCGGAATTTAACAAAATTCTGTGTTTAAAGTCAGAATTTAACAAAATTCTGAGTTTAAAGCCAGAATTTAACAAAATTCTGAGTTTAAAGTCAGAATTTGACAAAATTCCGAGTTTAAAGTCAGAATTTAACAAAATTCTGAGTTTAAAGTCGGAATTTAACTAAATTCTGAGTTTAAAGTCAGAATTTAGCTAAATTCCGAGTTTAAAGTCAGAATTTAACAAAATTCTGAGTTTAAAGTCGGAATTTAACTAAATTCTGTGTTTAAAGTCGGAATTTAACAAAATTCTGAGTTTAAAGTCGGAATTTAACAAAATTCTGAGTTTAAAGTCAGAATTTAGTCCGTACGATTGTATAACAGACTGGAACCAAAAAAAACAAGTTCAATATTCTTGTTTGAATAATGGCAAATGTGCTATGAATTGTTCCACCAAACTACAGATAGTTAAAAAAATGATAAAAGGGGGAGGGTACAAAATAAAAGTTTCCTATTTTGATTTTTGAGTGTTAAATAAGTCCCTGACAAATTAAACATATGTTTAATTAGTTCATTTTATGTATTTTTATTTATTTCTATTGCTGAAAAAAAAAGCCAAAATGTATACAAGAAAACATATACATTAAAAGGTTCACAAAATAAAAAAGGTAATACCAAACGATAAATAAGTCTTAAGAAATGGTTCATATATGTTTCAACGATTTAAGGGTGTTTCGAGAAACATACTGACAGAGCTCCCCCTCTGTTTCAGGGTGATTCAAGTTGAGTGTCCTATTAGAAATATCTGGAGAATCAACGAATAGGATGTTTTGAGAATTTCGCTTTGGCCATAGATGAACATGATATACTCTCATTATAAAATATTTTAAATTGCGCGGTGTTGCCGCTTCTACCTCAAACCGGAGGCATCATCCGTTTTTTAAATGAAATGCCCTATATTTTATTAAATTTTTATATTTTTCTAAAAAATCCAAGTACTTATTGAGTTACTTTTCTCATGCCTAAATTTAACTGTTTTCGAGAAAATGGTGCTAGAACAATGACAATTTTGAACCTTTGAAGCTCGAGAAATCTCAAACGAATTTACTTGCAACGAAATGGATTTCACTTATCTGTCTTAATATTTAATTGTCTATCTCCTGACACCAATTTCAGGTTTGGCAGGAGACGCCAAAAATGCATTTCGTTAATTTCTGACTTTAAACTCAGAATTTAGTTAAATTCCGACTTTAAACTCAGAATTTAGTTAATTTCTGACTTTAAACTAAGAATTTAGTTAAATTTTGACTTTGAACTCAGAATTTTGTTAAATTCTGACTTTAAACTCGGAATTTAGCTAAATTCTGACTTTAAAGAATTTAGTTAAATTTCGACTTTGAACTCAGAATTTGGTTAAATTTCGACTTTAAACCCAGAATTTAGCTAAATTTGACTTTAAACTCAGAATTTAGTTACATTCCGACTTTAAACTCAGAATTTTGTTAAATTCCGACTTTGAACTAAGAATTTTGTTAAATTCTGACTTTAAACTCAGAATTTTTTTAAATTCTGACTTTAAACTCAGAATTTTGTTAAATTCTGACTTTAAACTCAGAATTTTGTTAAATTCTGACTTTAAACTCAGAATTTTGTTTTTGACTTTAAACTCAGAATTTTGTTAAATTCCGACTTTAAACTCAGAATTAAAAAATAAAAAAAATTGTGGCCCTTCTACGCTTCCGTAAAATACAGGTAAAAAAAAGGATAAACATAAAAATTTGCAAAAATACTTTTAAGTTTTCGGGAAAGCTAGGCGTCTTTAGATTGTATATTGTTAGTTTAAATTGCTTAAATAAAACCCAGGTTACCATTAAATCTTATTATTTTAAGTTATTTATGAATTTAAAAAAAATAACTTAATTGAAAAAATTAATATCAAGTCACCAATATTTGTAAAGTGCTTGAGAAAAAGGGTACTGTCCTGCGTGCTGTGATCCAAAACCGACATTTGCTACAATGAATGTTGTCAATTTTTTTTAGAGGAGTCAATATATAGCGGACATTTTCATGAAAAGGAAGTACTCTTTTCTTCGATTTGTTCTATGTAAACATATTGGTGGGACTACTAAAAAAGGGGGGATATCTTTAGAGATAAAGGTATCAAACCTATTACTCCTATAATCAGCAAGAAGAGACCTATTTGACGGACAGATATTATATAGGGAATTTCATTTAAAATAACGAAGTTGATGCACATTTGTTAACTTTCCGATTGTCTTTTGTCTTTTTGATAACTCATATAATAAAGTCTTTAGGGTATCGTTTAAAATATAACCAGACACCCTATACATATGTTTTCTTTTCAAACGTTGGCATTACAAAAAAAATATTTTATATGAAAGTTGTAAATATTTCTTAAATATAAATTTGTTTTTATACAGGATGTAACAAAAATGCGTGATAATCCAAAGTTTTTAAGTGGAATACCCCGCATATTTTTACATTTTTGACTATATGTCTAAATTCGTTTAATTAGAAATAATTGATATCTGAAAATGGTTATTTTTGCTATTTGTCCTGTAAAATCAGTAAAAACAGTTTAACCTAGAGCAAAATAATTTGAACTATGCTTCTTAGTTTTAAAAGATTTATTACCTAATATTAACTTTCTGTTTAATCTAAATCACCGATTTTGACACATTTATATCAACAAGTGACACATTGATATCAAATTTCGGTTGGTTTAATCGGAAGTTGATACCAGGTTATAGATCTTTCAGGGCTAAGGTTGAGAAGTGCAAATCATTTTCTTTTAAGTAAAACCATTTACAATATACAAGACGTTAAATTGCAAAAATAGCCATTTCCAGATATCAATTACTTTAAATTTAAGAATTTAAAAATGAAAAATATATTAATTGTTCTATTTACAAAAAATGTCCTTTGAGTTGCCACGCAATTTTGTCATACCCTGTAGAAGAACAAATTAAATATTTAAAAAAATCAAGGTCTTATCTATAGCATTCATATAAAATATTTTTTAATATAATGATGTCGTATTTTGCTATCTTTTTAAAATATTATTGTATTATGTGTTAAAATTTAAAGTTTAGCACCATTTAATACATTTCATTTAATTTTATTTTTAGGGAGCAGTTCCATATGGCTACCTAAGGCTGTCAATTCTTTACATATTTTTTCATTGTTTTTTAAGTAAGCTAAATACTTCTGAAATACCCTGTATGCTGGACAAAACTTATTTTGTACCAAAAAAATAAAATAATTTTTACGTATTTCGCCATTTTCCGAAATATTACGTATATTTTTTTAAATATATAGAATCCAAAAGAAAAATCGAGTATCTACCGTTATCAGTTTATGCATTCTGAAAATATGATTCTTTTACATATTCATACCCCTAAAAACTATCGAAGAGCTTCGCCCATGAAACTCAAGATCTATCCCCGGGAGATATTGGCCTAGACTATTTTTGGTAAAAATTTGAAACGAAATAAAATTTTGTTGACATACACTAACGCACTCACCCACATCCGTTCAGATATCGTAATTATTTTATATAAAATAGAAATATGTTTTTCGTATTCTAGGGACACTAAAATCGATTAAATCCAACTTTTATTTCACGAATTTTTTTGTGATTCCAATATTTCCCTTATAGCCTATGTATAATGCTTTTTTGTTGATGATTAAAAAGTAAGGATTTATTTTTTTGCCCCATTTTAGGACTGAAAATTTATATAAACATGTATTCGCAGGCCCTACGTTACTTTTTTTTTCCTAGGTCAGGACTACTTTTACCCCCCCCCCCCCAACGAAATATTAACTGCGACCTCATTCACCCTTTTTACAATATATTTAAGTTACCAAGTATGTTTTGTGACTTTTTGATCTCTTAAATTCTCGATATTTTGACCTGTTAAAAATAAACATATATAAACAAAATTATAGGCTTTGTCTGAAAATCCAGGGGTTTTTCGAGGGCTTATAAATTTTGTTGAGGAGTTGGGCCAAGATAAACTATCCGCTTTAGCAGCGTTAAATATCGAGAAATCGTTTATAAAAGGAATGTGCGTGCAATTTTATCGAACGTGTCATTCAGCATTTTTACAATTCTAAAGAACGAAGAGTAGACCTGAACTTCAAGAGAATTTAAAGCTCAATTAAAAACAGTACATTTGTTTTTATTTTAAGTATGCCTATTTTTAAATGTGTTATTGACCTCGCAATATAATTCACCACGAGCCGCCACTGCTTAAAATATCCAAGTTATATTAATTAAAATCAATACTTCTTTCAGAAAAAAAGATTTAGAAATTTGGCAACCCCGTCAAAAATGTTTCAGTAATTCTGTACAAATCGCGTATTGATATCTTCCTTAGTTTTTTAGTTATTCAGCAATATAATGTGATACGTTATATAAGGTCACCGTAGGTATATTTGATCTGGTTTTGGATCAAGTAATACGAGGGTAAACTATCATTTCTCAAAACTTACCTGTCTTTTTGAGATAGGTAGAGTGTTGGTGAAAACAGTCCAGAGGACACCTTCATTGCAACCAGGCGTCGTAAGTGAACCGTAGTAACGATAGAAACCAGCTTTATCCCTTGGTATAAAATTTTTGGCTGTAAAGTTGTTTAGCTGTCTGGCTGCGGCGTCAGTTTCTTTGAGGTTATTAATAATATCCAACAACGGTTGAAAATCATCGTCGTCATCCGGAGAATACTATAATCAAATTATCAGAATTATAAAAGAAATATGTTCACAGTTACCCTAACGTGTTGCTGAGATTGATGCCCTTAAACCAGTGTCAGGAAAGAAGTAGAAATAACAAAATTATTTTTAATTTTATACCATTCTTTTTTTAATAAGGTTAATTAAATCTAAAACTGACAACTAAAAATAAAAGTATTATAAATGTAACAAAATAAGATTCGCTTCAGTAGCAAAAATATCACATTAGAATAATATGAGATCATTAAAAAATTAGAATAACAAACTTATAACAAACTAACTACAAAATTCCAGCGAAATAATATATATCAGGACAAAAGTGAAAATAACACAAAATTATTTTTAATTTTAAATCTTTATTTTTTTAATAATCTTAATTATATCTAAGACAAAACTCAAAATAAAAGTATTATGAATGTGACAAAATAAGATACGCTAATTCCAAAAAAATGCTTCAGTAGCAAAAAAATCACCTTAGAATAATATGTGATCATTGGAAAATTAGAATAACAAACGTATAACGTAATAACATGCCGTCCAGAGATATAAAAACCTTTTAAAATTTCCGGAGATAACCAAAAAAGCTGCCGAAATTTGCTATTTTGTTATTTGTGGAAATTTTGAAAAACTAAATATGTTATCTAGAATCACTTTTTAATATGAAAGTTAGTGGTGTCTTGTTCGCCTTTTAGTTTTTTGTTCTTTTTGCTTTTCTCGAACAGGTTAAAGTTACCCTCCAAGGTTTTTGCAAATTTTTGCGTTTAAAGGTCACTAGATCCCGAAAAACATGTTTTTCATTTCCGTTAGTTTGTTATTATATTGCGGTATAGCTTAAAAACCACTTATCTGATTGACTCCAAATTTTAATCAAAAACCAAGAGTCATAAATGGGAATGGAATGGGTACATTTTGATAAAGATGGAATATCAAAAAACCTCAATATTATAATAATACTTATGGAATGGACTTTTAATTTTGCACAAAAATCTGTTGAAAACATGGAAAACTAGTTTATCTAGTAAAAATTTAGTGCAAATCCTATGTGGAAAAACAAAATGGCGGCCTAATCGAATGTTTAAATATTCGGTAGAAAAATAACGGGCGAGATTAAACAATTGGCTACTAAAAAAAGGTCTTTGCTTTCTGTTAACAAAAATAAGCATTTCTAAAATAAACAGGTTTTTGATTTTAAGAGCGACTAAAATTAATTTCTGTGTTAATTAATGTCTTGTACAAAGATTTAGTTTTCAAATATTTTGCTTGGGTTATTAGCTTCGATTGGGAGGCATTTCCTAATTACCTCTTATCTTATCTATATCTTATAAACGGCAATTTGTTTCCATTTTTTTATGTTTTAATTAATTTATTATTAATATAACTTGTTGTCTCACATCCTGTGGTTGTATATTTATACTCTTTTCTGTTTCCACAGCCTTTATATTTCCATTGCCAAGTCGGTGTATTTGTTGATCTACTCACTGTATTTCGCTTGGATGTTCTCGTCGTTGGGGACAGCTATGTCAATTACATAAGTGATCTTTTCTTTTTTGGATTGAAAGGTGATACCGCCTCTGTTTGCGAAGATCTTTGTGGATGTCAATGTCCAAGTCGAGCTTGTAGTGTTCGTTTTCAAGTATAGATGTTAGTGTATAATGGTAGTCAGGGTCTGTGTTCTCCCTCAGTTTGTATGTTGTGGCTAATGCTTGATGAACGACCTTCGCTGCTGAGTTGTGTCTCGCGGTGTATTCAGTTCCGGCTATTATTCTACATCCACTCGTTATGTGATCGATCGTGTCTCTCTGCTGGTGACATCTCCTGCACCTGTCGTCTTCAATCGTTGCGTCCTTGATGATGTGCTTTTGGTAGTTTCTGGTTGCTATGACCTTGTTGTCCAGGATGGCAAGCAGGAAGCTCTCTGTTTCGGGGAACAGCTGCCCTTCTTGTAACCACGTATATGAAAGCTTTTTATGTATGAAAGCTTTTTATGTATGTGGTCTTGCTTTATATAGTATCTGTGTCTTCCGTGGAGTGTTTTATCAGAACAGATGTTAACTTTTTCTAGTTGTGTTTCGATGTGACTGTGTGCGTCTGCTGCATGGCTCGTTGAGAGCGGTGTATAATTCTTGTCTGCCTTCACAATTGACTTGTGGAGGTTAGTTTGTTTGTTTATGTTTCTTCAATGTCTTATTAATGGTTTCGTTGTTGATTGTTTCCGTCGTAGGGAGGTCTTTCACTGTCTCTTGTTAATATGAAGTAGCTTGCATTTACTTATATCAAATTCTATGTTGATGTCCAGGGTAAACGTTTTTGAGATTTTAAGGAGTTCCTTTAGCCGCATCTTTGTGCTTGCGTATAATTTCATGTCATCCGTGTACATAAGATGGTTTATTTTGTGTAGGTTATTTTTTTGGTGTTTAATTTGAATCTAAGTTTGTGTTATTCAGTGTGTTTGAGAGTGGATTGAGACTACATCCACTCGTTGATGTGATCTTTTCTGTTCCGATATGTTCTTTTTGCGTTCTCAGGTTGATTTTAGTTTTCCACGTACTCATGATTTGCATAAGAAATTGCCTAATAAATTGACTTTATTTAGCTGGTTAGGTTAGGTTAGGTTAGCCAACTGTGGAGCATTGAATCAAAGGTTTTTTTTTATAATCTATGTGACCAGTATGAAGGTTTCTATAATTTTTCCTTGTTTGTTCCATAATGTTTATAATTAGCTGCTCCTTGCGTCCCCGGCTGTTTTTCCTGCACCCTTTTTGCGCTTCTGTTAGAATGTTTTTGTGTTCTAGATGTTCTAGTGTTCTATTCTCCTGGTAATTGTGGTTGTGATGACTTATATAGGATTGCAAGGCACGTATATGAATTTGAGCTTTTTCGAATTTTTGGTTTTGTATGTTATATAGAAAACGGGGGGTGTGAGGTTTAAAAATATCTTCCTTCATGTGTGAAGGTAAACTGTTTATACTAGAAGTTATGAATGTTTTCTATTCTAGGACATCTCCAGCTATGCGTATATTTGACTGTTTCTGCAACTTCTTGTGTTGTCATTGCCAAGTTCTCTTGTTCCTCTAAGCACTTGTGTCTTCTTCCGCTTTAATCCATGAAGCGTTATTATTGTGTAGTTTCGGTTCTGATGAAATGCTTTTCCAGTATTCTGTGATTTCTTGGTTGATCGGTGGTTCTATTACTCGTGCCTCCTCATTGCTTATGATTTTTTGATAAAATTGTTTTCCGCTTCTTCGAAACAAGTTGTTAGCCTCCTTTCTTTCATTCGGCTCTTTGTATATTCGTAGTCTTGCGGCATACGCGGATAATTTTTGCTTCAACGTGTCAAGGAAACATGTGATCAGGTGATGTAGATTTGATTTTCTCTATACTTTGTGTGATACGTTTTGATTTGTTGCCGTTCATGGATGGATTCATATAATTTTGTTGATTTTATTTTCGATCCTTATTTGGCATTCGGTTTTGGTTTAATGTTGTTGGTGTTTCTGTGTCGTGGCAGGGGTTTCTGATTGTTGTGTGTTATCGTGGTTATAGCTGCTGCCTAGACCACTGTATGAATGTCCTCAATTGTGGTCACATTTGTTATGTACTTAGGTATTATGTGTTCGTTGATAGTCTTTAGGATTTTTTGTGTACCCCGTTTGAAGATTACACGAGGAATAGGATCTCTCACTATAGGATCGGTGCCTCACCATTTGTTTAGATGTGATTTCATTTCTACTTTGATTGCTTGTGTGAAAGACGGCCCGAGGTGTAGCTGTGTGTATGGTGTCTGTCCTGTGTGCTGTGTGGCGCTTGTCATCTGTCGTGGGTTGTTGCTGGGGGCTTTTCCCATACTGACCATTGAGTGAGATTGCAGATCCTCTTGGTCTGGTTTGTATGTGGGATCGGTTCGGTATCTGTCCTACTGTTCTCAATGTTTGGTTGATGAATGTTTAGTTCAGCAGCTAGTTTTGATGTTTTGCAATGCGAGTGGTGTGAGCTTACCGGTCTTAGTGATGACTCTTTTTTGATGTATTACTCTTCGTTCTGTGACAAGTGATTTGTATTCTGTATATTGTGCTGTGAGAAGTGTATGCAGTTTATATCCGTATCTTGATGAAAATGTCTCAAGTTTGGTAGCGGTGTAATAGAAATGCATCAAATGATTCATTTTGTCCGTCCATTTTAACCTTTTTTTTTACCTGCCTTGATAGTTGCAGGTAGTCGTTGCGATATATTCGCTATTGTAATGGACTCAAGTTGTCATGTTTCGCTAGCATCTGTGTCAGATGTATTTGTGTATCCATTTTGACAGCGCATGATCGGTTCGCTCGATTCTGGTTGCTCATGCATTGCCCTGCCTTTCCCGCTTTGGTGGGTGCCAGCTTAGCCGACAAAACACTTTTGGTGGGTCTATTTTCCTTTGTTTGGCCATGATCGTTTCGGTCGAGCTGTCCTTTCCCGCGACGTCCTCGACCATTACGTCGCTCATCCGATGCTTCTTTTAATGATGTTCTGTTATTGTAGATCATTTTATTGTATGTTTGGTTCCCTATTATTGTCGATCTCTCTTTAACGCACAACTGTTTTGTTCTTGTTGTTCTTGGTTTTGAGAAAATATGGAAGATGTGCTTCTGGGTTTCCAAAAGAGTAAATATCTCTAGACTCGTTCCGTATGTAGTGGTTTTGCTTATGAACTTACAATAAATGTTGAAGTCTTTCATGTCGTCGTCGTGAAATAACGAAAATATCTGAAGTTTCGACCAGTTTTGTTGTAAGTACTTCAATGCGTCTTCCCGTATATGTGCAAGCTGAATGATCGGAACAGACGACTTCTGTCTCTAACAATGTTGGCTCTGATGAAATTCTCGAGAATAGGTTCGGCTGTAGCAGTTTTTTCGGCAAAGGCCCACTTGTTCAGCCTTTTGCCTCCACCGTCCCGCATGCTGTCACCTTCAGCAGTGCCTCCCCAGGCAGCTGCCTATTATTATTATTATTATTATCATTATTATTATTATTATTATTACGATTGTTTATTTTTCGTAACTTTATTTACATAGTCTAAAAAAAATAAATTAAGTCACTTATTACAAGAAATAGATTTTTACAGAATGTTTAAATATTTTATTAGGCACCATTTGTTTTTGCTATATAGGATTCGCATTACAAATTTAACAATATATCGTTCTTGCATATTTGACTTTTGTGCAACATTTCAAGTCAATTGGATAGTTTTTTGGTACTAAATTTTTAAACGTAAAAAATTTGTCATTCGAAGTAGATTTCGAGGTATGACGCGTACAGACAGAACGTCTGAGAGTCCAGGGACTCTAAACCGCCAAGATCTGCAAACATCTCGAAGGGTGATTTTTTTCGATAAAAATACTTTCTTCTTGCGAGGAGGAGTAATTAGAGATTTTTTTGAGATCGGGCATGCCCGCGCCAACATTGAATAATTTATGATACTACCGTTACTTTAAACTAGTGTGCTTTTTATACTTACGTGAAAAAGAACTCCTAACACAGCTACACCATGAGTATGTTTCACCGCTTCCGATAAATTACGATGTTTCTGCTCAAAATGCACTAAATGTAACTCTAATGGAAACCTGAAATGAGATATCTAATAAATAACACCTGTTAAAGTTAAAAGTTCGGTTGAGATCATAAAAATAAATTTTTATTTAGGTTTGTACCCTTCGGATTTAATGAGATTTTCACTATGGTCAATAGCAACTATTCTCCTACAAACCTTCATTTTTGTCCAATTAAAACGTAACATAAATAGCCTTACTTAGAGTCAGAAACAAAGGAGTAGCTCTAGTTTTCAAAGAGTACATTTATGATATTTTACTTGTAAACTACACATTTTATGGGCTGCTCTGCTCAAAGAGTCATAACATATCATTATACAACTGATAATCGTTGTTGTTATTATTGTGCACTCACATCTACTCATTGGTTCATGCACATAGTGGGTTTCAGTTTTCAAAGGCAAAAAAATAAATATCGTATCAGCTGCAGCTATTTGACTGACAAGACCAATATGAACCAGTATATGTCAGTGATAGAAAGATACTGTTTTTTTACTAGGTATATGCCATCGTTTCTTACCTTGCTATCGTATTGGTACATTTTAGTTGTCGCTATCCCGATCGTTATCGATAGTTTTGATATATCGACAACTATTAATAGTTATCGATAACCATCAAAAGTTATCAATTGGTATCTATATATGTATAGTTATATATTTTATTTAAATATAAATATATAAAAAATTTATATAAAAAATACCGATAATTTAGATAGATTACCTAATCAAATAAACATCCACAGAAACAGTAAAAATAAAATATACGATTAAGTTGTTTTTAATTACCACACGCCTTATTGTTTTTTATATTAATATTATGAATTATATTTTTTATAATTATTGTGATAGAAACTACTTATAAAAATATTTATTTTATTTAAGAAAATATATTATGCCCATGTCGATAGGTTTTAGTTAACAATATGTACTGATAAATGGATAGTTATTTTTAGTTATAGACGATTATTGGTAGCGAAACGGTAAAAAAATAAATATGCTCATTTATTAGATTTTTTTAAATACCTAACACAAAAAAATATTGTTTTTTTTATATATTAGCACTGGAAGAAAAAAACGGTTGTGCTTTAAAAAAAAATAGAGGTTGTACAAACTTTATAACAAAATATAATAAATCAGTCGGCATTTTCAACTAAAAACCCATTAATGTTTTAAAGAACTTCTTGATATGGCACTAAATAATACAATAAGTTACTAGTTTCATGAAGCATTGTTGCATCTGAAAAACAAATTAAATAGGTAATTATACTCTACAAGTAAAAAATGTATGCCGTAAAACCAAAAAAGTGCCCATCGAAGAACTGGGGAGAAATCCAAAAATCTATAAAGAGTACTACACTAAAAGATATTTCTGTTAACACTTTTTTTGCGACACCATGCACATTAGGAAATATGTTTTTTGTTTTCAAAATATAGAATTGTTTCCATTTAAAAATTTCACCCTCTATGGCCACTGGTTCAAAATTAAGTATAATATATTTTGTTCCTTACAACTAATAATTTTTTTCCGCTATGACATTATAGAAGTAAATAAATTATATTGTATTTTATGAGTTTATTAAGGTAGAAGAATTTAAATTAAAATTTACGGGCACATCTAATCTTTGCAAGAAAAGTTGAATTTTCCGGGTTTGCAGCTGCAATGTAATTTTAGTTCTCAACAGACGAAGCCCTTGATATGCAAAGTACATTTTATGGATGTTTGGCCCGATTACTGCAATCCACTCTGGGAATCCATTTAAATGTAGTGCCGGAAGAACTATGAATGATTTCAATTAAGTTTCAGTATTCCGCAGTTCTAATTATATCTTCGTTTTCGTTTAAATTTGATCTTAAATATCGGGATTGAATTGTTCCTGTACAAAATTACGGATTACCTATTCCAAAAACTGGTTTAGATATCCGAAGTAAAATAAATATAGGTAATATATGTTGGGTAGTAAGTAAGCACACATAAGTCCATGGACGTATCTAAGGGGAGATCCAGGTTAGGTTATAGTCCAGATTCGTCGATAAAACGATCATTAAAGCTATAATTCATCATTAATGCCATAAAATGAGTTTACGTTTGGTTAACTAGAAGCGACATTTACACATGGCGTTATTAACATTTCCCCTATCATACTCTATTTCGCGAAAATGTTTGCTTTGTATGTCTTATTTCAATATTGTATCGATTGTTACCACTTTAAAATAACCGACTGATTTTAAATTTGGTGTGCATACATAGGTTGTGTGATAATATAATTTGACATACAGGATATCCTACTTTCGGCACTTTTGCCTTAGTTTTTAAAAATAAAAAATTCTCAACTCTATTTATTATTTATTACAGCATTTTAATTTAATTATGTCAAGATTATTAAAATTTACTCAAAATAAAACAATAATAACCTATCTTACTTAAAACATAACTTAGGAAAAACAAAATTTTAGAAAAGCAAAAAGTTTTTAAAGGATGTTTCCAAAATGACCATGTCCATTTTCCTGTCTGCAGAATTGGCACATTCTCGTTATTCTTTTAATAGTGTTCAAAATAATCAAATTGCTATTTTTGGAAAGTTAGATCGATTGCCTTACGAAGCTCCGCTACGGACTAAAATCGTGTTTTATATACTTCATTTTGGATGAAACCCCATAAGAAAAATTACAGGTCCTTAGGTATCAATCCATTTTTGAGGAAAGTTATCCTTTAAAAATGCTTTTAAAAGCGCAGAATTGTGGCTTGAAGCACCGTCTTGTTGAAGATAAACGGCCTCATAATGTGCCAATGGAATATTTTTTATCAGTTGTGAAACAACTGCCTCAATGATTTCTAGGTACCGATGCGCTGTGAAACGTCCTTCAAAAATTGTATAGGCTATGCGTCTTCCAAAAATGAAACGATACCCCTAACCTCAAAGCGTTCTTGTTGTGCCCTCTCAAAAATTAAATAGTGATTTTCTGCGGACTAGTTTATTGGTAATTAAAAATTCCCGTAGTTGAAAAATAAGATTCATCGGACCAGATAACGACTCTGCCAAAAGATTTATCAGTATGGATTTATTGAAAATACCACTGGCACACCTCCTTCAAAAATTCTACGAACTATGGGTTTTCCAAACACGAGACCCCAACCCTAAAGCGGCCTTGTTGTGCCCTCTCAAAAATTAAATGGTGATTTTCTGCAGACTAGTTTAATGGTGATTAAAAATTTCCGTAGTTCAAAAATAAGATTCATCGGACCAGATAACGATGCAGGTGATCACCATACATAAAATGTAAACATTCTATCCCCTTATGGCCTTTGATTTTTGACCAAAATTTCAAGTCAATGGGACAAGTAGTAGAGCTATGACGCAGAGAAACAGAAAGACAGCCCAACAGGCCGACAGACGGACCAAAATGGGGCAACATGTTTTTCGACGTCCAGGGATCTAAAACGCAATGATCTGCAAAAATTTCGGAGGCTGATTTCTTCACGACTGCAATATTTTTTTTTACAGGCGAATTAAAAAGATATATTTTTGGAGTTCGTAACCTGTAAGATACATGTAAGATGACACTTAATTTTCTCTAAAAAATATTAATTGAAATATTAAAAAAAAGTGGCGGCTCTTTGGTTAAGATTTATTTATCCTCAATATATAAAAAATAATATTTGCGAGTGTCTAAAAACAAACTCACCTTTTATATCGCCCTGTATAAAAAAATAAATAAATCTCACTCATTTTGAATATATCTTTCTAGAACCTATTTATCTGTGGATCTATTTTCAAAGTTTTATTTAACAATAATAACAATAATAAACAAAAAATTATTAAAAATTTAAAAAGGTTTAGAAATTTCTTTGATCTACCGTGTGTGAATATACTGTTGCTTAGTTCTTCGTTCCTCTAAATTTGACGACAGCGTGGAAGTTGAAGCGTTTTTATAAAAAAATTTATAAAAAAATGTATAAAAAAATATTATTATTTTAATTATATATCTATTGTGTAGGCAATGTTTCTGTCTTGAACCGTATAAGTATTGATTATGTTTTTTGACGAGGAGGCCCAAGATTAAGAGAGAGCCCGGTCTGTCGAGTATGATACTGATCACTGATCAGAAGCGTGATATTCATGTATATATATATATATATATATATATATATATATATATATATATATATATATGAATTTAACCATCTCATCGTATACAGTTTATCGCGAACTGGCAACTCTCTCTTTCGATAGATCCCAACTATACGGAATACATAAAAAGTTGGGATCCATTTTGGGGTATTTTATTTCACATTGGATGGATCTTCATTTAAACAAACGAATGATGTTTTGACAATATTTTTTTCGACTAAACATAGCTAATTAATAAACAGAAGACGCGTCTGTGGAATCCAAACCTTTAAATTTTAATTCAAAGTGGTTGGTATATGATTTCTGTTGTCATAAATCTAGGCAAGTTATTTCGAAAAACTTAGAAAAGCTAGAATTTCATTAAAGTAAGTAAAAGTCACTTTGGATATGTACAATATTGACGTAGCTGTTATTTTATTTTGGCTGACAAGACATTCGCGTATACATTTTGGCTAACGTTGAAGTTTAATAATATTAAAACTGTAACTATGTCATGCCTATTTAAATTTTAAATTGCCTTTCGGTTTGTTATTTTATAGCCTGGTGTTCAGATAATTAGAAACTACAGTCAGAGCAATAAGCAAAATTTTATTGACATAAACACGCCATTTATATCTCCATTAAAATTTTGAAGAATTACTTTTCAAATATACAACATTCTATTTATGCTGGCATAAAATGATTTTGCACACATAAAACTAAAAATATTCGGTTTAATATCACTTAAATCACAAAATATTTTAAAACATTAGATAACAGAAAACTATTAACTATAATCGTCTAGTTACAGTAAATTCTTTAAAAAATTGGGAACTTTCCTTTTAAATTTGGAAACTTTAATTAAATGTTAAAAAGACGTAAATATAAGTAAAATTTAGTCAAAAACTGTAATTTTGACTAACAGTTGATGCATTTATAAAACTTTTATTATACATTTTTATATGTGTAATATATTAATATCAGATTTCGTAAAATTACTCAATAATTTGTTCGTATGATAATCGCTAAACCAAATGTAGTTCGAAAAATGTATATATCTAAGTTCTCTGTTTATTATGAAACTTTAAGATTAGTTATTATAATATAAATATGCAAAAGACTTTACCTTTTATTTGACATCGTATGCTCAGATTGCCAGTGAAAGTGCAAATGGTCGAGTTGATAAGTACCTGGTAAACCACCGCCATGTACCGTAGGCGGTTCGATGTTTAATAGCCGCACTTCAGCTGAAAAGATATTTATGAATATTATAACATTTTATTATAACCTTATTATACCTAACGTAATAATATTATTAACATTTAAACGCAACATAGCGTTTTTTTCAAGTATGCAAAGAGACCGCATTAATATTGTTGTAAACAAATTATTGATATATTACGGACTTGGTTTACATAAACTAATATATACCTTAAAAAACTAAAGTTTTTTATTGCATAAAGCAATAAAACTAAGATTATTGCACATAGATGTTGAACATCTGTATGCGTATAAATGAAACACCCATAATAAACTAACTTAAAAAAAGTTTTACTAATATACATTAAATTAAAAATATTTATATGGTAAACACGACTTATGGTCACATTATTAATAAACATTCATATTCAGGCCCATCTTTCCCATTGGGTACGCAACTGCCAAAGGTCCCGCGATCGATGAAGCCCCCGAAGCTTCCTAATTTCTGCCAAAGAGCTAGAAACAGAATGTTTACATTTAAAAGAATACTTAAAAGTGGTCCAGCCTAGTGAAAATAAAGATACTAATAGTATTTTAGCAATATATCGTGTTTTGAAAGAAAATAAAATTGAAGAAACATTTTCAAATGTAGAAATTGCATTCAGAATCTCTTTGAGCATGATGGTTACTAATTGCGGTGTGGAACGGTCCTTCTCCAAGTTCAAAAGAATTAAAAATGAATTAAGAAGTACAATGCTTCAAGAAAGATTGACCAGTTTGTTGCTGATGTCCATAGAATCAGATGTGCTGGAAGAGCTAGACTTTGAAAAAGTAATTAATGATTTTGCTTATTTTAAAGTTAGAAAAGTTCCCCTTCAACCAGTTTAAACTTTTAAATTATATTACTTATAGTCTGCGCCATATAGTTTTAAGTAAATATGAATAGACTTTCTGTTCTGTTATATAATAATTGCCTATTGATTTAATGTTACTGTATGAAAAAATTAAAATAAGAGATGCATTAATCAAAATTCTATACTTATTTGGGTTTTTGCTACAGCTTCTGCTTGCACTGATTAATAGTCCTATATTATAGTGATAGGGGCCCCATTAGCCTAAACTGCCCATGGCCCCTAATAGGTCCAAGACGGCCCTGTTTATATTATATCTACACATATACAAGTCTGTATTGAGAGATATGCACCTAGACATAAGAATTGTAAACAATAGTTAGTCTATTCTACAAACATCTATAAACAAAAAAGTGGCTTAAATTCAGATTAATTAAATACTCCTTCAAATTGCGGATAATTTTTATAAATATAAAGGTCCTTGACAATATAGTTAATAAGATATCAAGATAATTATACGAGGCTGGTCTGAAAAGTTTCGACCTCAACGTGAAGATGGCAGCATTCGTCAATAAAAGCTAGGGAATGTAGTTGTGCATCTTTCGACAGGTCCTCACCAAAGTGCCAGCCATTTTGGACGCGCAGTTGTTATTTGACAGTGGTTTGATTGAGTCGATGTGAGTGTTTTTGTGAAAATTGAAAAAAATCGGGTATCGAGCTGTCATTAATTATTTGTTTTTGACAGACAATATGCATACGCAAATTAGAGATGCGTTAGGTTCTGTGTACGGGGACTCATTACCACAGTGAAATTTTGGGCAGCTGAATTTAAGCATGGCCGTAAGAATTTGGGAGACGATGAACCTTCTGGGCGTCCAAAAATTGCCACTACTCATAATAACATCGCTAGAGTTCATCAAATGGTGCTAGACGACCGTCGAATTAAAGTGAAAGAGATAGCAAAGGCTATGAATATGTCCAAAGAACGTGTTTGTCCATACTCAATCAAGATTTAGGCATGAGAAAGTCGGCCGCGCGTTGGGTGCGGCGTTTGCTCACGTTAGGCTAAAAATGTGTTCGAATGAACATTTCCAACGCTCTGTTGGTGCAGTTTAGGCGCAATATATCCGAGTTTTGGCGCCGATTAAAGACTGTACCTAGATGAAACTTAGATACACCATTGTACACCCGAAACAAAAATATAGTCAAAACAGTAAACTGCACAGATCGAACCGGCTTCAAAAAAAGCAAAAACTGTTTTTTCGGCTGGGAAAGTGATGCCGACTCTGTTTTTTGGAATAGTCATGGAGTTATCCTAATCGATTATCTTCAAAAAGGAAGCAGTGGCGACTTCTCCATTAGGTCAAATGGTCAATGACTCCCCAATAAATATTTCCAAACAGAAACAAATAAATAAAATAATACATAATTTCTATTTTTTCAATTTTTTTTTAAATTTGGAAATTCTCTCTATTATTCTAATCGTATAAACTCGTTGACCGTCCTCTTAATTCCGCGACACACTATCCATGTCTCGTACCGCGATCTCCGGAGATGTTTTGTTTCATTGGGAATCGATCACGGCTGACGGCCCGCGTTGAGCTCGTGGTTACAAACGGAGACGAGTTTTTCCCGAATGTTCCCGATCAAATTCCCACAGGGGCGCATAGGTAAGATACGGCTTACGTTGGCAAAGTTTGGGTCAACAGCCACGTCGAGGAAACTTAAATATTTGTGTCAGTTGATGTGTATAATGTGGACCGTGTGATACGTTGTGGTTAAGATTACGTATTTTTATAGATTTTATTTTGAAGATTTTACATTTTGTTACTTCATTTTGTGGTTTAAATTAATGTTTTAAAAAAAGGTAGCCACAGTGTTTTAAAATATTAAGACTTTATAATCCGTTTTCAATTATATTGGTCAGCTGAACTTTGAGAAACGACTCGAATCTAAGACCAGTAGGCGACTTTTGCCGAAATTTAAAATTCAGCAAACAGGTAAAGACAAAATCAAAGAAGTAAATCGCTATTTTCGTAGAAATATGTACAATTTATGTGCCTGGACATGCAGTTGCGAAGTAACAAAGGTATTTTATTGTTTTGTGTCTCTGATTTTTTCGGATGACTGTTTGTGGTTTATATCTATTGACCCCCTGAAAAGCTGATCACGAGCCGCCACTGAAGGGAAGCATACTACGCATCATTACTTGACAAGCTGAAGGCAGAAATTGCGGAAAAACGGCCACGTTTGCAGAAAAAGAAAATCCTGTTTCACGACCTCAGAGGTTGCCTTGGTGAAAATTTACAAATTACGGTTTGAACTGCTTGACCATCCACCTTGCTCAACAGATCTCACCCTAGGCTTTTTTTTTTGTTTCCTCATCTAAAAATTGCGCTCGGAGGACAGAGATTTTCATCAAATGAGGACGCAATCACCTTCGTGAACAATTATTTTCACGAGAAAAAAGCCGAGTTTTAGGGATATGCAGCGCCATCTATCCCCTACTGCCTAAAAACTATGAAGCCGGTCAGAAGTAGAAAACATTTTCGTGATTCAGTGAACAGTTGTTTGCTTGTGTAACGATAAATGACCAGGTGTTTTATTTGCTGCGTATTTCTTATAAAATTTTGCCATTTTAAACTACGTTCAGTTCGAGTTTTTTTTTTTAGTTACATAACCTTAAATTTGAAAAAGCTGTCGGGCGGAAATATGGCCCGGGTAAATTTTAAAGCGGGCCATATTTTCGCCCTGGGCTGTATTTTCGTCCTTATTTTCAAACATGTTTTTTTTTGTTTTTGGATTAGTAGTCTAAAGGTAAAACCAAATAAGTAAATTATTGTTGCAAGCAGGCATTTCTACATAATAGTACAGGAATACTAGTTTTATTCTGTGATTTTAAAGCTTGTAATTTTTAAAGTGGGTACATTATGTTGTGGAGTTGTATAAAAAATCGGTTTATTCTTATTAAATCAAATAATTTACAATTTTGTATTGTAAAAAGACTTTGTTTTTTACATAATATAGACACATAAACCTAAATTAAAAACTTAAGCGAAAATATGTCCCAGCTTTTATTTTTTTAAGGGAACATATCTTCGACTTGAACTTTATTTGTGTCATACTTTTTTAAACTAAAACTTTTAGATTATGGGGAAGAAAAACAGAGGAATTCGCGCAAACTGGACGGAGGATATGATGAGTGAAGCTCTTATAATGCTAAAGAAAGGTATGTTCCAAAGGGAAGTCGAAATGAAATGTGGAATTCCACGAACAACTCTTCGCAACCATTTGAAGACAGGAAAATCGAACAGAAAACTTGGACGAAAAAGCATTTTATCTGAGGATAAAGAACAAGCGCTAGTGGCAAGGATTCTAAGGTTAGCAAACATGGGGTACCTTTAGTTCCAAAGACTCTAAGAAGCATTGTGTAGATATTGTGACAATGGTATTCCACATAAATTTTCCAGCGACAGAGAAATGGCAGGATAGGATTGGTACAAATCTTTTTTAAGAAGACACAGAAACATCTCTCAGAGGAAAGCGCAAAATTTAAATCCAGCCCGGGCGCAAAAGTTAAATCCCATAATAGCAAAAGATCATTTTAACAAACTGGAAAACATTATGGATGAATTAGAAATCAAAAATTCTCCAGAAAGAATTTTTAACATCGATGAAAAGGGGTGCCGGTTGACATTACATCATAATCAATCCGTATTGGCTCAAAAGGGGTCACGTCGAGTACATTTAATTTCAAACGAACATGCTGAAAATTGTACGATAGTTGCATGTGTCAATGCTTTGGGTCATGCAATACCGCCGATGGTAATTTTTAAGGGATCTAGATTAAAAGAAGCATTCAAGGAAAATCTTCCTCATGGCTCAGTGGTTGCAATGGCTTAAAAAGGAAGCATGACTAGAGATTTTTGTACGCTGGCTGCACCATTTTTCCAAGTTTAAACCAGCTGGACCAATTTTGTTAATTCTAGACGTTGCGTCATGCCACTTAGATATTTCGGTTGTAGATACTGCGGAACAATATGAAATTTTTCTCTACTGCTTGCCTTCTAACACGACGCATGAGTTTCAGCCCCTAGATAAGGCGGTATTTAGAGCGTTTGAACATTATTGGGACGTCGAACTCTTACGTTATTGGAACGATAATCCTACAGCTCGAAGAGCTTTAAAGAAAGAAAAATTTGGACAAATTTTAAATCCGGTGTGGAAACAATGCATGAACATTTCAAACATACAGAGTGGTTTCAGATCAACGGGAATATTTCCATTTCATCCATCTGTAATACCAGAAACAGCATTTTTACCCTCAGAGTTGACATTTAGAGAGATGTAAGAACCAGACGAAGATGAAAATAAGTGGTCTGATGATGAAAATGAGATACCTTTAAGTATTTTAGCTAAAAAAGTTAAGATAGCAAATAACCAAAAGCCGGGTTGCTCTTTTTGGAATGATGAAAGTGTTTCAGTAACAAAACCAAAACTTAGCGTTCAACAAGAAACAACAAAAGACGACAAAAAAGCAACAAAAATTCTTTTAAAACAAAAAAATGAATCTTTTGTAGAAAAACTGGGTTATTTGAAAGATGAAAGCCATAAAAAATCATCAAAAATTAACATTTTAAACGTAACTATCATTAAGCCTGTCTCCAAAGAAAACACAGATCCTAAAACTATAGTGGAACTTCTACCTACTCCCGATTTTATTTTAAAGCGTCAAACAACTTCTAGACGAAAACTATAAAGCTCAAGTATTAAAGAGAGACCTATTTTCACCAAAGGCATCTCCTTTGCAGGCTAAAAATAATAAGAAAACTCAAAGTTGTAACAAGGAAGAAGAGGATATCAGTAACTGGATGTGTTTAATATGTAAAGAAGCAAGAGTTGCAGATATGCGACAATGTGCAAAATGTCATATGTGGGTGCACGAAGAATATGTTGGACTTACCGCCCATGACACAGAAGAATTTATCTGTCCTGAATGTTGATCAAATATAAAGGGCCATATTTCCGCCAATGTATTTTTCACTGGGCCATATTAGCCTTCAAGGCGAAAATATGGCCCATTTTTTACGTTTTTTAAGTTATCAGTTTTTATCCAAAAATATATATATATTTTAACTCAGAATATGTTTTTTATGTAATTAGAAGCTAATTAAAGGTATTCGTATCAAAACGTTTTTTAGTGCTTAAAAATTACTCTTTATATTAAAAAAAGTTGAAAGTGGGCCTTATTACCCAAAGGTACCTTAATAACTAGTGGGAGTTGTTTTATGTTTGCTGAAATTGGCAAAGAATTCATTATACTGGTCCAGTGTGTCAGACATTCAATTTTAAAACATTAAGTATCAGTTATTAACTCGAAAGTACGAATTTGAGTACTAGACACATGCAGGGCTGGGTATATGAAAATCTTCGTTCCAGGGGCGTACGGTAAAATTTTAAGAAAGGTAAGCAATCTTTAGAAACTTACCTATTTGTAATGTAATTCGATTCTTCGATCATTTTTTGCAAATTCGTCAATGACGTCATCATAGAAACGTTGATGCTCCGACATATTTTGGAGAAGTTTATTTTCAATGGACAGCAACGATGTATGCGAAAGTCTCTCCTGATCCGTTGAATTTCTCACGAAATTTTTTATACGTTTAAGTGTTGAGAAATTGCGTTCTACTGATGAACTTGTGGCAGGTATTGTCAATACTAATTCACACAATTTCGACACTTCGGTGTAGGAATCTTCCAGCTCCTTGTCTTTTAAAAATTGCATTAGTTCCTTAGCGATATTTTTTGCGCTAATGTCATCAGTTTCGTAAATCACTTTCAGTTCAGATCGCAGTAACACTCGGTCAAAGAACTGGCCATAATGAAGAAGAAGAGATTTAAACGCATCTTCTGGAAAAGTTTTTCCTTTAAATGCATCAAAATTGCAGAGTTCTAAGAATTTAAAATCATTTAAACTGTTAAATCTATATTTTATTTGTTGCTGAATCTAATCGTTTATTTCATAAAAGAGGCGTCTGTATGATGTTTGAACATCTCCCACCTTGTCTGTTCGAAGACGCTTGGCTTGTGGCTCTACATTTAACGTCATCGTTTTCTCCCAAAGTAGGTCAAAGTCATCTCTTTTTTGGCTTAACATGGACTTAAAATCATCCACTTTTTTTAGGCAAAAAGCAATATCATTTGTTTAAGTTTGTAATATATTAAAAACATTGTCCGAGAATGGAAATATTTCTGAAAATATGTTCAACAAATAATTAAAATTAAAATCTCGTTTCAAACAGTCCAAAAACCCCCTCGAACTATTTATTGCTTCTGAGTCCCACGTTTCATTATTTTCTATTATATGCTCAAATAGTTCAATCAGTGATTCACGATTTTCAGACAAGTCTCCCATTATAGTTCCACCTAGTAGGAGCTACTTTGGGAAATCGTTTGTGGACAATGGAGTCCAAAGCTTGTGTAGGCTTTGTTGACTTGAAAAAAAAAACAGCCATGCCACTTAAAGTAAAGAAAAATACTTTACACTATTTAATGTGATTGATGGACTGGGATAAAACTAAATTTAATTTATGAGCAAAACAATGGACAAACACAGCACTTGGGAAAGTTTCTCGAACTTTAGCTTGCAGACCCCCTAATTGTCCTGCCATCACTGCAGCTCCATCATAGCTTTGAGCAACTAATTTTTTCTCTCTATTTCTATTTCTTTAGTAACGTTATAAACTACGGTATATAATGCATCTGCTGTACGATTTTCGGACACATTCTTAAAACCTAAAAATCGCTCTTGAATACTTCCGTCTATTTTAACGTAGCGTATTACTATAGATAATTGGCTAAAATTAGTGATATCAGTTGTTTCGGCTAGAACAATAGCAATGAACCGCGCCTCGCCAATCTCCTGCGTAATTCTTTTTAGAATAATGGTTGCAACAGCGGAAATTAAATCATTCTGGATTCGATTCGACGTTCCGCGAAAACGCTAGACTGCTCTAAATGATTTTTTAAGCAATCATCATATTTAGCCATTAAACTAAGTAAATTTTGAAAATTTCCTCTATTTGAAGAAACCCTTGTTTCGTCATGACCTCTAAATCCCAATTCGTGCTGTCCGAGAAAACAAACAACATCGATAAGTCTTCTTAATATTTGACTCTTTTTATCGACTAGTTCATTGTGTTGGTGGTGACTAATTTCCAACTGTTTATTAAGGGCGTGTTCAATTCTGGTTTTGCCGAAGACTTTTTCTTTTATGACGGCCTTAAATGCGCTTTGGACATAATGTGTCTTTTTACAGCTTTATGGAAATTGTTTAAATCGGAAAAACCAGTTTTATTCCGGAGACCTTTTTCATTTTCCAATAGTAGACATGGCCAACAAAATAATTTACTTATATTTTCACACCCTGTTAGTCATTTAAATTGTTCGTATTGTTTTTCCGAATAAAAATGTCTAATACAGTTTTTCATTTTTGTGCTTAAACTTTTCATAGGCGGTTTTGCCCTTTCTTTGGAAATTATTTGAAGCTTATCAGCGAAGTTTAATGTTGAAAATCCCTTTATTATTAAGACACACGCCACACATTCACACACACTCTTCCTACTAAATTCATCATTTTCAACGTTATTACCGACAGCCGAAGTTGACGGTATTTGCATATCCACGTCCGTATTATTGTCTTTCATATCGTTCCATGCACGACGCGACGTACAACACACGGATAGCCGTTCAAACAAAGAACCTACTCCAACGACAGCTTCCGCCCCCACTTAAAGCACGCGACTGAAATCCAAAAATTGCAAACAGCCGGTGGAAAGTTCAATAATCTCTGGCTCGATTCACAGGAAATCAAACATACAGGACTTGGGTGCAGAGAAGCTAGCGGCCCGCATAGGTTTAATTCGATATTGATTGTGGCTCGGTCGGAGTTAAGGCCGCATTTATTATGGGCTTGATAATTAAGCTAATCTTTTAGCATTTTTAATATAAACTAAATTAATGGTTTCCTATTTCAAAAATTACATTTTAGATGTTTTGTAATTTTTTTTGGGAAGCACTGCTTCCCTTGCTTCCATGGACTGCACGCCCCTGCTTCGTTCACTCAGAGTATCCGTTTCTATGAAGTTACTCAGTGCGCCTCATAAGACACCGACACCCCTAAAAGAGTGCTACAAGTACAATCAATTTAGGTCCAAAATAATATATATTTCTTTTTCTCCGTCAGACTGGTTTTATGCTGAGATTATATAAGCTGGAAATATTCAAATTAGTGTAACTTCCCATGACGTATGTATGATCGCCAATAATTAGTTCAATCTGTTTTGTTTGTCAAGACAGCAGTTCTGATACCTATTCATGTCGGCTTATTGATTAGATATTAGACAGGATATTGTAGTGCCATTTATCTTGTTTTATCTCTCCCATAAGATCCCTTTAGATTAATTCTAAAGACTTATTTTACAAACGATTTTCTAAGACTGAATCAGTGAATCTTGAAGCATGCAGTCTTTCTCTAGATATAATAGAAAAGAGTAAGAGCCCTTAATAATATTGAAATACTTATTACAATTTGAATCTTGATTTCTTTTTCGAACTACCAAATTGTAACGAAAAATTTTGACGAAAGCTGTAAGGAGTCAGGAACTATGCTCTATATATATATATATATATATATATATATATATATATATATATATATATATATATATATACAGGGTGATTCACGTTGAGTATCCTATTAAAAGTTCTAGAGAACTATAAAAGGGATTTTTTTCAAATTCGGCATACGGACATAATAGGTAATAATCTATATTTTAAAAATATTTTCGCAAGTGCAGCGTTGCCACATCTCTCCGAAACCAATGGCAACATTGAAATTTCAAATAGAACACCCTATATTTTATTGCAGTTTCTGATTCTACGCACGATTTTAAGTAACTTTTGTTAACATCTTCCTATACTTATCTCCTACCATTTTCTCTAAAAAAATTAATTTATGATTTTTTTTTAGAAAATCACCACGTTAATAAAATTCCATATTTACCTGCGTAAGCGAGATAATTACTAGATTTTTTTTTCTGGGTTAGAGAATGCATATATTTAAAATAACTATATGTTAGAACAGCGATATATCATACAGGGTGTCAATTGTGTCAAGCTTCAATTAGAAGTGCTGAAATAAATCTAGGACTTTCATATTCAACAATTCAACGTATTCTAAGCAAACATAATATTCAACCGTTTAAATTTATCACCTAGCAAGGCCTTTTACCAGAAGATTTTCAGAGACGTACTGAATTTTGCGAAATAGTTCTAACTAAAATTGAGGAAGATCCACTATTTTTGAAAAAAATTATCTGGACTGACGAGTCGAAATTTACGAGGGAAGGAATATTTAATAGACGAAATAGTCATTTTTGGGCGGCTGAAAACCCAAAATTGGTTATAGAACGAAGATTTCAGTTTCAATTCGGGTTTAATGTTTTTTGCTTACTGATGGACAATAAATTTGCTTATTGTATCTACGATGAAAATTTAACTTCGAATAAATATCTGGATATTTTAAGAACTACAGTTAATGAGTTTTTGGATGAGTTACCACTACAATTACTGATTTCTTGCTGGTACCAATTGGATGGGGCTCCTGCACATTGCAGCAATGAAGTGAGTCAAGAATTATATGGAATGTTCGAAGATAGGTGGTTCAAACGTTTGGGACCATGGGATTGGCCACCTCGGTCTCCGGACCTAACTCCCCTAGATTCTTACCTTTGGGGAACCATCAAAAAGTAAGTGTATGTAGGAAATCCAATACAAAATCTCCAGGATCTGGAAAATCGAGTACGTCGAGCTTTTGACGAATTAAATCCTGAGGAAATACGAAGAGCAACAAGAAACCAATTAACATGTTTGCACGAATGCCTTAATGCGAATGGTGGCCATTTTAAGCAATTTAACAATTAGTTATCTTTCTTTTGCTAAAAATTAACGATTATGTATTATTTGTTTGTTTAATTATCACTTATAATATCTAACACCTTTAGGTTACAAATTGTATTTAAAAAATACATTTTGGATTATTCACCGGTAAATAAAACCTTACATGGCCTAACTAGTTAAGTGATTCGCTAAGCAGGTGCCGAGGCGGGTGCTTTTGTTGTGGATGGTCTTTGAAAACAGGAAAGTTCAAAGTTGGCTCGTATCTAAAAAATGGTGGGAGATGGATATAGGAACATATATGGAAATATTGTAGGTAAGGTATTGGTTTATTCGAAGATACCATAAAATACAGGGTGTTGTATTTAAAATAAATGAGTTTTCACCATTACTAAATTTCGATAAAAATGCCCTTTTTATACGACACCCTGTATGATATATCGCTATTCTAACATATAGTTATTTTAAATATATCCACTCTCTAACCCAGAAAAAAAATCTAGTAATTATCTCGCTTACGCAGGTAAATATGGAATTTTATTAACGTGATTTTCTAAAAAAAAATATAAATTAGTTTTTTTAGGGAAAATGGTAGGAGATAAGTATATGAAGATGTTAACAAAAGTTACTTAAAATCGTGCGTAGAATCAGAAACTGCAATAAAATATTGGGTGTTCTATTTGAAATTTCAATGTTGCTATTGGTTTCGGAGAGATGTGGCAACGCTGCACTTGCGAAAATATTTTTAAAATATTATATATATATATATATATATATATATATATATATATATATATATATATATATATATACAGGGTGTCCCAAAAGTGATGGATCAAATTAAAGTAGGAGGTAGGGGGGTTTATTTCTAACAAAAAAAGTCCTATAGACATATGTCTGATTCCTTACCGTTTCCGAGTTATAGCTATTTTTGTAATTTTTATGATATTCTCACACTTCATCACAAATTTTTTGTTTCAAAAATTATCTGTTAATTTTTTATCCCACATAAATTTTTAATAGCATTCCTATTAAGGCTTCTTTATTGTGCAGAGCACTTTTTTATTTTGCTCGCTAATTACACAACCTACTGCCATTTTAAAGCACATTTTTGGGATTTTAATGGAAAAACATTAATTTTTGTAGTAATTTTTCTAAAAAAATAATCAATTGAAAAGGTGTCCCATAACATAAAAAACTACGGTCAGGAATTCTGTTTTAAATAGTGTACTTTTTAAAAATAATCAAACAATTATTATTGCTGAAATTTGTTAAACATAATTGTAATGTCAAAAAACTGAATTAAATGAATACATTTAATATTTATTTATATCAGAGAAATAAGTAATGAGTAAGTTTATTTATAGCCTAAACATTCTTCAAATTCGATGGGTCAAATGTTTATTTGCCAATTGAATTATCTGTTTATCAGCTTAGTTAAATTCTGCAAATACCGAGGAAAATACCTACAGTTTTTATTTTACCAAAATTCCATTGCCTTTAAGAGTATTTAAGTCGTGTATTGACAAGTGTTCAGTTCTAACAAGATTAACAAAATGCCTTTTACCTCGCAAGAATATGCAGAAATGCATTTTGTTTATGGATTGTGTAATGGACGTGCTCGACGTGCTGCGAGACTTTATCGTCAACGTTACCCGAACCGACAACACTATCCCGATTATCGTGTTTTTATTCGGGTACATAATGCATATGTTGCTGGAAGGTTACCTGGAGTCCCAATAGAACGTATAGGAAGGCCAAGGCAATATGACGATGATGTGGAAGACGTGTTAATTCAATTAGAAGAAGATCCTTCAAGAGGTATTCGTGGCATTGCAAGAACTATGGGAATACCACGATCAACAATCCATCGCATATTACGACAAAATCAAATGCATCCATTCCATTTTCAACGAGTGCAAGCCTTATTACCTGCAGACTACCCATTAAGAGTACGATTTTGTAGAGAAATGTTGCAGCGAACCAGAAACGATTATAATTTTTTCCAACACATTTTATGGACAGATGAATGCAGTTTTAGCCGAATTGGAATTTTTAACATTCATAATTTACATTACTGGGCAATGGAGAATCCAAGAGCGATTAGAGCTGATCGATTTCAACATCAGTTTTGTATTAATTTATGGGCTGGAATACTTAACGGCACTTTGATAGGCCCATTTGAAATACCCAGAAGACTGAATGGAGCAAATTACCTTAATTTTTTACAAGACGATGTAAACATCTTATTGGAGGATATTCCGATTGCTATACGTGCGAATATGTGGTTTCAACTTGATGGGGCTCCCCCTCATTTTGCTCGCAATGTGAGACAGTTTCTTGACCAAACATTTCCCAACAGGTGGTTAGGGCGAGGAGGAAGAATAAGATGGCCACCACGTTCGCCGGACTTAAATCCGTTGGATTTTTTTTTGTGGGGATACTTCAAGGAACAGGTTTATTCGCATGAAATCCATAACGAAGATGAACTTCGTGAAAGAATAGGAGTAGTGGCACAGCAAATTCGTAACAATGTTCCCGCTTTAAGGCGTATAAAACGAAATTTTATACGTCACATCAAAGTCAATAGAGTCAAAATAGATAATAACAAAAGAATAACACTGTGACTGCCCCTTTTTATGTTACAAAGTCTAAATCTAAGTGAATATCTTTTGTTATTTAATTAAAATTAAAACTTTATTTATTTAATTAAAATCAAAAAATCGTTTTAAAATTAGCAAAGTAGGTAAAATAAAAATGATATTTTTAAACTAAAAATTAAAGATTTGGAAAAATGGAAAAAAAACAAGCGCTTGGGATATTAGCGCGAAAATGTTTATATTATATTAATAATATT
Source organism: Kuschelorhynchus macadamiae (assembly GCA_030620095.1). NCBI lineage: Eukaryota > Metazoa > Arthropoda > Insecta > Coleoptera > Curculionidae > Kuschelorhynchus > Kuschelorhynchus macadamiae. The sequence continues at coordinate 1,261,842 of JAUTXW010005489.1, forward strand.
AATAGGTTAATAATAAAATTTATTAAAGTTAAAGTTTATACTTTTATGTAGCAGGCAGTTAAAAATATATATATATATATATCGATGCAGATTGTGTATTAGAGTCAATGGGGGACATTTTCAACACCTTTTGTAACCTAATTATTGTAAGTTTTTTTATGTAAATAATTACGTTATAAATAAACTTACTCATTACTATCACATTGTCTTATTATTTCTCCGATATTAATCAATATTATGTATTTATTTAAATTCACTTTTTTGACATTACAATTATGTTTAACAAATTTCAGCAATAACAATTGTTTGATTATTTTTAAAAAGTACACTATTTAAAACAGAATTCCTGACCGTAGTTTTTTATGTTATGGGACACCTTTTCAATTAATTATTTTTTTAGAAAAATTACTACAAAAATTAATGTTTTTCCATTAAAATCCCAAAAATGTGCTTTAAAATGGCAGTAGGTTGTGTAATTAGCGAGCAAAAATAAAAAAGTGCTCTGCACAATAAAGAAGCCTTAATAGGAATGCTATTAAAAATTTATGTGAGAAAAAAAATTAACAGATAATTTTTGAAACAAAAAATTTGTGATGAAGTGTGAGAATATCATAAAAATTACAAAAATAGCTATAACTCGGAAACGGTAAGGAATCAGACATATGTCTATAGGACTTTTTTTTGTTAGAAATAAACCCCCCTACCTCCTACTTTAATTTGATCCATCACTTTTGGGACACCCTGTATATGTATATTATAACTAATAGTCTTTTGCCGGAATATTTCACTTGGGACATTTAAAAACTAATGACTGAATAAACAGAATTTCTTGCTTTACTGAATATTTTTTGACATAAGTTCTTGCACATTTTGAACGTTAAAAGCTCATAAGTTTTCTTATAAAAATTACATACATTAAGAGGTCTCGGTAGCATATAGTGACCCTTCCCTACAAATGACGAATAAAGGAACTGAACCGTACTTTGAACAAACATCCAATTATTCAGATACTGGAAAATAGAAATGCAGATTTTTAACTAACAATATTGTATTGTTTAACGCAACACTTATATTTTTTTATTTCCTCAGTAATAATGCTTGTAATGCAGTTCCGGTTGCCCTTCTGAGCCTGCACATTAAATTTTTAAATTAAAATATATAAACGTTCTTTAAGTATCGGAAAACATCCGAGGTATACTAATTCCAAGTGGTAGTTATTTTATGTTTGCTGAAATTGATAAGCATTCATTACACTGGTCCAACGTGTCAGGTATCAATTTTAAAACTTTAAACGTATCAACCAACTCAAAGTATGAATGTGCTACTAGACACATGCAAGTATAGCAAATGCAAATGACATAGCAGTGTTTTTCCGACTTGTCGCGAACTCTTCCGATCTAAACAATCGTAACGAAGTTCGCCGTGTTACTTATTAGCGAGAAATATCCCTGAACCAGTCCTGATGTATACACCAATAATGCAATTCTGCTGAATGTATATTTATGTAGTATTTAAGGAAAATGTTGTAATAATCAGTAACATTAATATAGTGTCAAAGCTACTCGCTGTTCGTATTATTGTTCACTAGTTTTAAGTTTGGCCCTTCAGTGAAAATAAATTGTTTTTTAAAACGTACTCCGCTGGTCGACGTATTTAACTGGCGCTGCGGACAGTATAGTGTGATTTCGTCCTTTATCGGTTTTCGTTGTACGGAAGTGATTTTCAAGTCTTTACACACTATCGAGAAGAAACGAACCTTCAAGATTCGCTTTATCGCTTCTTCGTTGAGAGATTGAGAAGTGTTCCATCCAAGGAGAAGAAGGCACTAGTGCGGAAGCTCAGATCCCTGTCAAGAGAAGCTGTGGTCCCAGTTCCTGCCTTCCGAACCAGATCAGCCCTAAGACGGAAGCAGTTTAGCCCTACAAAGATTTTGGTAGCAAGCGTTGCAGTATAAGCTTTATGGATTCATCCTTGATTGTACTGTAAGTTAATTGTTTGAATTGCCATTTATTTTTAATGTCTGACGCTTCTAAACGTTTGAAAAATATTCTAATACAAAATAGGGCCTCTTTAGGATTAAGTATTGAAAACGAATCTGAAAATTCTAATAGTGAATCACAAGATATCGTTCATACTGAATTAATCAGTCTTCTTAATAATTTATCCTTAGACTCTAAAACTAATAAATTAAAAATGGAAAATATTAGATTCCATACATCACTTTTGCCAACTTTTTCTGGTATTCAAAACCACTTAGAAAGTTTTTTAAACTCAATCGACGAATTTTATAGTTTATATTTTTCCGATGACCAAGATCAAAGAAAATTTGTTCTAGCTGCTATAAAATCAAAATTAATAGATAATGCTAGGGAATTTTTACTATCTCGGCCAGATTTAAGTAGTTGGCATGCAATAAAAATTGCATTAAGACAAAAATTTGGAGATTCAATTACGTATCATATATTAATACAACAATTGCAATATATAAGAATAAATAAAAATTAAAATATTTTAGAATTTGTAGATAGGCTCAAATCCTTCGTGCAAAGAATACTCTCAAAAATTCATTGCGAAGTTGTAGAACAGATAGTAAAAGCAACTCTTATAAATCAAATCGAAAAGACATCTGTTTTAATTTTGACGGCAAATTCTCCACAAACTTTAAAAACAATGCTCATGTTACAACGGCCTAAAACACTTGACGAAGCTTTTAATTACGTGTTAAATTATAATATGATAGAATCGCAAGTTAATTTCACAAATATTTCAGCTTTGCAAAATTGTAATTCTAATATTAATTATAATGTAAATAATCATAATATACAGAGACCTCCAATGAGATTTAATAACCCCCAAACTTTACCCATGAATTTCCCACAAGCACAAAGATTTGCTAGTCGACCTATACCGGTACAACCGAGACAGGTCCCAAGACATTATCCAACTAACGCCCAAGTATTTGGCAGACCCAAAAATGTCTTTGCTCCCCAAAGTAGTAACAGGTCCTCCAGGCCTGAACCACCAGTTCCTATGTCGACTTCTACGGCCGGCCCCTCGAGATTATATCAACAAAGACAATTTTCTAAGCCACCAAATTTCTTTCAGTCTTCCGGACCCAGAAATTTTGTAGCCCAAGAACTAACCAATGTAGAGACACATTCACAACCGTCTTATGACGAGCAGTATTATAATGAATATCCCACGTCATCTTACCAAGAACCCGTACCCTATAATCCTTACAGTGATAATCTTACACACACCCAAGATCCCACACAGTCTTACGATTTTGTCCTCGAGATTATCAAGATTCATATAAACCCAAACATGAACAAAATTTTGAAACCATTCAACAAGAAAATTTTGAAAATTTTCAGATAACAGCCTCGAAACCGTCATTAACCTAAACAACATTGCCAAAAAATTGAATTACCCTATTTTTACCTTCCAAAAAAACAAATTACATTACTTATTGATTCAGGTGCATCCGATTCTATTATTTCACCAAAAATAGCTGAGTTGTATAAGCAAAATATATTTTATGAACCTTTTGAAGTAACAGCTTGTAAAAGGACATATAAAGAAAACAAAAATTTTAAAATTCCCCTATTAGATGAACTAGGCATAAAACAAGATTTTAAATTACGAATACTCAATTGGCATAACGATTTTGATGCTTTAATAGGCACAAAAGATCTGAGTAACTTAAATGTCATTATAGATTATGAAAACAAAGTTCTCACCTTACAAAATATTAAAATTCCATTTTCTCTTGCTTATAATAAACCCTTATTAAGACCTGTACAAAATTTTCGTAATAACTCTCTTACTATACCGGTTAACTACGAAAAAGGTTTAGCAATTTTGCCTTCTTTTAATATTCAAGACCATATCATACCCGATAGTTTAGTGGAAGTAAGAAACGGCCTTTGCAAAATTCCTAACCCTACTCCTAATATAAATATAAATTTTCATCAAAGAATAAAAGTTATCCCACGAGATCAATTTGATATATTAGATCCGCCACGTAGCAACACGTCAAAATTTAACCCTGAAAAGCAATTAATATTAGATCATTTGACCCCTCTCGAAAAATCCAAAAATACTTCCTCTTTGCCATGAATTTAAAGATATTATGTACCACGAAAATTGCGATCTAACATTTACTAGCCAAACCAAACATTGCATTCGTACCACTAATGATAGACCTGTCTACGTAAAATCATTAGGCATCCCCCAGCCATGAACCTCGAAATTCAATCCCAAGTTTAGAAACTTCTTGACAATAAAATAATTCGTCCCTCGATTTCGCCTTATTCAGCACCAGTATGGATTGTGCCTAAAAAGGACGACGCATCTGGTAAAAAGAAATTTCGCATGGTCATCAATTATACACGTCTCAATGAACAGACCTGTGAAGAGACCTGGCCACTCCCTAGAATTGAGGAGATACTTGACAGCCTCGGTAAATGTACCTATTTCATTACCCTTGACCTCGCCCAAGGATTTCATAAAATTGAAATGGAATCCAAGTCTATCGAAAAAACAGCATTCACTATAAACAATGGTCATTACGAATACCTTAGAATGCCATTTGGCCTCAGAAAAGCACCGGCTACGTTTCATCGTATGATGGATGAGGTACTAAGAGAATATCTTTACAAATTTTGTTTCCTCTATATGGACGATATTGTCATCTTTTCAAAATCCCTATCCGAACATATTGACCACATTCGTCAAATATTCAAAAAAATCAAGGAAGTCAATCTAAAAGTACAACCAGATAAATCTGAAGTTTTGTGTAAAGAAGTAGCCTTCTTAGGACACGTGATAACCCCCGAAGGAATTAAACCTAACCCCATTAAAATAGAAGCCATCCAACGTTATCCCATTCCCAAAACACAATCAATGCCTTTTTAGGACTAGTAGGATATTACCGGAGATTTATCAAAAACTTCTCAAAAGTAACTTTTCCAATAACTAAATGCCTCCGAAAAGGTAGCGAAATAAATATTGAAAATCAAGCATATAAAAAGGCATTTTTAAAATGCAAAGAACTTATAACGAATTCCCCTGTATTACAATATCCCGATTTCACCAAACCTTTTAAGCTCACAACAGATGCTTCTAATATAGCTATAGGTAGCGTTTTATCACAGAACGAACATCCCATTGCATATTATTCTAGAACTCTTAATTCTGTTGAACGAAATTATTCTACGATAGAAAGAGAGCTTTTGTCAATAGTCGATTCGACAAAACATTTCCGTCCTTACTTATATGGCCCAAAATTCGTCATAGAAACTGACCATAACCCCTTAGTATGGCTTTCAAAAATTAAGGAACCCAACTCTCGTCTAATTAGATGGAAATTAAAATTAGACGAATTCGACTACGAGATAAAATAGATAAAAAGGAAAATCTCGTCGCCGATGCTCTGTTACGAATAGATATTAACGTGCACGAAACTAACGACGCACAGTCCAATGCCCCTAATGTAGATAACACTGTTGCCAATTTAGCCGATTTTGACCTAGCCGATTTTGTGCTTAACCAACAATATGAGTTCCCCCCAGTCTAACAACCGGAGATTCCCCTAATCCTCCTGCTAACCCAACTGCAGACGATGCAAATTCCGATATCACCGTTCATTCAAATAACGATACTCAAGGAAAATACCTTCCGATATCGGAATTACCTGTAAACTACGCATCTAATTGCCTAATAATAGGCTATGGCGACGAATACAAACACAAGTATTCAAAACCCTTTAAAAAGAATCACCATTTTGTAAAAATATCTAAGCCTGATCAACAAGAACATATTTTAAAAGTTCTTAAAAACATAATACAACCAGACGTACCGTTTACTATATATATACCAAATCAAGAGTTAAAAGTAGAATTTCAACGAATAGTCAATGCAAATTTAAATCCTAGCGCAAAACTTATATTTTCTAACACTTATTTAATCGACGTAACAAATCCCATACAACAAAAAGAAATAATTGAATAGCCTAGATGAAAAAGGGCCCATCCGTGCAGTTTGTCCAAATCCGGAATTTTCCCAATTCCGAATCTTTATCGAAATCCGCATATGACCAGTAAAAAAAAGGCCCACTAAATGTATTGAAAGCGTAGTAAAATCAGCTGTGTTTCTTTCGCTTAGTAAAACAACGGCCCATTTGCTGTATTTGGGCCTTTAATTAAGTTAATATACAGGAAATTTTGTAAACATAACCTTAAAGCCAAAGTGTCAGTGTCAGTGTTTTTATGTTTTCATGTAATAATGGATAATAATTCAGAGAACGAGGAGGCAAGTATAATAAAATTAAAGAGAAAAAGGAATATAGACAAGTGGAAAAGTGTAAAAAATAAAAAGTTAAAAGTTAAAGGATTAGAGTATACTTCTAAAAAAGGAGAAAAAGCCGCTAGAAGAACAGGCGAAAAATGCAGGTAAGGCATAATAAATTTTATTAAATATGTTAGGTATAAAGCTCATGACCTTTTTAGATGTAAACGAAAATGCTTATTATCATTTTCTGCAGAAGAAATGACTCGTATATTGCAAAACTTCAATGAAATTGGGGACCACGTAGCTCAAAATGTCTACCTACAAGCCCTTATTACATTTTCGCCAGTAAATCAGAAAAGAAGGGGTGTGTTTAAAAGAAAGTTCAATTTCTGCTATAAAGTGCATGGCGGTGAGAAAGTGCTGCCTGTTTGCCGTGAAGGATTTGCCAGTTTGCATGGAATTGGGTCCAAAAGGGTGCGAAATATTAGTGCGTCGAAGACTGTAGCTGCGATACCCACTGATAGTCGTGGGGTGCATAAAAACAGAAAAAATAAACTATCCGGTACCATTGTTCAAAATATTGATGCACATATACAAAGTTTTCCATATTATATTGTACACTATGGACCGAGCGGTGAGCGAAGAAGGTATCTGTCTTCGGAACTCAGTGTTTTAAAAATGTACGAAATGTTTTTGGAAAAACATTACCCAGAAGTTCTTCAAGATGCTAAACAAAATGAACGCAACCTACAAAAATTAAAATGTGAAGTGCAATATTCTTTTTATCTGCAGTATTTCCGTGATAACTACAACTACACATTTGGTCGCCCTCGTTCAGATGTTTGTACAACTTGTTCCGAAATGGAAGCCAAAATTTGTGGGGAAAAAAATGGGGCATTAAAAAGAAGTTTGCAAACTGATCTCCAACTGCATAAAATGAAGGCAAAGCTTTTCTATACTAAGATGAAAAAATGTCTTTTAGATTCTAAAGAAAATGAGGATACCGAAGTTCTCTGTTTTGACTTCAAGCAGAACATACCCTGCCCACATATGTCTACTTCTGACGTATTCTATAAAAGACAGCTTTGGATGTACTGTATGTCCATTTACTCTGGAAAAAAATCAAAAAGTATTATGTATACTTGGACAGAAAATACTGCAAAGCAGGGTTGTAATGAAGTAATATCTGTACTTAGTCATTACATAAACGCATTCTTGCCTAGCACCGTAAAAAAACTGTATGTATTTACTGATGGTTGCAGAGGACAAAATCATAATCAAAATATGCTGAAGTTTTGGCAGGCGTTGGTACTAAATGGTAAGTTTGAAAACATCCAACATTTTTTTCCACAACGAGGCAACAGTTTCTTACCATGTGACAGGCATTTTGCTATAATAGAGAAAATGCAAAGAAAAAGAGAAATAGTCGAATCGCCTTCAGACTGGAACAGTATCATAAGTAGCAAGTTTACCGTTGTCGAGCTTAAAAAAAATATGGTGAAAGACTTTGTAAACGGATTATCAGAACCGTTTTTTAAAAAAACTTTTACCACAAATAAGTTGAAGTTCCAAATAACAAAGTATAAGTTTTTTGAGTTTAAATCTGAATCAAAAGATTTAATGTTTGGCAGCTTTTCGTTAAATAATGTAAATCCCGATGTTTTCCGCCTTTTGAAACCTGGTGTTGGATTTGTCCCTATACCCGAAAAGCTAGCTTACACTGGTGATTTACCTATTAATGCTCCAAAGTTGCAAAATATTAAGGAACTTTGCAAGTTTTTGAAAGATGAAAAGGCCATCGCATTTTATGATTCCTTGACTGGCGCTACATGTGCACACGAGAATGAACTGGAGGATTGTTAGTTTTTTAAGAATATTTGAAGAATATTTTATTATTATGTATTAAACAGTAGTTTTGAACGTTATTTTGTCAAATAAAAATGGTTTCTTTCCGAATTTGTTAGTTATTATCTTCTTTTTCCTCTATAGCAACTGCTACATTACGAACTGGAAGAAAAAGGGCCCAATTTTTTATATTTCAAAGTCTGTTTTTTCCTGTGAATACATATTTTTTTAAATCGTTTTTATGGAATTACATTTGAAAAACATATCTCTATTATGTGTGTTATTCAGATTTATTAAGTTTCAATTTTTCTACTACAAAAAACAGTTTTTTGTCTCTCCTGAAAAATTTGATTTTTAAAAAATGGGCCCTTTTTCATCTAAGCTATTCAATTGCTAACTACCATCAAAATAACCACAACGAGATAACCGAAACGTATAACCATATCAAGAAAAAACACTACTGGCCAAAATTAAGGGACACCATCACTACCTATATAAATTCCTGCGAAATATGCTTGCAAAATAAATATGAAAGGCACCCGTATAAAATTGCTTACGAAGGTCCATTGCTTTCAGAAAAACCATTCAAAATACTTCATTTAGACATTTTTCAATTTTCCAATTGTCAATTTCTTACCGTCATAGATTCGTTCTCTAAATACGCCCAAGCCTATTTAATCCCAGATAAAAATGCAGTTACGATCTTAAGTAAACTGAGACATTATTTCTCTCACCACAATACTCCCCAAAAAATAGTTACAGATCAAGGGAAAGAATTCCAAAATCATCTTTTTAAAGAATTCTGTCAATTGTTCTACATAGAAGTAAATTATACTACCCCTGGGAACTCATCTTCCAACAGCCCTGTAAAAATATTACACTCTACCTTACTAGAAAAATTACGCACTTTAAAAATGCAAAACCCAAACGAAACTCCACAAAATCTAATGACATCTGCCGTGTTAATTTATAATCAAAGCATACACACGACCACAGGACATTCACCTTTTTCAATTCTGTATGGTCCTTATTTTAACGAACCAAATATAAATAATGATTTAACTATTTTCGAACAATATAACGAAAATCGCAAAAAAGAACTAATACCATTCCATGAAAGTGTCTATAAAACCGCATACCAAAAACAATCCGAAAAGACTCAAAAACAAAATAAAAATGCCGAACAAGCTCCCGAAATTCAACCAGAGCAAAGAGTATATCGGAAAAGCACTCTACGTAATAAAATGAACCCCCCGTATATACCTACAAAGGTAACTAATGTTAGTCAAAACAAAGTAACCGGCATATCTAAAAAAAAAAACCAGTTACAGCTCACATTAGAAAAATCAAGAGACTTAGAAAAAATCCTCTTTCTTTTCAGCCTCTCGATCCTGACCCTGTCGAGCCTACAGAACCCATGCCAAACACTTCAGGCACACAAACTCCCAAATAATGGATATTATATGTGTTAGGCCCTATAATAATATTCTAATATTCCACTAATTGTCTACGTGATCTAAGTATGTTACATAAACTTATTTGATATAAACATATTTTTCTAATTACCAAATTTAACGAATTATTATCTTAATTACTTTTATCACTTCATGTGTTATTCTTTGTTTTGAACGCCTTTGCTCTAAATAATATATAGGGAAATAACACTTTATTTTAGATATTAGTAATATTATATAATAAGTTGCCTCTCGACAACACTCTCAATATTATTCTTCAAGTAACATAGTCAAACAAGACTCTCAGTCTAACTTATCTCTCTCTCTCTCTCTCTCTCTTTATCTATCTGCTCTCACTAATCTCTATTAAAAATCTTAAACTAAAAGTAAAAGTATTTTGTATTTTGTTAAAGTTTTATTTATAATAATTAAATCAACATATTGAAGAAAAACTCGTTTCAATCCTTCAAAGAACCAACCGCTCGGGTTCACGACATAAACGCAGACTTACGATTTGGCCCTTTGTAGAAGCAAGATTCCTGGGGAAGACTGAACTTCTCGCCAAGAAAATCGAAAAACCAGATCTACAGCAACTACGAAGCCGAGTTTCACCTCCAAGGCCGAAAGAAACCACAAACCATCTTCTTCAAGAGAGAGTAACTTTCCCATTTTTTTTTTATTATTTTTTTTGTGCATATTTTTACTATTTTTACATTTACATATTTTTATTTCTAACAAGACAAAACTGTTTTTAACTTTTGCATAGAGAGTGTTCGCAAAATACTTTTCAGAAAATCGCATTTACTTATATTTTTATTTTTCTATCTCTATTTTTATTTTTTTTTCAAAATGACTGATGGGGAAAATGTTACCAGCAACTGTAAATTCTACTGTAAACGATTCTTTACCTCTTACATTTTTATGTTCTCTGATAGCCAAGCCATTTGACGGCAATCGCAATGAATTACCTGAATTTATATCCAATTGTGAAAATGCATTCAAATTTGCTCATAATAATCAAAAAGATTCACTTCGTTATTTCTAAAATAATATAACGATAAGCCGATAGGTGAATGGAATGATATTAAAAATTTATTATTACAATTATACTGATAGGAAACATTATATACAAAAAAATTAAATACGATTTTTTCACAGCGAAAGCGTTTTAAGTTTTTATAATCGGGTTGATAAAGTTTTCTCCTTTACAACACTTGCATCAACCGAAGTTGAAGGGAGGTCTTAAACAATCAAAGATTTAGCTTTTCAAAGATTTATTCTTCAAATTTGGATATATCGCGGTTTCTTCGAAGTAAAGATAAGTCCCTATCTAGTGCTCTTATAAGACAGTTTTCAAAGGTCTCTAAAATGCATATATCAACAAAGTACTGTTCATTTTGTAAGACAAAAGGACATTTTTAAAGATTCTATAAAAAGCGAAATGTTAATCAAACTATTAATTTAAATAAACCTTTAATAAATAATAATAAATCCCTGATATTTTTACAATAATAATTATCAAAATGTCACAGAATCTAAATTTTGTAATTATCTCATTATACGCAAACAATGATTATCCAAAAATACTTAATTAGTCCAAGCAAGTATTAATGTGAATAACACACTAATAATAACTATGATTTTTTACGACCATTGTGACAAAGTTTCATGGGACTCAAAATGGATTTGCTCAGGTCCAATCGCGATATCAATAGTTGCCGAGATTATTCAAATTTGCCCAAAAATAACCACTAGTAATACTAGTCATACTAATAAAAATATAATTATCAAGATTATCCATAACAATGTTAGATTAACTGCCCATAAAAACTCTCTGCTTAATTTTAAAAAATCGTTTATCTCTTATAATATATATTTTAACGTTGACAAAAATCCTTATATGGATATTTTCCAATTTTTAGATTTTTAATAACTCTCGCTAAAAAGTGATAAAATATTATACAAATAAATAAAATTAATTCATCATAAAAAATCAACACAAGTATTCCTTAGGCTATAAATAATATATCAAAATCGTCTCTACCTATAAAGTTTTAAATTTTGAAAATAAAATTAAAAATACAAATTTGTCACAAGGCGCTAAATCTACTGAAATGAATTAGATTCATCTGCAATTAAAATTCAACAAATAAAAAGATAGCACCGAAAAATTCAAGACAGAAGTCATAATGGAACCTTAAATATATTTGAGGTACCCTGTTCCTCAACAAAAACAACATGTCAAAAGCTTTTTATTATTATTTGCATAATATTTTATATACACATAATCAAGCATTAAAAATTAATAAAATGCAATATATCTATGGCATATAGAAGCTAAAAAAGAAGATAAAAATGAAAAATCCCTTTGAAGAAAGTCACTCTATTTTAAAAATTATCAACGAATATAATGACATATTTTTCTTAGAAACTAAGCATACTGAATTGGATGAGAAACGTTCCCTGAACCAAAAATATATAGTCCTGAAATACAAAAAGAGTTAGATAAACAAATTTCAAAAATGTTAAAGCAAAATATTATTCGAGAATCTGTTTCTCCATACAATGTATATTGTATTTCCAAAGAAAATGGATTCGGGAAGGAAAATGTTGTAATAATCAGTGTTTTTAACATTAATATAGATCAACTTGGTCAAAGCTACTCGCTGTTCGTTTCATTTTTAATTCACTAGTTTTAAGTTTGGCCCTTCAGTAAAAATAAATTGTTTTTTAAAACGTACTCTTCGCTGGTCGACGTATTTAACTAGCGCTTCAGAAAAACGTTTAGGTATACTTTTATTAGCAAGCTAAGAGATTTGTCATGTTATTTTGAAACGGCATAGCCCTCTGATAAAATTATTTTTAAAGATTATCCCAAACCAGGAACTCCTAAACAAATAAAACAAAGTTTTTTAAACAAAGCACAAAAGTGGCGTGTTTTTAATCATCACAGCTGTTAGGCCCTATAATAATATTCTAATATTCCACTAATTGTCTACGTGATCTAAGTATGTTACATAAACTTATTTGATATAAACATATTTTTCTAATTACCAAATTTCGCCGAATTATTATCTTGATTACTTTTATCACTTCATGTGTTATTCTTTGTCTCGGTTGAACGCCTTTGCTCTAAATTGAAATCTTCCTATTACACAAAGGGAAATATTATGAAAATCAAAATGTCCCCGATATAAGGATAATAAAAGATAACATATACAAAATATCCTAATGCATTTTATTTGCGTCAGCCAGTCTAGCATATAAATGTTCTTGTCAGTTGCCTCTGGACCACACTCTCAATATTATTCTTCAAGTAACATAGTCAAACAAGACTCTCAGTCTAACTTATCTCTCTCTCTCTTTATCTATCTGCTCTCACTATTTTATCTCTATTAAAAATCTTAAACTAAAAGTAAAAGTATTTTGTATTTTGTTAAAGTTTTATTTATAATAATTAAATCAACATATTGAAGAAAAACTCGTTTCAATCCTTCATCAAGAACCAACCGCTCGGGTTCACGACATAAATTGGCGCAGACGGTACGATTTGGCCCTTTGTAGAAGCAAGATTCCTGGGGAAGACTGAACTTCTCGCCAAGAAAATCGAAAAACCAGATCTACAGCAACTACGAAGCCGAGTTTCACCTCCAAGGCCGAAAGAAACCACAGAAGCCATCTTCTTCAAGAGAGAGTAAGGTCCTTTCTTTTTTCCTTTCCATTTTTTTTTTATTATCTGGTTTAAATTTTTTTTGTGCATTTTTCTATTTTTACTATTTTTTACATTTACATATTTTTATTTCACAACTTATTGAAACCATTTGTTACAGATGGATTTCCTAATTATATTATTACTCACAACCCTAACTTACCCAACAATCCATACTCAAAGCACGAATGACGAATCAACAGAAGAACCTTATCGAATTTCCCAAATAAATGACCGTTCAGGAATCTTTTATCAAAAATTAGGTCAAGCTCGCATCGCACACGATAAATTTACGCTCTTATCTTTTATAAATATTAGTATATACGAGGAAAAATTAAAACTCGCTAAACAAATGTTTTTTACGTCAATGCCTTTATGTAAAAATTATAAAACATTAAATACGAATAAAACAAATAAAAATGCAAATAAGCAATTTGAATTTACTTGCAATGAAACCTTAGAATTAATTTCAAATAATTTTAAAACAATCGACGACAAATTTGACTCTATTTGTCACTTGACAGGTCATAATATGGATATAATTTCACGTCATAAAAGAGGATTATTTAATGGTGTTTCTTACGCAATTAAGTGGCTCTTCGGTACCCCCGATACTGCCGACGCTGAGTATTACAATGAAGCTATTAATCAATTTGTTCAATCAAATAAAGACATGCATACACTGTTAAAACAACAGGTGCATATTGTTTCTGATGCAATTAATGATTACAATTTAACTGCACAATCAATTATATCTAATCAAGATAAAATAAATAAAAATGTATTAAAATTTAATAAATTTGCCAACTCTACAGCTAAACGTATTAATTCCTTAACATACGCGCAAACAGTTACTGATCATCTAAATCTCCTCACTCAACTCGTAAATGAGCTCAATGAGGAATTCGACTTAGTAACATCCGCTATTTTGTTCTCAAAACAGAATGTAGTTCACCCATCTGTCATAACTCCAAGACATTTAATTCAAGAGTTAACAAAAGTTCAAATTAATTCAAATTTAGATTTTCCATTTGATATAAATAATTATGATAATGCACATAGATTTCTCGACATATCTACTCTATCAGTAGTTTATATAAATAAAATTTTAATATTTGCTATAAGTATTCCGCTAGTAGCTAAAGATCAATTTCAAATATATAATCTAATTCCTCTTCCTGTACAACTCAAAAATTCCACTGTTTATACCTACATTAACCCTTCCTATCCTTATTTACTGCTGAGTAATACCAGAACACTGTACAGCGAATTGAAGGACATGACGAACTGTTTATCTGTACCACCAGAAGACTTCATTTGCAACCATGCAACAGTCCACATGGTCAAGGAAAGGCCTACCTGTGAATTAGAACTGAAAACTAAGCAACTCTTCATTCTACCTGACAGCTGCAATACAAAAGTAGTCAAAACTGAATTAGAAATATGGCATCCACTCAATAAAAATCAATGGTTATTCGTCTCGACAAATCCAACCATGGGTACTATCCACTGTGACTCATCCAATAAAATTGTTGACGTCGCTATTAAAGGCATAGGTATTTTTTCCTTAAAACCAAGGTGTAAATGCTACACCCTGTCTACAATGCTAATTGCTTCCTCAAACCAAACTGTCAATTATACAAATTTCGTTCCCACGTTAGATATAACTAACGATAATTGTTGCCTATTGCAACAGGAATATCTCCTTTCCGAAGATATGGAATCAATTAAATTATCAAATTTAAATCTCAACGAACTCAGTCATGCCGAAAATAAGTTGCATCAATTCGATGAAGAACTTCAACAGCGAATAAATCAGCCCTTTGCTCATTATGTCTCTAAATGGTACAACACTACCGTTGGGATTATTGCCCTAATAGTATTTTCAATATCACTTCTATGGTGTTGTTGCAGAAAATGCCGTTGGTTTTCTCATGGATACGCAGAATTTTCCAGCGAAATTTATGCTCACACCTTGTGTGTATTAATAGTCATAATAATTTGTCACATAGCAGTCTCTATTCTGCTCCTCACGATGCCACTCCTATTGTAACTCCACGTATAGAACATCGAGTCAGATACAACTACAACAAAGGACTTACAAATCCAATATATTCAAGACCACCTCTGACCGTTCCAGATGAACTAGAAACCAGTGTATCTCTTCCGCCTTTAGAACATGAAGAACATGTCTATGACGAAATTCCACTTCAAGAAATTCCTAGACGAGTGACACGATCAAGTTCAAAGAAACTTTTAAAAATTTAAATTACATTTTTCTATTATATAAACTATTCCAAGTATATAAACATATTCTTATTTATTATTTTTGTATAAAATTTTGTATATTTACTTTAAATAATTTATATACGCTTTATTATAATTTATACCTATTTTTACTATTGAAAAAAAAAAAAAAAAAAAAAAAATATTCTACATTTTTTATTCAAATATATTTTACTATTCTAAAAAGCTTATATTTTATTCAAAACAATACTTTATTATTATATAAAAACTCCTACATCTTTCGTTTTAATAATTTAAAAAAAAAAAAAAATATTAAAACTCTTAAAGAGGGAGGATTGTTAGGCCCTATAATATTATTCTAATATTCCACTAATTGTCTACGTGATCTAAGTATGTTACATAAACTTATTTGAAATAAACATATTTTTCTAATTACCAAATTTCGCCGAATTATTATCTTAATTACTTTTATCACTTCATGTGTTATTCTTTGTCTCGGTTGAACGCCTTTGCTCTAAATTGAAATCTTCCTATTACACAAAGGGAAATAACATTTTATTTGCGTCAGCCAGTCTAGCATATAAATGTTCTTGTCAGTTGCCTCTGGACAACACTCTCAATATTATTCTTCAAGTAACATAGTCAAACAAGACTCTCAGTCTAACTTATCTCTCTCTCTCTCTTTATCTATCTGCTCTCACTATTTTATCTCTATTAAAAATCTTAAACTAAAAGTAAAAGTATTTTGTATTTTGTTAAAATTTTATTTATAATAATTAAATCAACAAATTGAAGAAAAACTCGTTTCAATCCTTCATCAAGAACCAACCGCTCGGGTTCACGACACAGCTCACAAGTTGGCTAATTTAAATTATGTCTTACTGATGTCTGCCCAGTAAATTACATCTTTTATAATATTTAAAATATTTAGTTTGTTTACAAAAAAATAAGTTTTATAAATTGTGTTATAGTCGAATAAAATAGCATAGCCTACAGAATATGGCTAAAATGACATAGTATGTCATTTTACCCGATTGATTTTTTTAATATGTTATTTAATTTTTTATTTGCAGAACAATGCCACGTGTCTACATTAGAAAAACGAACAGGCAATCATGGTCCTCAGCTTCGATGGAAAGGGCTATAGAAGCTGTTGCGAATAATGAAATGAGATGGCTTAGGGCATCTAAAGTGTATGGTATCCCTCAAGCGACACTTAGAAAGCATGCATGCTCAAAACAAAAATATAAAAACAGGAGAAAAACGGCTTGGGCGATTTAAATCAATTTTCTCGGAGAATGTAGAACGGGAGTTAGTTGAACACCTGAAGTTAATGGAATCTAGATTTTTTGGGTTAAGAAGAAAGGAGGTTTTAGAGCTGGCTTATCAATTAGCTGTTAAAAATGGGATTTAGCACACCTTTAATGACGAAAAGAAGACCGCTGGCAATGATTGGTTACGAGAGTTTAGAAGAAGAAATCCTGACATTTCCTTACGCAAGCCAGAGGCAACATCTGTGGCAAGAGCACAAGCTTTTAATAGACGACAAGTTGCCCAGTTTTGCACTCTTCTGGAGGATATTATCAAGAAGGAAAATATCGACTACATGAGGATATATAATGTTGACGAGTCTGCTCTTTCTACCGTACAGCGTCCTCAAAAAGCGTTTGAAACTTCTGCCAGGAAGCAAGTCGGTGCCATTACTAGCGCCGAAAGAGGATCGCATGTTACTTTAGTTTGCTGCATATGTACTAATGGCAGTTACATTCCACCTGCCCTAATATTTGCACGTAAAAACATGAAAAATGAGTTGTTGGATTACGAATCAGGATGGATGACGGGACCAGTATTTGTACAGTGGTTAGATCACTTTCAAAAATATGCGAAAGCCTCACCTACAGAAAAAGTTCTTTTGATTGTGGATGGCCATTCAAGCCATAAGTACTTAAATGCCCTTATTTATGCAAAAGAACATGGAATTGTGCTTCTTTGCTTACCACCCCACTGTACGCATCGACTGCAGCCCTTGGATGTGTCCTTTTTTGGTCCCTTGAAAACATATTTTGATCAAGAAATTACCAAGTGGCTTAAAAGTCATCCGGGAAAAGTAATAACACAATTTCAAATAAGTGCTTTGCTCCATGAGGCATATGGAAAAGCCGCAACGGTTCAAAACGCTGTTAACGGTTTTGTAAAAACTGGAATTTTTCCATTAAACGCAGATATTTTCTATATATGAGCCGTTGAATGCAAATGTGGTGTAAGTCAATTTTTCCTCATTTTTATTTTACACCAGAAATCAAAAGCAACATCTTCATTCTATCTTATACATAAGTGGCGTAAGTCTAGCTTTATTGGTTTTTTCATAGATGGCGCTAATGTCAAGAACCAGAAAACTGAATGACGTTTACAGTTTATACATTAGTGGTGTAAGTCATTATTTTGTATACGGTTTTGTTTAGTACGTTTATTGTTGTTCTAAACGGTATCAAAATGTGTTCAGACTCCGATTATTTAGATTCTGATGATGATGTTGCTGACAAAGACTTCGTGCCTAGTAGCAGTTCCTCGTCTGCAGATTCTGATAGAGGTAAGTAAATGCTAATTTATTATTAATCGTTAAAAATACGTTATAATTGGAAACATAACCTAGAAACCCAGCTTTTTGAAAATGTTTGGCTATATATTAAAATTATTTTCTAAAAAATAAGAAGATATTTACAAAATCACTGCATTTTTACCCCTATTTTTCTGAAGTATTTGCAAACGACAAAATGTATCAAGTGATTATTATGCAGGTCGTTTAACAAGTACTGATTTTATTTTTTCAGTTGACTCTCAGAATTATTCTATTGATTCAAGTGAGCCTGCAATAGATGTGGAAAGTACTGCAACTCCTAATACGTCTAAAAGAAGGCGTAGAAACGAATCCGGATGGAAAAGAAATGTAAAAAAGGCTAGGAGAAATTCTGGTACTGACAAAATATTCCAAAATGTCGAGTGTAGCTGCAATAAGAGGTGTCATTCAAAAATAAATGAAGATCAACGAAGAATTATCTTTAACTCGTTTTGGAGAATGTGTAGCTGGACGCAACAAAATACATATATTTGCGGACTTATAAAAAAACAAGCAGTTATACAGAGACGGAGACGTGATGGAAGCAGGTCCGAAAAGGGCGTTTCAAATAAATATTTTCTGAATATTGATGGCCAGAGTGTAAAAGTTTGTAAGCAATATTTTTTAAAAACATTTCAAATATCAGATGGTAGAATGTCTAGAGCGCTGAAGAAAGAAAAAGAAGACAAATTGGAAATGATTTAAGAGGGAAAGGACCTAGTGCGAACAAAATTGAAGAAAGCAGAATCGACGAAGTTATAAATCACATAAAAAGTTTTCCAGCTTACACAAGTCATTACACAAGAACACACAATCCCAATCGTAAATATTTAGACCCCAGTTTAAATTTGAGAAAAATGTACAATCTATACAAGGAACGTTGCACCGAAAATAAATCAGTGCCTGTTAGTGAGAGCGTGTACAGGATGAAATTTAAAGAAGAAAACTTACACTTCCATATGCCTCTAAAAGATACATGTCAACAGTGCGATAAGCTGAAGTTACTTATTAAGGCCACTCCTGAGCCTGAAAAAGAATCCATAGTAAGTCAACGAGATCTTCATTTGCGAAAAGCAGAGAAAGCGAGACAGTCCATGAAGAATGATTCTGAATTGGCGCTGACAAACCAGGAATTGCATGTCATTTCATTTGACCTAGAAAAAGCTTTAGCATTTCCTACCCTAACCACATCTGTAGCGTATTATAAGAGAAACTTATATTGCTATAATTTGGGAGTTCATGAACTAGCCACCAATAAAGCTTGGATGTATGTTTGGGATGAGACTGTTGCCTCAAGAGGTTCCCAGGAAATAGCCTCCTGCCTATCGCTGCATCTCAAGCATGAAGCAGTTGGAAAAAAGCACATAATAGCATACAGCGACAGTTGCACTGGACAAAACTGCAATTTTAAATTAGCATTAACCTGGATGAAAATAGCAATGGACCACTCTAACAGCATTTCTGTGATTGATCATAAATTTCTTGTTTCTGGTCATTCATACATGAAAAACGATTCCGACTTCGGCAATATTGAATCTGCCGCTCGAAAAAAAGTTCATTATATTCCTTCAGATTGGTATGACACTATTCGCACTGCTCGCACGAAAAATAAGTTTCGGGTTCTAGTAATGGAGCAGGCAGATTTTAAATCAACGGGACAACTAGAAAAAGCAGTCACAAGAAGGAAAATGAATGAAGATGGTGCACCGATCAATTGGCTTCAAATACAGTGATTTACAAAGGAAAGCCACCATGCTATGTTTTATAAAGAAACTCTTAACGAAAATATGCCGTTTTGCAAACTTTCGTTGCCACCAGCAAAAACCTCAATTAAACAACCATTTGAAGACATCAAGCAAAGGCGTCTTTTCAACGCACCAAGACCAATAACAGAAGCCAAGAAAAACGACATGCTTGATTTGCTCCCATATATTCCACCTATTCACCACGAGTTTTTTACTTCCCTAAAAACAGCAAAAGATATCGAAGATAATGGGCCTTTACTCTTCATGGAAGACCAAGAAAGTGATGATGATAAAAATGTTCCTTATGCTTGAAGTTCATTAATATTAGTTTTTGTAACAAGAAATTTAATTTTATTAATTTCATGTTACGTTTTGTTACGTGTTTTTTTAATGCAAAAATGAATAAAAGCCTATTTCGTATGATGATTATCATTTAGTCGATATTATTATGCTGTATTTCACGATACCCACTCAGCTCTTAAAGTGTAAGTCAATAATTGCAAAAGGTTCGAACAAATGTTTATTGCAGAAGTGGTGTAAGTCAAAAAAAAGTACTATAAAAAAAAACTGTTTCGATCTTTCAGCTGCAAATTAGCCTTATTAGTTGATGACATATGTCACCAGTTGGCACTCCAAAAATTGTTCAGATATATTTTTCATATCGTGTTTAACAAACCTTTTACTTTAACCTTCATTATATGAAATTCAGAATTCTTGACTTACGCCACTTTAGCACTTAACGGCTCATATGTATGAAGCATCTGAAACAACCAATATTTCCATTAGTGATGACAATCTGCCTACTACAAGCAAAGAAAATAATAAAACAGGAATAAGTGAACAAAGTGCTGAACATCAAACGGAAGATGAACGAACAACTTCAAAGAAAACAAACAGTGTGCTTAACACGACTGTAGCTGATTTAAGTCCGCTTCCAACAGGTCCCTTTGTTTCTGGACAAGGAAAAAGAAAACAAAGGAAGAGGAACAAAACTACGGTGCTAAATTCCACACCAAATATAGAAGAAGCAAAATAAAAAACCAATACAAAAATTGTACCTGAGAAAAGAAAAAGGAGAGTAACTAGAAAAATACCAATCGAAACTGACACTGAAGAAGAAGAAGACCCTTTCGCAAACGACGACGAAGACGACTGTACATGCATTTATTGCACTGAGCAATATAGGATGTCAAAATCTGGAGTAGTTTGGTTGAAATGCTCCACCTGTAAAAACTGGGCCCATGCCGAGTGCGCAGGTGTGGACAAAAAGACCAAATTTTTTATTTGTGAAATTTGTACAGATGTTTGAGGTTGTACAACCTGTGTGTCATTTTACCCACCTGGGTGGGTAAAATGAACTTTTTGTAGTTTTTTGTTTAGGTTTAAGCTTCATATATATATATATATATATATATATATATATATATATATATATATATATATATATATGTTATTTTTTCATTATTTCTTTCTATGAATACAGACGTAGGATTGAATGGTATTGCAATTCTATATGTTGTTTATAAAAAAGAAAATTTTTTTCAATAAAAAAAAAATCACTTTTCAAAACTCTATGTCTTTTGTACACCCTTTCCCTAGAAAATCCTCGTTCAGTCCCAGTTTATAATTACTCATTTCGCCCCGTAAGCCACCGACACCTCAAGCAGTGCTACAAATCAATTTTGGTCCAATATATATATATATATATATATATATATATATATATATATATATATATATATATACATACAAATTATATACGCTATGAATACTCAGAATCTTTAACTTCACGTGATGTAGATATGATCGCCAGTGATAAGTTCAATCAGTTTTATAGAAGATAGGAGTTCTGATACCTTTCCATGTTTGCTTATTAATAAGATATTCTTATGTAAAAGATTTCACGTTGCCATTTATCTTGCTTTATACCTGATGTCTTAACCTTTCGCCACTGCCGCGCGGACTGGGAGTCCGTGGCGGATAAATTTTCGCGGTTATTTAGCACTCCCCCACCACCCGACCATTTACGTCTCAGTAATCCTCGAGCGGCTTGCGAGGAGACATCAGTGTATCGGTAGGCGTGCAGAAGTGTACTAATCAACGAGTTACAGAGTTTTGCGGAGTGGCAGTCCGACGGCCGCGGCAGTGGTTCATCTTAATTTCGACATTAAGATTTTTGGATCGGATTTAAAACAAAGTACAGGTATTTTAGTGTTTTATTTTTGTTCTTATAAAGAATATTAAAATTTTACAGATATATAGCTACAAGAAGGAACAAGAAAGGTTAAACAAACTTATGCTGCAGTGTTTGAAAGAGAAAGCAGTAGAGGAGAAACCGAATGATTCGGACAACGATTTAGAAGAAGATAATTTACAAGAACGTGAAGGAAACTCAGATACAGGACAGGAAATATCGGATTCCGAAGCAGAACCAACGGCATTACCATATTTTATTGGAAAAGATAAAAAAACAAAGTGGTCAAAATTTGCTCCCCCTCAGTCAAGAACACGCGCAGAAAATTTGATTACTCATCTTCCAGGGCCGAAAATGGCTGTGAAAAACTTGAAGAGCGCCATCAATATATGGAAGTATTTCTTTGACCTCGAGATGATAGAAACAATCGTCCGCTATACTAATCAACACATTGACAGACAAAGACCCAATTATGGCGATAGGTTGATCCGAGAGCCAGATACAAATGTTTCGGAAATGCATTGTTTCATAGGACTGCTATATATAGCTGGAGTGCTAAAATCTGGTCGGGTCAATATTGATGAGTTATGCAATAACGATGGAACTGGGGTAGAAATATTTCGGATAGGCATGTCAAAATTTCGTTTTGCATTCCTACTTCAAAATTTGCGATTCGACGACATGGACACCAGAAAAGAAAGACATGAAGTTGACAAATTGGCCCCAATTAGATCAATATTTGATTTATTTGTTGAAAAATGCAAATCTGCGTACACACCTTTTGAATATGTCACTATAGACGAAAAACTGGAGGCATTTCGCGGAAGATGTGGCTTTCGTCAATACATACCGAGTAAGCCAAACAAATATGGTCTAAAAGTTTATGCACTGGTAGATTCTAAATCGTACTACGCCTGTAATTTGGAAGTATATGTAGGCTCTCAACCCGAAGGACCATATGTTCAGGATACTTCTCCTTCAGCCGTTGTTGAACCCCTTAGAAATTCCAAAAGAAATTTGACATGTGACAACTGGTTCACATCCATTCCGTTAGTGCGCAATTTATATTCAAATTACAGCCTTACTTTTTTGGGAACTATCAGAAAAAATAAACGGGAAATTCCATTGGAACTTTCTAACCCAGTCAAAAGGCCGCTCGAGACAAGTATGTTTGCCTTTGATAACACCATGACATTGGTTTCATATATCCCAAAAAAAAACAAAAACGTTCTGCTAGTTTCAAGTCTTCACCATGATGATAGAATTGACGAAGCCACGGGTAAACCCGAAATGATCATAGATTACAACCGTACTAAGGGTGGCGTAGATACGCTAGATAAAATGTGCGCAGCCTACGACTGTGCCAGAAACACCAGACGTTGGCCAATGGTGATTTTTTTTTCATTGTTGAACATTGCTGGAATTAATTCTATGGTCTTGTTTTTCATGCAAAATCCGCACAAAAATATCCGTCGTCGGAAATATTTGCATATGCTTGCATCAGAGCTAGTCGAAGATCATATCCGTATTCGCGGATTACAGACCAATATTCCAAGAAGCATCAGACTTAGAATCTCAGAAATGCTTGGAACAGAGGTACCACAAACGGCAACTGCCAATCCGGTAAATGTGAGAGGAAGGTGCGAATATTACGACAGAAAAAAGAATAGGCCGACAAGATTCTCATGTAAAACATGTGGCAAGTTTATGTGTCTGGAACATATCACTTGTGTCTGTGCAGATTGCTATGTACCTTAAAATTATATATTGATAATGTAGACAGAAATTATCTTATTAGTTATAACAAGTTTTATTTTACATTTTTTTATGGAGTTTGCTATGGGTTTTTTTTGCTTTGTATTTAGGACTTGTATGTGTTCTCAGTTTTATAATTTCTCAGCTATTTAAAATAAATGTTTTTTAGTACTTCTGGTGTTTTTGTAAAGAAAACAAGTAAAAAAACTAATTTTGAAGTATATTTTGGGGTGCGGACTCTCAGTCCGGCGGCACACAGTAGTCAGTTTGATTCATCTGGCTAGGAAAAATTCAAAAAATAAAAATATTTAAAAAAATTTATTACTGTATGAAATAGCTTTAATATGCATGCACTGAGCTTAAAGTAAAACAATTTGGTCAATAACTGCACTTAGAATCATGCATTGAGCTGTTAAACAGCAAGTTTGACTTAGGCGGCCATGGTAAGTATATTAAACTGTCAGAATTACGTAATGTTTTATCGATTGTTTAATGCACGTCACGTGGAGTTTTTTGAGTTTTTTGTGATTAATAGTTTAAAATGGGTAAGTAAAACTTAAGTTTTAATAAAATTTTCAGAATATTTGATTTCTGTATTTTAGTAGAAGCATCTATGTTTATATTTGTCGTTTTTGTTAGATAATACTACGGATTTTTAGATTTAAAACTCCATACACTCTGATATTGGCGTGTATTTGTTAAACTGATATAACTGTGTTTTAATGTATATATTATTCTTTTATTCTCTAAAAAATTAGCTGCAACAACCTGCAACAAATAGAAAAATATACAGTTTATTTAATATCATGCACTCTAAGCAACCCCGACACTCCAAATCATTTGGTTCTATTTCACTCGCTTTATTTAAACTTATAAACCTAAACTTTGACATATATGCGTAATTCCTGCAGCGACATATTTTAAGTTATGAAAAATAAAATGGCGGATCTAATATGGCGACGGCTTTTTATTTTTAATCGATTTTATTTGGCTTTACAGAGCTTGGCTGTCTGTCTATCAAATCTTGCAATTCATTTTTTCCGTTAACCGAATATTATAATATTATTTAAAAACTTTAAGAGTGGGGGGTGGTTTAGACGTGTAAAGGGGTTAAAAAAATATTACTTTCAACAATTATTTTATCATTTATTGTTAATTTAATAAGTATGAAAATTATTTCCTCAGTGTTTATTGTAATATGTAACGTGCATAATAGAATAAAAATAACCAAAAAATGAAATAAGTAGGTTGTTGTTGTTTCACTTACCCCCTCACCCCCAGCCAGCCCAATTAAAAATGTTTGATCACAACCCCCTACTTGTGATACCTTATTTGAAAGCTTGTAAAAAATGTTTTTTTAGTAGTACCTTTTATGGAACATAATTACGTTTTAAATTACGATAATAATAATAATTGCGTTCAATATTTTTGAATTTTAGTTGGGCAAGCTGGGATTGTGAAAGTATAGAGGTAATACAAGGGTGCTTATTTTTTTTTTGGTTTTCACTTTCTGATATTCTAAAAAATACATATTTAAATTATTTTTATAATTATTAAAGTAAAAATTAATGATAAAATTGAAAATGACCATCCAAAGCTATCATTATTACAAGTAGGGTGTTGCCATTTAAGATTTTTAAGTTGGGGTAGCTGGGGGTGAGGGGGTAAGAGGAAACACATTTTTCATTTTATTATTTTGGTTCCCACTCCATATTATAGAAATTGTTTTCGGCAAATTTTAATTTTTTTTTTGTTCCCGAGTTATCACCATTATAAGTTTTTTAGATTTCACCCTGTATATTTTTTACTTAAGACACATCAAAATTAACACGCCGGAATAGTATAGAAAATTCATATTTTAAAATTGTTTACTAACTAGGTATTTTGTGTAAGAGTAGACGTTTTGTTTGTTTTTTTAGCGTTGGCGGATGGTGTACCTCGGCGTGTTCTTTTTAATATATGGAAAGAAGAGCCAAATCCAAAACAAAAGGTTCACAGAGTAATGAACCATTTGCGGGAAACCACAGACTTCCATAATTATTCGCAAGTTTGTCAGAGTCAAATTAAAAAGAAAGTAGATAACTTCTGTTCTATTTTAAAACAAAAATGGACTGTGTGTCATCGCAATGAAAAAATTTTTTTGAGATCTCATAGAGTATGGTTATTAGGAACACTTAATTTTAAAGCAGAAGACAATCGACGATCTGCTGGTCGACCTACTAAAACTTTTGAAGAATGCACAGAATCTGCAAAAAAAAAGGTGTACCATCTTCTGCGTTCTTCCTCGAAACAAGAGCTTGCGTTAGCCACCAGCCTTAGTTTGTATGCGGATGGCAAAAGAGATGCTGCAGATATTGTAAAACAAGTATCTAATTCACCCACAAGAGCAACCCGCATAAAACATTACAAATTAAACAACAACAGAGAAAATTATCCCAAAAAAATGTCTCCTGATGCGGCTTTGGGACTCCTGGTAGACAACAAAATGACCAAGGAACAATATAATCGTATAAAACGAAATAGCAAGGAGTACCATGCAGACATATACCCTAATTATAATAAAATATTAGATGCAAAAAAAAGATGCTATCCTGCAGGAATCAAGACTGATGAAATTTCCGCAGAAGTTTCAATTCAATCAATTGTGGACCATACTGTAAATAGGTTGGCAACTGCACAAAAAGAAGTCCTATTTCAAATCGCTGAACGCCATAAAATTGTTTCTTTTAAAGCATGGTTCAAGTGGGGTTGCGATGGAGCTGCTGGTCAGAGCCGTTATAAACAACGGTTTGAAGATGAGGCAAATGTTGACTCTTATCTGTTTTCGATATCGATGGTTCCTTTAAAGATGAGTGCCGAAACCGACAAAAATAAAGAAATAATTGCCTTTCAAAATCCCTCGACATCATCAACAAACTACTGCCGGCCAATAAAAATCATCTTTAGACAAGAAAGAGAAGAATTTGTAATGCAACAAATAGAACATGTAAAACAACAAATCACTCATCTTGAACCATGCCCCATCAGAATTCAAGAAACAGTTTACCATTGTACATCAATTTTGTCGTTGACAATGATAGACGACAAAATTTGCAGTTGGCTAGCTAAGTCCTCTTCCCAAAACTGCTATTTGTGTCACGCAAAACCAAGCCAAATGAACAATATTGAAGCCATGATAATCCGGCAGGTTGTGGAAGAAAATTTAGCGTTCGGTATTTCCAGTTTACACGCATGGATTAAATGCTTCGAGTGCCTCCTTCACATTTCTTACAGACTTGAGGTAAAGAAATGGTGTGTGAAGCAGGCTGATAAACCAAGAGTCGATGCAAGAAAAAAAATTATTCAAGAAAGATTTCGACAGGAGATGGGTCTTTTGGTGGATATGTTCAAACCCGGCTTTGGAACTACAAACGACGGGAATTCGGCAAGACAGTTCTTTAAAAATTCCGCTACATCTTCTGCAATAACTGGCATCGACGAAAACCTTATAAAAAGGTTCCACGTGATTCTTATTACCTTGGCTTGTGGACTAGAAATTGATTCTGAGAAATTTCAAGTATTTTGCCTAGATACCGCCAAGTTGTATGTGTCTCTGTACCCGTGGTATTATATGCCTCAGAGTATGCATAAAATCCTCATTCATGGTGGATTGTTGGTCAAAAATTCAGTTCTACCAATAGGTCAGATGTCAGAGGAGGCCCAGGAAGCCCGAAATAAGGATTCTAAATATTTTCGTGAACATCACTCTCGTAAGTTCAGTAGAACACAAGTCATGGAAGATATGATGCATAGTCTCTTGATATCATCGGATCCATATATCACTAGTTTAAGAAGTTTTAAAAAAAGGAACGTACAACCTTTACCTCAAGAAGTAGTTGGTATGTTAAAAACGCCCTTATTGCCGAACACAGAAAGCGACTCCAGCGAAGATGACAGTGATTAATAGTAAGTCGGTTTTATAGACATAGAGTGACTCAAAGCTTAAATGATGCAGTCGATATTAAAAGTAGCTAATGTTTGGCCAGAAAACATATTACTAAGAAGTCAAACTTTTAGAACCAAGTTGCTAATGACCCAAATTGGTGTATATTTGTCTCACCAGCAGCTTGGTTACAAAAGTTTGTTTTTTTAGTAATATTATGTTCTCTGGCCAAACATTAGCTACTTTTAATATCGACTGCATCATTCAAGCTGTGAGGCACTGTATACGTATAATTATTTGGTTGTTTTACATAAGGGGTATCAGTTGTTTATAATATTAAGTCGGTTTTAAAGACATGCAGTCTGATTTATTTAAACTGACTCGCGAAATTGCATTGGATGTTGCCAATGTTATGTGTGTTATGTTTTGTTGGTAATTGGTCATTTATGTTATTTTATTTAACAATTAAACACAAAAAACACAAATACACGATATACCTACTGATGCAATTTGAAATTTAACTCTATATTTTGCTTTTGAGTAGAAACAGTCAACATAATCCAGGATAAACTATAGAGTGTCGCGGCAAAAACCTTAATTTGCCTGGATTTTTTTCGCGGGTCTGTTTAAATTAGTCAGACTGTAACTACATTCACTCACTATAAGTTATTTCTCTGTTATTTGTTTATAATATATCTGGTATCTGACCAGTTGTTTATATTGTATTGTTGCATTTTTGAAATACTAAGTCGGTTTTCTAGACATACTATTCAGGGGTGTTCAATCAGGAACTACATCGACTGATTATGGGAAAACCTAAGGAAAAAACTAAAAACTATTTTTTAAAAATTGGTTAAATACTAGTATTATTGTGAAAAAAGTGTGGATTGCTTTATTTTTCGTATATCGAGCAACCCACGCTTTTTTCACAATAATACTAGTATTTTTAGTTCATTATTATTTTTAAGAATTATTTTTCCCTTTTTAGTTAGGGTACTTTAAAAGCGTGTTTTTTAGTTTTTTAAAATATATTTATTTTTCACTTTTTAGTTAAAAAATGTTACGAGAGCGTAAACATTACTGATTCATGAAAATAGGTAAAAAAATTCTACACAAAATGGTGAATGCATGATGATATTACAAACATACATACATACACATACAGGTGAAGCTAATATAAGCGTGTTAAAAACGAGTTTCACTTCCCTATCTAAGTTTAATGGCTATTTTAAATAACTTGGAAACTGTTGGGCTTAAGCTTAATGTACTTTATACAAATTGGCTTAGGTTTTAATCGAAAACCGTCAAGAAATACGGGGTGTTTTATTTTTAAAAATGAGACTTTATATTGTATTTTTTTTTAACACCCCGTATATTTAAAAATATATTTTTTTTCGTGTCTCTCAAGACTATAGAGGTGTCAAGCACGGGGGTACCAAATGGACACCCTGTGTATATACATTACATTTTCCCATAATCGATCGTTACAATTCGTGGTGGTACACCCTGTATAGTGTATAGTTATGTCTTGGTTATTTGTTTTTTTTATATAAGAGTTTATTAATTGTTTTGTATTGTATTGTTACATTTGTGAAAATTAAAAAAAATATATTTTTTCTATGAGGGGTTGCGTTTTATTTAGTCCTAAAATGGGGTTCTGGTATATTTTTTCAATTAGGGATAATTTTCATGAGTCTAAAGTTACGAAAAAATTTAAGTTGAGTTTATGGTAAAGAGACACCAAGGTTCTATAAATAATAATTCTAAATAATTTATTAATGTCATAAACAATTTTGTTTTGGTCATCATGGGGGTGGTTTAAAACGAATAAAATTATCTAACTATGAGGGTTGCAAAACCGCAAGTACTACGCTAAAGCATGCGACAACCTTCTTTTAACATCTAAAAACACATTAGTACTTTTAAAAGCTCAGGATTTTATTTTATCATTTTTTTTGGAATGAGGGGTTGTTTTCACCCTTGAAAGTAAAAGCGCCCCTCGGCGCATTAAAGAAAATGTTCTAAGGTGTATTCCCTACGTATTCCTGTCTAAATCTCAAGCAAATTGTTTAAAGTGCCTGGAAATCATAGGTATTAACTTATTTTTATTTTGGCATACTGGAGTATGAATATGATTTTACATAGTGGCCTTACGCATTAAACTTTAACCATAGTATACACGCTATACCAATAAGATACATATTCATTAACACCCAAGATGACAAAATTTAAGAGAATATGTGGGTTTGGTGCCATTTTAATTCAATATATAATATTTCTCAGCCAGATCGTAAAAACTGACCACTGTGCGGCAGTGCCCTTGAACAAAATCGTCACGGCAGTGTCGGAAGGTTAAGATATATTTTAATTCATTTTAGTCTCATTTCACACTTCTTTTTTCGACTTAATTAGTAAATATTGAAGCACGCAGCTCTTCCTCTGAATATATTGGGAAAACAGTAAACTGCCCTAACGTTGCAAATAATATTGAAACACTTATTACAATTTGAATATTAATTTTTTTTTGAGTTGCTAAATTCTTTTGCCGACAAAACCAGTAGGGATAAAACGATCTGGATCTACGCTCAGTTTATATAGCCGTTATAAGTTTATTTCTATTTTAGACGACAAAACTCCTTTTTAGTTTTCAGAATTCTCAACTGCGCATTTTGAGCTCTAAGCCTTCATAAGTTTTCTTATAAATTACAAATATCTAGAGGTCGCTGTAGCTGTATTTGTTATGATGATATGTTTGATGTTAGCAAAATACTTCTTGCCTTACTAAAAATATAAAAATATTGCTACAGATTCTGGACTCGTGAACGTTCACAATTGCTCTTTTAAAAACTGCACACATGAGGAGGTATCTGTAGCATGTATTATCCTTCTCGAGAAATCTGCAGTAGTTTGAAATAAATATAACATTGGGACAACTTGTACCTATGTAAAACAAATGTAACGTTAATTCCTTTAATAGCAATGTAAAGTTTCAAGTCTTGTAGTAATACCTTGGCGGTATCGATACTTCTGCCATAGTTTTGCGACTAGTTTAACAGGATTTAATTCCTTTCGCTTATGCAAAATATTTTATTAATTTATCGTACAATCAACTGTGTGCACTGTGTTTTGAGCATCCAATTATAGTTCAGATATTATAAAATTATGTCTCAAATGAGTTTTTAACTCAAAATATTGTATTCTTTAAGTAAACACTTACATTTTCTTATTTCCTCAACCAATAGATATGTAATGCAGTTCCGGTTTCCTTACTCTTTTGATCCAGCGCATTTAATTTTTTAATTAAAATATATAACCGTCTTTACGTTTTGGTAAATATTTGCGGTATACTAATTCCTAGTGAAAATTATTTTATGTTTGCTAAGGTAAGCATTCATTATACTGGTTCAGTATGTCAGACATCAGTTTTAAAACATTAAAGTTATCAACTCAAAGTACGAATTTGAGTACTAGGCACAAGCAGTGCCGATTATAGAATATCTTCGTTCACTCCAAGTATCAGTTTCTACGAAGTTACTCAGTTCGCCCCATAAGCCACCAACACTCTAAGGAGTGCTACAAAAACGAATCAATATTGGTCCAAAATAATATATATTACTTTTTCTCTATCAGACTGTTTTTATGCTTATTATATACGCTGGGAATATTCAAATTCTTGTAACTTCACGTGTCGCCAATGAATATTTCAATCTGTTTTATTTGTCGAGGTAGCAATTCTGATACTTCTCTATACTTATTAATGAGACAATTTATTATAGAAAGAATTTCGTGTTGCCATTTATCTTGTTTTATATCTGCCCTAAAGCCTTGACATTGTAAAGTTCTATTTTATACATATTTTTGTCAGACTGAATCAGTGAATATTGAAGCCTGCAGCTCTTCCTTTAAATATATGGGGAAAACAGTAAAAGGCCTTAACGCAGATAATATTGAAACAATTATTTCATTATGTTGATATATTTTTAATTTAGAGTACACCAGCGTCTTTAGTCAGACCACTATATACTTGCGAGCCCCGTATAAGACAATGGCATAAAATGGAATCACAGAAAAACTACTCCGCGGGCGAATACCTGGACCCGCATTGAATTACACTATTGAATCCTGAACATTATTGCCTCAAACAAAAGTGAGGAGTCAACAGTGTAATTAAGCTTTGGGGAACATCTGTGGTTTGCTATTCGTAATAAGAGTTATTTTACATTTGCTAAACTTGATAGCCAATAATTCTACTGGTCCAGTGGGTCAGCCATCGGTTTTACCACTTTAGAGTAATCAAATGAAAGTACATCTTTCCGCACACTCAAATAAGTATGTATAGAGAAGATCTTCGTTCACCCTGAGTACCAGTTTCTATGAAGTTACTCAGTTCGCCCCATAAGCCACCGATACTCTAAGGAGTGCTGCAAATCAAAATCAATCTTGGTTCAAAATAAAAAATTTCCTTTCTGTTAGACTCCCTTTATGCTGAGATTATAAAAGGATAGGATATTGGGTGTCACATCCTTGTAACTTTACGTGATGTAGATATGATCGATTGCCAGTTATTAGTTCACTCAGATTTATACAAGAGAGCAGTTCTGATACTTTATTTCTCGAATATCTTGTTTTAAGTCTCTTTAAGATGCCATTTAATTTTAATATTTTTGTAAAAGCGAATTTATCGTACAATCAACTGTGTGCACTGTGTTTTGAGCGTCTCAAATGAGTTTTTAACTCAAAATATTGTATTCTATAAGGCAACACTTAGATTTTCTTATTTCCTCAATCAGTAGATTTGTAATGCAGTTCCGGTTTCCTTACTCTTTTGATCCAGCGCATTTAATGTTTTAATCAAAATATATAAATGTCTTTACGTTTTGGTAAATATTTGCGGTATACTAATTGCTAGTGGGAGTTATTTTATGTTTACTAAGGTAAGCATTCATTATTTTGGTTCAGTATGTCGGGCATCAGTTTTATAACATTAAAGTTATCAACTCAATGTACGAATTTGAGTACTAGGCACAAGCAGTGCCGATTATAGAATATCTTCGTTCACTCCAAGTATCAGTTTCTATGAAGTTACTCAGTTCGCCCCATAAGCCACCAACACTCTAAGGAGTGCTACAAAAACGAATCAATATTGGTTCAAAAAAATATATAGTACTATTTCTTTGTCAGACTGTTTTTATGCTTATTATATACGCTGGGAATATTCAAATTCTTGTAACTTTACGTATCGCCAATGAATATTTCAATCTGTTTTATTTGTCAAGGTAGCAGTTCTGATACTTCTCTATACTTATTAATGAGACAATTTATTATAGAAAGAATTTCGTGTTGCCATTTATCTTGCTTTATATTTGCCCTAAGATGCACCTTGACTTATTGTAAAGTTCCATTTTATACATATTTTTATCAGATTGAATCAGTAAATATTGAAGCCTGCAGCTCTTCCTCTAAATATATGGATAAAACAGTAAAAGGCATTATTAGTTATTTATGTGAATCCATTTTATACTTATTACAATTTCAATTTTGATCCTTTTTCGACGAAACCTATAAGGAAAAATAGGATCAGGAGCTATGCTCAGTTTATATGGCCGTTATAATTTGTAATTTCTATTTAGACAATATTCTCATTTTCTATTTGGACGAGAGTTCTTTTTTTCAGATCTCTCGATAACTTGTAGTTCTCCTTAAGTGAAATAATTAACATGGATTATTATAGCTTTACTTTAACCATTAACCTGAAGAATGACATCTCTTGAATTAATCTTGTGCCGGAACATTTTATATAACTTTGGAATTTCAAAAGCTGTGATTTGTAAGAAGAAACTTTGTACCTTACAAAAAATATTTTAAAAAAATACTGGGCATTTTGAATACTAAAATTGCATAAGTCTTATAACAATTAAAAATTTCAAGAAGTCGCTATTGCTGTGTTCGTAGTAAGAAGGTAGTTCTTGCCTTAGTAATTATATAAAAAAAATTGCCACACATTTTGGATGTTAAACGCTACATATAGTTCTCGACAAATGACAAATCTGCAACTGTTGAAATAAAAACTATAACAATTGACACTGCTGTACCTATTTAAAACAAATATAATGTTAATTCCCTTAAATTGGAATGAATTGTTTCACAAGTTTCGGTAATACTTAAACGGTATATTTATTTCTACCATAGTCGTGATTAAAACACATGCTTTAGTCACTTTGGCTTATGCAAAATATTTTACCCGTTTATCTACACTGTGTTTTCGACAAACATCCAATTATATTTCATATAATACAAAACATATGCATCGAAACTGAATATATTTTTTAACTCTCAATATTGCATTACTTAAGGTAACCTTTATGTTTTCTCATTTCCTCAAGCAATCGTGTTTGGCTGAAATGCAGGTCGGTTCCTCTCCTGTCCAGATGCTGAATATTTTTAAAATCAAAAACTATAAACGCCCTTTAAGCTTATAATTAAAATAAGCCAATAATTCTACTGGTTCATCGGTTTTAACACTTTAAAGTAATCAATTGAAATTACGACTTTCCGCACACTCATATAAGTATGTATAGAGAAGATCTTCGTTCACCCCGAGTACCAGTTTCTATGAAGTTACTCAGTTCGCCCCATGAGCTACCGATACTCTAAGGAGTGCTGCAAATCAAAATCAATCTTGGTTCAAAATAATAAATTTCCTGTTAGACTCTCTTTATGCTGTGATTATAAAAGGATGGGATATTGAGTGTCACATCCTTGTAATTTTACGTGATGTAGATATGATCGATTGCCAGTTATTAGTTCACTCAAATTTATACAACTGCTCTCTTCTGCGCTGATACTTTATTTCTCAAATATCTTATTTTAAGTCTCTTTAAGATGCCATTTAATTAACTTTAAAGTTTTATTTCATACATGTTTTTGTAAGAGTGAAGAAGGTAATATTCCAGCTGCAGCTCTTCCTCCGAAAACCTTAAAAAGCATTGGTGTTGCAAATAATAATGAAACATTTATTACAATGTATAATATGATGTGAACATAACCCTTAAGGACAAAAGGGTCAGAAGCTATGTTTAGTTTATATAGTAGTCATAAGTTTTCATTCTCTCTTTACATAAGATTTTTCTTCAGAATTTTCAATACCTGTGATCCCCCTAAAGTGCAAGAAACCAAAGGGTTAACCTCCTCCTAAATAAAAAAAAACAGGTTTTACCACATGTTCGCATTAGGGACCTGTTTGATGACATGTAATACATTTCATTTCATACAATTGTCAACTTTCTAAAGTTGTGCGCCTTCAAAAGAAATATGTATTAAACAACCTTTAAAAGCGGAACGAACCCCTCTTACCATACTATTATCTAGCCAAATCAAAATAAACCTATTAGAGAGAACTTTTTTATCGCCGCAGATAAAAAGGAGAAACCACTAATTCCAGTAAGTTTCATTTTAACAAATCTTGCGAAAACAATATTCAGTCTTCGCAGAAATGCTAAAAAAATCTTTAAGACCGCAAAACAATCTTTCAGCAAAATGCATATGGGATAGCATAATTCTTATAAAAAGAACGTTTATCGTTTTTCCAAGGAATGATATCGCCTCTCCGAGCATTTTGGATGAAATGTGTATACCTAGTAAAGTCCCGCCCGGTACAATCTCATATAAATAGTGAAGTCAATCTACCGAAATTTTTTGTGGAAAAAAACTGCTCTTCCCCTCGGATTTGTTGTATAAACATATGGTGATAACAAAAAGATTGTTTTTGCATTGCGCGACGACCGAAAGCAATATTTTTTGACTTTTGTAGGAAAATGGCGGTTTGACAGTTTTTCTTTGAACAAAAACATACGGACGACTTCTCTTGATCCTATCGAAACCAATAAAGAAAGCTATTTTTTATTTTCATATCTCCGATACAACCGCACTATGTCCTATACAATATAACAAAATAAAAAAATTTACCAAATTATAGTTTTTGTATCTAACAAAACTTTAGAAATTGTCAATCAATTTAAGAATTGAATCATCTGTAGTTTTTGCGAAAACCTGTCAAATTGAAAGTTTTTTTTGAAATGTGTTTTTCATTCCCTTTAGAATGACACTAAATATTAATTCCTTCATTTTTTTTATTTATTAGTATAAATTTATAACAATTTAAAATTTAAAAAATTCTTAATTTATTTTTAAATAAAAAAAACTTTATTTAATTAGGTATGTATTTATAATATATGTAATAAAATTTATGTTATATATATTTTTCTTCTCTTTTTATGCTTACTTTTTATGTGTTTAGTTTTTGTTTTGAGTATAATCGCTTTTTTTATCTACACATTCTTCTAAACAAATTATGTCAAATACACATTATGATTTCTTAGTTAAGAAATTAAATGGAATTTTTAATTTAATAAATATTTTTTTAGAAAACAAAACATCATTAAAAAATCTTTCTATTTTTAGCCTTTTGATAAAAAGACAACTAGAGGTATCTATCAAAACTCATTAAACACAAACAAATTAATTAGTGTATTGAAATTCGGAAAAAGTTTTGAAAAAATATGTCTCGAGATTTTTTTTTAATGAAGAAGTCGGGGCTGTACCTGCTAGCTATAGCGATCCGAACAAAATAGCCACCGGAAGCCAACAAGTACAGTCCCGACTTTTTGTTTTTACTTTATCCATGTCCCTCTTTCACATAAGGAAATCTTGACATCTATTTAAGTATATGCGGCTTTTAACGCTGAAACCAGCGCAGTTTTATCGGACATTTAAAAACGACGAAATGGCTTTTTTGGATCCGATCGGGTGACTAGAAGTCGCTATACCTATGATTTTGTTAAAAAAGTAATAAAAACTGTTACTAAGTCTAAAAAAAAATACGGAGCATACAGGGTTATTGACATTTTGAGGCCCCCTTTCTTATTTTCACAGCTTCAACGCCTTAAAAAAACCCTTTACAGGCTTCAAAAAATCAGAGCACAAAGTAAACTTTTGTTTTCCTTTTTGCTTTAATTGTTATTAATTCTTGGCACTTTTCAGGACTTTCATTGATATTTAGACACCTAGTTAGGTCTTTAACTATATGAGATACAAAAAAACTTTAACTAGATGTATAATTAGTGTTGCGTTATCTTTTTAGAACTTGAGAAAATTATTAAACAGTTGAAAAACATACATAACTGTAATTTATTAAATGGTACACCCCCTATATTATTATTTAATTAACTGGATCTCGTCTTACCGATTATAAATAGATCAGGCTTGATACCATTATCCATGCCATAATAGGTAGGTATTCCTATTGTCATGTTTTAGTCGATTTTCACGCTTTTTTTAAAGATTGAGATAAATAAGAATAGAATCCCATTTAAAACATTATAGGTTATATTCTTAAAAGAACTTTTGTATTAAAAGTTTTTTTATCTACTCTAGTTTAAGCATAGACAGATGTCAAAATGTAAATAAAAATCCTGTAGAGTTACCTAATTCTTATGGTTTTTGAAGTGGAGTATAGACAACAATTTAAAACTTTAACATTATGTAAAATACAAAAGTAACTTCCAAAAGTCTCAAAAGTAGAATGAAATTGGGGATTGCTACATAAAAAATTTCAAAAGAATTTGGAAATTTAAACGTATTTGTAAAAATTAAACTTTCGCGTCTCGCCTTAAAGAAGCGCCCTGAATAAGATCTATTTAAAAAATACACATACACATACACTAGAAAGTTAAAAGGGTATTTAGAATATAACACAAGCCCTGTATGAAAACCTCAAACCTCTAACAGCAAAGGTATGATGCAATTTCTTGGGAGTTGTTAAATTTTACCAGTTAGAACACTTCTATCTACTTACACTTTGCAACATCAAGTACAGGTCTTTATCAAATAGCTCTTTTTATTTCTCTAAACTGCTTGTAAGTGATAACCTTGACACAAGATTTGCAATTACATTTTAACATTTCGGTTGTGAAACTTAAAACTAACTTAATATAATCAACACTGAGTATGATTAACAAGAAAAATACGAAAGCTGGAGGTATACTAAACTTAAAAAGTAGAGACCTACGTAAAATCACAGAAACAGACAACTTTGCAGTTTCTAAGCTAAAATCTGAAAATATTCACGGATGACACCGCTACAAACACAAGTTTAATCCTAGAAACTGTTGCCGATTTGATTAAAAATACAAAATTTTCCTTCATTCACAATGTTCACATTATCATATACAAAAATTATTTGGTGATACTATATTTTAGCTATATATCTTATAGGGGTTCACAAAGTACAAAACCGACTTCCCAGAAACGCAAGGAAGCTCTTTTGGACAGCGCCAATTTTGAATGCGCAAGTTGTGACAGTTATCATATCGCTTCTTGTCATTACTTGTGGAGTCAACATATTCAAAAAAAAGGAACTGATAGCAGGAGGAACCTCCACTCAAATGGGCATTGAAAGTTGAGTTGAGTTCCTCAGAAATGTGTATTAGGCCCATTGCTTTTTCTTTTTTACTTTTGATGCCATTATTAAGTTTAATATTTATTAATGTTTCACTGACTCTATTTGACAATCACACATCTACTTTTGATATAATAATAATATACTTAGAATGCAACAAACTATTTCGGGAGATATTAAGATTATCAAGGAATGATATGATTCCATTTTCATTCTATTTATCAAAAATAAATATACTGCATTTCAATTGTTCATTAAGTAATGTTTGTTTGGGTGATCGGCTTAGTGGGAATAAAAGTGGGTATATTTGTAGAACCATATTAGACACCTAACTGAAAAACTTGTAAAATGTTGCTACAAGGTGCGACTAACTTACAAAAAACTAGTGTTATTCTTTTCTATTTTGGGAAGGACTTATCTTGATATTTCTTATTCAAAAAAGAGCGGTAAGATATATGTATAATGCCAGTCCTGAAGATTCCTTTTTAGAAAACATAAGTATTAACGTTGTCATGTTTGTATATTTTAAAGTCAGTTTATTTTATTTTTAAGAGAAAGGATAATACACAAAAATGTCCTATAGAACAAGGAATTGAGATAATTTGGCTTATCTGTACTTTCACTCAGCCAAAGTTCTTTATTTTAAAATTCAAAAAACATGTTTAGTTTAATCATTTAGATTTTTTTTAATTCTAATTAATTAAGTTTTATTTCTGTAATTCTATAATGTACATTTATTTCTATTATTATCTTTATTCTTAAAATAGTGAATTTGTCAATATTTTTGCTCCCCTTACTCAATTTTTAAATAGTTTTAATTGAATTAATTTTATTTTTTACATCTTTACCAATGAGAATGAGAAAGTTCTTTTGATAGTAAATCTTTGACTCTTACTTTTTTTAAGCATTACAGAGGAAAGAAATCCAGGTTTTTTTGGATTGTGCGACGACCGGAAACCACATTGTTTTTGACTTTAGTAGAAAAATGGCGTTTTTCACTTTTTTATAAAAAAAAACATAGTGCCCGATCGAAAAAAAAACGCATGACAAAGAGTTATCGTCATAATTTTTCTTGTTTGAAGAATTTCGATAACTTCTGAAAACATACTTCTAGTGGTCAATAATAAGTATACCAATTTTTAAATATTTGCATTCTAAGAGAACGGCAGAAAACAGAATTTTCGAAATCAGCTTTATTATAATTATTTTTTTATTCTTGGTAAAATTGCACTAAAAATAAATTACAATTAATATTTTATTTTTATATATAATAAATTTTATTTCATTTTTCATGAAAAGACATTATTAGATGTTTAAACATGAAATAAAAATGTTTTGTATAAAAAATGTTTTAGTAATTATTTGTTATTTTTTGTGAGTATAATCGCTGTTTTCTCTATATTTCATTATAAAAAAAAACAACAAAAAAACAAATAATGGCGAAATTTTTATTATTTTTTTAATAAACAATTTTTAGTGTCATGTTGTATATATAACAAATGAACTATAGTTTTTACCCGTTCTATTATATAAAAGACTTAGACCACTAAAATGTTCATCCAAATTCATTAAACAGATGTAAAATTAAGAAGAGAATTACAAAATTAATTGTCATGCTGTTTTGTTATTTTGTAGAAAATGTATTGGACACAGTCGCGCAATTTTATCGGAAATTTGAAAAAGAAGAAATTTTCTTTTGTTCCAATTGTATCAATAGTAGCCGTTGTACTTTTGTTTTGGTTAAAAAACAAACACAATAACGATATTTTTTTTATAAGTCAAAACATTATGGCTTTCGAACGAACTCCATATCTCTATTATATGTGACGCCACCAACATATTTATACAAGAAAAACTGAAATCAGGGACAGTTTGTTTTTCACAAAAAGTTTCAGGGTATTGATTCCGCCATACATGGAGAAAAATTGTAGGTACATATTTATCGGATTGTGTGGTCATGTTTCTGTATAATTCCTCGACTTTTATTTGATTTTTTAATATTCAAGGTTTTATGTGATCTTTATTGTCGGTAAAAACAAACGTATTCATTGAAATAAAAATTAAACCTAAACATCCGACAAGTTATGTAATTTTTATAATCTTTTGGAATATATAACCAAATTTGATCAAAAATCCGTCCCCTTTCAAAAAAAAAATGGGATTAAAACTGCACATCCTGGTGGTAGGCAGTTGGGGCAAAGCTGGGCAATATCTTATTACAGAAAGTAATTATAATATTTCTTAAATAAGCAATTGTAAGAAAGTGACTTTCAAGTATATAAGTATCAAAACTAAAACAAAATATATATTCTAGACATGACTTTTCTCAAACCTGTTCTTTAATCTGTAAAAAAAATTAAGCATGAAGTGAGAAAATATTTTTTCTTAAGAGATTTTTTTCAGAGAACTACAACTCTGAATGTATTTTTAGAGTAAGGAGGTACAAGGAAAAATGATATTGCATGAAACATTTTGCAATCTTTAACTGTACTGCGCAATTGAACATTTAAAAATTAAGATAGGTGCTGTTACTAGATCGATTAAAAAAAAACATTTTTTTTTACACATCCACAACAGAGGAACCCCTATGATCGACTACAGGTAAAATATAGAGAGATTTGTTCGATAGCTGTCATTATATATTCCAGATAGAGTTACAACACGGTCCAAGGAGTTAAAAACAATAACACTGCAACATATAGGGAAAACACATTACTATTTTTTTAAATATGAGTTAAATTTTAAAATTTGTTGATTTTATGTCCAATACTTTGTTCACAATTCAATAATGTATACTATATTATTTAACATTGCATTTCTAATTTGAAACAATTAATAACTCATAAAAATATTTCAGATACATGGCAATAAAAGAAAAATTTAATTCTGAATCAATGGTTTTCATAACGTGTAAAAATTGAACTAAATATATATATGTACTTTTATACAAGGTTTTACTCTAAAATAAAATCTCCCCATATCTTGCAAAATAATTCCTAAAATTAGGGACACATCACTGGTTTCATGTCATTAATAGCAGTTATATAACATTTACAAAAAAAACCTTCACAGATGACGTGAGATCAATATTGTTAGGTCTGACGCTTCTAAAACCTATATATATACGCAGCGACATTTGAGACTATAATTCTTTAAAAAAAATCGAATTCTATCTGGATTAATGCTTATCTAGTTAACACAAACTCTACAAAAAATATACAATATGAAACATTAGACTGATTTTTTTACATAATTTTTACATCTTAAATTAGCGCTTTGTTCATAGCCTGCTAACATTTAGGTTCAAACTGTACAATAAATTATTATTACTCTTTTAATATACAAAATTACTTAGAAGATACTACTTAGATCACCTTTCAAATAAGTAAGCTACTCAAATATATAAATATAAAAAGTTTTTATATACATTAAAAGACCTTTGGTCAGGTACCAAGTATATGAATGAGGAGTATTAGTAAGACTTGTTTACAATACCAGAGTCAAAGCTTATTTCATTAATGGCAAAAGTATTTCAAATCGTAATTGCATAACAGAAATTAATATTGCCGGCTTAATAAAATTATTGGATCTGTAATCCCTTTACATATTTTATGTAATTATAAAGTTCACTGCTCAAAGGTAAAATACCTTAGGTTAGGTTAGTCGTCCTTTTCTGTCTTTTACAATTAATGAAATAATATTAAGGTAAAAAATAATGAAAAAATGAATACTATTTTTACTACTACATACAGATTTAAATATGTGAAAATTAATTTATCACAGTATGCCTATAGGAAATGTACTGTTTATAATTTCAAATCACGATGTTACCGAAAAATTATCATTTTTTAAATATTGTCTAGATGCATATTGATTAATAAAAATATTAGTTTTCAATTAATTTTAAAGATTTATTTTTCTAAAACGTCTTTTAGAAGTTTAAGGAACTTATAAGTTTTGACTTCGAAAAAGTTCAGACCAAGCTGAATTTTTGTTAAAAACCTTTATTTTGTTATCCTAGACAGTTACTAAAAAGTACTCTAAATCTGAGCCGTGCCTTTTTTGTTTTTGGGGGATGAGAGGAGGTACCTATTAAATTTTTCAAAGAAATTAATTATAATTTTACTTTTTGTTCTACAAAGAAAGTTTTATTATAAGGAAAGTTCTGTTTGGACACTTTACCTGTAACCGAAACCAGGAAAATAATGGAGTTTAATTCAAAATTTAACAACAATAGATTGGACCCATTCAAAACCTTCTACCACCAGCTATCTCCGCTGTTCTTCATGTAGGCAATGCTTTTTAAATGCTAAGACTGAGAAAAAAGACCCAATAGCTTTCTTAATTCAAGAAAGAGTAGATTTAACAAACGAAGATTTTGATGAAGTCCTTGAGGAAGAGGAGGAAGTTCTAATGGAAACAGATCTGGCAAAACAGGGCTAGTTATTTATTAAATTATTTTTCTTTATGTCAATGTTCATTGGGCCTACAGGGGCTACCACAAAAATCGGTAATTTGGCACTTACCCTCAGTACGAATTTCACCACTACTTAGTTAACCCTTTATATATTCATATAGTTTTTTGGTAAAATACTTTATCAATATTATATAATAAAAAGTGGTACTGTAGTGAAAATAGGTAAAATTCTTTTAAGAGAATTTCTCGTAATGAAGCTTTTCTTTTATCATTCAAAGTAAAATAAATGCAATTTAAATACTATGTATAAAGCTATTACAAAAAGTTCCGGGTAAGAACAAATTTACAGATTTTTTACATTTAGAAAAAAATAAATTGATTTATGTTTACCTTTTCTTGAATATTTTTTATCAAAATGATGAGATTTATTGAACTTTTATACAAAATGCTATACTGTATTTAAAAAAAAAAAAGTATTATAATAATCAAGGATCGCTCCCCTCAACCTCCTGAGACTTGTGTCGCTGATTAATGTTCAAACCAGCTACGCTGCAAAATTTTCTTGGTATTGGATATACTTTTACTAGTTTGGTGCGATGGTGTGGGGAAAAATGTAACTTTAAGACAAAACAGCAGATATTACAAGAACGATTGAATCTACAAAAAATCTGAACAACATATAGTACACAGTTTATAAAGTACATTTTTTCCATAACTATTTTTTCTGAATCACCATTGATACTTTTCGAGATAATTACAAAAGGTAGAATTTACTCACTTTCACCTCCTAAAAACAAAAAAAGCCTTAAATGTAGGATACGCGTAGGACATCTGAATAAAGCTGTGTTTGAATATTTCGGAAGTTTGCCCATTTGTGATTAATTTTATTGGGTACAAGAATAAGATTTAGAAATTAATCAATATAGTCGTTCATACAAAGATTACATAAAAAAGAAGTAAAAGAAAAATCAATTAAAAAGAAGGGCTTTTTTCTATTAGTACTAATCATGATGCTAGTGTACCAGAAAGTATAAATTTGGTTGCTTAAGTTACAGAACAAGGTCAATGTTTTTCTGGTTAAATTTTTGCTTCTGAATGGTTTAAATATGATGATTATATTTTTACTTTTAGATTGGTGCAGTAAGAAATCAATATTTAAAAAAAAATAACAAACTAGAATAACAAGAAATTAAGCGGAATTATCTTAACAACACCGGAAAAGTATAAATAATAACGAATGACCGCTCAGATATAACTTTTGGCCCCGAGTGTCAGTATAAAAAGAAAGCTTCA
The DNA here is from genome assembly GCA_030620095.1 of Kuschelorhynchus macadamiae. Classification (NCBI taxonomy): domain Eukaryota; kingdom Metazoa; phylum Arthropoda; class Insecta; order Coleoptera; family Curculionidae; genus Kuschelorhynchus; species Kuschelorhynchus macadamiae. The sequence continues at coordinate 1,305,787 of JAUTXW010005489.1, forward strand.
CAGCTGACATTTAGTGTCCATTCGGACGCCAAATAGAAAATGAGCAATGTTATTTTGGCGTCAAACTGTCAGCAAACTGTTCTTTTTAGAGCGAAAGTAGTGAACAGTACATCGGGAATGAAAACACATCATAGATGTATATATTGGAACAATGGCAATCTAATTTGAAAAGAGGGGAGTAAATTACCATGACCCGAAATTTTCCCTATTTTACTTTACCAAAAAATTTATTTTACCAATAAATTTTCCAACTTTTCCGATAAAAATGAAACACATTCAATATGAACAGTAAATTTTTCAATTTTAGCGGGAAAAATAAAATACTGCGAATACCCAAACAACACCAGTTTAGTTTGTCCCGCCCACTTTAACTTCAACAAGTAACGGAGGATATCCGGCTACGCCGCGATATGGTCACCAGTATCGGACACCGATCCTATAATCCTATAAATTATTTAAAAATAAACCTGATTTGTATTAGTATACCATAGATAATATTCTCACATGCATTTGCATTATAATATTATACAGTCTTTGGCAAACATTTTAACCGACTCTACCTTTTTTCTAATAAGGAATAAAAGTGAATAAAGAACATAAATACAATTAGTGTGAAATTTCCAATTTTACTGGTAAATTAAACTAGCAAGTGAAAAAGTGAATTATTTAGCATTTTAGTAATTTGTTCATGCCTATTTCAATATAGTATATTTTATATGTTTTCTGGAAGGAAAAAATGCGACAAATATAATAATACAAAAGAAAACTACCGGTAAAATGACTGTTGGTGCGGTAAAGTAAAATATTTCCTGAAGTGGTAAATTACCAAACTCTATTTATTTGTATTAAAAAAAAACGTATTTGTTATTAATTAGATCCTTAATTTAAAAACAGAATGACATTACATTAATTTGGAACTACAAGTTTAAATTAACTAACTGTAAATATCCTCATGAATATTTTTATTATTATATATGTATATGTATTGAAGAACAAACTGGCTTGCTGATAAGAAATTGTGATATTAAACAGTAAAGACTAATCCAAGTTCCTTCACTGATAGTAAAAAGAATTGCCTCACCCAAACTTGAAATGTATGACAAAAATGTATAACTATATTTTACACTTGAATATTCTTAAGAGTATTTAGTCGCAAATTCGTTGTTTCGATTTTTTTTGTATAATACTGATGTTGTAGTTTGCTCGTTCTAAACTTTAACCATTTTTAACTGTAACAATTATTAGTTAAAATCTAGACAAACATTTACATTTTAATAAATGAGACAACTGACATAGCTTTCATTAGAATATAAAATATGTTTGCATCTGTCCTAAAAAACCGCTATTAAATTAAAGGATAGAAGTAAATGAGTGGTTAAATTTTAAATGGATTAAAATGTAACTACAATATTATCAATAAGTTGAAATGGTGAATTCGCGACTGCATACTCTTTTAAATTGGAGTAATAAACTTGCAGATGACGTCTCTGTCGCCTATGTTGGTGAAAGTCACGTCAGGAAATAATAACCCGTTTGTGTATTGGATACAGACTGCTGATGAACTATATTTTGTAAAAAAGTACTAGTATACTCAAGTTTAAAATAAAAAAAATCACTGAAATTAAAAATGTTTTGCCACAAGCGTACGACATTTAGGTACACCAAAACTCTTTTACCATTAAAATTATTATTGTCCATCTACTACTACTACATAAACATCATAATTTAAGAAAAAAAATGTCCTCAATGTCCCGTCCCGCCCGTTTGCATGGAATGGCCAGTATCTGCAGAATTAGCTTCTATTTCACTATATACCTGATTTTTTGTAAACACACTATAAATGATTCAGACTAACATTTAATGATGAAAAATGATTTTTGTCCACGAACCCTACAAAATTTTCTATATGTAAAGGTCTCTGAAGTTTATAAATTGATATAAGATATTCCATTTACACGTCAACATCAGACAACATCGGAAACGTGAACAGCAAGTTTTTCAACACAGCTTTAACACTGGGATATATGTCTGATAAATATGAGATGCACATATAATCCTTAAGTAAAGGTTGTTAACAAGTCTTACTAAAATATTTGGTCTCATAATGCTTAGGAGCACTACTGAGAAGAACTCCTCAAGAAATATGTTTTCTACCTTCTATTCCTCGATCGCTTTCGACTTCCACCTAGCGAACGTTTCGAGTTAGACCTCCTGGTGGTGACAGATGGATTGTTTAGCCAAGGCAGACCAAAATTACTGAAATAAAAAAATGTACATTAAGTATTTATCTACACTAGTTGACCAACAAGTGCTTATTTCACTAATTTGAAGTAAAAACGATGAATATTACTATAAACATTCTCTTACCTACAGTTTACTCAATAAGTAAAACCAGTCTCACCCACAATTGTGCGTAAATAATATCGCACAGTTGTGCGTTATGATGCAGTTGTAAATTGGTGACTCTGGTAATATGGAGACATTGGTTTCCAAGCGCTAAGTAAAAAAAACTGTGATTGTTTTCTTAGTTTGTCGAAATGAATTATTTTAAATTTAGAGAAATGATGCGAAAACGCAAGTATAAAGTGGCTAAATACAAATGGTTTATAAGTTAGTTATGCTGTAAGGTTTATAATAGCAAGAAGTTTTACTTGATTTATTTTTTTAATCTACTGCAACAAACCGTATATTAAAGTATTATATTACATTAACCAAAATGTCCAAAATACAGCATTTAACAAAGTCTACAACTTGATACCCTTTTTTATTATAGAATATATTGGTTCTCGGTGCTATTTTTAATCTTCGACAAAGCATAATCCATCTTTCGTGGCAGAGTTTTCTTTATGAATGTTTGGAAATATCCGTTGTGTAAGAAAGTAAAGAAGAGTTTTACTCACCTTGCTACCGTTCTAGGCACAGGATGTCCAAATGCTGACACAGGTAGTTCTTCAACGATCTCTAAGTATTTAACTTCATCCGACTTTGGCCATAAGGTACATAGTGAATCTTGATCATTTTCTCCTTTGGAGCCAGCTGCTATTCGTTCTTGACGTTGTTTTAATTTTTCGATCACCCTTTGTTCTCTAATTCGCTGCACATCCCACCTATAAAATTGAGAAGAATTTAAAAATGGAAAAAATCGTTCAAAAATCCTATTTATATTAATTTTCCGCGTAAAAGGAAAAGTATTGGAATAGTAAAAAAATCCCCTTCTTAGGTTTTTACAAATATTCACGTTTTTGAAATCCCTAGATGCAAAAAATTGTTTTCTCAATTCTGTCGGTCTGTCTTTCTGTCTTCGCGGCAGAGGAACAAAATAGCGGCCTAGTTAAATGTTAAAAAATTAATACAAAAAACTACTTATTCAATTAACCTTAAAGTTTTGCACAAAAATCAAGTATGACACTGAGACCATCCGGTAAAATTTTGAAACGAATCCAAAATGGCGGCTAAATAATTTTTTAAAAACCCTCTCTTAGCTCAATTAACCTTTAGATGTGATCCAACAATAAAGTATGATATAGGTAGAAGCAACGGAAAATATTGGTACGAATCCAATATGATGGAACAAAATGGTGGCTATTGAAATGTTTCAAAAAAAAAACAATACAAAGTAAATGTTACTATTCATCCCCTTGTTTTTGACCAAAATTTGAAGCCAATCGAATAAGTTGAATAAAATTTACCGATTTTTAATTCCCTCTCCTCGGTTTATCTCTTGGCGGAATAGCTCAAAAACTACTTACCAGATTTATTAAAATCTTATTAAAAAGTTAAGGTTCATAAGGGATGCTAACATTTTGGTAAAAATCCATTATGGCGGTCTAATAAAAATTTATTTACTAAAAAACTACTTATCCAGTTTACCTCCAGTGAGGTATAAAAATATGAAAATTCTAGATAGCAGAACAAAATGGCAGCCTAATAAAATGTTAAAAACTATCAGTGTAAAAAAGCTTCTTCATCGATTGATTTGGGCAAAAATAAAGTGTTATATAGGAATAAACTGTAAAAATTTAGGTTCGAATCTAAGATGGCGGCCAAAATTAAATGTTTAAAAATCGGTCTGAGAAAACTACATTTTCGACTGATTTTAAACAAAAGGGCGGCTCAATGAAATATTTAAAAATCAGTATCAAATAACTTCTTATCCAATTGAGTTATTTGGTACAAAAACCATAAATGAAACAAGGATGGACTGGTAAAATTTTGTTAATTCTATATGGCAAAACAAAATGGCGGCTTAATTAACTGTCTAGATAGTTCCTTTTTTACGGAGGAAAATAATAAAATAATTTGTTTTAAAACATTACGTGTATAAAGTCATTAAAAATTTTAAAATAAAAATAACAAAGAAAAACGAAATTGAAAAAAAATATATATTGGAGTATCGAACCACTCGTTTTATTTAAGTAAGTATAGTAAGTGAAATAATTTTTATATGTACCTATTATGTATAAATGTCAGATCTAGACAAAAAAAATGTGGAGATGAAAAAAATTTATATTTGTTTCTATCTGAATAGTGGATAGCTTACCTTTGTCTAACACACTGCCTCTTGAAATAAAAATTATAAAGTGTGACTCGTTTTTTAGGACGTTAAATGCTGCTTAATCCAGATTCATATTTAAAAAAATATTTAATATTTTATTTAAAAAATTATTAATTAAAAAATTGATTTTTTCATATATATGATAATATTATGTCATATCAAAATGTCCAACTTCTCTCTAAATTTCATAAGTTTTTATTAGAGTGACGATGCAAGTAGTCTTGTTAACGAGAGTCGGCACAATTCTTACCGTCTGCGCATTTCTCTCTGTCTGGACTGAAAATTTTCGAAATTCGAAGTGTTTTTAGACCTTTGATGCGCTCAGCTCAGTAACAGTACGTCGTGAAAAAATCCTTTTGTGGGTTGATAGTAGGAGCCTATAATTAGAGTCCGGCCAATTAATCGGCTTCGACTATTATTTCATTGTTCGGCAAATAATCGGCTACGGCCAAAATTTAGCTGAAGCTTTTGCCGAAGCGGAAGGTTCATGCTCCCAAATAAAAATTAATATTATTATATTTAGATTAATACTTGACATCTTATTTAAAATAATCTCTGCTTTGAGAAATGCAGTTTAGTCCTTACGTGCCTTTAAAACATGCTGCGAAAACATTTTTAACAACACCTCTTACCTGACAGTGGCGTAGATAAATCGTGGTTTCTGGGTGGGGTTTTAAGACAATGAAAAATTTTCCTTAAAAAAAAGTCATTACTTTTAATAATAATGAAATAAAACTGACTCTGGAGGGGGCCTTACTTGCCAATTCCGAAAAACAGCCCTTACTTTATACTATTTCTATTATTTTACCTTAAATAATAATGGCTCTGGGGGGAGGGGGGTTAACCCACAAATCCCCCCTTATATATGCCACTACCACCTAGAGCTAGTGAACAATTATTTAGTTTAGCTGGCCAACTTTATTCGGGCAGAAGAATATCCACGTAATATACAACTTTATAATTTTAATTTATTAGTTACCATCTTCATTAGTTATTTTATTATTAATACATATGGTTTATGTTGTTTTCATTATTTTGTGTTCACTAGAAACTAGAATGCTATTTGTTTGTACTTTAATGTATTGTAATCGTAAAAAAAACATCCTCGGAGATTTTTTCTGATCTTCACGTTTGATCATGGTTCCTAAATTCTTATCTGTCTATCTAACTACATATCCGAATGGCTTCAAATGTTGGTCAAAAATTAAAGAACATTCATAAGGGGATGACATGGTACATTTTGGTAAAAATCCAATATGGCGGAACAAAATGACGACCTAATAATAAAATTTAAAAAAATTATATACCTCATATTTTGCACTATAAAGTGTGAGTATAGGGTTAAATTGATAAAATATTATTGAGGAGTGATTATGGGAAAAAAATGAGGGCCTAGTTAAATGTTTCAAATATCAGTATCAAAATACTACTAGTTCAATTAAGTTGAAATTTTGTAAACTGGTAGAATTGTGTCAGCCCTATATGTCAAAAGAAAATGGCGGCTTAACAATTTTTTTAAAAATTTGATATTTTCTATAATAAAAAACTTTTAATGAAGGAAAATAATGAATGTGATAATTGGTTTTTTACAGACCATTTTTACCAAGCAGAGACAGTGGTTCGATGGGGTATACAAAGAAGATTCAAAATCAAAATAGGAGGCCTATACCGCAAATGCCGGGAAAGCGGTCGCAATTCAATAATACTAAAAAAACTGTTTTTGTCCTTACAATTTTCGAAAATAGTAGAGCGGTAACAGTTTACATGTTCTTAAAGTACCTCCCAGGAGCTGAAAACCACGTCGCCAGAATTACGCTCCGACTTATACATTGTATTTTTTTTGTCAGTTTTCAATGTGTTTTACGTTCAGTCCTGTAGCATTTTAACAGTTGATCCGAACAAAGCAAATACAAAGAAGAAACGTCTACGGTACTCATGCTGAACGTTGAGAAATGTTATAAATATAGCGTTCACAAGCATTCCTTGCTCGGCTTTCAGCTTTAGTACCAGTATATCGGGACCTCCTGGCACAAAAACTAAACACATTAAAAGCACCATTTTTTTGCTACAAGACAAGGTATTCCAATTTTTGTTGTTAAAAATTGCCGTATTTTTCAAGACAGGCCTTAGCAAAGCGACGTCAGAATAATCATTTTAACAATTCGGAATGTTTAGGAAGGCCTTTTCACGTCAAAGCCTCAAAAGTCACGGATTTGGTTTTATAGTCTTGTACCGTTTAATCTTTAAGTCAATTCCTTTTAGGAAACTACATTTGTTGTATTTTTTGTTTCTGGTAAGTACTGTTATGAGTATCATGGTAATTTAATTTATAAATATTATTTATATTTATATCTACGGCCATAATGAATGTGAACTTCTTTGGACTATTTAATCCACGGAATTTGGATTTGATTCGCATGAATATGAATTATGACTCATGGGTAAAGATCTAACGGAACAACTGTAATTATAATAATACATAAGTCCTGTCAAATTTGACATTGCAATCGATCTATTTTCGGTATACGGGGATTAAAAATGTATTTTATTCTCGTTATATGTGATACGGGGTACCTATATAAAGTGTTGCTGGTTTTAGTATGTTTTATGGTTTCCTGTGCCTTTTTAATACTGGACAGCAAAGCAATTCGGTTCACTTCCCAGAAGTAATTTTAAATTCACGTTACCAATAATTACAAGTTATATAAAATAGTGTTGGTAATTTTGGCACTTTTTAAATTTCTATCATTTTACTCATAGTCATTAGCAGGGCCCATTAAAGATTTCATATGTTTTACACACGGGGGTGATAGTAGTAAATAGGGATTTTATTTATACCGGACGGGCAAGAAATTAATTTTTTTAGTTAAGTATCACAAAAGCTTATGTGTTATACACAGAGCTACAAAAAACGGTTCACAATTCTTAAATAATTGTGAACTGAGAGCTGTTAGATATTTTCCTTGTGGACATTTTTACGGTTTACAATATCTATTTGTGATTTAATGACTAAAAAAAGATTCCGCCGGTACTAAAATTTTCTTCTGAAACTTTTAATTTATCGTTATTGTTTAAGTTATCGATTCAATGTTTTTTTTATAACTAGGACCTTTGATTATTTTTTCCGAAAATTATTTAACTATTAACTTGTAATCGCTTCAACACTGTTTTATAACGCTTTTAAAATAAAACAACAATACTCCCGTAAATTCTAAAAGCGTTTAAGATAATAAGACAATTTTATTGTGCCGCTTACGTTGTTTTGTCAAGAACCCATATAAGATATTTAATGTAGTTTATATATAACTACAGAAATCAAAATTACCTTTTTCTTCTCCGCTCGTCAATTTCCAAGCGCATATGACGCTTATTGTAAACCTCGTCATCAAGATTTTCAGTACCTTCCATTGTATAACAACTAGTGTAATGTTTAACACGCCACCTAGGAACCTAAAATATAATAAGAAATTATTATGTTTATAAATCAGAATGTACTTAAATAAATAAATACATATGAAATTGGTCTTATGCAAAACTATTATGACACTAATGGTTGCATCGCTTCAACTTAGGTGTGTAGTTAAGCTGAACCTGAATCTAAGGTGCACCTTAACCTTAAATCGGTTTGTTAAAGTCCTCCTCAACCACATACGTAGCTAAGCCGTGATAACTTGTGGCAACAGTGTAAAACTACCAGACCATCTCCTGTTAGTTGTTTGTTGTCGGTGACTTTATTTGAATTTTAAAATAATGAAAAAAAAGAGCCCCTAATTTCTTAGTGAGAGAAAAAATTATTCTTTTAAATCTTATAAATATGTATAAGGATATCATCAAAAATAAAAAGAACGATGCCGTCACATGGGATTTTTTTTTAAAGGTAAATGCAAGCAACAATTTTTTTAAAAATCAGAGAGAGAATCAAAACTTTCAAAACAAAAACCGATGCCCATACCCGAAAATATACAGGGAAAATTCTCTTTTTAAAAAAGTAGGTAAATATTTTTCAAAAATAATTTTGCAAACATCCACGCCCAAAACCAAAATATATTTATTATAGACGATGGCTTGGCCAGCCGATTCCATCATCTCACATGCTAGACTTCAGCTACTAATTCACGCGGTAAGTACGTTCGCATACATCCCGATGCTATAACGTTCGTCGTAGCTTATATCACCTAACACCGGCCCGTCTCGATGTGGCCGTATCCCCGGAATTTTTCCCAATTGAATACTATTTCTCAGGTATTAATTGTAATTATTATAAAATGACACTACTTATTTTTAAATCAATTTGTTAGTTCTTTACATTAGTCATGACTAATGATGGTTAATATATTATATTAATAATTTTAGCTCCATGTTACATGTTTAAATGTGGTGACGAAATGTGAAGTGAATATTTTAAAATATCATTTGCAATTTGTTTTGTAAGTCGGCCGGCCGCATCGTGGTTCTTGCTGGACAATATACTTTTTTGGTTGTGTATGTAGCTTTCACTTCGGCATCTATTTTATTTTCTACTAGAGCGTTTTACTAACGTTGGTTTCTTAGTTATTACATTTATACTCTAACCTAGATCTGCTATATATTGATCCCTACCTAATTATCATGGATGAAATAAACGGAACATAATAAGACTAGTATTTGACCATATTTGGCCGCGGCACCAATTAACACTACATTGGCCTCAAGGGCGATTTTAGGAAACCTTTCTGTGGGGGGGGGGGGATTAATTTAAAAAAAGTTTGTTAGTATATTTTTTTGTAAATGGTATAAGAACAACATAAATACCCATATTTTTTATCATACTTGTGGCATAAGAGAAATAAAACAGCCCCTAATAAATAGTTATGGAATAATGTCCAATTTTTTAATCGTAATTTTCACGAAAAAAATATGTAAATTACACATGATGTTTGACCGGTCTAGATGGAGTGGGAGGGGGTAATTACCTCATTACACCCTCACCGTAAAACCGCCCTTGATTGGCCTTGAGCCTCGGCCGATCCTAAATTTTAGAGTTCGAGCCATCACTAAGTTAAACCAGGCCTCAAAGTCAATTTAGCTACCCATGCACTGGAAATTTTTACTTAAGGTTGACCTTAAAGTCTTAAGTGTTACTTATATTAATTAAGGGGAACCCGCTTTTTACCACCCTAACTGACGCAAATTTAAACCTCTGGATATACCAACTTGACATTCAAATTTTTGCACAAATTCAAGTACAAATATTTTCAATAAGAATTAAGAAAACTGCAGCTCATCGTTGCAGTTTTCGGCTATGACTAGCACTAGACATAAATTTTATGACATAGAGGCCCTGCTGCCATATCTATCGATTTAGCGGTAGATCTACCGATTTTTGACTAAAGCTGCCGATCTATCGATTTAAATTGTATTTCTAACTAAACATTTTTGGAACTATCTGCAGAAAGATTGGTAAAAAAGAATTTTATCTTTTATTCCTTCGCAATATAAACGCATTGCGTGCAAGTTATTTTTGGACTATTCCAATTGAATAAAGTGTGGTCTGTTTTGCGAAGAAAATAAAATAATATTAAAATGATATAGAATTTTGGAACTCATTTAAAAAAAATAAATGGGCGACCGAATACTCCTGAACGGTATTTGTCGATAATAATATTGTGTCTGCCGTGCTCACCCGCAATTGTACATCGACGATAGTTATCAGAAATTAATTTTGGTAAAAACTAACCAAAGAAATTCTTTGAAATTTGACACCACCGAAGGGCTTCTACATACTAAATCTTAGATTAGACCAACATATTGATATAATTTCATAGAAAGAAGAACTTATTTTTAGCACGACACCACAAGTTTATACAGAGACTAATCTATTACTAGACAGTTGTTGCTATATAATGACAAAAAAATATTTCGTTTCCCTTTTCAATTATGTTTGTTACCTGTACACTAGTTATAACATGTATTATATTTTAGAAGGTTAGGACAATTTCTAAAAAAGCTGCTGCTACAAGGACTGGACTATAATAGTGTATTCTTTCCCCTCTCCCCCTGCTCTCTATCTCTCGCTCTCCCACCCCTCTCCAAATTAGTTCTTATTAAAAATATAAAAAAACCTGCATGTATAAGTTCGTTAGTCCAAAGGTTTAATTAGAAAATAAAATTAAAAATTACAAATTCTGAAATGAATCCCAACAAGATGTTAATTTAGATTCAAATTGACTGAATTAATATTTTTCTTGGAAAATACAACTATGCGGAACATCAGTGTTAGAGTTTCATTCAGTGCTAACATCAAACATCGAAAGAGAACCAATGTGAACATCGATGTTTATCATCTTTGATATCGATGGCAACCGATCAAACATCGACGACCAAAACTTCGCTGTGAAAATCTAAGACCTAAAGAATACCTTTCTCAGGGAGCATTATAAAAGTTAGACATATGGGATAAAAACTGAATCGCCATGACCCAAATCAAAACAGTGGGATGGAGACCGTGGAGACCACGATAGAACCAACTAGTCACAACATAAAAGTTAGAGCAGTATTTTTAGTTAAAAAAACGAAGAACTATATTCAAAGAACCCAGAACATTGCTATCTCGGGAAATTGATAACAATGTCTGAAAATAAAAGATAAGCTGTTGTTCCATTTTTTTTATGGGGTAATATATCAAAATGTTTATGATTTTAGGAAACCTTAAAAATCCAAGTAATTCGTAATAAAAGATCTCCTGACTTTAGAATTCATAAGCTTTATTCTCTGTCGCTTCTTTGTAGATTCGTGAAACGCGATGTGAATTAACGGCGATAGAAAGAATATTTGTTAATAAACAGACATAAATACTAAAGCATTCTAGAGTCTAAAGGAATACAACTTATCCTTCTCATAAAAATCCTTATCCTGTTTTTAAAACTATATAATCAAAACACTTAAGTCATCAACACAGATATACTATCAAATGGGTTCTTGGTAAACCGTAATCGATTAAGCCAACAAATTTTAATGCATGGAGTCTGTCCAAGTCCAACGAGACCTGGAGTTGACGGCACTTTTCAGTGAATACCACTGTTAGTGTCTTCTTAATTCCTAGGCCTGTCTTATTATCATATTTTTACTGCTTGCTCAATGCGCATAAGTTTTGGTTAAAACTACTACTACTTTGAAATGTGATTATTTGTTGCGTTTAGACTTTTGGCTTTTTCGTAACTGAATCAATTAAGTAATTTTTTACACTGATTTGTTTAAACACTTTATTTTGCCTCCATGTTGATGCGTTATCTTGAATTAGGGTTGCCACCTGTCCTTTTTTGAAAAGGATAGTACTTTTTTTTACGCAAATTGTCATTGTGACTTTTTTTGTTCTAAAATGTCCTTCTTATTTACGTATTTTCCTTAATTGAATAATTATTTCCAGCAGCCAGTAGCACGGCACTGCACTGATTATCCGTGACTTCGCCCGAAAACAATTTGTATGGCTTTGAAACCAAAGTTATCCTATCCAATACATTGAAAAATGGTATGACTTTTCTGAAGACAGTTGGCACAGTCAGGTCGGCAAAGTAAATTTAAAAATAAAATTTCGATTATCTTCAGATTTTGAGATTATCAAAAAAAATAACCATTCAAACTTCAAATCAATATGAACCAGCTTTTAGATGAGGTGATGCAGATTTCTGAAAGTTACCAAGAAATTGAAAACGATTTTTCAAATTTAAACTCCAAAAAAATGGCAAATTCTTTTTAATCGTTTTGATAATGCTGTTAACGTTTTTTCGTTAATTTAATTTTTGTTAAGTGTATTATCTGCCAGTTCCGCATTTTTTGAACGATTTTTTTCTGTGATGACCACCAAATGGCGAGACGAAAGAAATCGTTGTTCTATAGAATTAATTCGTTCAGGATTATTAATTTATTTTAATTTTAAAGAAAATTGCCAGGAATTTTATGACTCCATTAAAAAAAAATGCAAAATCCTTCATATTTAATTAGGGAGGCTCGCAATCTTTTGGAATTAAGTTAGTTCCTGACAATATTCGGGCATCTTTTTGTAAACTTGAAAACTACAATGACAACACTTCTTTTTGTAGCAGAAATATACAAACAAAAATTAACAGATTTTTTGAAATAGATTTAGGCTTTCTTAGTTGTAGATTATGTAGTATGTACTGTTTGAATACACACATAATCCATAGATATTAAAATGGTTATATATACATAAATATAAATATGCAATGCTGTTGTTGTTGCGCTAATTGCGCTTGAGTTTTTGCGATTTTAGATTTGTCGATTATTGTCTTCCATACTGTTGGTAGTTTTAATGATTCGTCCCTTTTATTCAAATCACCTTGTTTTTCAATTTCTATAGCTTCTCGGATTATTCTGGTCTTATAATGTTCTATATTGGCAATCTCCCTACACCCATCGAAATTTATTTTATGGCCGGTTTCCTGATGATGTAGGAATAAAGCTGAGGTTGTTTTTTTATTTCTGATGCTGAGTTTATGCTCTTCCACTCTTGCTGATATTCGCCTGTTAGTTTGCCCTACGTACAACTTTTCACAGTCCTGGCACGGAATGCTGTACACTCCGTGGTTTTCCAGTTTGATTTTATCTTTTGGGTTTCCGAGTAGTTTACCTATAGTTGTTTGTGGCTTGTGTATTGTTTGTATGTGGTGTTTCCTCAGAAATCTTCCGATTCTGTTTGTTGTGCCTTTTACATATGCTAAGACTACTCGTTGCTTTCCCGGCTCATATTTTTTGTTGTTCGTTGTTTTGGAAACCTGTGCATTAATAGCTTTCTCTATGGTGCGATTTGTGTAGCCATTTTTCTTTAAAGCACTAGATACTACCTTAAGTTCGTTTTGTCTCGTCTGTGTTTCAGTTAGTCACACGGATCTAGATATTAGAGTATTTGCCACAGCTTGAATTTGTGCTGGGTGATGATGTGATTTTGCATTTAAATATCTGCCTGTATGTGTTAGTTTTCTATACACTGTGTATTCGAAATGTCCGTTATGTAGTTTTGTGACCAAAACATCTAAAAATGGTAGTTTGTTGTTTTCCTCTAGCTCTAGAGTAAATTGTATTCTGGGGTGGATTGAATTTACATGAGTCAGAAATTTTTTTGACATATTTATTATATGGCAACATGGTCATGCAGAGCTCGAAAAATTTCTGACTCACGTAAATTCAATCCACCCCAGAATACAATTTACTCTAGAGCTAGAGGAAAACAACAAACTACCATTTTTAGATGTTTTGGTCACAAAACTACATAACGGACATTTCGAATACACCGTGAATAGAAAACTAACACATACAGACAGATATTTAAATGCAAAATCACATCATCACCCAGCATAAATTCAAGCTGCGGCAAATACTCTAATATCTAGATCCGTGCGACTAACTGAAACACAGACGAGACAAAACGAACTTAAGGTAATATCTAGTGCTTTAAAGAAAAATGGCTACACAAATCGCACCATAGAGAAAGCTATTAATGCACAGGTTTCCCGAACAACGAACAACAAAAAATATGAGCCGGGAAAGCAACGAGTAGTCTTACCATATGTAAAAGGCACAACAGACAGAATCGGAAGATTTCTGATGAAACACAACATACAAACAATACACAAGCCACAAACAACTATAGGTAAACTACTCGGAAACCCAAAAGATAAAATCAAACTGGAAAACCACGGAGTGTACAGCATTCCGTGCCAGGACTGTGAAAAGTTGTACGTAGGGCAAACTAACAGGCGAATATCAGCAAGAGTGGAAGAGCATAAACTCAGCATCAGAAATAAACAGACAACCTCAGCTTTATTCCTACATCATCAGGAATCCGGCCATAAAATAAATTTCGATGGGTGTAGGGAGATTGCCAATATAGAACATTATAAGACCAGAATAATCCGAGAAGCCATAGAAATTGAAAAACAAGGTGATTTGAATAAAAGGGACGAATCATTAAAACTACCAACAGTATGGAAGACAATAATCGACAAATCTAAAATCCCAAAAACTCAAGCGCAATTAGCGCAACAACAACAGCACGATCCGGAAAACATAAATAACGACCAATGCCTGCGCAGATATAACCTTCGGCCCCGAGTGGGGGTATAAAAGGAAGCGTCGCAGTCACCAACAATTCAGTCTCTATTCGGACGCGAGAAAGAAAGGTTCGAAAATGCCAAATGTGATTTTGGCGAAACGTCAGCAAAACTGTTCTTTTCAGAACAGTAGACAGTAGTGAACGGATGTACACCCGGAATGAAAACACATTGTATTTAAAAATTTTTAAAAATCAACATATATATATATATATATATATATATATATATATATATATATATATATAATACTGTTTTTGCTAAAACCAGGGCAAAAAAGGATTTTATAATAAGCGAGGCCACGGAAATTGCAGTTATTGCATATTTTGAAGCCTACCCTGAGAATTCCATACCAGATATTGTCAAAGACTCGAATTTTAGTTATGGCAGTGTGCATAGGATTTTAAAAAAATACAAATTTATTCCTTATAAGTACCGACCAGTTCAAGCGCTTTTGCCAGGAGATCCAGAGAGAAGAATTGTTTTTTGCGAATGGTACCTTAACTTTTGTCGCCAAAATGTAAATAACTTCCGTTATATTTTATGGACCGATGAATCCAATTTTTCAAATTCCGGAATGTACAATAGAAAAAATCATCATTACTGGTCAAGGGAAAATCTTTTGTTAGTACATCCAAGAGCTCCACAAGTCCGTTTCAGTTTTAACGTTTGGTGCGGTTTAATTGGGTCAAGAATTGTTGGTCCTTTTTTTTATGAAGGCAGTCTAACCGGTGAAAGGTATGTGGCATTTATGAGTGAAATTCTGAATAATTTCTTAGATGAACTGGATCTCATAAGTAGACAGAATCTGCATTTTCAACAAGATGGCGCACCTGCGCACAACTACAGAGGTACTTATCAACTTCTAAGTACTTTTTTTAATGCTCAGTGGATAGGGACAAATGGCCCCATTCAGTGGCCCCCGCGTTCACCAGACATGACCCCTCCTGATTTCTTTTTATGGGGATATTTAAAGGATCAAATTTACAAGCAAAGGTACGAAGACGTTAACGATTTAAAGGCTGCAGTTAGGGAAAAGATACACCAGATAGATGGTAGAACCATACTAAAGGCAGTTCGAGCAGTTCAGAAACGAGCACAAAAATGTATCGAAGAACGGGGCGGTGTATTTGAGCACCTTCTAAGAAAAAATTAGTTGTTTTGTTTTCTTATAATCGATGTTTGTAAAATTAAGATACTTTGCTGTTCTAGCTTTTGCTGTTAATTTTTAGAAACTGTAATATCAATGTTATTTTTGGTTTTAAGAAAAATTTCCTTATAACCTTTTTTGTTTAAAATTTCAAGCTTTAACAGAAAAAAATATAATATACAGGGGTTTCCATTTAAAAACATTGTATTTCTTGTCTAAACTCGAAAACGCGATGCTCAATTGTTTTTTTAGTGATTCCATCTTAAAGAGCGTTGAAAATGCTAATAGTTTGCTTATTTAAACAATTTCGTATCTTTACTAATAACAAAGTTACTAATGGTGGACACTTAATTTGGATAAGACAGTATATATATATATATATATATATATATATATATATATATATATATATATATATATATATATATATCCAGTGAAACCCTTGTATAGATGTGTCCGTTGTGGGGAGTGAACAAATTAAATACCAATGTAATTTTATTTAAACAAATATTTTATTTCTAAGTAAAAAAATTATCAAGTGTTGTTTGTCTTAAACTAGTTAATTTATTTTTAATAATTTGAGATTCCATTTTAGACGCAACTTCTGAGATTTTTTCTCCTAAAACGAAATCTCCAGATAACATACAAACGTTTTCAATAGCCCGTAACATTTTATATGCTTCCTTAATGTTCTTAACATTGAAAGAAATTATTTCTTCATCATCACTGTCAGATGAAATCTACCGTTCTCACTATTTTGAAATTCATTGATGCACTCACGTACACTTATGTTAGGATTTTCCGTGAATAAACTTTCATCAATTTCTGAATAGAAGTTAAGTCGGAAGAGAATACATTGATGTT
Organism: Kuschelorhynchus macadamiae; assembly: GCA_030620095.1. NCBI lineage: Eukaryota > Metazoa > Arthropoda > Insecta > Coleoptera > Curculionidae > Kuschelorhynchus > Kuschelorhynchus macadamiae. Next base: position 1,322,462 of record JAUTXW010005489.1, read on the forward strand.
TCTACATTCCGATAATGGCACATCATCTTCACTATCGTAATCAACGTTTTTATGGAGAATTTCGCCGAATCCAGCTTGCAATCCATGCAGCAACAATCCAAATCAAGGCATTTACAACATTTATGGATTTTTCCAATTGTTCGGTAGATTCAGAATACTCCATGGATGACAAAAGTCGCTTGATTAAAAACTTTCTCCAGTGGTTTTTAACATTTTGAATCTCGCCCTGGTCCAGTGGCTGGCAATGTGATGTCGTATTTGGCGGTAACAAAATTATTTTAACATTTTTTAACTCCAGTTTTGGGGTGAGATGCAGCATTAACCAAAAATAAAAGTACATTTCGGTTTTGCCTTTGCATTTTTAGGTCAAATTTCATCAACCAATCCGACATAATATCCCTTGTCATCCATGCTTTCTTGTTATAGTATCATTCAAGTGGCAATTTTGCCACGCTTGATCCTTTAAAACAACGGGGTTATTTACTTTTTCCAATCACCAGTGCATTTTCTTTTTCTCCATTCATAGCGGAGCAAAGTAAAATGGTAAGTTTCTCCTTGGACGCTTTCCCGCCAGCACATGTTTCGCCTTTTAAAGAAAACGTTTTATTTGGCAAGGCCCGTTTCATCGGCGTTATAAATATCCCTCGATGCGTAGTTTTTGATAATAACACATAATTTCGTCCGCCAATCAGTTACCTGAATCAAGTCCACAACCGTTGCTTCGCCACAGATTGATTTGAAAGAGATATTATGACGTTGACCGAACTTTTCCAACCATTCATTTGATCCTTTAAAACCATCAACTTCTAGATTCTTCGCAATTTCTTGTGCTTTTTCTTTTATTATTGTACCGGATATTGGAATGTTTTTGGAGCGTACCAGTCGTCGATGATTCGGTCTATGGCAGCACTCTCAGTTTTCGCAAATTTCTTTTTCTCTTTCATGTTCCCGGTCTCGGCGAATCGCTTGTTAAGATCGCTCTTGTACACAGAATTTTTCGGCTAATACTCTAATACACTAAGTTTGTTTTTTCCGCGTACTGGATTATTTCAGCTTTTTCCTGAAGACTCAAAAACTTTCTTTTGTTTGAAGACATATTGATCGCACCAGAGTAACATGAAAACTAAGACATTCTATTGATGAAGACTATACTTTATAAAAATAAGGTGATCTATTTATTATGCAATTCACCGCAATTTAACTACAAGTCAGACAGCATAAGCCAGCCCATTGTTAAACTAGTGCTATTAACAACAGGTAGGCGCCGCGCCGCTTATTAGCATATAAAATATATATATGGAATAAAAATACCGGCATGTATATATATATATATATATATATATATATATATATATATATATATATATAAATATATATAAATATGTATAAATATATATATATATATATATATATATATATATATATATATATAAATATATATATATATATATATATATATATATATAAATATATATATATATATATATATATATATATATATATATATATATATATATATATATATATATATATATATATATATATATATATATATATATATATATATATATATATATATATATATATATATATATATATATATATATATATATATATATATATATATATATATGTATATCTATATATATATATATATATATCATATATATATATATATATATATATATATATATATATATATATATATATATATATATATATATATATATATATATATATATATATATATATATATATATATATATATATATATATATATATATATATATATATATATATATATATATATATATATATATATATATATATATATATATATATATATATATATATATATATATATATATATATATATATATATATATATATATATATATATATATATATATATATATATATATATATATATATATTTATATACTATTAAAATTATAACAAATTATTTAAACACAAATATATGTATGTATATTATTTACTGGCTACAACGAACCTCGGATATAACGAACCATCTTTAGTGCATTTTTCAAGTTCGTTATATCTGGACTTTACTGTAGTTATTTACTTAGTTACTTATGACTAAATACATATCCAAATATATTTGAATGGGGTATCCGCTTTTTACTCACTTTTTGATTTTATGAAAACCGTAATACTTTTATTACTCAAAATATTTAAAATGCATTGGCATTTTCCACAAAATCCAAATTTATTTAAATATACAGGATACTCCATTTGAAATAAATAAAAAATGATTATTTTTAGAGATGTGATTTTTATTTAACCTTCATTAATTTTACTGTTTTTTTAACAAAAATGTTTTAATGCTCAAAAAAATCCAACAAGACGCTTTTTTGTATTGGCTATTTTTAAAATACGTTGTGAGACTTGGTTGCATTAGTTATAATAGACGCTTTTAAATAAGATATTTATTAAAATAACATAAACATTGGTTAAGTATTCTTAGAAGTGTAATTTACTTTGAGAATCCCTGTTCTTCCAATTTAGCAATTCGGACACGTTGTTGTCATATTGCTAGCCAGGAAAACGGTATCTAATAAATAAAACATTGGCAGCAAGCAACGCGTTTGGAATTTAGAAGCACCCAAATTGTCATGTCGAGAGTTTAATTTCCTCCTTAATAAACTAAAAAGTATATCAACATCACTCAAACAAAATGTATCGATATTTTATCAAATTATCCAGCATCATCGAAATGTTTAAGTCGTGTATTTTACTTTTCGTAATGTCTGAAACAGCATTTCTAGTATAAATCAAGAAGCGAAGTAAACACGAAACAACCACGAAGATCCTCTAAAAAGACATCTAAAACAATACTTTTTTCCCTTAACTAATAATAATTATTACACAATTCTAATAAAACTTTTATGGCGAAATTTTGGATGTGGTTTGTATAGCAGGGGTAGATTCAGATTTTCTATTATTGCTACAAAAAGATGTTTAAACATTTTTATAGATACATACAGTATTAAAGCTTGGCTAAAAAATTCTTATAAGAAATTTCAGTTTCTCAAAATGGAGAAAATGGGGACAATTAAACCAAGGTATTGCAATGCAATACCATATTTATTGCAGCAAAACCAAAACTAACTCCAAAAACAATAATTATCGGCGCCCTTGTTTATATTTTTTTATTTTTTCAACATATAATTTGAACTTTTTCTCCACACAAAAATTATGATCTCCGTGATTAGAAAAAATATGGGTATACTTACAAAATATCCATCGACATAATTGTAACACTAGTTTCAACTACTAAATGTAAATTATCTGGGTATTTGATAATTATTCTCGACTTCAATATAAAGAAATAGTCGTCGTACCCGGCTACAAGGATGCGAAAACGAACTGAAACAGGCGATTAGAACGTAGTTTTATCGCGGTTCGTTTAAGGTTATCAGAAAATGTTCTTGTTTATATGCATGGCCACAGGAAATTTAAACGCGCTATAGTTTCTCTGATATGGCGTAATCAGAATACGGGTAAAATAGGAAAGTTGCATACCGCGGCGTCAGATTAGAAACATTTTGTCTAGCCAGAAAAGTCAGGAAAAAATATATATTATGGTATTTACGGTAAGGGAAAATACTTCGTACTGTACTGTTTAACTTTATATATTATACTCCGACAGCGACAAAAAAAATACAGTTACCAAAAAGTTGTTGATTTTTAGGCAACATTTTGAGATACATAATACAATTAACGTCCCCTTGGATTTATGGAAACACTTGGCACATTTAAGGTTATATGTAACTGGGAATATTCTCTAAACAGTTTGGGATTTTATATACTAATAATAGTTAATTACTTACATATTTCACTTAAGATAATTATTATACGTTAATAAACTAATTAATACGACTCTACTTAACTGCTATTCTATAGTATTAATAACTACACTATATACTGAGATTGTATCAATTTCGGAATTTAAACATATTCTTGCTATTGGCTGCATTTGAAGAGATATTACAAACTAAATTTTAAATCTTTTAGCCACTTTTCCTCTTCTACAAGATAATGCACTAAGATTTAAAATCCGGCTTTTCGTCTTCGAAGTCTCATCATCAACTTATTGTTTTTAAATATAGACCTGGATTTGAACAGAAGATTTAAGATTTTCCCATAATTAAATGTGTTAGAGAGATACGGAAAACTAGAATGTTGCCAAATTCACGAAGGATAATTTTAAATACTCTAAAATGTATGAGTTTATTACATCATTAATTTTGAGTGGTCAAGGGCTTGTTAAAAATGAAATAAAAAATCCAGATCCGTATTAAAAAAAATGAAGGTGATAATGGGACCGAAGACAAAATCTGAGTACCCCATCTTGTAGAGGAGAAAAAGTGACTGTAAAGTTATAAAATGTGTGTTGTAATATGTCTTCAAATGCAGTTTGACAAAAAAACAAAAAAGAACATTACAATTTTCGGTTGTTTCACGGATATCTTTAGAAGTAGTGGGAACTTTCCAACTTTATTAACGATAAGTTTTCGGCTTTAAATTGCACAACTTGACCCTGATTAAACCAACCTCGTATCTCTTACGGTCTTTGAAATGCCAATGCTGTATAAGTAAACTGATAGCCCAGGTTATATGAAATATTTTTAGGTATCCTGTCTTTAAATATCAATGGCTTCAAAAATATTATTATAAAATTCCTGAAATATTCGCATATGAATTCCTAAATACGAATATCTCGAAAACTGTAAAATATAAATACATAATTTTATGTATTTTTAATTTTTTTTAAAGATTTTCTACAAGTCAACCATTAATATATCAATATAACGCAGTCCTTTACCCAGAACTTTCCTGGTACAAACTTTCACTTTGTTCAGATAACAGTTATATATGCATAAAATGATTTAGTAATAACTTTATACACATTTTTTATTTATTATTATTATTTATTTTTCTATGTAGTCTAGAAAAAAAAAATTATATAATTAAGTTCCTCCATAAAAAACTATTGCAGGAAACGCAATTTTACCGAATATTTAAACGTTTATTAGGCCGCCATTTAGTTTTGCCACATATGATTAAAATTTATTTTTGGGTTTTAGGGTTTCTATGCAAATTTTCAAGTGTTTCATTGGATAAACAGTTTTTTGTACTAAATTTCTAAACATTTCATTAGGCGGCCATTTTTTTTCACCATTATGACGTCACAAAAAAAAACTTACCAGTTTATCTCTATAATTTGAGGTCCATTTAATAATTAGTTTTTCAATAACGACTTTTTTAACATTTCGAGAGGCCGTCATTTTATTCCGCAACCTACTGGATTCTTACAAAAAGGTTACAATCGGATAAGTAGTTTTTGAGCTGTGCCGGCTATGAAACGATCATTTTGCCTTGACAATGGTAAAAATGATTAATTCAAAAGAATAGGTAAAATGCAAAATTAAGACATTTACGGAATTTTTTAAATTTCCGGAATATTCAAAAGATATTTTGAACATAACCTGTATGTTGAATTTAAAACAGTATCTGTGTAATTAAGCCTTAAACTGAAAAATTAGGTTAGTGCACTCACTGAAAATACTCTATATCAAATAATTTTTGTATTAAGCACCATCAGGCACATGCCGATACCTCTTTGAGTTTTCGAAATATTTTACTTAAAAATTACCCTAAAAAATCGATAAATTTTTTTTACCCAGAAATTCCCTCGTTATGAATATTTCCTTTTATTAAGAATAGTGAAGTTTGGAACACATATATGTATATACTCTCTCTTCAAACATTTTTATTGGACACCATTTTGTTCCGTCATATTGGATTAGTACAACAGTTTTACTATAAGTCTCTACTTATGCTTGTGCATAATTTAAAACAAATTTAATAAGTACTTTACATCGACACACAACGTGATTTTGTTACGTCATGTTGAATTGAATAATTGAAAAAGTCAATTATTGAATACATTTTTTTACGTTGATTTTAAAGATGTAATTTGGCCGCCATCCTGAATTCGTAACACCACTTTACCAGTTTATCTCTATATCACACTTAATGTTTCCACATAATTTGAAATTAATCTAATAAGTTGTTTTTTCAGGCTGATTTTTTAAATATTTTATTAGGCCGCCATTTTGTTTTGCTATCTTATATTCATACCAAAATATTACCAATTCATTCTTATGTAACACCTGACTTTTGCGCAAAATTTTAGGTAAATTGGATAAATAGTTTTTTTAATATTTTTTAATTAAAAATTTTATTAAAATATTACTAGGCACCTCCATATCCATATGACCCTTAATTTTTGACCAAAATTTAAAATCAATCTGATGAGCTTTGCCGCGAACTGACAAACACATCAACCGACAGACGGACCAACGGAATTGATATTTTTTGGCATCTAAGACGCTAAAACGTGAAGATATGTAAACCCTGAGAATGTGAATTTTTTCAGATAACAAAAATTTTATTTGGCCGCCATTTGGTTCGGCCATCTTGAATTAGTACAACAGTTTTACTAGTTCATCTCTATACCACATTTCGTTATGGCACACAATTTGAAATTAGTTCTTTTTTCAGGCTGAATTTTTAAATATTTTATTAATTCGCCATTTTGTTCTGTTATCTTGGATCATACCAAAATTTTACCAGTTGATTCCTACATCATACCTACTTGATTTTTGTTGATATGTGAGATAAATTAGATAAGTACTTTTTTAGTAATATTTTTTTAATATTTCACTCCATTATAATTATATACATCTCCACTGACCTCATGATCCCTTCTCACATTAGAGCAATTATGCTATAGCTACTGGCGTTTTAATAATAAGTTTAAAAAACTATAACTATGCAACGAGTATTGTGCACTATTTTTCTTACAAGCACTCAAAATTTTCAGTAGAATTATTTTATTTTATATTTTGTATATTTAAACACTACTGTTAAAAAAATTGTCACTCATTATGTCAGCTGTGACACTGACACAAATTTGAAAAAAATGTTCAACACACGTGTTGAATTTTTTTTTTAATACGCGATATATGGCACTTTCTAGCTCAGTTAACAGTGTGTTTTTGTCAGTTTCGTAAGCGGTCGTAGCAAATAGATATTTTTAAGCTTTGCTTGCAACATAAACTTTTAATACACACAAGGAATTATTATTATTGCTGAATCGCTGAAAGCCGAACTGCCTTGCTAAGGCAGGAAGCCGTTATGAGAAATTAATTAACATGTAAATGATATTCTGCCATGTGGAGGGTTATTACTTCCCTCGTAAGAGTATTGTAATCGTGAAAAATCACCCTCCGAGATTTTTTGAGACTTTTACTAAACTGCAAATTAAAATGTTTAAATAGCTAAAAAATCTGAGTTACCGGGTCCAGTCACAATTATTCGATCAGGATATGCAACATATAATACATTTTGACCGAGTATTTAACCGTCTAATATTTGACCGTGGTCAAACTGACCGGTCAATTGACAAGCGCACAAGTCTGAGGTTACCATTCCAATCTAACACTTAATAAAGGGTTATGTACTATCGTGATTCGTAAGTACATTAAAATCTCGTAAGTGTTCTATTATTATGTTATTGTCGAGATACGCCATAGAGCCAACTAATCAACTGGTACGTATACGTATACTTACTTCGTAAGAGGGAAATATCATAATCGTGAAAAAAATCACCCTCCAAGAGTTTTGTAGATCTCTGCATTTGGTGCGTGAAGAGGGCATTGTCCCTTGTTTAGCGAAATTAGTTTACTTACTACGTAGTTTGCGTGCAATTGTTTGATTATATTACTACTTTTATTTTTTATTTTTATAATTATACTTTATATAGCATATATGTCGTAAAGAAACCATTAGAACATGTCATCAGTAAAAAAAGAACGCCAGTTTGGCAATATATCGACATTAATACTGAAATAATAAGTTTACTGATTGTTTGTTGTGCCTGCTTCAAATTTCTCGTGGTGGTGAAGGGAAACAGACAGGTTGGTGGTCGGCTAACTCAAACACTATCCCAATTTGACGAAGTTTGCCAAAATATCTTTCAGCTCGTTGTTGCAGTGTTTTTAGTGAAAGACTGTTTGCCGAAGCTGGTTTGTCATATTCAACATAATTTGCCACTTGTCCATTTTGACTATTAATTTTAAATATTCTCTTTGATAAAAGAATAAGAGGGCAAATTTTGAGAATCTCTTTATATGCTTTACGTTTTTTGCTCCTTATTGTAGTGATTAATTATTTATATCACTAATTGAAGTTTTGTTTCTAGTTTCAGTTTAAATATTTTTCATTATAGTGAATAATGAATAAAATCCAATTTCTGGAACAAAATATTTTTATGTAAGAAAATAATAAAGGATATAATTTATTTTTTATAGACAACGTAAATAAAGTTGTGACAAATAAATAATAATAAATATATAAATTTAACATAAGAGTTGAAATAAATTACAGTGTATAAGATTTTTATAAAGCTATTACCAAATAATGATATACACATATAGACCCACTTACCCATTTTTTATATCCCTGTTAAAAGAGAAGTATGGTAATCGTGAAAAAATCACCCTCCCAGATTTTTACAGATCTTCACGTATTAGGTAGGGTCCCTAGATGCCAAAAAACATCTTTTCACTATTCCGTTTGTCAAAAGTCAAGAGTCATAAGGGGATGAAATGGTTACATTTTGGTGAAAATCAAATATCGTGGAACAAAATGAAGGCCTAGTGAAAAGTTAAAAAAATTATTACTGAAAAACTACTGATCCAATTTACCTGAAATTAATGCAGAATAATCTAATATTACCTAGAAAGCATTTGGTAAAGTTAAGTATAATCCAAGATGAACCAACTGATGAAATGTTAAAAACATATTTCTAAAAAACTACTCATTCAATTTATCTGAAATTCTGCACAAAAATCAAGTATTTACAAGTAGTAAAATTTTGGTATGAATCTAAGAAGGAGAAACAAAATGGCGGCTTAATAAAATATTTTTAAAAAATCAGCATGAAAAAACTACTTCTTAGATTGATTTCAAATTTTGTTCAAGAATTAAGCGTGATATAGAAATAAAATGGTAAAATTTTTACATAGCTTCAAATTTTAGCGTTTCTAGATGCCCAGCAACATATATTTTCAATTCCGGTCTGCCTGTATGTCAATTTGGCGCATAGCTAAAAAACAACTCATCCGATTGACTTCAAATTTTGGTCAAATATTAAAGGTCTTATGGAGTATTATAACCTGGTAACATTTTGGTAAATATCCAACATGGTGGAACAAAATAGCAACTTAGTGAAATGTTAAAAAAATTATCACTAAAAACTAATTATCCAAATTACCTCAAATCTTTCACACAAATCAATTGTTACATACACTTGTAATATTTTGGTATGAATCCAAGATTGCAGCTTAATAAAATAGTTCAAAATCAGTCTGAAAAAACTGCTTATTACATTAATTTTAAAATTTTGTGCAAGCATTGTATTATATTTAGGTAAACTATTAAGATTGTGGGCGAATTCAAAGTGACATCCAAATGAAATGTTTAAAAAGTTTCTTATTCGACTGACTTTAAATTTTTCTCAAAAATTGAATGTGATGTATATGTGTTACTAAATGACTATGAGCGGAACTAAATTGGGTCACAATTCAATATTCCTAAGAAAAGAAAAAAATCATAACGAAGGAAGTTCCGGGTAAAGGAAATTTACTGTTTTTTTACATTTTGTGAAACCACCATATTGGATTTTTACCAAAAATTAAAGTCAAGTCAATCGGATAAGTAGTTTTTAGGCTATGATGCGTACAGGCAAAACCAATACAACAGACTGACGGAAATGGGACATGTTTTTAGGGGCAACCGCTATGTTTAGATACCTAATGTATTATTGTAATGATATTAATAATAAGAGACAGTAAAATTCAGGAGGAATATTTACTCACGTGGTTCCAAAGGAATACCCCATGTCCAGGGGACAAAAATCACCAGTGACTGCTAAATAATACGGACAAATAAAATAAAATACTACAAATATATCGGGCAAACGCTGGCTGTCAAGGATTCGCTGGTGACGCCCGACGCCTGGTCGCAGTAATGACTAATGAAATATGGCTACTGCGATATTGTTGACTCAACTTAACTCAGCTTGTATAAACGTACAATATAGTGCTGTAAGTGTTTAAGTTCTAGTCTTCTTTATTAATCGTACTGTATGTTAACGCTGTACCCACCAGACCCCACTTCCACTCACAGAGATCATTATCCAGCGTTGCCGTTTTAGTATATTTGTACTAAATCTAGTACATTTTTGATGTAAAAGTAAAATAGTACATTTTAGGTATAAAGCTATATTCCGCTCGCATATTTGAAATACGCTAAAAAAATCAGCTCTTACTTCCACCTAATTTTTGGACATTCATAAATAGTTAAAGAAATTTTGTCCGTCATGATTACTTAACTCCTTCAAGACTGTATATTAATGACTCTTTTCCTCTCTGCCAATGTTGGTGAAATCCGCAAAAAAAGTTCTTGAACTTTTTCACTGATCCGCGTTGAAAATGACGGGAAAACATTTTTAAGTATTAAAGATCTAATCATAACAAAGAATTACAATCCTCGCCCGGAAGACAGCATGGGTGAACCGCCCCTTAATTTAGGCCAATTTAGTACCTTTTACAAACATGCACATTGAAAACACTTTTATTATTGAAAATACTATTGGGATCACTTTTATGCAAACTTAACACTGCCTGTCGTAACCTCGACACCGAAACTGCGATAACGTGTTCAGAAAAATAATACGTATAGATGAGTGCGGACGCACTAAATGAATAAATAAGATAACATTATAATATGAGGTCATCGGATTGCCCATGGATAGATGAACAAATATTATATGGAAATAAAATAGTCCATTGTGTTGTGTATGTATATGTGTAACAAAATTCTGAGTCCTATATTAAAATAAGGTAAATACAGATTGCCAATGCATAGATCAACAAATTTTAGTAAAAACAAAATAGTCCATGGTTTTATGATGTCTACAATAAAATTTCGAGTCTTATTAGAATAAGCCAGCCATCATTAAATACGTACGGAAATGCACGAAATTATGATTGCAGCCGATTTCAAAACTAATTTTTTTTTGTATGTTATGTTATATTTGAACCGATTTTTACCACAAATTATTTATTTAATTTTAACTTACCAAAACGTCCTAGCTTTTCGATTCGTATCTTATTATGTAACTTTCAGTGCTAAAGACATAATTAATAGGTACGGATTTATGTCACAGCACGACAGTAAAGAATTCTCAAGTAATAATAAATAAATCTAAATATTAAGTTTTAAGGCCATAGGCTTGCATAGGAATTGCTCACACGTATGTATATTAATCTAATATATAAATGTAAATTGAACCACAATTTAATCACATCCAATGTTTTTTGAAAACATTGGACAGGGAGAAGGCCGACAAATTAAGAAGAAATATACGGAGGTCTATCATTTTTGAGATAATTACAATAGTTACATTTAACACAACTTTATTCATATTAAAATTCTATAAATGTCACACGCAAAATTTAAAAAAGTTGGGAATGGAACGATTTTTATGTTTTAATATATCGGGTGTTTGATACGGCTATACCATTTAATTTCAGGCCCTCTGTCCTGAAATTTCTTCTATTTTCCATTCAAATGTGAAATATAAAAAAAGATGCCGTTTGTATCGAAAATGTAAATGAAAAAAATGGGACATGCTATGTAGGTAGATGAAAAATTTTGATAAAACACATATTTGAGCAAGGGTGATTACCATTGTTGTGTGTACATTTGAAATCTTTAACAACTTTTTTTGTTGACAAAGGAAAGTTAGATATATCAAATTTAGGCCGATTTTTTACAATAAAAACTATATTTGTAAAATTTAACAGACTTTATTTAGTAGTAAAATAGGCTATTATACCCCGACTTTTAAAATTAATAAAAAAGTGTCGTTTTGAGTATAATAAATTAAAATTGTCAAGAGCTTTCGGTCAAACTAGACCATTATCAGGACTGACACTGTAAGTGACAAAATAAGAAATAATAAGTAAAAACAATTAAAAAATGTAAAAACTCGTATGCAGACTAATATACGACCTTTCACAAAAGTACGTACTACTGTAAAAATATAGAAATATTATTTTATTATTTGAGTTTTGTAGTAAATGTGTAGTTTTTTATTGTGATTATGGGCCTATTAGGTAGATAATTTAGGCCGTTGCGTTGAACCGAAAATATTAACTATTAAGTTGAAGTGCTCGCGTGAGATTTTTTTTCAACAAATGAAAAAAATAGGTGTAACATAAAGAATTAACCTGTAAGTTAATAAGTTAGTATGAATTATTTCTAAATCCTCATAAGGGTTAAGTTTTAAACCCCTTGAGTTGATGTGTAAAATTTTGCTGTTTTTTGAAGGAGAAAATATATGAATATGAAAAACAACGGCAGAAGTGAATGGTCTATTGAGGTGTTTTTTAATTCTGACCTATAGGTCTACAAGTTATGCCGACATATATGAGGCATCACAAGAATTAAAGCTAAGTTTTTAAACTCCACTTTTTTTGGTGGTCTTTGTTATTGACTAAAAGCGTAGTTGTTTTAAAGACGACCTTGGCTGTATCGCTACAGCCATTTAGCTATCTTTTCGGAACAAGATTCTAGATAAGGAAATGACAAATATTTATTGGGTTTTTAAAGGTTCAGTGGGAAAAGTTTGGCGCTTCAGTTTTTTAAAATTGATTTTATTAACTATTTAATCTACGAGATAAGGACTGTATTCGTTATTAATTGCGATTTGCTTGATAAGTTCTAATTCCTCTTGTCGATGCTCAGTTGTGAGGGTCAAAGCTGTATAAATATAACTATAAAATGAAGACAATTTAAACAAATAGAATGATTTGAGCTTTCATAAATGATAAGCAATATGTGTAGTTTTTCTGTATACTTAAAAATCTAATCTGCTAGGTAGCTTGGTAAATCTGATATCCAAAAAATGTATTGAATTATTGGACTCTAATTCGATGGTAAATTTTATGTTGGGATGTATAGTGTCACCAGTGGTAAAGTACGCAACATATGGGATTTTTTTTTATTTTCACATCTAGGTAAAATTTGACTACTACATGCGTTTTTTTATAGGTTCTATAATTTCTTTATATAATACGAAATATAAGCAATTTATTAAATATTACAATATGTTAATACCCAAGCTTAAGTTTCTTTTTTTATAGATTTTAATAATATTTTTTATATATATGAAATATAAGCAATTTAATAATATTGCAATATTTTAAAACCCTAGCTTTGAGTTTCTAGATTGCTTAGTTTCTTATTTGGATTGTAATCCTCTCTTTTATATATTATAAAATAAGGATAGTTTCTAGATTGTCACGTTTTTTTTATAGATTATAATAACATTTTTTATAGAATATGAAATACAAGCAATTTATTAATATTACAATATTTTTATACCCAAGCTTAAGTTTCTAGATTGTCCCGGTTTTTTTTATAGATTTTAATAATATTTTTTTATAGAATATGAAATACAAGAAAATTTATTAAAATATATTACTTTAATAATATTTTTTTATATATTATAACAATTTAATAACATTGCAATATGCTTTGAGTTTCTAGATTGCCACGGTTTTTTGTATTAGTTTAATTTGATCCATTTCTTCACCCATCTGATAATAAAATGTACCTATTTAATAATCATAAAAGATTATAACCTTAAAAAAATAAGACAGAACAAAAGACTATAATTTAAAAGTTGTGACAGGTATGGAATTTTTGGTGCAAGATCTGTGAATTTTTTATTTAGACAAGGTATAAATAACAAAATTTTATTTAGGCATCACTTTGGAGGCTCGAATGAAATGGCCTTTTGAATATTAAATTGTAGGAAGGAGAAAATATTTTTTTCAGCATTTTAAAGGAACGTTCTGTACATATCTTTAAAATATGAAGTTGCTCTTTAGATACAAAAAGTGCTAGTTGATGACTTGCCCTTGTTTGTACAATTCGGTACATTTTCTTGTAGTTTGTGAGTACATTTCGAAATCGTTTACGGCAGCATTGGAGATCAAAACCGCATGGTCTCCGAATAGTCCGAATGGGAACGAATAAACACGAAGATCAAATAAAATTTTATTGTCTAATAATGAGCGAGAAATAATGGATTTGAAAACTTAATGTTTAAATGATTAAATTACTGCAAAGTTTAGTCTGTGAACAGAACACTAATGAAGGGAATGATTGTTTAATTGGGGTTTTTGAAAATCAGTACAAAAAACAGCAATCTGGTGGACCGATGATAAAAGGAGAAAAAGTGTCCGGAACCCCCTCCCAACTCTGAGATAAAAAATATAATTTTTACATTACCGACAAAAGATCGTCCACGATTAAAGGCAAATATTTTTATGCCGACAAAAACATATTATGGTCAAATCAACTAAGATTTATATCAACCATTTTTTTAATACCAAACATTTTTAATTTTTTACACCTTTACTGAGGAAAATGCAGGACCAACAACTTGATTATACAGGTTCAAGAGAGACGTTGAGGAAGCTCATAATATATCTAGATTTTGGGTATGTACATTTTGATATTATCTAAATATCTCTAAAGATGTTATTCAATATAAAAAATATCGTTTTATTAATTTGTAATCAACGCTTTTATACTACAATTATTAAAATGAAAATATAGTAAAAATAAATAGATCTGCTTTAATACAAAAACACGACGTTTCTCAAATAAAAATTACTCAGTACAAGGAAGAAGGACGAAATATTATCCATACTGATGAAAGCTACATCTATAGTAGCCACACACAATCTCATCGTAAAATTACACTAACCTGTCTCTAAACGCAGAAGAGTTGTAATTCATGAAATTGGTTTTGTATCATATGGCTTACTCATCTTTAAATCAGGTAAAGTAAAACTTAAAATGTTTTTGTTTGTCTGAAAAGTGTCCCCAATTTTGCTCACGTACTTTTAATACATTGCGATACATTCATTATTGGATTTACAAATTGTAGTGGCCCGAATACCACCAACATGAATTGCCATCAATATGACCCGCCTGGTTAATAATGGGTCGGGTCAGGTACCAAAAATTCAAGCACTATAATATTCTCAAGCTATAATCTACCGAAGTACAAGGCAATAAGATTGGTTACTATCCTTTTATTTTACTCCAATAATCCACAATAAAAAATAAGTAACCTAATATATATTTTATTTTAGGCTCAGAGTGGTGACTATCATGACAACCATTCTAATTTAATGAAGTGAATTGAAACTCAGCTGCTACCAAATATGCTGGAAAGGTCTGTTTTAGTACTCGACAACGCATCCTACCACAACGTAACAATAGAGAAAAATGTTACTTCTACAAACCTTCAAGTAATGGTTAAGTGGCTACAGGATAAAAATACTGTTTTGCCATAATAGATGCACCCCGAAATTTTACTAGTTTTTCCCTATGTAACACTTGATTTTTGCGCAAAATTTGAGATAAATTGGATACTTAGTTAATACTTTTTCAGTAATAATTTCGCCATTTTGTTCAGCCACCCTGAATTCGTACCATAGTTTTACCAATTCATCTCTATATCACACTTAATTTTTACACAAATTTAAAATAAATCTAATAAGTGTTTTTTTTCAGGGTGATTATTTTTGTTTCGCCATCTTGGCTTCGTACGTACTTTTTTAAGTACGCCGGCCGGAAACAGAGAGACGTCCGACCGAATGACAAAAAACATGTTTTTTTGTATCTAGTGGCCCTAAAACGTGAAGACCCTCGTCCCCTATGTCACTGTACCTCTCTCGGTATCACGGCAGTGATGGTGTTTGGATTCGACGTATCTGACAATCAACACCAAATTTTTCTCACGTACAAGCGTAAGAGCAGTTACGTCCCTTCTTGTGCATGGAATTTATTTGCTACGCTTGAACAAGAGAGCTGACGTGTCTACAGTAAACGCAGTCGTGCAGCGACAGACTAAATTCTAACCTCAAAATTTAGTAAATTGTGGTTGGAAATCTGCATTTACAAAGGGAGTTTGTAGCTCGTCACCTGAATGTTACGGATACACTAAGAAAGACCACAAAGAAAGACACATGTCCCAGACGTTTGTTAAAATAAACGAAGTGTAATGGAAAAGGACAAGAGCGGTGGCCGACAAAGAAGCAAGGAAACTAAGGAGATAGAAGCAAATCTAAGATTTAAAATTAGGAAGCATACTAATAGATTTCCAAAAGCTGAATTACACTTTTGTAGAAGCAAAACATCTAAGATGTACCTCCATCCAGACCTGTCCTTCAGTGGCAAGGAAGTAAACTTAAATGTAGTTGTCATACATACAGTTTATAGAGAGCAAAATTTATCATTTTTGTCTCCCAAAAAAACCAGGGTTTTCTTTGCCTTACTTATTTGGAAGGAGATGCGCAAGCTAAACAAAACCTGAAAATCCAGTACGATTCACACATTGTGGAAAAAACAGCAACATGCAAACAGCAGGCAACAGAAGATACAAAAATATTGTGCGGTGTTTTTGATTTGTAACAAGTTATCTACGTCCCAATCTCGAAAGAAAGCGCCATTTTTTATAAATTCTGTCAACTTTTAATTTCACGTTTCATGATGTAGCGAGTAAAGACTGTTTTTGTTTTGTTTGGAACGAATATGCTAGCAAACGAGGATCTTCTGAGATTGCCTTATGCCTGCTTAAATTTTTAGAGGTGTATAACCAAAAGTCAAGTTTCTGTTTATTTGCTGATGGCTGCTCTAGTCAGAACAAAAACCGCATTATTGGTGCAATGTTACTTTATTCTTTATCAAAACTGGGCAGCATCGAAGAAATTTCTCTGCGATTTTTCGAGACGAACCATGGGCAAATTTTAAATTGTCAAAAGAGCTACGCATTTTAAGTGTTACAGAAACCGATACCGGCAAAAACATAAAATGGCCAAATATTATGGAAATAATGGTTAACAAGAATGAACAAATGAAATTTTTTTTGAAAAATAATAATGTCCAGGATAAATACGATGGTATTAACCTAAAGCTATTTAGAGGTAGTCACTAAGCCTCGAAAGATTGCTAAAAATAAATACGAAGTTTTAATTGCGCTGTGCTCAGGACTCACACCTGTCATAAGACAACGAATTCCAGCAGTTTTATTTGTCGTTACCACATGATATTGCATGAAACCGACACTTTGGCGTTCTTATTTTTAAAGTTGATTTTTATCAATTTTTATAATTATATAATAATTTATTTCCTTACTCCAAGATTTGATTAAAATACAATTCACCAGAACTACCTGATTTTTTTTTTTCATAATAATAACCTCACCTACAAAACCGTATTATATGATGTATCCAATATGTCAATAAAAGAAAATCTCACAAAACGACGTATCTACATATTTTTCAAAAAAACTCAAAAACTAAAAAAATTAGTTATTAAACAGTGCAATAAGATAACCATATATAAATGGCCCATAACCTCAGAATTTTCCATCAGTTTGATCATAGTTATAAAAACTACAAGTTTAATACACGTAATTTTTTATTTTCTTCTCTCCTGAAAAATTGCAGTTACGCTAGTACGTGAGATAGGGGACGATCTGTAAACACCTGGAAGGGCAACTTTTTTCACGATTACAATACTTCTCTTTTACGAGGGAAGTAAAAATCATCCATGTAAGCACAAAATACCTTTAATTCAATCATTATTGTTTTCGCCATATTGGCATACTTTATAGGGATATTATAATTGTACCGGCAGTACAACAAAAAAAATCGGCAAATTTCCTCTACCCGGAACTTCCCTCGTTATGAATATTTCCTTTTATTAGAAACGGTGAAGCGTGACCCAATTTGGTTCAGTACATAGTCATTTAGAAACACATATAGCGTCTTTTCAAACATTTTTATTGGGCGTTATTTTGTTCCATTATATTGGATTCCTACTAGTATTTTATCAGTTTCTACCTATGTAGATTTGAGGGCATAATTTAAAATAAATTCGATAAGAACTTTTTACATTGACACACACGGCCATTTTGTTACGTCATGTTTAATTCGTACCAGTTTATCCCCATATAACATTTAATTTTACTGCAAAAATTTAAAGTCAATTAAATAAGATTAAGGCCTTTTTGTTTCGCCATCTTGAATTCATACCACAATTTTACTAGTTTATCTCTATATCACACTTAATGCTTGCACAAAATTTAAAATTAAGCAAATAAGTAGTTTTTCAAGCTGATTTTTTAAATATTTTTTTAGGCCGCAATTTTCTTTTGCTATCTTATATCCATATCAAAATGGCATCAGTTCATTCCTATGTAACACTTGATTTTTGAGCAAAATTTGAGGTAAATTGGATAATTACCTTTTTTTAATATTATTTTTTTTTTAGGCCGGCATATTGTATTTTTACCAAAATGTTACCAGGTCATCCTCATATGAACCTTAATTTTTGACCAAAATTTGTTAGTTAATCGGATAAGTAGTATTTAGCTATGCCACGAAGAGACAGATTGACAGAAATACAAACAGAAAGACCGACGGAATTGAGAAAACATGTTTTTCGGCATCTAGGTACCTACCCCTAAATCTATAAAAATCTCAGAGGGTTATTTTTTTCCGATTACAATACTTGCCTTTTTTCGAAGGAAGTAATAAATTCAATAAGTAGTTTTTACATTGACACACACCGCCATTTTGTTACGGCATGTTTAATTCGAACCACTTTATCCCTATATCACATTTAACTTTTCCGCAAAATTTAAAATCAACTGTAAAGATTTTTTACGTTGATTTCTTAAAAACGTTATTTTTGCTGCTATTTTGTTCCGCTATTTTGAATTCGTACAACAACTTTACCAGTTTCCCTTTATATCACACTTAATGCTTTCATAAAATTTGAAATTAATCTAATAAGTATGCTTTTTTTATTCATACCAAAATGTTACCGGTTCATTCCTATGTTATATATACTTGATTTTTGTGCATTATTTGAGGTAAATTGGATAATTAGCTTATTAAATAATAATTTTTTAAACGTTTCAATAGGCCGCCATTTTGTTCTGGCATATTGGATTTTTAACCAAAATATTACCGTCATCTCCATATGACCCTTAATTTTTCACTAAAATTTGAAGTCAATCTGATCAGTAGTTTTTAAGGGAACAGCGAACTGACGACAAAAATCCCATAGACGGACCGACGGATTTGATAGAACATATTTTTTGACATTTTACGTGAAAATATGTAAAATCTGTGAGGGTGATTTTTTCGCAATTAAGTACCAATATTTTATATGACCGCCATTTTGTTCCGCCATCTTGAATTAGTAACACAATTTTAATAGTTCATCTCTACATCTATTGAACACAATTTGAAATCAGTCCATTAACTATCTATTCAGGCTGAATTTTTATGGAATTTTTTAGATTCGTACCAAAATTTTACCAGTTGATTCCACAATACTTGATTTTTGTGCAAAATTAATTATTTGGATAAGTAGTTTTTTAGTAATAATTTTTTTTCAATTTCACTATTTCACCATTTTGGATTTATACCAAAATTTACCAGGCCATCCCCATATGAACCTTAATTTTTGATCAAAATTTGAAGTTAATCGGGTAAGTAGTTTTTTAAATAGACCGACGGAATTGAGATGTTTTTCGGCATCTAGTGACCTTGAAAGGTAAAGGTTGGTAAAAAATTTCGAAAGGTGATTTTTTTTAGGATACAATACTTCCTTTTACGGGGAAAATAATGCCTTTTACTTTTAGTACAGTTTTACAGAATTAATCACCATGTTTGTGGAAATTTAGTAGTCACTACACTCAACAAATTTTTTTCAAGAAAGTAAACATTATATCCCGAGCTATATCCAAAATATAAACCACACGACTTAACACACACTTAATTAACAAAGTAAATGATTTGCTAATGATTCACCAGAAATAATAAACATTCTAAATGAAATAATAAACAAAATGCAATTTGTTTTAATGAATGGTACAAAGAGAAGTATACCCCTATTTTGTTTCTGCTTCATTTTTCCGGTTTATCAATTGGCGGCGCCCTTCCAGTTATGCAGTATAGAATTCGCTGTTGAGTAACGATTTCTTGCTATGCAAAACAAAAATGGTAAATATCCTTTCCCCAGAACTTCCCTCGTTATGAATATTTCCTTTCATTAGGATAGTAAAGTGTAACCCAATTTAGTTCAGCACATAGTACACTGTCTTTTCAAACATTTTAATAGCGCGCTTTTTTGTTTAATCCCTGTATCACATTCAATTTTGCTGCAAGATATTAAGACAATTATATAAGATTTTTTGCATTGACTTTTTAGACATTTTATTTTTTCCGCCATTTTGTTTCTCCATCTTGAATTTGTACCATAATTTTACCAGTTTATATCACACTTAATGGATGCCCAAATTAATCTAATAAGTAGTTTTTCAGACTGATTTTTCAAAATATTTATTAGGCCGCTCTTTTCTTTTGCTCTTTCGATTCATACCAAAATGTTACAGGCTGATTCCTTGATGTTTGTGCAAAGTTTGAGGTAAATCGGATAACCTGTTTTTAGTAATAATTTATTTAACATTTCCTAGGCCGCCATTTGGTTCCGTCATATTGGATTTTTACCAAAATAACACCAGGTCATCCCCACATAACCCTTAATTTTGACCAAAATTTGAAGTCATAAGCAGTTTTTAGCTACGCCACGGACTGACAGACAGACAAAAATGGAAATGAGAAAACATTTTTGTCATCCAGGGACGCTAAAACGTAAAGATATATAAAACCCACAATTTTTTCACGATTACAAACATTTCATTTAGCCGCCATCTTGAATTCGTACCACAATTTTATCAGTTGATCTCTATACGACAGTTAATGCTTGTACAAAAATTTGAAATTAATCTAATAAGTAGTTTTTTCAGGCTGAAATTTTAAATATTTTATTAAGCCGCCATTTTGTTTCGCCATCTTGGATTCGTACCAAAATTTTACTAATTAATTACACATAATACTTGATTTTTGCTTGGAGGTAAATTGGATAGGTAGTTTTTTAATAATATTTAGGCCGCCATTTGTTTCGCTATATTAGATTTTCACCAGAATGTTAGCAGGTCATATGGCTTTAATTTTTACCAAAATCTGAAGTTAATCGGGTAAGTAGTTTTTTTGATATGTCGCGAAGAGACAGACCTAGCGAATTGCGAAAAGATGTTTTCCGCCATCTAGAGACCCCGAAACGTGAAGATCTGAAAAAATCGAGATAGGTGATTTTTTCATGCATACAATACACCGCCATTTTGAATTCATACCAGTTTATCCCTATATCATTTAATTTTTCTGCAAATCGATTGAACAAGATTTTTTTTTTTTATTTTTTGGTCACCATTTGGTTCTGCCATCCTAAATTGGTACCACAACTTTACCAGTTTATCTCTATATCACACTTAATGCTTGCACAAAATTTGAAATTATTCTAATAAGTAGTTTTTCAGTCTCTTTTTTTAAATATTTTATTAGGACGCCATATTCTTATGTTATATTCATACCAAAATGTTACCAGTTCATTCCTATGTAACACTTGGTTTTTGTGCAACATTTAAGGTAAATCTGATAATTAGTTTTTTTAGTAATAATTTTTGTTTCACTAGGCTGCAATTTTCTTCTGGCATATTAGACTTTTGCCATAAATATTACCAGGCCATTCCCCATATGACCCCTAATTTTTTACTAAAATTTGAAGTCAATCTGATAAGAAATTTGTAAGCTATGCTGACAGACAAAGCGACAGACGGACCGAGGGAATTGACAAAACATATTTCTTGACACTGGGGCGCTAAAACGTGAAGATATGTAAAATCTGAGAGGGTGATTTTTTCACTATTACAAACATTTTATTTGGCCGCCATTTTATTCCGCCATAGTAGATTCATACCAAAATTTTACCAGTTGATTCCTATACTTCAATGTTGAGCAAAATTTGAGATAAATTGGATAAATAGATTTTTAGTAATAATTTTTTTAACATTTCACTAGGTCGCCAGTTTATTTTGCCATATTGGATTTTTACCAAAATGTTACATGATCAGTCCCATAGGACCCTTAATTTTTCACCAAAATTTAAAGCCAATCGGGTAAGTAGTTTTTTAGCAGGCAGACAGACCAATGGAATTGAATGTCTAAGGACCCTTTTTTATTTTTTAAAGCTAAGCATTACGAAAATAAAAAAATATTTGTATTTTTAAGACACTTGTATACCCTAGGGCTATCCTGTATAGATAATCTATTTTCTTTTTCCAGAGTTCTCTTAATTATTTTAAATTATTATTGCCGTTTTAATTTAATTTTAATTAAAATACATGATCTATTATTAAAATAAAAAAAAAAGTGTCGAACCACCTAAAATTATTCAGTCACAAAAGCATCCCATAAGAGCCAATAGGCAAGCAAAATAGGAACACTATTAAAAACCTTACGGGAATCAAAAGCAGTTCTTTTGTACGAATGTTTTGAGAGTGCCTTTAAGTCACTATAAATTAAGTTTAAACTTAAATTATTATTGCCTAGCCTGTTTCAAAGGGCACTGCATGCCACTCTTTTTTAGTGATGTTTTTTAACATTTCACCAGGTCACCATTTTATTTCGTATTGGATATCTATCAAAATGTTACCAGGTCAGCCCCATAAGACCTTTAATATTTGACCAAAATTTGAAGTCAATCGACTAAGTAGTTTTTTAGTAGGCATGCCACAAAATGACAGCCAAGCAGACTGGCAGACACTGATGGAATTAAGAAAGCATGTTTTTAGGCATCTAGAACAGCTAAAACTTGAAAGTATATAAAATATGGATATTTTATTTGGCCGACATTTTGTATTGCCCGCTTGAATTCGTACCACAATTCTATCAGTTCATCTCTATATTACACTTAATTCTTGCACAAAATTTGAATTCCTAATAAACAGTTTATTCAGGCTGACTTTTTAAATATTTTTTTAAGCCTTCTTTTTGTTTCCCCATTTTGTATTCATAACAAAATTGTACCAGTTGAAATCTATTTAATACTTAACTTTTGGTTTCAGGTAAATGAAATAAGTAAATTTTTAGTAATAATTTTTTTTAACATTTCACTAGATCGCCATTTTGTTCTGCCATACCGCAATTTTACCAAAATGTGACCATTTCATCACCTTATGACCCTTGATTTTTGACCAAAATTTGAAGGCAATTAAAGAAGTAGTTTTTGAGCTATACCGTGTACAGACAGATCAACAGACAAACAAATGGAATTTAGAAAACATGTTTTTTAGCATCTAAGGACCCTAAAATGTGAAGATCTGTAAAAA
This sequence comes from Kuschelorhynchus macadamiae, assembly GCA_030620095.1. NCBI lineage: Eukaryota > Metazoa > Arthropoda > Insecta > Coleoptera > Curculionidae > Kuschelorhynchus > Kuschelorhynchus macadamiae. The sequence goes on from JAUTXW010005489.1 coordinate 1,345,944, forward strand.
CCTGGGCAGGCTACACAATTAAAAGAAAAGTATTTAAAAATAAAAAAAAAAATTAGCCTCCGAGATATAGGCAGATCTTACGTTTTCAGGTCCCTGGACCCCAAAAAACATGTTCTCCCCCATTTGCATCGATCTCTACATTTATATGTTGCATAGCTCAAAAACTACTTATCCAAATAAGTTCAAATTTTCATAAAACATCAATCTCATAAAAATCCAATATGGAGGCACAAAATGGCAGCGTCACAAAATATAAAAAAACTCATTATTAAAAAAATTTGCACAAAAATAAAGTTTTGTATACATCTATTATGGCACAAACAAAATGCCGGCCTAGTGAAACATTAAAAAAAATTCTGTACTAAAAATCTACTTATCCAGTTTCCTTAAAAATGTACCCAAAAATCAAGGGTTAAACAGGGATAGACTAGCAAGGTTTTAAAGCAAATCCTATATGGCAAAACAAAATGGCGGCCTAATAAAAGGTTTAAATATTCACTAAAATTCCATTTCCTTTATGGAGGAAAATGAGAAACACCATAATTTATTTTTTGTAGATTACTTATGTAAATATTGTTATGGAAAATACATATTATAATAATAATAATAATAAATAAATTAAAAACTTAAAAAAAAATTAATAAATTAGTTTATTGAACTTATTATAAAGTTATTACCAAATAATTATACGCATCTTCTAGAGAATTTATTGTAAGTAGTGGAATTATGTACGAGAGAAGTTGTGAGTAACAGTAAATTTAACAATTTTTGTAATTGTTGGAAGCAAAGATATGGGTCAGAAACGAGTCTTTTTTAACATCCTTAAACAATGAAATGACATATGCTGATTTTAAAATAGATGGAAAACAGCCAATTTTAATTAACTGGCTTTTGCAATTATTGTTTCTAGTATTTAATGATCTAACCAGCATCTGATAAAATCTTAAGAATGCAATAAGTGTAAAAATGTGATTACCTTTGCTTTTATTACAATCTCTCTATTTTTTGTATTCACTTATCCACTGGGGAACTTGTTGAATCCAAAACAGTGTCCTACTATAATTTTTCGTGTGGTTTTTAAATACATTAATATTAATAACAAAAATTAATTTGGTTAAATTTTTTTTATTTAATTTTAAATGTCAAATATCACAACAAATGGAAATTAAAATAAAAACAAGTCGCTTTGATAACATGGCACCGAGCATGGCATCGTAATTTTCAAATAAATTCACATAACTTGTTTCAAGTGAGAAGAATAATAAAACCACATTGAATAAATAAATTAATTCACACTTACCTCTAAGTGGGTATTTCCAATTAATTCCTCAGCTTCAGGCTCAATTGAAATGTCTTCATTTGCATTACTTAGGTAATATGGATCTTTGGATGTTATAATTTGTAAATCTTTACCCAAACCTATAATAACAAATAAGAATGATGCTTTCAAAAAAAGAACATATAAATATATTTATAAAAATATAAAATATTTCATTTAAATAAAATTGAAACTGAGGTGTAATAAATTTGGAAAGTATATATAAAATATATATAGATACAACCTGAGTATTTTTTTTTAGAAAGAACTGAAATGGAATGTTATTTCAGAAACCACCAAACCAAGATTTGTTACTTCAAGATCCAAAGTATCAACAATGTTGACACATTTTTAAATTTTGCAACAAATATCATTAATTATTACAGGAGGGTAAATGCTGGGGAACTGGTATGAACAAATTAAAATATCTGAGAAACATTGGATATTAGTATAGTCTATTCAAATTCAAGATGCAGTACCTGTAAACAAAAATGGTTGTGCAAGCAACACACCTTTAAATAAAAATGGCCGATTATGATATAAGTTTTTAACAAACTTTTAAAGGCATATGGTGCTCACAATCACACATTCACCTGCATTGCATCTTAAATTTATATATACTTTAGTGCACTTATTGCAAGTATATCGATGGGTTGTCAAACATAAATGTTTTTTTATAATTAATGATGCTTTTTAAATGTTTGATAGCCAGTTGCACAATATATTTAATTGCCATTTAGAATCATTTTTGACATTGTCACTCTTATGTGGTCTGTCACACTCTGAGCTGTCTGATTAGTTAATGCTTAGTTAAATCCTTTGTGCAACCCACCATAAAACAATTATGCCGCTTACAATGTTTTGTCAAGAACCCATAAATATTAAGGGTTAATTAGAGCATATTAACTCTGAGTTCAACTTCAACAAAACTACATACTAACATAAATCAATAATACTTACGTCTTCTTTTTTTCTTTACTCTCCTTATAGTCTTTTTCTCTCCCAAAAGTGGTGGTTCATTATTAGATAGTATCGATGAGCTACTAACCCGCTTCCTTCTAATACTCATTTTAATGTTTTTCATAGGATCAAACTCACAAAAATTGTTTACAGTAAAGTTATACTCTGATAAAGAGTCTTTGGTATAGTCCGCAGTGTCACTTTCAGTTTTAAAACTATCACTTAAGTCATTTGCAATATAGTCTTCACTTTTAAATTCACTCTCTTCCACAGTAAAGTTATCTTCATCTATAGTAGTATCAACTTGAGATTCAACATCACTAATATGGCTTGTCTGATAACTTGTTACTTCCAATGAACAAGTTACGACGTTGTCACTTTGTTGAGAATTAACAAGAGGTAAATTCTCCTTACTATCTTCTTCATATCGCCCACATGAATCTTGGGTCATATCTTCCGAAAGAGAATCTTCAATTATTCTATTCTCTGCCTCCGTATTAAAGTGTTTCTCTGGATGATATGGTATTCCCTTCTCTATGCACAATAGGCGGTCTTTAAGCTAAAAATTAAGGTACAAATCGAGGAGGGTATGGTCACAGCTGTAAATGACTATAAATGTAATGTTCTTAATTGATTTGACTCAAATAACACTTAAAGTTGAAAATGATTATAGCTATAATACATAAAGATATTTACCATTTCATTTTCTCGTTGCAAAAGATATATTTGGCGTTCCTTTTCGAGAATTTCGTCGTTTTGTTGTTGTATTAAATCATTGTGCAAGATCAGCCACTCTTTTAATGACTTAACCTCACTTTCGGCGGTTTGACAGTTGGCGTCAGAAGAGCTTACTTCTGCATTTTCTGTATCATCGGAGGAAACTCTATCAAAAGTGCTATTTTCCTCAGCGGTAAAGTCAAAATCAGAATTATTTTGATCAGCTGAATTTACGTATGTTAGAGATTTTTCAGAATCAATTAACTTTGCATTGCTTTCATATTGAAAATCCTCGTTCATTTTCGGCAAAACTCGACCTATGTTTTGGTCATTGTTTACGCTGGGTAAACGCATAATCTTTCGGAAAACTGATTTTTGGGAAATATCGTTTGAACATAAAATAAGAAATTGACATTGTATTAGAAGTCATATCTCCAAGGTTTATTTTTTAGAGCACACAAATATAATCTGAACCTGAACTCTTAAAAAATAGAATATATAACTTTTTGGTTTGTTATTAGACATTTTAGGACTATAGGTATGAACATATTCTAATAAAAAAAAAATAAGTAAGGCATTTATAGCGAAAGCAATTCCAGCTATCACAGAAAATCAAACTTTAGATTTACCCCATTATTATTGTTATTTGTGAAATCGATATTAAACATCTAACATCGCACATTTTAACTAAGTCTTCTTTTTTAACATATACGCAGCAATATCTAGCTTCTTCCTTGATATAATCAAAGAACTACACTTTATATTCTAGTTTTCAGCAATAATATAATGTAATAGGACCGGTTGCGATTCCATTAATGACATCTCAGTAATCATTACTTGTATATTTGAGCCTGAAAATATCAAAAATGAAATAAAACACTAAAGGCTAAAATATTTGAGAAAAACTTGGATTGCTTATGTTAATTGTCGCCTGTCATGTCAATCCTGTCAGCGTCAATCGTTGTCCCTGTCTTTTGGACGAGCCGAGACGAGTTGCGGGATGAGGATTTCTAATTTAGCGCCACTAGCGGTCTTTTGCCAAAACAGGTTTGATTCCGCTGAGTAGAGAGTAAAGTATAAGCATTGTTTATACTTTACTTACAAAAACCTGCTTATTAAGCAGGTTTCTGCTAATTGTTCACCATATACTTCGTTAATAGGTTACGCAAATGAGTTCGAATCCCCGTTCAGGCGTATGACTTATTAAAACCTGTAATTAATAAAAAGGTTAAGGCCAACATAATTCCGAGTCTTTATTAAAACATGTATTTTTTTTTAACAAAACCACCTAACGTATACTGTTAAATGGATCTGTTTCGTTACGTGTTAGATTAGCCCAAGTTCGCCGATAAAATCATCATTAATAAGAGTATTAAGTAAGAATAAAGTGTATTTATAATAAAACATTAAATTATAACATTATACTAGTTAGTATGAGTCCTTGGTAGCGGTAAAGAAGGAACCCTTCCTCCCCGACCGGCACGTGTCGTTTGCATATAACTATATGCAAATACAATTTTGGGTGGTATGTGAACTATGTGGACCGTGGGGATACGGATAGTTACGCTTGGAACACAATGGAACTCCCATTAACTTTTAACATAAAAACAAACCAACAAAAACGAAACCTAAAAAGGAAATAACATTTGGGGTACAAAAATGGGTGATACATTTGACGTTGGAACTAAATATAACAGTTTATAACATATCTCAAGAAAGTATCTAACAAAATACCGAAAACAGATAAAAAAAGTAAAGTTTGAGTAAATGGATGAAAACGATTGTCGTAATTTGCATTGTGTTCCGCGCTTTATGGCAAAGATGAGGTACCGAAATTTTCGAAGCTACACATGCGCAAACCATGTGGTCATTTTTATCAAAAGTTAAATTTTATCTCCAAATTTAGGCAACTGTTATAAATAAAAGTTTAAAAAGAAATACTATACGAAACAGTTCATATCTGGCATTCTGAAATTTACAATTAATATTTGTTAGCGATCAATATTTATTTATAACAAAACGTTATATAGGTAGTTATTACTAAGCCGACTTCATATATTCTAAACTGATATGCAACATTCGGCAACCATGTGAGAATCTAATAGTGATATGCCATAACTATGTTTGTATTTACATGTTTAAGTTAAGCAAGGACGCTGTTCGTGGCCGTAGTTGTGGATATTGTTGCGAATTTAGCCTTAGTTATAGATTTGTTAAGAATTTATTTATTACTTATTATTGTAATGAAATAGACTTACCTTAATTTTTATCTATGTAACGACTATGATAGTGTCAAAAATCGTTCTCGAATGATCTGTTAGGCTTAACAATTCTTTTCACCCTCTAAAGGCTATATTGCTGACATTGACAAGTTTAAAGTTACCTTAGTTACGTGTTTGTATACCGGTTAATCCGGAACCGTGAGGACTGGAACACTTCCCGGTTATGTTTTAAATTCATATTGCTGGTGTATAGCGGCTTTTCGTATGTCCCTCTTTACCGCATTTCCGACGGATGCCTTTTCTTCGTCGGAAAGTTAAAGGTTTGTTTTAGTCTTTCTGATGTTTAAGAAGAACCTTTTACAGTACTTTTAAAATGTTCGAAGCATTTTAATTAAGCCCGGTATTCTGGAGTGTACTGTAGTTTTCCTTGACCCCTGGATCTGCCTCATACTCTTGAAGACTTTCGTTATATTTTGTCTTCGACATCGAAGTTGAGCTTTATTAAACCTCCTGTAGATGTGCTTCACCATAACGCATTTCTAGATGGCTTACTAACGTCCTAAAGTCATTCTGTTTATCTCCGGGTATGTTTCTTAACACCCCCATTTCTTCACCACGCAAGGAACAAACCAGTGCTCGTGCCTTTTCGATCGAAGAATCAAAGAGGACACCGAACACATTTTGATTCAGTTGTAATTGAGATTTCGAAGTGTTAACAAGCTGACATTGACAAGTTTAAAGTTACCTTAGTTACGATTGTTAGTGTTTACCTGTGATACGTGTAACCTGTGTTTTGAATGAAAGGAGTGCATTCAAAAACCACGTGTTTGTGCGCCGGCCAATCCGGAACATTGGGTGTCGGAAGCGTGATAAGGATCCGGCGGAGTCTGAAGTTGAAGTAATCTGAAGACGAAGATGTAAGAACTGTTTTTTTTAAACACAGAAGATACAGAAATCATCATAATTATTGAAGCAAAATTTGATTCCTTAATGAATGTGATAATGACAATGCACAACGATATGAAAGACCTAAGAAAGAACCAAGAAGACATGAAGAATATCCAGGAAGACATGAAGAGAAGTCAAGAAGACATGAAGAGGAGTCAAGAAGATATGAAGCAGAAACTTAACGAAGACATGAAGAAAACCCAAGAAGACATGAAGAGGGCCAAGAAGACATGAAGCAAGAACTAGGAAACCTGAAGTAAAATTAAGAAGACATAAGCAAGAAATTAGGAAGACATGAAGAGGAATCAAGAAGAACTAAAGCAAGAATTTACAAATGACATGAGGCACCAAGAAGAAGAAAAACACAAAATACAAGAAATGGAAAAGAATCAAGAAGAAACCGCTAGAATAACGTTACTTGAACTGACACTAACCAAGGGTAAAAGAGGAATCGGGACAAATGGAGAAGGAAGATCAAGTCAGGAGGTTCATTACCAAATGCAGCAGGAAGTCTTAAATCTACGTTGCCAGATGCAGAAATTTGGAAACCAAAGTGAGTTAAAATCCGAGGTTGTCTCTTTATCACATCTGATAAAACCACCTACGTTTAATGGTAAGGTGCTCTGGGTAACTTACTTGAAACAATTCGATGCTGCCGCAACTGGAAATAATTGGGAATCCATCGAAAAGGCACGAGCACTGGTTTGTTCCTTGCGTGGTGAAGAAATGGGGGTGTTAAGGAACATACCCGGAGATAAACAGAATGACTTTAGGACGTTAGTAAGCCATCTAGAAATGCGTTATGGTGAAGCACATCTACAGGAGGTTTAATAAAGCTCAACTTCGATGTCGAAGACAAAATATAACGAAAGTCTTCAAGAGTATGAGGTAGATCCAGGGGTCAAGGAAAACTACAGTACACTCCAGAATACCGGGCTTAATTAAAATGCTTCGAACATTTTAAAAGTACTGTAAAAGGTTCTTCTTAAAAACCAGAAAGACGAAAACAAACCTTTAACTTTCCGACGAAGAAAAGGCATCCGTCGGAAATGCGGTAAAGAGGGACATACGAAAAGTCGCTATACACCAGCAATATGAATTTAAAACATAACCGAGAAGTGTTCCAGTCCTCACTAGCGTCAAAAATTAGAGTGTCTCGTCTGCAAAATAATGGTTCTAGTTTGGTAATACCTGAAAAGGTTTGCGGTCGAGAATGTGAAATGGTACTGGATACTGGTTCTACACACACCATCGTGAGGCCAGACATTATAGCTCTTTGCAGGACAGAAAATCCATAGAAGAAATATGTCTTGGAAACCGCCAACGGTGAAATTATACCCGTGAAAGGCATTCATGAGGCTAAAGTAACCCTGGGGAGCACTACCTTCATACACGCTGTTTTCGTCGCAGATATAATGGATGATGTCATACTTGGTCTTGATGTTATGAACCAAAGTAAGTTTGTACTTAATGAGTCCTCCGTACGAAAAATGAAGAAATTGTTACGAACCTGCCACGAAGCAATAATTCCACTATCCGAGAAGTGGTTTTGCTAGTAGATACTACCTTACCTGCCTGTTCGGTAATGTAATGTGTAGTAAAAGCGGTGCTTGATGATTTCGAGGAAGAAGTAATTGTATTCGAACCAGTTCAAGACTGTCCACTACATGCAAAGGGAATTTTACCAACAACAGCCTTAACTTAATGCAGAGGAAACATAATGTTTGTCAAAATGATGAATCTAAAAGGTCATCCCCAGCAAGTAAAAAAATGTGGCAAGATCAAAATCTGTCAACCTGCTAATACAGTATTTTCCTGTACAAACTTACCACCTCCAGAACCTGCAACTACTTTACCTAAGGTACTCCAAGACCTTGTGAAATCGCCACATTTACTGAATAAGGTTCAGATGACCAAGTTGGTAGAACTTCAGAGAAGAAATTTAAATGTTTTCTCTCTGTCTGACAGCGACTTAGGAAAAACCAACATAGTTCAACATCGAATTAATACGGGTGATGCAGCGCCTATAAAACAGCCTCCAAGACGAGTACCTTTGGCAAAGCGGCATTAAGTTGATCAGATGCTTAAGGATATGGAAAACAAGGCATCATAGAACCATCTCAAAGTCCATGGTCGTCACCAGTAGTCTTAGTTATCAAGAAAGATAGCTCCACCAGATTCTGCGTCGACTTCCGCAGGCTCAATGACGTCACAAAGAAAGATAGCTTTCCCTTACCAAGAATTGACGATATCTTGGATACTTTAACAGGATCAAAATGGTTCTCGACCCTGGACCTGAAAAGTGGTAGGTAGTTACAGAACATGGAGCTAGAGCATTACACCGGTTTACTGAAAGCAATTCCAGCTATGTATGGACCCAAGAATGTGGAGAAGCATTTAACAACTTGAAGAAAGCCTTATGTAATCCTCAAGTGTTTTCATATCCTGAGCCATCTGAGATTTTTATTGTAGACACCGATGTCAGCAATGCTGATATTAGTGTATTTTGTCACAAATATAAAAAGGCGAAGAAAAAGTAATAGCTTACTTTAGCGAGGTTCTTTCTAAACCTGAACGCAACTATTGTGTGACAAGGAAAGTACTATATGGCTATTGTTAAAACATTGGAGCACTTTCATAAGTACTTGTACGGGCAAAAATTCCTTTTAAGAACGGACCGTGTATCACTCAAATGGTTGTTACAATTTAAGAATCTCAAAGGACAAATAACCAGGTGGTGGCAGCGCCTAAAGGAATATGACTTTAAAGTTGAACATCGCAAAGGGTTAAATCATAAAAATGCTGATGCTTTATTAAGAAGATCATGCCCAGAAAGTTGCAAACATTGCAGCAGACATGAGGAAAGAGATCTTGACGATTTTCATTGCCGAAGAACAGCATTTCAAAGCTCTCAAGAGTAGGACCCAGAAATTGTATCCAAAGATTAGCAAGAAGACCCAGATATTGGCCCTATAATTAAGTTGAAATTACTGATATACTGGGCTTTTTTACTATTTTGCCCTCAAAAAGAATTTCTGAAGTTTTACAAGCCGTACACAACGGTGTCGGCGGAGGACATTTTGGTGTTATGGGCAAAACGAAGGTTTTAGCAGTACAGATATGAAAGATTGATGCCGAACCTGCGAGGACTGCGCCGCCAGTAAAGGACCCCAAACTCGTACTCGTGGCAAAACGAAGCAGTACGACGTGGGAGTACCCTTCGAACGAATTGCCATAGATGTAGCAGGACCATTTCCAACTAGTAAGTTCCGGCTTTGCATTAGTAGCGGTGGATTACTTCAGCAAATAGCCAGAAGTCTAGGCAATACCTAATTACTGTTGCCGACGTACTATTTCAAGAATGGATTTGACGATATGGAATTCCAATGTAAATACACTCCGACCAAGGCAGGAACTTTGAATCCGATGTATTCAAAAGCCTGTGCAGCCTATTAGGAATTCATAAGACAACCATTTTTACTGGCCTATCACTCTGCAGTTCATGAATCCACTGGAAAAACACCTGCCAGTGTAATATTTGGATATGATTTACAGCTTTCAGTCCACCTCTTTACTGGACGCCCTACTGACAATAAGGTAACTATTACGGATTATGCCAGCCAGGTCGTAAACGCCTCAGAGAAACCCATGAAGAGGTCTGCCATAAATTACAGATGGAAAGCGGTATAATGAAGCCACTTTATGATCTACGAGCCAGTCACACTGAATTTACAGTCGGTGAAAAAGTTTGGTTCTATAATCCAAAAAGAACGCTCGCCGAAATTGCAGAAGTCATGGGAAGACCCGTATCGTGTGGTGACTCGACTGAATGACTTGGTATACCGGCTTCAGAAGAGCCCTCATGCAAAAATGAAAGTGGTGCATCTCCATCGACTAACCCGTTACCAAGATACCGAAGATGTTTGATCGGGACGGTCAACTCTGGGAAGGGGGCAATGTTTGCGAATTTAGCCCTAGTTATAGTTATAGAAGTTTTAGATGAATAAATTTATTCTTTGTTATTTTAATGAAGTAGACTTACCTTCATTTTTATCCATGTAACGACTTTGATAGTGTTAAAAATCATTCTCGAATGATCTGTTAGGTTTAATTCTTTTCATCCTGTAGTATTTAGATTATTCTAAAATTTTCTAGATCATTCCTTTACTTTCTAAACGCTTAATAAGGGCACCGCGAGGCCACATTTTGATTCAGTTGTAATTGAGATTTCGCAGTGTTAACAAACTGACATTGACAAGTTTAACGTTACCTTAGTTACGATTGTTAGGTATAACCAGTGTTTACCTTTGACACCTGTGACCTGTGTTTTGAATAAAAGGAGTGCATTCAGAAACTACGTGTTTGTGTACCGGCCAATCCAGAACAATATATGTTTTAAAAAACAGTCTTAAACTAAAATATTTCGAGAGTCATACAAAAATTCCCGCAAAAAATATTTCACTCTATAATCTGCAATACCGGAACGGGTATAAGTGGTTTTGGTAATTCATAGAAAAAAAACTTACTTCCTTCCAAATGAGAAAGTTCTCGGTAAATATGCATAAAATAAATAACATTAAAAGGTATTTTCAAAAAAACAAAGAAATTCCTTACAACGCTTTTATTTCCAACTTACTTACAGTTTTCAATCCACAAATGAAACACAAATTAGCATATACTTAAAGAATGAATATTCACATAATTTGATTACTGGATAGCAGGTTTTTTTTATAATTAAGGCGGGTAGCCATTTTCCTTGAATTCTTCTGTGAGTCCATCCGATCCATCTGTTCCGCATATAGTCATTTAGTAACAAATAAATACTCTCTGTTCAAATAGGTTTATTCCTCGCCATTTTGTTGCACCATTTTGATAATTTATAATCCCTATATGACCGTTAATTTTTTGCCAAAATTTGAAGGCAGTCGAATAAGTAGTTTTTTTAGTTATGCCGCCCACAGATAGATCGATAGACAGACCAATGGAATTGATAAAAACCTGTTTTTCGACATGAGTCACGTTTTTATTAGTTATTCATCCTTAAGGTTTATAGACATTCTAATCCCAATTTCTTTTTTTACAAAAACTAACTAGTTCTCTATGAGACTACTACAAACAATTATAAAACACGTGACAAAACTATCTTCTTGATTTTCTTGCCTCATTTTATCTAAAAAAATAACACATAGGGTACACTCAAAAGCAATCATACTTTTTGGATAAATAACTTTTCCTTCAGGTTGGCATCTTGACATCATGAAAAACTACAACTTTAAAGAATAAAACATATTATTTGAAACAAATTAATTATGGATATTTTGTTATATACATAAGGTGGATCGACACCAGCAGTAGCGCGGAGGCACTAGTTGAAGACTTAATAGAAAAAGTGAACAACAGCGAACTTACTTGATGGATGATTACATTACTGGGGGAAGTCCAACATTCGGCATCGGAGCTATGCCGAATGTTAGATGTCTGCCAGTGATGCACTTCGCTGTTGATTAGTGATAGCGCCTTTTGTGTTAGGGTTCTATTGATAATGCCTACTGCTCCTAACCTGGTGCTAACCCGGTCCCAATCCACCTAGTACGTTCGGGCTCCTGCTTTTATTGATCCACCTGCGCATGAAACAAAAGAGTCCTTAATTAATTTGTATCAATGTTTCTCTTTAAAGTTGTATTTTGATGGTTTTTAATAATGTCGAGATGCCAAGTTACTAGTACAAAAAATATGAAGTACGGGTTTTTTTGAGTTGAGTTTATTTTACGTGTTTTTATTTTTGTTTGTAGTAGTTTCATACAGAACCAGCGTATTTTCATAAAAAAAAAGAAGAAAGTAAATTAGGCTTAGAATGTTTTTGAATTTTGAGGATGAATAACTCAAAAACGAAACGTGACCGAAAAAAATTGACTTCGGACTCATGATCAGGACCCCAAAATCAATGTACATGCAAATATCATCAAAATCCCATATTCCATCAAAAGAACAGATTGGACATAAGCAGCCTGCCAACTTCCATTCACTCTTGAGTAAAAAAACGGTTAATTCGCTTTATCCGGAACTTCCCCCGTTACGAAACCGCTGCTTTTATTAAGGAAAGTGGTATAAAATGGTACTTCTCACGTTTATCTGGCGGCTATGTCAGTTATTATAAAGTCCGAATTTCGGACAATCACAGGCCTAGGATTTTTCCGCGATTTTCTGCATATGGGGACGTAGCATCAGGTTCGGTGTACATCTGAGAAAAACAAAGGAGTAAAAAAAGGTATCTCCCCACGCCCGTGAACGCTATACTACGTAACTGGCCATCTGATAAGGCAGAGAAAAAGCGGTGAAAGGGTATCTCGAAAGAAATGCATGTCTTTGTTCCGTTCATTAAAACAAATGGTTCTTTTATTATAACCAATTGTTTCAGGTAGAAATTTGATGAATTTTAGTTTTGTATTCGAACCGAATCATTCACTTTGTTAGTGCTTGTTAAATCGTAAGCTTTGTATTTTTGATATAGTTCGGGGCGGAGGGGGGTTTCTGAAACTCTCAACATATGTAAACTGATCAGAATTGTAAAAATAAATAAACGTCTAAAAATGACAACAACACTAGAAGCAGAGTATTGCTAAGAACTGTTAATAAATCATTTTACTGGAATTTTTAAAAAATTGGTTTCGTAGATAATTTTATAAATAATAATTTGTAAAAAACAGAAATATTTTCAAAGATTCAAGAGGAGGGGGGACGACCCTGGCAACTTTTTTTTTTTGTTCCCTATCTGTCTAATTTTGTGGATTTGAAATACACTTATAATTATAAAAAATACATCAAATTAATTACAAGAATATAATTTTATTAATATTACATAGTTCACTCAATTTAAACATACTTAAAAATATATTAAAAACAGAAAGCCTGAAATCCAAGAGCGCGGTTTATTTCACTCTCTTAATTTTTGTTAAAATAACTACTAAAAGGTGGTATTTTCTTTCAGGATCTATTAAAAAGTGATGAATCCCCATTCTTTGCAATTTATTTCCGTAAGATAGAGATATACACGGAAATACCCCAACACTGCGGGTTGCCAGGCTGATTTTTTAAATATTTTTATAGGCCGCCATTTTACATGTTACCAATTTATTGTTATGTAACACTTGTTTTACGATTTCGATATTTCATTTTTACCAAAATAGTAACATGTCATTCCCACATCACCCTTAATTGTTGACTAAGAAGTCAATCTGACAAACAGACTTTAAGTAAACATTCTTTTGGTAGTAAGCGAGCTTATTTTCTTTTAACACACTTAAACATTTTTTTTTGTTGCTTATCTTTTTGATTACAAGCTTTAATTTAGTGGTAAAACATTGTTCCACTAATAAAACTTTTATTTACTACAACACTTTTTCCAATGAATTTTGTTTTGAAATATCAATTTTGTTTTTTGTGACATAACTTTACCTTATGGCCAACGAAAATTCATATCATTTTTTAATTCAGGATACCTAAATCATATATAAATAAATATATAACATAAAATAATCCAAAAATGATATCAAAAGTTTTTTTGCAGGCCTGTGTAATTAAACAAAACAACTCATATTCCCGTAGATGCAGATTCTGTGTAGAAAATTTTCCTTTTTGTAGAACCATTTAAATATTTATTTATCATTAAAACTCAGCTTTACTAGAAAACTAAAGATATATTGTATCAGTTAAATGCATTATTGTAAATAATCGGTTGAAATAAGATTCACAAATTCACTAAAGTCACATTAACTGGGATTAGAAAAGATCTTACTCTCGATCTGCTATATCAACGTCCTTTTCTTGCCCTTCACTTCAAAAAGTTATATATCACTTGACTAGTGGAATAAATGGGTTATAGCAACAATATACTTGGATTTACTTAGTCAAATAAACACACACACTTATGGTTTTAATTAAAAATTGTATATCACAACAAAAACATAAATAAAATCCTAAAAGTGAAAAGTAACATTTGTTAGATTCAGAGACACATAGCTTGCCTTAAATTATAAACTATGCACACTACACTGCGGCATTAAATGAACTGAATGACTTCAGTAACTAAATAGAAATTGAAAGCGTTTCTGGTGTCAAAGATATTGATGCCATTCAGCGGGATATAATTGGGCACTTTGTTAATTAGTTAGCGATCGCGTAGGGGAAGCGAGCGATAGCTAGATCAGCCAAACGACGATTTCAATGCCTGAAACTTACCTGTTAATTAATCACATTAATAAGCGATTGATGCGGAGGCACAACTAACCGAGCGACGAATTCAATAAATCAAACTGCACTATGAACTATACTGTTCAACTTGTTAAGACAGGTAGGTTATCTGCCGTGCCTTCTCGGGTAATTTTACGCGACACAAAGAAAAATATGTGAATAAAGACTTTAAATTTCGCCTGTATAATTGGAAAGGCGTTAAATATATATCTCAAAAAATGCATTCCAACTACGTTAAACCAATTATGAAAGAAAAGGACAAGAATAATGTTTTATTAATAGGTGATTCAATATCCTCTTTTCCAAAACATCTGGATTTTTTCTTCATCTGAAGCTACAAGACAATGTTTTTAGAATACTGTAATGTATACTTAAGAAGAGAAAGTGGGCAAAGGCCATAGCTTTACCAATGACCTTTTGAATAGACCCCAATCGTTACGAAATGTCGCGACTCTAGAAATACAATCTTGCGCCGTGTGAAGGTTAACAATTCTACCCAATTTCTAAGAGAGGAGACCCTAATCCTTCATAAACGTTTTCCAGAAATGTTCTATATTCTTATAGTGAGTAATTATCCTATCATAGGCTCTTATGGTTTTTGATTAATCTTAAAACCGTTCGTAGATATATTTGTCTCGTAGCCTTTCTCTAAGCTGTCTGTAAAGTGATGAATTGTTAACCTTCACCCGGTACGGGATAATATTTCTAGGTACGCGACAGTTCGTACTCATGAAGGTCTATTCCAAAGGCCAATTTTTAAGCTATGATTTGCCAACTTCTTCTTAGAGTTTGGAGCACGAATCTGACGCTATGGAAAGAATGCAAGTATCTATGAAAACGGTGCATGACTCATTGGTGATTGGGTACCTAACTCTATATATCCATAGAAACGGCCTACTTGTGACAAACCTCCCCTTTTCGTCGGAGCTTCAGATCCCTGCGTCGTACTATAAGTATAGTTTTTAAAATGCTACACTATTTTAGGTAGGTGGAATGTGTTATTTTTTAGTTTGGTTTTCGTTTTCTATAAACGTAGAAAAATTTTTTGTTTTCTTTAAAATGGTTTGTGGTATTGCACACTGAGTAACTACTGTTTATGTTTTTTATATATCATTAGCTAATAGAATAGTCGTAATAAATACTAAAATAGTACGCCTTGCTCTTACTGTGATATGCTAATATCACATAATATTTTCTTTAAAGTTCTCGAGGGTCAGCATAGGTGAGGATAACTAGTCTAGTCTTTCGACTTAATTTTCTTATTTCTGATTGGCGATTCTATAATAATCGCTTCATCCGTAAATATCAATAATCAACTAACAAAGAAAAAAATATAATTGTATAATTTTTCTCAAATGTACCTAGAATTGTTAATTCAAAACCATAATTTCAGCTTTATCAAAACTCAGTTTACCAAAATAAACAAAATTATTCCGCCTCTGGTTAATATTTGTGCGAAATTCTCCCGAAACAGCTCTTTTCGAAAATAATAAAGAAAAGTAAATATAACCTTTTACAGAATTGAGAAGATAAACCTCGATTTAAGAAAAACAAGGTATGATACGTTCTGGAAATGTTAACAAGAAGTAGATATCGATATATTAAAATTATGTATTATTATGTAAAGTTATAAATAAAAATACATTTTTTCATAATTTAGGTATTTATTACAATAGGACTACATTACTACAGAATAAACTAAATAGACAGGTGCAAATACATGAATTAATAGTGATGATCTGTTAGTAGAAAACAATTAAAAAATGGTTGCTAGCAACAAACACCCTTTATATTTTTTATACTTTATGGTAAAACGGTCGTTGCCAGATATAGAAAGATAATTTTCTTGATTCTGATTGATTGACAAATTTACAAATTTTCGTGCTGCTTTACGGGCACATAGCCAGAAATTCAGTTCGGAGGGGGGTCTAAACCAGAAATTCAGTTTGGAAGGATGGGGTATCCAAACAGTCAAACCTCAGGAAAATTAGGAAGAAGTATGCCTATAACAAAATATTTTCGGGAGGGTGGGTGGTAGGGGGGAGTTCAGACTCCCTGGGTACGGGCCTGCTGCTTTACTAAACGTGTTGGTTGATCTAAACATACTTATTTAACCAATCACTTTTTATGCACAAATTGGAAGCTTATAAATCAGCTTAAAACACTATTAAACCACTTTGTTTTTGATATGTCCGTAATTTTCGGCAAAAAGTCCAATAGCCTCACAGTTTTACACAAAATTGTAATATAGTTATAGTTAGATAATATATTTACAAAATCTCAAAAACGTTTCGAGGTTATAGCTTACTCGTTAGAAGGTTGGTTTCTAGAATTATCTATTTTTTACACAATAACTAGCGCTTGCAAGCAATTTTCTAAAAAACGCGTATGATACACCCTTTCACAATAATTTTCAAAACATTGAGCTTTCAGAATTTCTAAATTGGTGGACAAAACTAAACGATTTGTTTCAGTTGACATTCAGTTTAGTTTATAACACACTCGGAATTTTATGGTATTTCAAGCCAATTTTCTAGATAAAGATAGAGCTATCTCAAACGGCTTTTCTCAAAAATTGAAACTAATTGAATTTGAACCTGAACCACAGCGGGAATACTTATATCAGGCGAACAGAATCACCCTTTCAGAGGATGCCTCATTATAACGGGGGAGAAGTTATCTAGCCAATATTCTCCCCTACTGGACGATAACTTCAAGTAACCTCATGCGACACTCATATACTAATTACTTCATTAAGTAGAATCAGCAGCACGTAACAAAGTAAGGAAACGGCGAAATATCTCAGGTACTGCTTACCTCAATTTAATGAAATTATACCCTTAAGTATGAATTTATGCCGGATCCAATGGCGAGATCCGCATTGCTGCCAATTTTTTAAAAATTATATTCTTTTTTTAAACTCTGCGTAAAAATCTCAATACTTTTTATGAAAGTAACCAGTTTTTCCGCAAATACGGGTTTAATATCCATAATTTAATATATTACCTTTTATTAAAACACCAGCACACAAAAGGTTACCTGCTATCTTTGACAATGTCATTTTTGTTGATTTAGAAAAATGGATCGTTTAACTGAAACCTAAAGAATTAAAATTATAATTATAGTAGAATGCGAAACCTACAAGATGTTTATAAAATTTTAGATGACAAATATCCTAACAGAAATCCAGTAACTAAATCTAGGGTAAGTAAAATTAACAAAAGATTTCGTTAAACTAGAAAGGTAAAATATGCTACGTTCTGGCAGACTATAAAGCACAATAATATCTGACCTTACTACTAAAACCCTAGCAAAAGAAAACAGCGTCTCAACTTTAAAAATAGGCTGTACAAAATAAAGGAAACAATACAATACCAAAAAGAAATACCTAATACAACAAACAATAAATTAATGAAACTAAGTAAGGTGTTTAAAATGTTGTCCATTTACTTCCTGACAGTAGGCCAAATACTGTGGGAAAATATTTAATACTATACGCTCCTTTAAGTCCTTGAGGTCATTGGGCTTAGTTTTATACACCACATTTTTAAGGTGTCTCTTACCTCTAGGTCTAATCCATCTTCAGAAAAAAAACATTGTCTAAATATTCCCGAACATTCTAAGCAAAATGCGGTGGAGCACCATCCTGCTGAAACCAAGGTTCATCATTTGGTTATTATTTTTATTTAAAAAAAAATATGTTTAAGTACTTAATACAGTAGTTAAAATAAGGAACTTACGATTATTGGGAAATAGTTCTGCAATAGCTGGAATAATTTCAGTCCTTAAAAGATTCAAATATTTTTCTCCAGTTAATGTGTCTTCCATAAAAAAGGAACCGATTATTTCTGCATCCTTTATACCACACCAAACATTTATCTTTTAAGAAACTGGGTATGATTTTCACGTATCCAATGTGGATTTTCCCTGGCCCAATATCGACAATTAACACTGTTAACTTCCATTCAAAAAAAAGTTACTTCACCAGAAAAAAAATTTGATTGACAAAATTTAGATTGGTATTGCAACGTGAACGCATCATGATGTCAAAACGTTTCAAGCGCCTATCGTTATCTTCCTCAGAGGGTTCTTGCATCAAAGTTATTTTGTATGGATGAAAGTTTTCGGTTTTTAGAGGTGGTTCTACGGACATGTGTGAGAGGTCATTTTCTCTTCCTAATATTCTGGTAGAAAACTGTGGAATTTCTTCTAAACTGATTAAAACATTCAGAGCCTTATCACCATCTGTTGCGCTTTTAGGTCTGCCAGAACGTACAGCATCTTTTACCCTTCCAGTTCCACGAATTTTTTTGTTAATTTTACTTAAAAGATTTAGCTACTAGATTTCTGTTAGGATATTTGTCATTAAAAATGTTACAAACATCTTGAAGGTTTCGCATTCTATCCCAATAACCCAGTATAATTAAAACTTCAATTCTTTAGGTTTCAGTTAAACGATCCGTTTTTGTGAATCAACAAAAGTGACATTGTCAAACATACTAGGTAATCTTTTGTGTGCAAGTGTTTTATAATAAAATTAAATTATGGATATTAGACCCTTATTTTCGCAAAAACTGTTGACTCTTGTCAATAGTGCTCTTAATAAAAAGTATTGATAGTTTTTCGCAGATTTTAAAAAAGTAATATAACTTAGAGTATTCCATTAAAACAACACTTTCCTTTTATAACAAAAAAACGGTAAACTTGGCAGCAATGCGACATAATTTCATGTCTAAGTGTACCTATTTTCATTAAATTCAGGTAAGCGATACATGAGATATTTCGCCGTTATATATATATATATATATATATATATATATATATATATATATATATATATATATATATATATATATATATATATATATATATATATATATATATATATATATATATATATATATATATATATATATATATATATATATATATATATATATATATATATATATATATATATATATATATATATATATATATATATATATTAAAGAAGTAAAAAATATTCAATTAGATGGACTTACCATATATATATATATATATAAATATATATATATATATATATATATATATATATATATATATATATATATATATATATATATATATATATATATATATATATATATATATATATATATATATATATATATATATATATATGTATATATATTTGATATTATAGCCTGGTAAGTCCATCTAATTGAATATTTTTTACTTCTTTTAAGAATAGATTTTTTCTTTACATAATTAACCACATGTGTCTGGAATACTCTTTCATGAAATTTTGCCAATATGTCAAACACGAATTAATCATCTAAATCTAATCATCTAAATCTTACATATAAAAATAGAGATTAGAATTATCTAGTATCTAATCCCCGCATGATGGAGCCAGCTAGTGCATACTTTTGCCAAAATACCTATGGGTCTGCAGCACTTTGACATAATCAAAAGCATATATATATATATATATATATATATATATATATATATATATATATATATATATATATATATATATATATATATATATATATATATATATATATATACTAAAATCAATAAAAATGCGCTTTCACACACCTTTATCAAAAGTTCTTGGCCGGAAAAGATATATGTAGAATAGCAGAAATATATGATTTCTGCATTTCTTTTTATTGATTTTAGTATCTACTCTCCGTATGATGGTGCTAGTGCATACTTTGCCAAATTCCTATGGGTTTGCAGCCGGAAACCACCGGAGCCCCAATAGGTGGCGCTAAGTGTTATACTTAGCATGTAGTACTATTTCAGTATGATAGACGTTTCGTTTTCGATTTTGTCATATTGAGCAATCTGTTATTTCAGATCTCCCTGGGTACAAGCCTGCCTAATGAGGGTAAAGGCCCCAGAAATCATGATCGCAGGAGGGTACCCTGTGACATAATCGAAAGCAATTCTTCTTGTAGGCCGTTTTGCACCTGCAGAAATAATATATTTCTGCTATTCTATATATATATATATATATATATATATATATATATATATATATATATATATATATATATATATATATATATATATATATATATATATATATATATATAAACCTTAACTTTATATTCTAAAATCGCGCGAAAAGGTATTGTCAAATTGTATTGTACAAAATCATAAAATACTAGAAATGAGATGAACTGGCATAGCAAGATAAAATATCGATGAATTAAGCTTTCAAGTTCCGAAAAGCTGATACAAATCTTTTAACCCGTTTTTAAATTACAACTTTAAAAATGATGGAAAATATTTTTTGATCAGTTTATGTTGAACGCTTGGGAATTTATCTTGAAAATCACATTTCATTGTTTTTCAAATTATATGGTAGTTTGACACATTCTGGGGCGTTTTTGTCGCAAAAAAATCATACTTCATTCGTCAAAATCATTCATACATACTAAATAAAATATTTCGGTTTTTGGTGTACGTTTACCCTTATTTCGAATCATCTTAAATTATTATAAATCCTTTGGTTTATTGCTAATTTGTTGATAGATATATCCATGTTTTTAATAAATAATTCTTGCATTATTCGTTATTTCTTTCAGAAACACTTTCTGTGTACTATGATCGGACCAGACTCATCATATTCTTGTTTGGATATCCACATCTGCTGGAAAGTAGTTAGACTGGCTAAAATACTTCCTCCAATCCAGACGGAGTATTTTCTTTCTGGTGGAGCGATGATTTTAATTTTCATTGAAGCAGGTGCTAATGCTGCTATTTCTTTTTGTATTCGGTCAGCTATGCCTAAAAATATAATTATTTAACTTTACATTCTTGCTTCTCTAGCAAACTTGTTATTTTAAATTTCCGAAATTTAATGTTAAATATTTTTAAACTGGGTTATTTATTAAATTAATACATATTTATTTACTTTTTCATAAAATCGAAATTGATAAAAACAACTTTTTTCTGTGTCTATATCGTCCTTTCTAAAAATAAATAGAATATTTTTATTAAATTATTTAAAATAAGCAAACAAAGCCTAAATTATAAAGTAGCCTACGAATACAATTGGTTAAATTCCTCATCCAACGATTCTATTAATAATAGCGCACTGATTTTAATGCAGATTTGCTTTTATTTTATTCGGTTAGCTAGGTACAAAACCATTAACTTGAAAAAAAAAATTAGAAAAACATTACGTCAACCCAAAGAGTTGAAATTTGCATATAAGTTCGAAATCCAAAAACAAACATAATTTTCCTTTATAATTTTTCAGAATTTTGAGAAAAAGGGTAGTTTTTTTTTTCAAAAAATGTCAAATTTGACAGGTAACATAAATCACGTGCCTAAGTTTTTTATTATCATTAAGAATTTACTGCAAACGCAAATTTTACCAAAGTCAGTTACTAAAAGAATTTCCCATATGATGCGTACTATGCTCATCACACTGTATATACACAACATTTCTAGCAACCTCCGTCATTTTATTTAATATTTTATAGTCATATAAAAAATTGTTTGCAATTTAATAGTCTCCACTATTTATTACCCCTGGGGACGAATCTAGAGACGAACTTAAATCTCTTGAATCGTAAGAAGTAATCATTCCTCCCTCTTGCTTTTTTTAAATAAATTAATAATTGGCTTGTATCACGAAACAGAAATATTGCGGTAATATCTCTTATCAAAAGCAAAGGAAACACCACAAAACGGAAACGCGTTACCCGTTTCCAAGCTAAAATTACATGTTCTAATAAAAAAAAATTATTATGAATTATTTTATTATTATAACTAAAAAGTAAACGTAGAAATGAATTGCATTTGAAACCTCACATGTGCTTTCCAAGTAATGTGTGCTTTCCTAGTAATTTGTTTTTAACAAGACCCCCTAACCTACAATCCAGGTCCGATATCCTGTGGCTTAAATTCATCTCTAGAATATCCACCGCTGGATCTGCCGCTTCCCCCAAACTTTCCTACATGGAGATCTTCGGCTATCATGTGCAAATGATGTGTCTGAAATTATTATCTTTGGAGATTTCAACATTTATAATAAAGATTGGTTAGGATACCTTTACACCGATCTCCATGGTAGAGCAGCAGACGTGATTGCAATCAAGTAATCTTTTCAACTGATCGACATAGGTAACGGATAATCTCTTCCCTTTCTGTTTTTCCTTTTATTGATTATTCAAAAATTTGCTCACAAACCTATGTCTCATCCAGACATAGAAACAGAGCATAGATTTAAAGGAGGGAGCGAAACATGCATGTAAAAAATAAGCATTGCATCAATTGAAAATCGTAATTCGGCCCTTCTCTGAGCGGAATCTATAGGTACACCCTTTTTTTATACAAGTTTTAACACCAAAAAAAAGGTTTTCTCTTTACTTATTCAATTTTTAATTTTTTTTCGAATCTCCTATCAATATTATCCTAGATCGGCCCCTACATAGAAACCCTGATCTCGCATATTAATAGGACTTCTAAAATAATTACTAATTGGTTATTAAGAGAGCTTGTCATCGTCGGATTGTGGAAAATGTGTCTATGTTCTATAGATAGTGCCATCCACTCTTCTTGGTTTAATTGTCATTTATTTTATCTTGTTCAGTCTTTACTGCCAAGAAGGTACAAGCACAGGTCTGCATGTTTCCCTTCAGCGCTTAACTAGAAAGGCCAACAACGACCTCTCATATTATTCGGTCCTTTACTCCCAGAGGGTCCCGAATATGGAGCCGGTTACATGCATAGGTCCTTTTCTGCTTTCTGCATTCGTGGTCTGCGACACCCTATCAAAAGATACTATAACGCAATATTTACATATAGTCTTACCTGGAAACATAGTGCTTCCTCCAGATAAAACTGTGTTGGCATATAAGTCCTTACGGATATCCATATCTGACCTCATTATGGAATTAAACGTAGTTTCAGCTATACCTGGAGTTTCCATACCTGCAATTGTTAAAATTTGTATACCTGGCTTTTAAATAGGATTAAATGCCGACATATTACATAGTTATTCTATTGCCGTATACCGGGTGTTTGCTCAAATGTGGCACCCCACTGTAAAATATTTAGTTGGTACATTAAAAAATCGAACTCGGAGTTATTAAAATAATGGGTAAAAATGAGTTTTTTGACAGGATAATATGTACTATTAACTCATATACGTTTAGCCAAAAATGACCAAGAATTTTATATTTTGAATGCAGGGTGACATTCTGAGTGCAAACCTACGAAAGCGTGAAAGAAACACAAATACTTCTTTTTCATAATTCACACTTTAAATTCTGAATTTAGAGTTTAAAATCTAAGTTCAGACTTTTCTAATAGAATATGCATTGAAAAGTAGTTCAATGGGGTATAAAAACCTAGACTACTCAGTTTTATGATCTTGATAAATGAGCAAACTTCTCTGTAAAATGTAAAATATTAGGCTTATTTTACATTTTAAAATAGTATTTTAAATAAAAGGTACTAAATTAAAAATGCAATAAAAGTTTTCTTTATTAGAATAACCTCTGTGTATGAATTTTTCAGAAAATCTAGATATTATTTAAAATATAATTGCATGTTCGATTATACCTATGTTAGTACAGTCATTCGGGGTATCTTTGGACCACTAAGCACGTATTTTAGTTAATTTAGGCTGGCAGCTGCATTTTTAAATTAAATAGTGGTAGGAAATAACCAAGTAAACTAAATTTCAAACATGATATATATATATATATATATATATATATATATATATATATATATATATATATATTTCACCTGTAAAGGACTTTTTTTATTTTTTTAAGGGTGGGCCAAAGTTGCACCCTAAGATCGGGTAACATTGCCCCACACTTTAAAAATCGATTAAAAGTAGTAGACTCATTGTTGGTGTACAATTATAGAACATCTAGAAAATAAAATCAAAAACGTGATAGTAGAATAGAATACCAAAATTTTATTATTTTGTATATCCAAGCATTTTGTATCTCGAACACGGAACACGAGAAGAAAATATTTATCAATTATCTCATTTGTAACACGAGTTGGCGGTAAAAAAAGGTTAATATAGTTCAGTTGTCACTCAATAGTGCAAGTGCACAAAATATTGCAAAACTTTTGCAAAAAAGGCAGTTTTTTGCCAATATCTGCTTAAATATTGCAGATAGACAAGCAGAAGAAAAATGATTTTTTTTAGTTTATTTCCTGCCACTGACCTCTCTGTCAGAGGAACCTGAACTTTGGGGACAAAATTTATGATAATTCCACTAAAATTTTGAATTTTTTATGTTTAAAAATGAATTTAAAAGGGTAAGTCGATAGCTACCACATGTGACAATTAGTTTTTACCTGCAAACTTTCCAAAATATTGAAAAATCTCTTTGATTTTTTTTGCACAATAGTTTTACGGTTTTACCTATTTAATCGTATTTTTATAAATAAGTATTTAGTCAGATTATCCATATGGTGTTATCTTCCATAGAGGATTTGGAACAATATGGCCGCACTGAAAAATCTTGCTTTCTTTATATGGTAAATAATCATAAATCTAATCATCCTACTTTTGACTACTTGCTTGGAATTCTCGAAACTCTCATGCAAAAAAAACCTTTGAAAATTTTGATATTACTTTATATTTGGTATCACTGGATAGCTTAAATGTCTAGTTTTCAATGAGCTTTTTATTTTTTCTTAAAAGTGTTCCAATTTTTGATAATTTTAAATATCCCTCACTGTCAAAAATCGGACTTTATTAAAGTTTGATGTAGTGTCCCTACATCAAACTTTAATAAACTGCTAAAATGTTTGTTTTATTCCGCCTAATGAAAATGTTTAAAAATTAATTACCAAAAAACTACTTATCCATTTGATTTCAAATAATAGTAAATTTGTAGTGCGAATCCTATATGACAAAACGAAAAGGCCGCCTAATGAAATGTTCAAATATTCGGTAAAATTCCATTTCCTAGAATAAAAAAATACAAAATACATAAATAATGTTATGAAATTAAATAATAATAATAGATAAATGCCAACCAAGTTCGGTGCTTGAAAATAACGCCTTCAACTGTACTACGACCGGGCAATTATCACCGACCAGCCGGGTGACGAATAATAGGCCTGATGTGGTACTGTTAAATAAGGAAACAAAGACAGCTTATTTGATAAATGTCGCTGTATCTAACAATAACAACGTGTTGGATAAATATCAAGAGAAGAAGGCCAAATATGCGGAGCTGGCCATCGAGATACAGCAGATGTGGCGACTGAATAAGGTTCCTGTGATACCGATCATCGTATCATCAACTGGACTAGTTCCAGAAACACTAGAACAGAACCTGAAAATCATAGAACTGCATACTAGCGCCTTCATCGACATCCAGAAGGCAGTCCTGCTCAGTACTTGCCACGTGAGAAAATTCTTACAGGACAACACATAGAACTAATAGAAACCAACCAACCTTTTGATGCATGCATCCGGGATGGGCTTGGAACCCAATATTTGTTGAAAAATTAATTGTCAATTTCGATAATAATATTAATAATAATAATAAATAAATAAATTGATTAAAAACTTAAACAAATTTAATTACAGTTTATAAGATTTGTATAAAGTTAGTAGTATAATTAGGTATGAGGAAAGTTGTGGGTGAAAGTGAATTTACCGATTTTTAATTATCGCATTTCGTACTTCATTTGTTTCTTCTATCCATAGATATTTGCATACATACCTAATAAAGCCGGTTGAAACATAGCTTCTGGACATCTGAATCTTTCGTTACCAAGCGTAATGATTTGGCCATCTGGAAGTTCATATGATTTTTCGAAACAGTTTGAGGAAGTAGCTAGTGCTAAGTCTTTTTCGAAGTCTAACGAAACAAAACAAATTTTTTCCTAAAACAGAACAAAGCCAGTAAAGATAGTGGCAACATTTGTCATATCGTTTTTTTTTGTTCATTATTTTAAAACTCACAGTAGGATACTATTTTTGAGGAAAATAAAGGAGAGGTTTCATACATTTATCATTTTAATAATAACTTCAGTGGTTATAAGAACTTATTTTAAGGTGTAGCAGTGGCGACGCGTGTGATGTTCAGGGGTTTGTTCTATATTTAATAAAAATACGCAAGCAAAAAAATCACTTTGTATTACTATATACTTTATCATTAAACTGGTGCTTGTACGTTTTATTTCTACTTGAACCACTAACTTCAATTTGTATTTGTGGTGTCGGTCGACCAGTGGCGTATTTAGAATGCCCCCCACTCCAGAGCTGTTAACCCAAGCAAAATGTTTGAAAGGCATTACCAGAATAATATATATGTGTTATTCTTTTTTTTTTTAGTCATTGTCGCTAATTTTCATGAGAGTATTAGGGTATTAAGTGCATAACGCCTTAACAAAAACAAAACAATGACATTTTTTTTTGTTTAGTTGCAAAATGTAAATGCTTGTCCCCCCAGGAAGGCATTCTAAATACGCCACTGCGGTCGACCAAGTTCATTAATTTTAATCTTGTCTTCGTACGCCATAGAGCTAAAACTATGAGTTTGTAAATTCTCGATTGAATTCATCTTCATATTTATAGAACTAAACAAAACCAATAGAACGAACGATTCAACAAAATACGGCCGCGCGCCTGATTCTAAATAAATAAAAGCAACTCTTGTGTTCTGTCGCCGTGTGGACCCATGCTGCTTTGAGCATAAGAAAACTCTATGTGTTTGTAGATTAACTAAAACGACACGATAAGGTTTTGAGATTTACTGTCTTGTCGTTCAAAACATCCATAAATCGCTGTGCGGCGCTCGACCAATCTGACGTGTCTTTTCAAAAATCGCCGAGATCTTCAGGCCGTGAAACTTCCGGTGTTCTTGTTGCCATTAGAGAAAAAATCTATAAGGATGTTAGAGATGTATTCTAGGATTTATTTGTTATAAAAAATTTGTAAAAAAATACAAATTGTCGAAATTAGGTGTGTTCTGCAGCTCCGCAGCTGAGGTCTAGCATTAATTCGTACAAATTCAACAAACGTTATCTACCATTTTCCTGTTTTTTAAAACATTGTGCGGCAATCATTTAAAATAATAAAAATGTTAAATTTTCTATATTGTTCACTTACCCATATAATACTTTAATTCTTTTTAATACGTTTTTTAATAAAAGTTTGTCTCAAATTTTTTTTTTTTTATTATAATTTATCTATCTTCTATCCTCCGGGTCATTATTATGAAAATCATTTAAGCATTCCTGAGACATATGAAAATCATAAGATAAGATTGTATGTTAAGCGTCAAGCGGATGTGAATCAATATATAAATTTACAAAATCAAGGTTTAGCTTAAAGTCACTGTTATGGCATTATGTACTTTCATCCGATCTGTCTACTTATAAAAAAAATTAAAAGCAGTCAGTCAAGCAGAAGTCAATCTAAATCGATATGCAAAATCCAGACTAAATTGAAGTTTGTCAAATTGTTACATATGTTATATTTCACATGTAACAACATTTGAAAGCAATAGGTTAAGCGAAAGTGGATGTAAATCAGTTTTGCAAAATCAAGGGCAGAATTAAAGTCAATCTCATCTTATTTTTTATTGTTATTTAACTTGTATATGTGCCCAAAATGAGTTGACAGTTTACGATGGGTTTAAAATCAGTCACCACATATTTAAAGCATCCTTTGCCTTAAATCATTTACCATAAAAAAGAAGAATCATCATTGTATCGATTGTAATGAAGAATTTAGTACTTATCATAGATGGCGAGATGTTATCAGAAATTTGAATGAGAAAGTTAACTTTGTCTAAGTCAAGGGTGAAGAAATGGCTGAGTTCGTCAGAAAATATGCTCTAAAGTCAGTTATTGAATTTGATGAACAACTAGAAATTGGACCCATGTTGCTTTGATCATAAGAAAACTGTATGTGTTTGTAGATTAAATAAAACGACCCGATAAGGTTTTAAGATTTACTGTCTTGTCGTTCAAACCCATAAAATTTCGAGTAGGCTGCAGACATTATGAACTCTTCATACATTTCTATAACAATTTCTTCCAAATCGTCACAAAAATTCTTCCTCCTTCAAAACATTTCACTAACAGGGGATCTTCAATATATTTCTTTAATTTAGGAAGACAATAACCATATTTCAATATGCTTATCTCATGAATAAGTTGCATTAAATCTAATGTTTCACAATCTTTGTCAGATGCTCCGTTAGATAGTTTGTTGTAATAATAACATCATTGTGGTCTGCTTTGCATAGAATCCTGGGTGTAAGAAAATGAAAATAAGTAAAATTCTTTACTTAACTTTCTGACGACAGTTTCCACTAATCTGTTGCACATAACTACAACACCTTTTTATAGATGGCGGTAGCCCATCTATACAGCCAACTTCTTGATTATGATGAGTGTAACACGGTAAGTTTAACTGTAATTCCTTGTCACGTCGATGGCGTTCTGGTAGCTTTTCCCAAATTTGTAACAACTCCACTCACCATACCAATTGTCTTAAATAATTAAGAGGAATATATTTTTAGGTCATCCACCTTAATTTCCCACAATGGTACAGATAGCGCTAAACCAATAACTTTACCAACACGTTAAATGAAATCTTCGGTAGGTACTGTATTCAACGAACCCATGTGACTTAATGTAAGAATGAGTTGCTGTGTGTCTGTCTATAGACTGCTAACAACTTAAATAAAACATCTTCATTCCAATTCCCCCTCCAGTAGCGCAAGTCAGAATGGTGTCTAAGAGTGTGGGACTACCAATAAGAATCAATGTAGGTGAAGTCAAGGTCGACCAGACAAGTAAGCGTCGCCAAGAACTGGTGCGGGAGGAGGGGGTCAATCAATCAAAAAGTGATGGGGAAGCTAGCTTAACCCCCCCCCTATATCCTCAACGGTTATGACCCTTATCGACTTATCACACTTTAAATATCCCGTTAATTGTGTACTGTAACTAAGGTTGCCAACTTTTTGTACGAGAAATAAAGTATTTTAAGGTCGGAGAACTAAAACAGTATTTTATTTTTTTGAACGAAAATGACGAAAACAAATGTCTACAAAAAGACTATGTTCACGCTTGTCAATCGACGAATGACTGAGTGACTCTTCCGTTTACCGTACTTAAGCTCCTGTGACTATAGGGACGTGTTGATGGCTCCCTTTGTGTAAACGGCAACAAAGGTTTACAGTAAAGTGGGTGAGGGAGGGCCCTTATCCTTATTGGCTGAGGCTAAAAAAATTCACAGAATTAAGTATATGTTGTCAAACTTTCAATCCACATTTTCTCAACAAATTGCAACTGCTCTCAGTTACAACATTAGGGTGATTGGCTAGGCAAAGACAGATTAATTGGACCAGTTTCTATATCCCGTTGTAGGGAATTGTATAAGAGAGATGAGGCCTAAAGTTGTAGGGGAAATTCGAAAAGAATATGAGGTGGTGAACCCGGCTCTTCACACTTACAATCTGTACTATCGACGATTCCGAGTCTATGGAGACGAGTCAGTCGGTACTTTGTAGTGATCGCTTCTGATTCTGCACACTGTAACAATTTCCTTCTTTTGTATGTGTTTTAATACTGTAAATCAGGGTTTTATATACGGTGGTTGTGCAATTTCTCCGTAGTCTTCCCTTGGTGAGACAGATCTGTTTCCATCTCTCCTTCCAATTCTCAAGGAAACGTTGTTTGTATGAAGAGATAAATTATCTGTAATCCGTTTTAATACTTGTAATAGTTCTGAAAAGCCTTCCCAAATCGGCCAATTTATCCGCTTTTTCGTTTCCTACTATTCCCCTGTGGCTTGAAACCCAAGCCAAAGATATGCTAAAGTTCCCGTTTCTCATTTGATCCATTTTTGTCTTGGTTGTAATTGTAATGTGATCATCGGGGGGCTTAGAACTGCTACTTATCTTGTCCAATGCACTCCAACTGTCTGAAAATATGACTACATTGGTCAATCTAAAATTCTCTACTAGTTCAAGGGCAGTAAAGATGGCATACATTTCAGAGAAAAGATTGACAAAAATTCTGTAAGTCTATCTGAAAAACTGAAGCCGGGCGCCATATGCCAATTCCCACTGTTCGGTCATCTCCCTTGGATGCATCTGTGAAGATGAAGGCTTTGTCTGGGAATCTTGCCCTGGATTCATATAAAAAGAAAACTGAATTGTCAGCATTTGACGAATGTCTCGGGAGAAGAAGATTTCGGCTATACAATATTGCCAAAATATTCAAGTTATTTCTTTAGAGTTTTTTTTTTTGGCAAGTGACATTAACAGCCTCGTTCTGAAATGAAATTTGTACATTTACATTTTATACAGGTCTTATGGCTCTGGATACCAGCGATTATAAAAACAGTATTTTGCTTATTTTTTTTTCTAATAGAACGGTAAACAGTATTAAAAAGCGAAATAAAGTATAATACTGTTTTCAACAGTATGGTTGACAACCCCAACGGTAGCTGAATCGAGAATTTCAATTCACTCCAACATCCTCTTAACCATTTATTTGCAGGATAAACGTACTGAAATATACGAACTGCTCGACGTTTCAGCTGTAGGGCTACAAAAGACATACAAACGAAATATATATATAAGAACATGCACAACGCGGCTCTACTTGTAAAAAAGAAGAATTACCCAAAGCATTCGATAAGATGGAAATAATCTAATATGGAAAAGTTTTGAAAGCAATATGTGTCTCGTGCTGGCTTCCGGTCACCATCGCTGTATTTCCGTCCCTGTTCGGTTTGTCGAAACATTTATCAGGACTAAACCTGCAGAAATTCATTAAATCTTTCGTTTTCAATAACACTTTCTTCCTACAGAACTGTTTCTGAAAAAGTTACGGCTACATAATTACTTTTTTTTCTTTTTCATTTTTAACGAAGTAAATGGATCTTTCGGTTGTGAAAATTTGCATGAAAAATATAAAAGTCGTATTTACTTAAATTAAAATGATCGACAAACTTTCTGTACCCAGAACTTAAACATTATGGACGTCTAATCCGGCTCTGCCGATTTTCCCGCTAGCGCGGAACCCATGTCCTGATGATAAAGAAATGATTTTCATGATGTTACATACATTTATGACATGGAAAATAGGTAACGTAGGGAAAATAGTTGGAATTGTGCAATACAGACATTTTGACTGTATTTAGTTACTTACCAACAGATACCAGGAGTACCTCGCTACATAACAAAAAAGCACATCGGTTTAAAGTCGGGGAAAACTATTTACATGCCAAAATAATCTGCACTGAATTTTATAACAAACCATCCATTCGCTGGAATTTTTCTTTTTTCGTATTTTTGTTATCAGGCCCAATAAGGAACAAAAAATCCTCTCTAGCGAGGAAGTCGGCGGAGCCGCATTTGTGCACCCATAACTTTTGAGTATTGTTCACAGGAACTTTGTTGACCATTTAAAATAAAGTTAAGTTCGTCCTCCACATGTTCCCTGTGAATTTTTACAACCGTAAATTCCATTTAATACGTTAAAAATGAAAAAGAAAAAAAATTAAATAGCTATATCAAAATCAGGCCTACAAGAAAAAAGTTTAATTAAAAAATAAATATATTATGGAACTCTACCACTTTGGTCCTTATAAATATTTCGACAAACCGAATAGGAAAAAAATACAGCAACATTCGCCTTTTTCAATATAACGACCGGAAACGAGCAAGCACTCCTTCAAAAACAAAAAGTCCCGACTTTTTGTTTTTATAATCTACACAGTGGCGTATTATGGGGGTTAATATAAGGACCTTGTTTGCGGTATTGAATCGTAACAACCCCCCCAGAGCCAAATTTTTATCTAAAACTAGAAAGTGAAAACCTTTTTTTTTGGTTGTTGCAAATTTTTATTATCTCAAAACCCCCCAGAGGCAATGTCTATATACGCCACTGAATCTACCGATGCCCTCCTTTCAATTAAAGACAAATATTTTTTTTTAAACTTAACATTGTTTCCGATCTAAATACAATATACTATACATGAGATATCTAGAATGAGATCTTTGAGAAAGTGAGAGCAGTG
Source organism: Kuschelorhynchus macadamiae (assembly GCA_030620095.1). Lineage (NCBI taxonomy): Eukaryota > Metazoa > Arthropoda > Insecta > Coleoptera > Curculionidae > Kuschelorhynchus > Kuschelorhynchus macadamiae. The sequence goes on from JAUTXW010005489.1 coordinate 1,378,396, forward strand.
ACGGACTGAAGAGAAAATATTGGGAGGGCAATATTAGAGCTTTGCCAACAGATTTTTAACTTCGGCAACACCAAATTTATCCAATGACGGAAATATATAGAATATTTTGGTGCTCTTCGCACAAGGCAAAGCAAACATTTGTCAACAAAGCTGCACATTATATTAAAAATAAAATATAACATTTTGCCATCAGGATAATATATTGGGGAAATATGTCCTTTCCTGAGTGAAAGTGCGAATGTCCTAGGATAGAAATAATAATATTAATAATAATAATAATAATAATACACAATATTATGCTAATGTATCTAATTTAGACTTACTTTGAGATCCCTAATGATTTCTCTTTCTGCAGTCGTTGTAAAACTATAACCACGTTCAGTTAAGATCTTCATTAAATAGTCTGTAAGATCTCGACCTGCTAGGTCAAGTCGAATAATTGCATGCGGCAATGCATATCCTGAAACAAAACAGATCAGACCTAGTTCACATTTTATTGGTTGCTGATTATCTTGTTGTTTTTCTTACTAACCTGACTTAACTGAAACGATTTTGATAAACTTAACTGATAACTTAATTTAGTTTCGCATTTAAGGGTTTAATTCCACAATACAGCAATATCACCTTATACTTATGTTAGTTACTCTTATTGGTTGCGCATTTTTTTATATTATGTGAATAAAAAGTAATAAAACATAAGGAACAGATATTAAGCAATCCCCCAATCACTATCCAGTTTGAGAAAAAATAATTTGTTGGTCAGAATATAAAACATGCTGCCAGGGAACTGAATTCAGGGATACTTTCACTATAATACCGAGAACGGGGAGTAACTAGACATTCTTGCAGGGCAGTACTGTTTACTGGGGCCCATGTCAAAAATTCATTAACCGTGACATTCGGTGACTAAAAAAAATACTCGCCGCTTTTAATATATTAAGCAAACAACATAACACCTTCATGAAAAAAAAAGTTCTCACTCTTGCTTATGTATGATAAAGTTCTTCGCCAGATATGCCAGTATCAGGATCCATTCGGGCTCTCTGCGACCCTGCATTCTTGACTGCCTCCAAAGAAGAACTATTCGTCAGTTGATAATTCAAAAAGCACACGGAAACTTCCACTTGAAACTAGGGCTTTCAAAAATTACGGTTAACTGGTTAACCGGTTAACATTTGTAACGGTTAACCACGAAAACATCATTTTGAATAGTCGACAAATCGGCGTCCGTTTAGCCGGTCCGACCCCCCCCCCCCCGGAGCAACAAAGCCCTTGTATATAATCATTTATTTTTGAAAGTGACCCTTTTTTAGTCAACAGCAAATTATGAGCTCGGACCCCCTTTCCCTCTCCGTTTAAATTAATTATCTACATCAAATAACTCAGCAGTTAAAGATTTATACAAAAATCGATTTTTTTAATCGGTTAAGTTTAAAATAACCGATTAGCCGGTCATAATCAATAATCGAAACCAGAGCATCATCGAATTGCGGGTAAATCTCTCCCTTTCCAGAAGATACTCTAATGTATTTTGCTGTGACAACTAACGCGTATATGAAGTATTTAGCTATGCACTGTCCAGCTACAGAGGCTATAAACCTTTCATTACATAAAGTATTAAAAAAAATAGAACCGACTTAAAAAAAATCGATAAAATGTAAAAAATAATATTTTATTTATTTCTTGAATATAGACATCACTAACTCTCAGGGCCCCTTTGTGTAACTGCGTAAGCGCAAATTGCTATTTTCAATCCAATCGCTGAGCCCAAAGTCAAGTGGCAATATTGACTTCCTAGAATATTTATAAAATAAATGTCCCAACCATAACGAATTCGCATTTCGAGACATGCGCAAAAATAGTTTGGGGGCTTTGCAACTGTTGGCTAAGTGAGTGCATGAAGATGTTATTGACGATCTTGTTATAGAAGATACACCTGACCTAGGTAGACTTAATGTAAACTATAAAACAGCTCCAACCCCAGCGGCGACCAAATTTACTCGGTAGTTCGATTTCAAAATAGTGACATATTAAAATCTGTATTAGGTCAGTAAGCTTAAGGTTACTCGAGTATAGGTAACATGTGTATGTATATTTTTATAATATATATTATTACAGATGAGTCATTATTTGGGCGCCGACTTTAAAATGTCTATATTTAAGGAATAAATAAAATATTTTTTTGAAGTTGGTTCTATTATATTTTAAACATTTTATTTCGCACTTTTTAGTGATTTTTTACAAGTTACATTTTTAAGAATATTATAGAGAAGTAAACGACACTATTAAAATTAGATTTTATAATAAATACTTGAGAAAAATAATATAAATATTTGTATAATGTCATTTAATATAAATTACTGTCTCATATTTATTTTACCACTACCTGTATACATACCTAAAAATTATAATGAGGGTAGTCGGTCAATAACGTTTTGTTCATACCGATTGTTCATTTTTCGAAAATGGCAAGTAAAATACTAGATTTTGAGGTTACACATTTTCATGGTCACCCCCAGTGACGTATATAAACATTGTTTCTGGGGGGGGGGGGTAGGGTTTTGGGCTTTTGAGACGATGATAATTTTTCAACAAAAAAAAAAGGTCTTTAGTTGTAAAAAAGGTCATTACTTTAGTCGCTATTTTATACCATTTCCATCATTTTACCTTAATGGCTCTGGGGGGGTTTAACCCTCCAAGCCGTTTAGATAATATGCGCGAACAAACAAAAAAATTACATACAGGTCGAATTGAGAACCTCCTCTTTTTTTTGAAGTCGGTTAAAAATATTTTATTATTATTTTTTCGTGCTTAATTTAGCCTTTGCCTAGCTCTTACAGGTAAATACTGATTTTAGAAATTGACTTAAAAGGCGTGGTACAAATTAATCATATTTTGAGTTCCGCTAATGGTCCTTTAGAATTTTAGTATGTTGTTGACGCTATAAGGAAACTTTTTGCGATTGCACCATACCCGCTAAAATACAGGGTGAGCCAGAAATCGAGGGTCAAACCTTGTATAATTTCATTTTCATGATTTTTTTACATAAACATATTTAGGGTATCCAAAGTAAGTTAAACCACTATTTTATCATAATACCTAAATTTGTCTTAAAAGATATCTTGTACTTTTATGCAGTTAAACACATATAATTAGTTAATTTTTTTTTATTTTAAAAAAATATTATGCAATAAATTAAAGCTCAATCTGTTATTACGCTTCTCAGAAAAAAAAAAACAAAATCTTATCGTTAACTTATTTTACCAATAATATTTTGTTGTGTAACAAAAATATGAAACACTCGAAAGATCTCAGTTATCGCTCACCTGATTTGAATAAAATTTTGTAAACTTGGGCATAAAATTATGCCTTTTTCAATTGTGACATTTACAACATTGCCAACGTTTTTCTGTAGTTGATGAGAACTTTTATTTTTTAAATGGAATACTCTATTTTTTATTTCATTTTCGAATTCTGCTTAGAATTATCGATAATTTTTGTTGGAAGCAAGTTTTTAGAGGGTTAACTGTTTTTGAGAAAACATGTCTTACCTGACAATGTCAGTTTGATTTATATTGATTTATACAGCTGGATCATTTAACGTTTAATTTAACTGAAACCCAAAGAGTTGAAATTTTAATGATACTGGGTTACGGGAACAGAACACAAACACAAGATGAGAATCTTCATTTTTTAAATGAAATTATTATTTTGTATTACATTTTCGAATTTTGCTTGGAATTCTCGCCACTTTTCATTAGAAGCAATTTCTTCGAGACTTAACAGTTTTTGAGGAAATAATGGTCTAATATCGAAATTCTACTAAATTAACTGTAGAAATACCTGCGCACGAAACAATGTCAGTGTTGTCAGCATCGTTGATTTCCAAAAATGAATAATTTAACTGATACCCAAAGAATTGAAATATTAATGGTACTGGGTCATGGGGACAGAATGAGAACGAAATAAGATGTTTGTAACATTTTTAATGACAAATATCCTACTAGAAATCCATTAGCTAGATGAAACTGGAAACGTAAAAGATGCTGCACACTCTGACGGATCAAAAAGCGCAACAGATGGTGATAAGACTCTAGATGTTTTACAGAATTTAGAGGAAAATCCCCATCTATCTACCAGAACACTATCCGTAGATCGCCTTCTAAAAACCGAAAAATTGTATGCGTGTGAAATAACTGTTGCAAGAACTCTCTGATGCTGACTACGATAGGCGTTTTGAATTTTGCGAGACGTTGATGGAATGCTGCAACGCCAATCCAAATTTTGATCATCAAATAGTTTTCTCTCTGACGGATCAACATTTTTTTTTAAATGGGAAAGTTAAAAGGCACAATAATTGTCGATATTGGGTCCAGCAAAATCCTCATTGAATACGCGAAAATCACTCCCAATATCCTAAAAAAGTAAATGTTTGGGCCGGTATAGTACGTCAAAAAATAAATGAACCTTTCTTCATGGAGGATTCATTAAATGGAGAAAGATATTAAAGATTTTTGAGAAACGAAATTGTCCCAGCTGTTGCACAATTATTTCCAAATAATGGTAAGTAGCTATTGCCGGTTTTTTTACTGGTCATACTGAATATTTGAACGGTATTTTTCATGTAATAATTAAGCGCCAAATGTTTGCCAATATCTATATATTGTGTTTTTTGAAAGATGGATTGAACGTGGAGGTACAATTGACTGGCCAGCTCGGTGTCCAGATTTGTCGCCCCTCGATTACTTCTTGTGAAGCCACTGATATCCTTCTGAATGTTTTTCCATAGTATTTGCCTTACTGTCAGGAAGTAAATGGACAGCATTTTAAACATCTTATTTCGGTTTCATCATTTAAATTAATTTATTGTTTATTGTATTGTATTGTACTGTATTGTTTATTCTTGTACTAAATATCCAACACAGCACCATTTGTTGCTTTATTTGGTCAGCCAGAGTGGGCAGCATCTTTTACGATTCCAGTTTCAGGAATTTTTTTAAGAACTTTACATACAGTACAGTTAACTAGTTGAAAGACGAGTATAACTAACGCCAAAATTAATACCATTAATACATCCGAAATTTTCGCTGGACTTGATACTGTGTTACTACTCTATGCGCTGCTCCGTGGTATCAAGTCCGGCATATATATATATAGTATAAAACTATATTTATTTGGTCAGCCAGAGTGGGCAGCAGCATCTTTTACGATTCCAGTTTCAGGAATTTTTTTAAGAACTTTACATGCAGTAAAGTTAACTAGTTGAAAGACGAGTACAACTAACGCTAAAATTAATACCATTAATACATCCGAAATTTTCGCTGGACTTGACACTGTGTTACTACTCTATGCGCTGCTCCGTGGTATCAAGTCCGGCATATATATATATATATATATATATATATATATATATATATATATATATATATATATATATATATATATATATATATATATATATATATATATATATATATATATATATATATATATATATATATATAGTATAAAACTATAGTAACTATAAAAGCTTGACCTAAAGCTGGGAGAATTAAATACTGATTTGTGAGTCAAAACTAGACAATTTTATTTATTTTTTTAGGTTGCTATGTAAATGTTGTTGCTAAGTAATTAGTTTAATTATATGATAATTAATAATACAAGTATATTAATAGCATTATTAATATAAAAACAATCTCACATTAAAAGACATCAAAGCGCCCAAAATTATTTTTGTATATTAATTTATTGGTTTCCCTGCATAAACTAGAGCACCCAGTAACTAAAATTAGGATTTTTATTTGTACTTCCCTTTTAAAAAGGTCCCTAGATGCTGAAAAACATGTTTTCTCTATTCCGTCTCTGTTCGCGGCATAGCTTTTTATCCGATTGACATTTTTGGTAAAATATTGAAGGTCATATGGGGATGACTTGGTAATAACTTGTTTAAAATCCAATATGGCGGAACAAAATGGCGACATAGTGAATGATTGAAAAATGCAGTGTTACATAGAAATTAAATTTTTGGCACAAGTCCAAGTCAGGAAAACAAAATGGCGGCCTAATAAAATGTTTAAAAATTCAGCCTGAACAACTTATTAGATTGATTTAAAATTTTGTGCAAGCCTCAAGTGTGACATAGAGATAAATTAGTTACTGTGGTACGAAGTAAAGATAGCGCAACAGAATGGCCGACAAATAAAATGTTTAAAAGATCAACGTAAAAAAATCTTCTGCCTTTATTTAAATTCTACAAAAAAATAAATATGATTGAGGAGATAAACCGGTACGAATTCAACACGACGGAACTAAATATCAGTCTTTAAAAAATCAGTGTAAAAACTAGTTATTCAATTTATTTTATACCATGCCCAAAAATCATAGGCATAGGTAGAAAATGGTAAAATGTTGGTACCAATCCAAATTAGCGTCCAATAAAAACATTTGGAAAGACATTATACGTGTTAAATGCTTATGGGCGGAATTAAATTGAGTCACATTTCCTATTCCTAATAAAAAGAAAATCCCACAGCCAGAGTAGTTTCGGTTAAAAAACATTTACCGATTTTTTATTTTCTAATTATTGTAATAATAGATTGAGCTCTAATTTATTTCAGAATAATATGCACTAATTTTTAGTTATTCTGTATGAAAAGTGAAAGATATCTTATAATATTAATTTATGACTCACGACTTACGTTAAGATATCTTAAATTATTTAAAAGAACTTCGCATACCCCAAAATATAAAAATGAAAATATTCAATTAGCCAAACAGTTTCCTTATAGAGGCGACAACAACAAGCTAGAATATTAAAGAAAGCTTCAAGGAACCCAAAATACAAATTATGCCACTATCCCAGATTAATTAAATTTATGCAAGCCACATTTAATATATTCCTTGGTTGAAAACGATAAAAAGTGGTACTAGTACTATTATAATTCCATTCGAACATTTTACCTTCATAGATTGGTACAGTATGGGATACCCCATCGCCAGAATCCATAACGATGCCAGTTGTGCGCCCAGATGCATATAAAGACAAAACGGCCTGTATTGCAACGTACATCGCTGGTGAACCAAAAGTTTCGAACATTATTTGGGTCATTTTTTCTCTATTTATTTTCGGATTTAGTGGTGCTTCCGTCAGTAAAACTGGATGCTCTTCGGGGGAAACTCGAAGTTCGTTGTAAAACGTATGATGCCATATCTATATAAAATTTTTAAGGGTTATTCGAATATATATATATATATATATATATATATATATATATATATATATATATATATATACTGTGTGCTAAATTAAATTGGTCACTATCACTTTAATCACTAATAACTTTTTTATTCATCAATGTATTAAGCTGAGTTTTGGATATGCTAAAAACAGATATGTCCTTGGTATCCTGTTGGAAGCTAATTTACATATTAAATACAGTACATACTTAACACCGTTGCATTAAAAATATTTATTAGTTCGATTTGAAATAATACATTCAGAATAAAAAAATCTATTGTAGTAACATTATAGTAAAAACTTTACAAGTTTCGCTACCGCAATTTTTTTTTGAAACGCTGCTCATAATAAAATTTCTGGATTAGGTAGTAGTTTCATTACTTTACTTTCATCTAGTTAGCTTAGAAATAAAAACAAGTGCTAACTCTTGTCAGTTCGTCAAATATTTAGTACTACAAACTCAAGATTTAAAAATTTATTTAAAAAAAAGTATCAATATAATAAACCTAAGATATACCTAAATTATTTAAGGAATGTATTTTTTTATTTAATAATCAATGAACTATGATTATATCCGCCAGACCGCCAACATTATTAACCTCACGCATTCGTCTTTTCTACTGTCTAATGGAGTTGTTATATAACCTCAAATTTAACTAGGTAATTTTTTGGGATAAATATATATATATATATATATATATATATATATATATATATATATATATATATATATACATATACCATTTATCCCAAGAAATTACCTATTTCAAAATTGAGGGTAATTTTTAAATATAATATAACTTAAACAAATGGAGTTATAAGCATATAGCTAAGAATGGCACTTTTCTAGTTATAAAGTGTTTTATAAGGGAACAAAATTAATTTTATTTAAAATTAGAACACTATATAAATAAGAAAGTGCAATATTGAGCACTCGCGCGCTTAAGGACATTTCAATCAAGAATCACGTGAGGGATTACTTACTTAGTTTTTAAGAAATTTTATTCTAGATATTTTTTAGGTCCTTTCACATGTACGAATGGCTGTCATTTTAATCTGAATAAATTTAATATCTAAATATTTTGAGGATGAGTTAAAGTTGCAAAAAAAATAAAAGGGAAAGGGTCCTCATTTAAGAACCACCCTAGAATTGCATCCCACTTAAGGACTTATTATGGAATACCAGGTGAATCTGACTTAACAGTAATCGCATAATCTTCAAGAATTTTATGAGATACTCTGTATTATCTTAATTTCAGTTATTTTAATAAAGCTGTATTTCACGAGGGCACGAGACCAAAGGGCCCAGCGATAACTGCAAATGACCTCAAGGGGATTATGCGACTATGGACGACATCATCATATATTTTCCAGCTATGCTTTGGGGGCTACATTTATTGACAAGTAAAGAACCTTTTTTTCTGTTTTTTTCTGAAAACCGCAGGGAAGGCCAACATTTGTATCTACGCCACTGCTGTATTTACTGTAAAGATTCTTTCGATAATTAAAATGTAGTAATATTACCAGCTACTTAAATTTCTTAGAAATAAATTGATTAGATTTAGATTTTCAGATAATGCAATACTTTACAAAACTTGTGATTTAAAATCCATGGCCACTGTAATGTCAGCTACTTACAAAAACGTTCGTTAAAATTCTTTAATTTTCTTTTAATTTTTATAAACACATCACACGTTGAGCAAAATTTGCACGTTTCTTTTAACGTAATCATTTTAATAAAAATTGGAATTTTAGTGTTTTGGGTGTAGCCGAAGATTAAACAAAAATGACCTTATTCTGGAATACAGCTATACAGTGGCGTAGCAAAGGCCCTTTCGCGTCCTCCTATATTTTGGCACCCCTCTGTGACAAAAAACTTTTATTCATAAACACCCAAGTAATGCAAAACAAATTCATCAATCGGGCGTGATGACGTTTTTTTTTCGGTCGTTGCTTCTTTTGCCTACAAGTAGTTATAATAGGGGAGCGCCTCCTCCTCCTCCTCTTCCTCTCTCTCATGTCCCTCATTCTTAACTTCCTCCCCTTTTATTCTCATTCGCATCACATTTTTAATTTTTTCTCTTTGTTCTCCCACATTTGATTTTGCATTCTTAAGTCTTATAAATAGGTGCATCATGATCATTTTAGTATGCCGAGACACATTTACTAAGCTGTGCTCGAGTTGCGTAAAAAGTTATTTTTGAATTTTTCCACCAATTTTGTATAAAACAAAAAGAAAAAATGTGTCAAGTAATAAGTGAATTATGTGTAATCGCGAAAAATTAACTACAACTATCAGACAGTTAAAAGTTAAATATCTCAATTTCTTTGAAGTGATTTCGAAAGATGAATACACCAAGCTGTTTTATCCACTGAAACGAGATTATTTGGAAGCAATTGACTGTTGTGATAATTATTTAGAAGGAATTATAAGCCTTACTACGTTTTTCAATACATTTGAGAAATCATACTTTGTAGGAGAATTAAGCCACCTAATAAAATTTATAGGAGAAGATTGCCAATTTATACCTGCTATTATTGCAACCCAAAAGAGGTTTCAATTATACGAAGATAAAAAACAGGTATTATCAAAGAAAGTTAATCCTATTCGCAAGAGACGTCCCCCTACATATTTAAAATATTATGTTAAATAAATGAAATGGCTGAGTTGCTGATTGCAGTTAAATTATTAGAGGAGAAATTTAGTAATCTTTCAAAAACCTATTTCTCATATTGTATGGCAAGTGGTCCGGAGTGGATAGACTTTTATTGTAATCAATCTGAGGAATTCGTAAAGGCTGCCCTCTGTTGCAACAAATACATTGAAAAATTAAATTTTTTTCAACTTATTCAAGATCTAAAAGATATTGGCTTTGGTTACTATTTAAAAGACTTGAAGCAATTTATTGACGAGGATACTATTCTTCAAGAAATTGAAAAGGAAGAATAAATTTAATAATATTTACAATGGAGCAAATGGTTACTGAAATGTATGAAGAGTTTATTATATCTGCTGCATACTTCCAATATTTATCAATTGTAGGCGAAGAAGACGCAGAAGCACAAGATTTGTCAGCATATGTTAATAATATAGATCGAATGAAACAATGTAAATTAGCCGCTAAATTTTGTAATGATTATTTAAAATATAAAAATGAGTATGAACTTTTAAATGAATTTAGAAAATTAGATTTAAGGTATCATATTAATTGTATTCAATCATGGTTGGTTAATGCAAAATAAAAAGGTAATTAAGTTTTTTTTTATATTTTTATTCATTCATAAAACAATTGTCATATAAAAATAACACATTTGTCAAAGCACACATACAAGGTGATTTTGAATGATAGAAGCATTTTGGTTCCATTAGCTTTAGCGCTGGTTGTTCATCTATTTCAATCACATGCTTTTTAGAATATTTCTGTATAAAATCCTTTTTTTCGCTTCCTTTTACAAAAACAAAATCTGCTTTCTTCGTAAGTGTTTCAATTATTTTTGGGAAATGATGTAATGGAGTAAATCCATTATTCCAATGTATACAATGATAATTTTTCGTTAACCATACCGCCTGCTTGTGACAATCAGGTGAAAGAAACTCCATTGGAAAAGGCTTTTTAAAAATGTAATGAGTCATTTCATAACCATCAAAAGCTGCAAGCTCTTTCGGTATAAATTTATTTTTTTCATCTTTGAATCCTTGAATATCTATAACCAATCTCATATTTTCAAAGCAGCAAATTTTTTAATGAGACTTTTTTTACTTGAATAATTTGCAATTTCTTCTTTCAGTTGATTAATTTTAAAAATAAATTTTTCAATTTGTAGTTGTAGTTTTGATGTCATGATTAAAACTAAAAGCTTTTGAAAATTTCTTTAAATTAAATCGAAATATGAAAATAGTGGGGATAAAGTTTATAATTGTTTCACAATTTTAGTAAGAGGGTTGTAGCTAAATAATTTGTCATGTAAAATAAGACAATAAGCAGAAGTATCTTTTTTAATTGCATTGTGTGTCTCAAATTCAATTCTCATTACTACGGATCCCGTTTGAATTGTTTCTTTTTGATGGGAGCAATCAATATGTGTAATAGGACTAATGTTTTTGAATTGTTCAGGATTAAAAATGAGTTCATTTGGAACACCATAGTAAGACTGTCTAAAGTTGGCAAACATTTCGTATAAAGCAGAAAATTTGTTTTCTTCGAAATTTAAGTACAAATCGTGATAAGGATATCTTTCAGAATTTAAATATACTCTAATATTTGACAAGGTAATATTGTCAAATTTACTCATATCTTTAACAATTTTCCCTTTTCTGTTTTCTTGAAAGCCAATCACAACATGACGAGGAGCTTCTAGTTTACTAGTTGTTTTTACCGGCCATGTGTGACGGGTTGTTTCGGTTAGAGAAGAATATTCAACAAGTTCCCAACTCCTGAATCCTATCAATATATCTTTATTTGATTCTAATATTTTTGATAGAGCAAGTTGTTGTGGCATATTAACTAGAATGTGAGGAACTTTCCAATAAATTTTATCGAAAGTAACCAATGGAGTGTCAGGAGCAGTAACAAGGTGTGCCGGATCTTCTCTGAAAATAACACCATCTAAATCATCAGTTGATCTAATAAGAACCAATTCCTGTTTCATATTCATAATAATTTTTCTGTAATCTTCAAAAAATCCTAAAAGCATTTTTAGTGGTATGGATACGGAGAATTTTCCATCATTATCAACTAAAATTGTATCACCTTCTTTCCGATGTGGAAACCAACCTGCATTTTCCAGTTTTAAACTTTCGTTGGTATTGTGAGAAAGGTAGCTTTTTAAGGTAGCGGATTTCTCTGAACAAAAAGGCTATACCATTGTTAATAAATAGCAATTCTTTCTTATATTTTCCTTCTGTATTAGTTAATTTTCCTTCGATATAAAGTAAACTATCTGATGGTAGAGTGTAAGCATCGAGTTCTTGAATTGGGATCCTTATTTCATCATTGTAATCGAATTTTGAAGAAATATATGGTTGATATGTGTGAAGCTCAGAACTGACGATGGAATTGTCTACATAAAGCTTTTCGTTTACGTTTAATATGTTCATTATTTTAAAACAGTGAAACCCAAGGATGTGAGAAATTTACGATTATCTCGTCTTAACTTGTTGGTGTTGGATTTGATACTGAACTGTTGTTTAGGCTTTTTCTTTTTATAAGTTTTTACTTTGTTGATAGTGGTAGGAGCAAGTCTCATCCCAAGGGCTCTATTATATCTAACAACCATTTTATATTTCACTTGTTTGCAAATCTAACCTTACTGTTATAGTTTCTCCTCTAAAACTGATAAGTTCTCCGTCTTGATCAACTATTTTAACTGTTACATTGTGAATTGCTTTGACGCTAACTGGAAAATACAAAATGGGCAAAGGAGATTCAACTATTTTATACCCTGGAGCTACAGTTGGATAAAACTGGTGAATAATATGAACAGGTTTACCATTATTGTAAGAACCGACACAAATATTACAGTCAATACAAATAGCATTCACCTTAGTTATTTTTGCAACATTATCTGATTCTTCCTCTTTCATAGCTTCTAGTATCCTGCTATTAAAACCCAACATTTTTCCTATCGAATCTTCCTTGGTAAAATCAATTATTCTACTACACATTAAAAAAGTTTTTAGAGTATTAACATTTGCTTTTAAAAGAAAAAAAATTTTTTCATTCGGAAATAAATCTTCTATACTTTCTCTTATGTATGTTTCTATATCTGTAATGTCATAAGTTCCGTCGGGAATAACAATTACTTTTTTATCTATATAAAATTTATTATATCCTTCTTTTATATTGGGGATAGTCATAAACGTTTCAAAATCAGCTAAACCCAGGTAATATTGTTTTTCATCCTCTAAATATATGGGCGGATTAAAATCAGCAGACAAAACAGAACTGTTTCCTGATATGGCAATTGTGGTAGACATTGGAGTTTATTTATGAATGAGATATTACAATAAATAATGAGTTTATATATTTTTTTGCAAAAATTTTAGGGATAGTTGACCACAGTTATATGAATTAAATTTTTGTTTATTTTCATAAGTATAAAATACATCCACTTTGCCATTCGAATTAAAATATTTGAGAAGTTCAAAAGGTGGTTTTAAATTTCCATAACTATCAAAATATATTACATTTTTGTTATTTTTAATATCAGCAGTCCAATGAGATCCTTTATTTTGTTTTTTATCCAAATTTACAATACCACATTCTTTCAGATTAATTTTTTTTGGAAGTTCATCGAGCATAAAAACACCTCTAAAGCCAGTTATTTTTAACAGCTTTACATATTTAATAATATCATTGTTCGTAAGTGCTCTTTTTGGAAAACTTATTTTGAGTTTTTTTTTGTCTGATTGCTTTCATTTTGACGGATCCTCCTTTATAAGGTCTAATAAATAGTCCCTTCCCTTATATGGTCTAATATATAATCCTTTCCCTTCTTAGAAGCATTTTCCATTGCAATATTATGTCTATGTATTTCTTCTAGTTGCTGTTTAGCTGCTTTAGCATCATTTACTGCCTTAGCAATTCCTGCCGCGCCTCCACCTAGTGCACCCATGGCGCCAAGAATGGGAAACAAAAGAGGTAGAAATCCTCCAATTTTTTTGGGTGTTCGAATGATACGTTTTTTTCTCAATTTAAGTTTACCCCCTTTTGTATTTTTTAATCCCAAACCGAACTTTCTTTTACCCTTCATTATTCCTGCAACACTTAAAGCTGCAATTTTTTCACCAATAGAAGAATCTTTAGCTTTTACCCTATCCCAGGCTTTTTTTTTAATATTTGGTCAGATATGTGTCTTTTTGATAAATCTTCAGTCTGAGAGTAAGATATATCATGTTCTTTGCAAGCGGAATCCAATGGATTTATACCAACGTCACCTCTAGTTAATCTTTTTTCCAAGTTGGTGCCGGGACCACAATAATTATATCCTGGTATATGAACTTCGAAAGGTAGTTTGCTAATTAATTTATTTACTAAACCAGAGCCTTTTCTATTACGTGTTTTAATAGTTTTTTTTAACTTATGGCGACCCACAGTCATTGAAGTTCTTTTTATACTAAAAGCACATTGACATTTTTCTGGTATAAATACTTTTACAGCTAAAAATATTTACTAGTGTGATTAAGAATGAGGATTGAAAAACAAAAATTCTCATTACCAGTAAATAATCATGACGAAAAAATTTTAAGTAAACAGTTGAGAAAGCATGGTGACTTATTTTGCGGTGGTTCAAAAAGAGGGCTTATAGTTGGTTGCAGTGTATTTTAGTAATTTTTAAATGAAAAAAGTTATACAATACAAATTGATAAATTGAATGAATGGGAAAAAACATATAAAAGTTATATTTCGAATTATTACAAAACATAGAAAGTGAACTTCCTTAAAATTGAATAAACAAGTTTGTTGTCATGACAACCGTTAAACAACAAGTCGTTAATGAATTACATAAACCTGCTAGAAAAAACTACAAACGCAGAAGGGTGGTAGTGAAAGGGTTAAATGATCTTTTTCAAGCTGATTTGGTTGAAATGTTACCCTATGCCAAATTTAATAAGGGATATAATACGGACAGAGGGAGAGAGTTTTTCAATGTAAATTTTCAAAATTTGATGCAACAATTTCGAATTAACCATTATAGCACGTTTTCTAATTTGAAAGCGAGTATAGTAGAAAGAGTGAACAGGACTTTAAAGAATAATATGTGGAAAATATTTAGCATTCAAGGAAATTACAAATGGTTTAATATATTAGCGGATATTGTAAAAGATTATAACAATACAAAACATTCTTCAATAGGAATGAAGCCAAAACAAGTAAATAAAACAAATGAAAATAGAATCTTGAAATCTGCATTTACTCATGCTAAAACGTTAGATATAAAATCTCCAAAGTTTAAAGTGGGTGATCACGTACGAATAAGCAAGCATCGAGAGGCATTTTCAAAAGGTTACACGCCAAATTGGTCAAATGAGATATTCCACATTAAAGAAGTTAAGATGACAAACCCTTGGACATATTTAATTCAAGACGAAGATAATCAGGACATTCTGGGTGGTTTTTATGAGCAAGAATTACTAAAAGTAAAGCATACCGATGTGTATCTTATTGAGAAGATTTTGAGAAGGAAAGGAAACAAAGTTTATGTGAAATGGTTAGGACTTGATAAAAAATATAATACATGGATTGATAAAAAAAATATTGTTTAATTAAATTGAAATTAAATTTTAGTTAAATTTGTTTTATTTCTGTTCCTCACTTTATGCTTTAGCTGATACAAATTACAAAGTCTTAATGTGCTAATTAATTTCAAATAAAATTCACATTTACTAAACTAAAATTTTATTAAGTAAAACATCAAATACAATTTTTATTAAAACGTGTCAAATATATTTTATTTCTATGTTCCTCAGATAATATCGAATCTAGAATAAGTTTACAATCATTTATTCTTTTTTCAAAACGGAGTCTATCTAAGTACCACATCTGAAAGTTACTCCTACGGGCTTGTCTGTAAGCAAAGCTCCACTTCACTAACACATGCACCTTATTGTTCTCTTCCAGAAAAGATATTGTTTTCTTCGTAATATTTTCTTTTTGATCCATTTTCATTGTTTTCTTCGTAATATTTTCGTTTTGTTCCATTTTGCTTCAATTTGTTTTCCATTTGTTCAGGATATAAAGCAAGTAATTCCATCATAGTTGAAACATTTTCACTGTTAGGATTTTCTGTTGGACTTATTATATTATAAACATGCGTACACAAGTCGCCATAATCAGATGAAATATTATTTTGAAATATTTTGAAATATGTATTGAATTCTTGCCTTTTAAGTATAGATATTCTATAATCAATAATTTCCTTTAATCGCCACAAATTGTCCAAAGACTCTTGTCCTAAGTATATGAAGTGTGGGCCTTTTGTAATTTGTAGAACAGGGGTATCATTTATTTTCTGAACCTGCAGATGAATGTTGTTTATATTCACACTGGTTTGATCAACTTGAGGAAAGTAGAAATTGTTTACAATAATTCCTTGATGAACACAAATGTCTTTCCAATTTTCTTCGGTTAGTGCGATTGAAAATCCAGTTTTTCCACCAATTACAATTTTTGGAGAAAAATCATTTAAACTAATGCCAACAAGAACAAATTTTGACAAAGAATTATTTAAAAAATAAATTTTTGAATTAAGAAGCGTTTCCAAAGGTTTATGAACCACGGCGTTGTTCATAATGACTAAACGAGACTGAAACATATTGTGTTATTCTTGTACTTAAATATTCTCATCCCCACTTTCTTTAAAGTTTCGATTAAAATGGATTAATGAAAAAATAGATTTCCAGTTTGAAATTTGTAATAAAGATAAATAATTAAAATGGTAATGTATAAAAATAATGCAAAGTTTAATGTAACACTAATGATGGAAAAGTAATAATTTTTGAATCCGTCATAATAATTGGTACAGTTGGGGGTTAAAATTTGTAACTGATTATTTTTAAACTCTAACCTTTCTATCCAATTTGTATCAAAAATAGATCGATTTGGATAATGATACAAAATTTTAAAAAATGTACTTGCATTTTCATTTCCATTTATTCGTTCCATCCAACTAATTGTACTATTGTTAATTAATCCAATTTTCATAAATTTACAATATTTACTTAGAGTGACGTCTGTTTTATTAGAAAAACATATTTCACACTGTGTTACGCCAGGGGGATGATGAACATAAAAAACATTTTGGAAAATAAAATAAAGAAGAATAAATTGAGATCTACTGATAGTCATTAAAACAAATTAATAATTATATTCCAAATTTATTAACATTAAGCAGATACTTTCACCACGAAAGCAAAAGCAGTGGTAAAAAAATAACAATAAAATACTTAATTTAAATATATGTAAAAGTTCATAAATAAGGATATTAATAATACTATATAAAATGTGTAGCTTGAAGACTTATTTTGAATGGTTACAATTATTCGATTCCTATTTTTCCATAAACAGTTATTTAAATCACAATTCCTAGCAAATTTCTTATGCTCCACAATAGGATCATCATAACTTAACCAATCAAAAATTTCAGTACCACAATAAAAACATTTACAAATATCATTGATTGAAGTATAGTAAAAGCCAGCTCCAGCTAACACTTCTGGTCTCAATTTTCCTTTCCATTTTTTAAAAGTGGAAAGTCGTTTTTCATATGTTTTAAAATAACTGTTATCAATTTCTTTGTCAAAAGTTTCTAAGCACATTTTGTGAAAGACTTATGAAGACTAACTTTGGTTTCAAAAACAACAAATTTAAATACCTTATAGTATCTACATAAATATATCTAAATCTTCATGTTCTGCATTCCATTGATACAAAGCAATATCTTGGTGTCCCCAAGCTAATGTATTAAAACTATAGGGAATTTTATACCGCTTATCATCTTCGGAACTCAAAGCCAATTTATTAATTAACTCTGTAAAAATTGTATGTTGTCTAGATCGAAAAACATACATTGAACAAAAGGTTTTAGAATGATTTTCAACAACATCTTTATAATGAATAAAATCCAACTGCTTTTTAATTGCACTTTTTTTAACACCTTTTGCTTTTTTTGTTAAACTGTTTTCCGTTTTAATACAATATGCTTTTGCTCCAGTACCAAAGAAAGCAGTAATGGGTTCACCAGCATATTCATCTTTGAATTTTCCTATAACTGACTTTGTAATAGGCATTTCATGAATATTATTAAATTCATAATTAGATGTGTCAAATTTGTGAATATTTTTTATCATGTCAGAATAAATATTTGGAGTTGTGACTTCTAAAATGAACGAATCGGTATCGGTGTATAAAAGTGAAATATTTTCCTGATAAAGAGGTTTTAAAAATTATAAAAGAAATCATACATGACAGTTTTAGATATATCTAATATTGAGAAGCCTACATATATTGGTTTATTGTAAGTAACTTGAATCTTTTGCATTTGAATAGCTACCAAGTTTTCAGAAAATATTGTTAAGTCCTTGAAATATGGTTTTGCAATTAAATTCTCAGCACCATCTTTTCTTCTATTTTTTTCCCACTCTGTAACAAGTCTTACGTCAATTCTCCTATCAACATTTTCCATAGTCTTGCCATAAATACTATTATTTGCCAACTTGTAAGTATTACGATCAAATTCATTCTTTGAATCATTTCTTAATCTTGAATTCAAGTCTATATATTTTTTCAACCAATCAGATTGAGAAAACTGTAAAACTCTATGAACTTTAGTTAACTTGAGTCCATGTTCCAAACATTGTTTTAATAATTGATAGTGAATAACATATTTTGATTTATCATTTAAATTGGGTATTAATTTTATGCATTTAGAATTTGGCGGTTTAAAGTTTTCTGGACAAAACGGAAAATCGTTATGATAGGAATGTAGACTTGTAGGATATTCTAAATCAACTTCAAAAACATATCCCTTATTAGATTTTTTAGAAATATTCATAATATTTAAATCATTGATTTCTTTATCTGTTAACCAAACAAAATCTCCCGTTGGAATGTGCTGTGACATTGCATAACCATACAAATTTGTTGCATCATAATAAATTATGTATTTAGTTGGCTTTAAAGGATCAAAATTTAAAAAAAATGGGTTATTAGCTTCAGATTTTCTACAAATGCAAGAGCTCACACCACCGCGAACGCTTTTTTTGAAAAAGTGTATCATATCTGGATCAGTTAACAATTCTAACTCTATTCCAGTATAACGCAAACACGCCTCCCAGGATAAACCTGGAAAAGTGTAAAAATGAGCTGGATCGAGCTTATATGTGGATAAACAAGTGCTTCTAAAATTTTCAAAAATATCTGCCAAAAGTAAAGTATCAGAGAGTAAGTAAACGTCGGAGTATTGACCAAGAGATTCACATTTAAACAATTGCCAAACCTTTACAACTCTTTGGTATTCTGCATCACTGATGTGCTCATCCGTTAAAGTATTATAAAATTGGTCTTTCTGAGGTAAAGTTGTTTCTTCTAATTTTAAATAATCATCAATATAACTGTAAGGAAATACACCTTTTTGCCGAATAAGTTTAAATCTTTCTTCATCATTGAAATTTTTTTTTATTTACTTACATTGTTCATCTTTTAAGCTTTCAGAGAGTTTTGATAAAGAATGGGATAGAAATTGAAAAGAATCAATAAACCTTAATGATATATTTTTTTTCTTAGCCTTTTGTGTCTTTTTATCAAAATAGTTATCCACATGAATAAGCTTTTCAAATGAAATATATTTTTCCTTGTTTTGTGCGATAACTGTTAGTTGTTCTTTGTTTAAGCATAATTTTTTAATAAATAGATGAGAATCATAATTACGCAAATTATGCAATATAACTGGAATAAAGTTAGGTATTCTGTAATTCATGTTGCAGAGTGAATGAGCTGGACCTCTATAAAGACCGGTTATATGACAATGATCTGCAACCCTGTCATTTAAAAGAGGTTTATTACAAATATGACAAACTTTTTCATAGTTATGATAAATTTTGTCCAGTTCGTTCAAAGGGATCATTTTTTTAGGAGCCTTTAAATATTTATTGTATATGTTATACACATCTCTTTCTAAAGAATTTATAAATAATGTATCACAATTTTGACCTCTATATTTTTCAAATTTAGAATAATTATCGTCGAAGGAACATTTAATGTAATAGGCAAATGAATGTGGAATATGTTCATATTGTTTTAAGGTGTATGAAGTATTAGGATTTTTATCAACATTGTCATTATTTAAAGGCTTTAAAATGCATTCAAAATCTGCATACACCACGAAAGGAACTTTCATTTGTTTATGATAATTTACAAATTTCAAAATATTATCATATGAATAGTTTCCAAACTTATCTTTTATTAATTCTTTAGAAGGTAGGTTAATTCGTAAATGATCACAATCATAGCTATTGTGTTGTAATAAATTTTCTTCTGTAGGGAAATATTGTAAACAACCATCGCAAATATATTTTTTTCCGTGATGTTTAGAAATTTGTGCAGAAACTAGTTTTGATAAATCTTTAATATAGCAATAATGAAAAGTTTTTTCATCATCATCACTTATTAACAATAAATTGACATGTTGATTTTTTTTATTCGATGAATAATAAAGTGGACCAATTACTTCATACCCCTTTTTAGGATTTATAATTTCTAATCCATATACATTAATAGAAATGTTATTTTTTTCTTCAAAAATCTTAATGTTCTTTAGCAACATTGGAAATTCTATACCTGACATATCCAAAACAGAAGAGTAGTGTGGGTAGGATGAAGTTTCAAAATCTAATCCGCGTGGTTGGTGAAGAGCAGACACAACTGCCCAGGCGAAGCAAAAGTTGTCATCATTCCTAATGTTGATCACAGCTTGACGTCTCTTGATCTCTTGAGGAAGTTCGATAAAAGATGAGGCTCTCAGCGGATTGTGCTTGTTAACATTAATTTCCAAATGAAGTAAATTCATCAAAGCCCATCCTGCAACGTAAAAATTAAAAAATTACTTTTTTGTTGCTGTTGTAAAATCGAAAATAAATTCTTTACCTGAATCTCTTTCTGCAAATTCGTCAGCTTTCTGGTCAATAATGGTGCAGATTTGCTCTAACAGTTCTTTTTTCTGATATCCCTGGCAAATGACTTGGAACGGCGCATTAAAAGATTTGACATCATAGCTGTCGCTGCTGGGGTTAAAATAGGAACCGAACAGTTCCATATTTAGCTTGATACATTTATGTTTCTGCAGTTCTTGATCTATTAGAGGTGCAATTTTGTATTCCAAATGTTGAAAATATTCTTTCACATTTATGAAGTTTTGGTTTGAGGAAATCCTATAAGATATTATTCGTTCCCTGAATGCTGACTTGATAATTTCAACACCTTCCTCCAAGCCTATTTTGGAATTGTTCTTGTGCACACTAGATCGAAGATGTCCACCCCATAGACTTTGGTTTATATTTTTCTTGCATTCTTTACAATATTTTACAATATTTGTAGAATCTATATAAATTAAGAAAAAAATATTTTACAAAATATAACATGAAAAATAAAATGTTCTTACCTTTAACAAGCTTTGGTTTTTTCAACCAACTGTTGAGTTTTGTGGAATTTCCGTTAACATGTTTTTTAATATGTCGCAGTAAATTATCCTTTCTAGTAAAGACTTTATTACATGTTACACACTTATGCATTTCTGAAGTTTTCTGCATAATAATAATAATAATAAAATTAATATTGTGCAATTCTATTTAGTTATAGTCAAATTTTGAAAAAAGCAATTGCATTTTTGAAGTTCTTTGTATAATAATAAAATTAATATTGTGCATTTTTATTTAGTTATAGTCAAATTTTGAAAAAAGCAATAGAAATTAATTGACTTTATGAATCCATTTCTTCAAATGAGTCAACTAATTTGTCAAAGGCCTGTTTAACATAATTCACCGTACTTTCGTCTCCCTTTTTAATTGTGATCAAATTAGTTAAATTTTGAATAGCGAAACCCAGACACTTAAGGTTTGCTATTTGTTTTTTATTTTTTTTATTAATTTTAAATTTTTTTTTAATGATAAATGATGGTTTCGAAATTGAATTTTGTTCAACTGGTGAATTATTAGGAGAAATATCCGAAGTTAAATTTGCATCAATTTGTTTTTCTTGCGGATCAGAATTTACAATAGCATATGGTGAATTAATAGAAGATATAGCCGAACTTAAATTTTGATCAATTTGTTTTTCTTGCGAATCAGAATTTACAATATCATATGGTGAATTAGTAGGACAAATAGCCAAACTTAAATTTTGATCAATTTGTTCTTCTTCCGAATCAGAATTTTCACTAAACAAAAAGGGAGAGCAAATTGGTCTCGGAGAATTAATTGGCGATTTTAATGTTAAATAATTTGGATTAGATTTTTGAAAACAAACAATATCCTCATAGCTAGAATTTTGAGTTTCGTCAATGTCATTCAGTTCTTTAAGAGTTTGTTTAGTTTTTGTTGTAATTAAGTCCGTTTTGTTGTCAATAATGTCATTAAGATCGTCAAGAGTTTGTTGTTGAGTAGCTGTAAATAAATATTTTTCGTTGTTGTGTTTGTTGGCATTATTCTGAACTTGGCTATTGTAAATAATTTCATTCAAGTCCTGAATAGTTTGTTGTTGACTAGTTGTAAATACTTCTGTTTCATTGTTTTGTTGGTTTGCAAAATTTTGCATTTGAGTACATGTGTATAAGTCAAAGTCATTGTCAATTATTTTGCTACTCGATGCCAAAAAATTGTCCATTATGAAAAAAATCGTAATAACAAATAAAAATGCCACAAATGTACATAAAAATGTCACCAATATATATATATAAGAATTAAATCTTGCCAAATAAAAATGTTAGAAATAAAAATAAAAATTTACCAAATAGACACAATGTAAACACCAGAAAACTCGCGAGCTCTGCTCAGTGTGAATGCAGAAATCAATTGCATTCGTCTCTTCGCTGAGGCGATTTTATATGCAAAAGTTAATCACATGTGTCCTACTTAAAGTTGAACGACAATCTCTAAAAACCACTTTCCCAAGCCGATCAACAACCTTATCCCCCTCCCCCCTCCCGGACCCCTGAATTTCCGAGACTCAAATCCCGGTTCCCCAATTTCGGGCTACCCTCTTCAGGTTAAGTTAAGTTAGGTTAGGTTATGTTAGGTTAGGTTAGGTTAGGTTAGGTTAGGTTAGGTTAGATTAAAAAAGAAGAAAAGAAAAAAGGAGAAGGAAAGAAAAAGAAGAAGGAAGGAAAAAGGAGAAGGAAGGAAAAAGGAGAAGGAAGGAAAAAGGAGAAACATATAAAAAAGAGAAAGAAGGAAGGGAGAGAAAGAAGATAAGGTGAGGGTGAGGGGGGGTTTAAGGGGGGTCTCCCTCCTTATGGGGGGTTGGCGGAGCGGGGAGGGGGCGAAGCCCCCCCCCCCCGAGGAAACTGACAGGGAAAGGGACAGCGAAAAAAGAAAAAAAAAAAAAACTTAAGTATTGCAGGTAGTAAAAGTGGTGGTCGATGGGATATATACTTAAGAACATCCACTCGACGATCATACAGTATCATTCGCTGTAATATCAGTTGTCGATATTATTTATAAGCTATAACCAAAATTGTTTTTTATCAAATATATCTATCTAAATCTAAAGCTCCTAACGATGGCAGAAAATATGATTGGAAACGCTGACCAAATTGAAGAAAATAATGTGGAGAACGCCGCTCAAATTGAAGAAAGAGAAGAAATTTTTATTAACTTGGAAGGCGATTCCATCACTTATAAACATTCATTTTTGGACAAATCATCTAGGCTTGTTAGAAGATCATTCTTGTTTAACATCGACATTAATTATATTGAGGAGGAAGAAGAAGAGATGGAGGAAGATGATCAGGAAATTGACGAAGGAGTGGACATGGATGGACAACTGCTAAATTTAGGAACCGAGGCTGACGTAAAAGTAAGCAAGTTTAGGGCTAGTGAATTATTTAATAATTTTGAAGAAAAAGATGTATGTGTTATACAAAGCTACTCTAAAATTGAAAGTCGAAGACTAGGAACATTTGCTATTTGCCTTCCTTGTAGTGCAATTCACAGGAGATATTTACGGAGAGGGGAGTCCGATCATGTGAGCTGCCACTACAAAAGAGCTTATGTTGTTAGTGCTTCTGATTTACATTGTGCTATTTGTAGGATACATCTTTTTCTACTAATTCCTGAACATGCTTGCTTTTACTGCAATAAAAATGAAAAAAAAGAGATAGAAGATTATGTTGTTAAATATTTATAATAAACATAGTTTGTAAAGGTGATGTGTAGATTATTTCAACAATATTAATTTTAAATATAGGTTATAAACGTAATGGGTAGATAATGTCAAAAATATTAATTTTAAACATAAATTGTAAAGATAATAAGTAGAATACGTCAACAATATTAATTTTAAAAAATGTCAACTGTTACTATAAGCGGTTATATATTTTCAGTGCTATATGCAAAATACTTCTTTTTATTCTAACATCTGACACTGTATTTCTAAATGAAATAGCTAATCATATGTAAAAAAGTGTCGATTATGTCAACTGCTACTAGAAGCACTCATATAACACTTTGTTAACGCTTGTTTCTGTATTCAATTGAGTTTTCTCTTACTTGATGCAAATTATATTAATATTATTAGTATAATTAAAAAGTAGTAAATTAGGCTATGCCGGTCCGACAATCAAAACCGTCATTTTTACATGTAAATTCCCATAAGAAAATTTAAGCTTCCATTTGCAAAAGTGGTGCCATTTTAGGGCGTGGCACTTTTTGTGTAAACCCATAACAATTGTTTTGTTATGTAATGTGAAAATTAGTATGTATTAAAAAACTTGTTAGATCATTGTTGTCGTTTCAATATAGGAAAAGGAAAAAATGTGTGTCAATTATTATATATATTTACATTTACTTTTTTTTACAAAATTATTTGTTACCAGAGTTTTCACAAACACAAATTATAAAAAAATATCCTCTTTTTAAAATTACAACAAAATGATGTCTAATTACATCTTTGAAGATTTGTACCAAATAGTAATATCTAGTGCGACATACAGGACAATTGTTTACCATTATAGAACAACCATTTTCATCATTCCATCTTAAAATACATTTTAAACAAAAAATGTGGGAACATGTATTTGGTCTACATGAATCATAATATTCGATTATTTCAAAACAAATAGCACAAAACACTTTTTTCTCTTCACTCTCAGTTTTATTCAAATTTTTTAAAACAATCCCATTATTTTCATCTCGAACTAATGGTATATTTTCTTCTTGAACTCCTGGTATAATTTCTTCGAGGCTAATTGTCTGAAGCGGAATGGATCCATTTCTTTCTCCAACTGATTCACTCATTTTATTTTAATATTATTATTAATAGATTTATTCAACAGATTTTTTTCTTTTAACAGTCACTCGTACCTTAACATACTAAAATGATCTTGATGCACCTATTTATAAGACTTAAGAATGCAAAATCAAATGTGGGAGAACAAAGAGAAAAAATTAAAAATATGCGAATGAGAATAAAAGGGGAGGAAGTTAAGAATGAGGGACATGAGAGAGAGGAAGAGGAGGAGGAGGAGGCGCTCCCCTATTATAACTACTCCTACATGTTGTGGCGTGATGATTATTATGATTGCCCCCTCCACCGCTAAGAGCTGGCTACGCCACTACAGCTACACTCTGTATAAGTTTATTTTTTATTAATACATGCATTAGTGTCTCATCAAAAATATTTCAAGCAACTGATTTATTTGAACATGTATTAGATATTTAAAGTAAAAATTTTACACAAAATATGGATATTACAAAATCCCAACTTTGACAGCTTTTATGTACAAAAAAACTAGCCGTAGAATTAAGTTGTGGCCATGAGAGCTTTTCGTCGGGATTTCCCATAAAACATGTGCTGCGTCCTATTACCTTACTAATTCAGAAATGAAGAGGTTTGGTTGGTGTCAAGTGATCGAATCACTCTCATTTTAACGGTTGTAGAAAACACGGCTGAGACAGTATTTTCACTTATAATCTTCCGAGTGCTTGAATTATTACCGGAAATTTTTTGAGTACATGAATTTTTTGAAAAACTTCCGGTAATTAATTCAAGCACGCTCGGGATTCGGTAAGAAAATTTCAAATTCTACTGTTTTAGACAATCAGAAGATTGATTTTGTTTTCGTTACTATGGCAACCTAAAAAATTTCTAGAAATTTTCATCCTCTAGGGTACCCTGGGCGAAATTAATAAGTGATAATTTTTCTGTCAAAGATTTGACATTTGACATTTTGAATATAGATAAAATTTACGTTTTCTTATTACTACAGCCACAAACTACAGCAGATAATTATAAAAAAATCATTGAATTGTTGAAAAATTTATTTTATTGCTTAATTAATGATTAAAAGTACAAATTTCAAATGTGTTTCAAAGTCCTGTACAAACTCTTCGCGTTTCAGTGGTGAATACGTTGGTAAAGGAATATTAATTAGATGCTTACGCAAAAATAAATAACTATAATATTTTGAGACAATTTTATTTAACTTATCTTTTCTAATTCGCGAAAACTTCGTAGAAACATCCAGTAGCAGTCTTCGTACTATGCTGCATAACGCCTTACTGGGGTTTCTTCTATATTCCACGTCTGAAGAATCAAGTATGATAAGTATTTTAATTTTGAATGGACTTTCGTAACATCCGATAGTTCTTCGCAAGATGCGCATAATAAATATTTTTGATCTTTCTGCATTATCTATATTCTTTAGAAACCTTGCAAACAACTCAAACTGTCAATAAAGTAATGAGTAACTACAATGGCGTTTTGTTTCAAAGCCCTCTCTGTAAAACTTGAATGTATGATAACTATGATAGCCATGTTCGGCAAACAGGTATAGTACATATTTGAATTCGCTTTAACGAATGTAATATTAAAAAAACAGGATTCCACCCATTTTAGTAAAAAAATATAAGATTAAACAGTACACTAAATATATATTAACCCTTAATGATTAATTTTTTGCAACTAAAATGAGTGGAAGCATTTTTTTAACAATGTATATGTATTGTTCTATCTACCATTGAAATTTCAAAATATAAAAAATATTTCTTTTATTTAGTAAAACATTTTTTTAACATACCTTTTGAAAATAAAATAGGTGGAAAATTATGTTGGTATCCAATGCAAATGAGAAATGAAATAACACAAATATACAATTTGTTATCACATTTAACGCATTTTGGATCTTTGTTTCTGATGGTAAGTTTATTTTTTGTAAATCGTATATATTTATTTAAGGTCAATTTTACTTTTAGACACGTTATAAACCAGTTGAAAAAGTTGTACGAAAGTCAACGAAACGTCCTGAAAAAAAAACAAAAAAAAATAAAATTATGTAACTACCCACTACCTCGCAGTTTATTTTACTGAAACAAAATTCCCAAGAAAACTTTGCTGAAACTTATATATTTACAATGGTTCAAGAAACATTCAATGATCATATATATATATATATATATATATATATATATATATATATATATATATATATATATATTTATATAGAGGCCCAGAAATCATGATCGCAGGAGGGTACCCTGTGACATAATCGAAAGCAATTCTTCTTGTAGGCCGTTTTGCACCTGCAGAAATTATATATTTCTGCTATTCTATATATCTTTTCCGGCCAAGAACTTTTGATAAAGGTGTGTGAAAGCGCATTTTTATTGATTTTAGTATCTACTCTCCGTATGATGGTGCTAGTGCATACTTTGCCAAATTCCTATGGGTTTGCAGCCGGAAACCACCGGAGCCCCAATAGGTGGCGCTAAGTGTTATACTTAGCATGTAGTACTATTTCAGTATGATAGACGTTTCGTTTTCGATTTTGTCATATCGAGCAATTGTTATTTCAGATCTCCCTGGGTACAAGCCTGCCTGATGAGGGTAAAGGCCCAGAAATCATGATCGCAGGAGGGTACCCTGTGACATAATCGAAAGCAATTCTTCTTGTAGGCCGTTTTGCACCTGCAGAAATTATATATTTCTGCTATTCTACATATATCTTTTCCGGCCAAGAACTTTTGATAAAGGTGTGTGAAAGCGCATTTTTATTGATTTTAGTATCTATATATTTATATATATATCTATACATATATATATATATATTTATATATATATATATATATATATATATATATATATATATATATTATATATGTATCTATACATATATATATATATATATATATATATATATATATATATATATATATTATATATGTATCTATACATATATATATATATATATATATATATATATATATATATATATATATATATATATACACTGCGCAAAAGAATTAACGCAACGCCTAAAATTTCGTCTAACTTTGAATGGAAATTTCTCGAGAATGGTTGATCCGATTTTGATAAAGTTTTTATCGAAATTTAGGTTAATTCCTCGTGAATATTCTTTTGATATTAAAATTCAATGTTACTTTGTTCTAATAAAATAAAATTATACTATATATAGTTTATTTTACTGAAACAAAATTCCCAAGAAAACTTTACTGAAACTTATATATTTACAATGGTTCAAGAAACATTATCATATATATATATATATATATATATATATATATATATATATATATATATATTTATATATATATCTATACATATATCTATATATATTATATATATATATATATATATATATATATATATATATATATATATATATATGTGTATCTATATATATATACATATATATATATATATATATATATATATATATATATATATATATATATATATATATATATATATATACACTGCGCAAAAGAATTAACGCAACGCCTAAAATTTCGTCTAACTTTGAATGGAAATTTCTCGAGAATGGTTGATCCGATTTTGATGAAGTTTTTATCGAAATTTAGGTTAATTCCTCGTAAATATTCTTTTGATATTAAAATTCAATGTTACTTTGTTCTAGGCAATAATACAAGGTGAAAAAGAAAGACATGTTTTGTTTACCAAAGTTTAAAACACCCTGTAGAATAAATCAGATGGATTCAAGAGATCTAACCAAAAGAATGTTGTAGCCCAGTATGTTTCCAACAAATCGTTTTTTTATTCGCTTCAATAGCACAATTTTTGCCTGAGTTACAGAACTTATCGAAAAGTACTGCATTTACTGTGTTTTAAATGAATTTGCCAGTTCATGTTTGAATTGATTCTGTTGAAGACGTTTGTAATTTGTAGCTTGGTTGTGAAGATTTTTTTTTTAGATCACTAAAATTCAATATTAGTTTTGTTCAGTCAATAATACAGGGTGCAACGAAAAATAAATTATACTGTTTTTAAATTACGAACGCATCGGTTACCCGATATTTGAACATGGCGCTATTCTACATTTTAGTTTAGTTATATGAAAATTTCTTCGTGATATCAAGGGCCAGGATCGGTTTAGTCTTGTCAATAATACAGGGAGTTAGAAAAACATGTTTTAATAGGTAAGATTAAGATATGAACACGTCAAAAAAACAAAACACTAAGAACTCAAACGAACAAAAATAAACTTTATAACTATTGAACTAATATTTCGTATTTCCCCTCTGTTTCTTATGACTGCTTCGCACCTTCTATTCATGCTTAATATCAAATTTCGTATGAGTACCTCATCCAGCCCATTCCAAGTATCGATGAGTAGCTCACCCAGCTCTTCCACGTTATTTGGCTGTCTTTCATTAGCCCCTAATCTCCTGCCCAATAAATCCCAAACGTGCCATTGCATAATATCGACCCCAACATTATTAACGTAATTTTGCACTACACGTGCTGTATGGGGACGAGCGTTGTTATGCATTAATAAAAACTCCGCTCCAACATTATGTGCAAATGGCCTCACGTGATTGTCCAGTATTTCGTTGATATATCGATCCGCATTCAAATTCCCATCCACAATAACTAACTCCGTACGACCAGGACTCCTCAAAGATACCCCTCCCCAAACCATTACTGATCCCCCACCAAACATTACGGTATTAACAAAATTCCCCTGTACATAGCGTTCATTTGGTCTACGATACACACGGACCCGTCTATCGCAATTAAAAATACAGAATCTCGATTCATTTGTCCACAGCACTCTCGACCAATCAGCTTCCGCCCAGTTCATACGTTCGTTAGCCCATTCTAGCCTGGCTCTCCGATGTGTTGCTGTTAACGCAGGACCTCGTGCAGGAACACGTGGTCTCAAATTTCCTTCCCACAAACGATTCCGCACTGTTCGAGTGCTTACTTGAGGACCATTCGCGTGTTGAATTTCCTGCCTCAGAAACCTTGCCGTCACGAAACGTTGTCGTAAAGCAGACAACCCCAGATACCGGTCTTCACGCTCACTGGTAACACGCTGTCGACCTTGTCCAATCCGTCTGGAATGATCATCGGTCTCCATGTGTCTCTGTATGACTCTATGTACAGTTGATTTATGAACATTCAATCATTCCGCTATCCTGCTATAGCTCCAGCCTTCATCTCTAAGAGTTCTTGCAATTACACACTCGTCGCGGGTCAAATTTCTAGTTTGTCTTGGCATGACTGTACACAATAAGAAGAAAAATTTAAAACCGAACTGAAACTGACGCCTATATGTCAATCTGGTATAAGTTGTGTTCTCTTGTTACCGGGCAACGTCTTCAACAGAATCAATTCAAACATGAACTGGTAAATTCATTTAAAACACAGTAAATGCAGTACTTTTCAATAAGTCCTGTAACTCAGGCAAAAATTGTGCTATTGAAGCGAATAGAAAAACGATTTGTTGGAAACATACTGGGCTACGACATTCTTTTGGTTAGATCTCTTGAGTCTATCTGATTTATTCTACAGGGTGTTTTAAACTTTGGTGAATAAAACATGTCTTTCTTTTTCACCCTGTATTATTGCCTAGAACAAAGTAACATTGAATTTTAATATCAGAAGAATATTCACGAGGAATTAACCTAAATTTTGATAAAAACTTCATCAAAATCGGATCAACCATTCTCGAGAAATTTCCATTCAAAGTTAGACGAAATTTTAGGCGTTGCGTTAATTGTTTTGCGCAGTGTATTTATATATTAACGCCGTATAATTAGTTTTTTGCAACTAAAATGTGTGGAAGCATTTTTCTAACAATATATATATATATATATATATATATATATATATATATAATATATAAATATCCTAAAACTATATATCGTTATTCTATCTACGGTTGAGAATTCAAAATGTGAAAAAATATATTCCACTTATTTTAGTACAATTTTTTATACCCCACAAATATAGTTCGCTTAAACCATTTTTAGTAACTTTTTGAAACTAAAAAGGGTGGAAAATTATGTTATTTTCTGTTTTACCTGCAGTACAAGTATTTAAATTTGCTCATAAGGTTGTAACATTAAAAAACATAAGAAAAACAGGATTCCACCCATTTTAGTAAAAAAAATATAATATAAAACACTACACTAAATATATAATAACCCCTTATGATTAGTTTTTTGTAACTAAAATGGTTGAAAAGATTTTAACAATATATGCTGATATCATAAAACTATACACAATAGTTATATACTAATCTACTGTTGAGATTTCAAAATATAAAACAAAATGTTTCACTTTATTTTAATAAACCAAAAGAAAACACTAAAATACATCATACTTAACTTTTACTTATTATAATTATTATTTGTAACATTAAATACACAATTGTTATAAACACTTGATACCTGATTTAAACCACTTGTCGAAGAGGCGATGCTACTCCTGATGATTCTGTTGCTGTTTCTCATAGTTCCAATTATATCTCGATGATGTTCAGTATCCAACTGAAGGTTGATAATGATAATGGATTGACTATTGCTATACCCTGTTATTTTAATAAGTTGTTGTTCATAATTCCACGCTTAGCTAAATTGGAAACCGTTGTTGCTCGAGCTAAGTGATTTGTTATTTTAGTTTTTTTCATGTCAATACCAATACTAGCTCCCGCTGATTTGAACCAAGTGGATATCGTATTTTTTCCGACTGGGCAATTCTTATACCACCCTTTAGATGCAGGGCAGTTCCAATTTGGATTTGGCGTTAAAAATAGTCTTTCAGTTTTTATATAGTTGTCTCTTTTAGTCAACAATTTTTTAAGCAACCGAACAGGGCATATTTCAGAATTTTTATTATTTCTAACTAGCCATTTACTGTCACATAATTTTTTTGAACCACCCTGAGTAGTTTTAGAAAATACTGGATTGCACTCAATCCGTCCAGTTAAATTGCCTTTGTTGTCAGTGTCTTCCATAAAATATTGTATACAAACTGGAGATCCTTCTCCTCCTCTCCAAGCAAACTCGTAAGAAGTGACATAAAAAAATTTTCGTTGCAAACCTTATGGAGAATCTTCATCACAATCTATTATTTTTGAAAACTCTTCATTAGATAATGCTGTTGAACTTGTCTTTCTTTTGCAAGGATCTTTTTGTAGATGCTTGCGTTTTGCATCTCTAGCTGCTCTGGCAGCTGCAAACTTTGGATCAGAAAATGGATTAAATTTGATTTTGTACTGATTATAAAAATTTCCTTGCAATTGCTTTACCGTACTATTCCACATAACCTTTACTACGCTTTCTTTATAATTTTGAGAGTTTCTTTTCATCATATTAAAAGCGTAATCTTCTAGAATTTGACCCAATGCTTGAATAGACGTTGACGGATTGTTGATATCGTACGATTTTTCATTACCAAACTGCGAAAATTGTATCCACACACTAGCTTTGCTTTTCTTCGTATTTTGTGGTATTCATTTCTGAACTTCTTTTCTAATGTTTTCGTTACTCACGTTTCCAAATCGCAACATTTTTAAATAATTTACTTACAAACTAACTTTCACAACACAATAAAAGATTTCTGTCACAATACTTATGACACAAGACATTTCTATCATTTTGTCGACAAAACTGGCGTGGCCTACTTATTCTTGTTATGTCTTAGAATAATCTAAATGTCAGATGAAATTAATATTTATTTAATTTATTTAGATGTGAAATTTTCATTAAAAAACACTTTAAACTTTACAATTCTTTAGCGGAGAACTGACAACAAAATCATTCTGTATTACCTTTTCCATATCATCCCAGTTATTGATTATTCCATGTTCAATAGGATATTTTACGGTTAAAACACCACGTTTCGTTTGTGCTTCGTCTCCAACATAAGAATCTTTTTGTCCCATTCCGACCATAACACCCTGTAACAGAAAGTATATTATAATAGAAAAATACCACTCTAGATATTTTAATAAAATTTGATACACAGCTATTAGGCATTAAGAGGTATTTTCTGATGTACAACATTTTTTAAATTTCTTCCAGTGGCGATCATGCGGGATTTGAACTAAATATTTCTAAAGAAAAATATGGTACGCCACTGCTTTTTTCGTAACAATATGAATGCATAATTTTTATTTTGTTCATACACTTCTGAGCAAATTTGATCTATTGATTTTCTTTCGTCCGATGCAAGGTTTTCTCGTAAAAAAATAAGAAACACTTATCTGCATTAATATCTGAAATGAAACGAGCGACTCCATGCATCGTTTTTAAACAAAATTGATGATATTTTGACAAAATAAATTATTCATTATTACGCTATTTTTGTCTGTCAGTAGGCGAGTTCCGAAAAGTTAAACTTAAGAAAAAGGTTTAATAAGAGAATAATATTTTCCTCC
This sequence comes from Kuschelorhynchus macadamiae, assembly GCA_030620095.1. Taxonomy (NCBI): domain Eukaryota; kingdom Metazoa; phylum Arthropoda; class Insecta; order Coleoptera; family Curculionidae; genus Kuschelorhynchus; species Kuschelorhynchus macadamiae. The sequence continues at coordinate 1,412,048 of JAUTXW010005489.1, forward strand.
TACACAAATACTGAAAATGGCTAACATGCATTTTTTACGGCATAACTAATGGTAATGGTAATGCACTTGAAGCAAGACGCCTTTATGCCGAATGTTTTTCGCAAAATCGTTTACTATGTTTCAATACATTCACGCAAATTCATATTCGTTTGCAAGAAATTGGTGCTTTTGGCAGATCAGAAGATATCGTGGGAAGACCTAGAACTGCTAGAACAGTACAGTTTGAAGAAGAAGTTCTTGCTATTGTGGAAGAATCCCCTACAACTAATACAAGAAAGATTGTTCTTCAAGTAAATAATAATTTCTCTTCGACGGTTTTTAGAATAGAGAAAGAAAGAAGTGTACAGGCGCTGTTACCAGAGTCCAGACTATTACCACCGGCGTTTGTGGTATTGTCAGTGGCTTTTTCTTATGCTTGATGCTAATACCAATAATACCAATTTTACTGCTAATGTTTTATTTACTGATGAGGCGAATTTTTTCAGAGAATCTATTATAATGTTTCACAATAATTATATGTGGTCTGATGAAAATTCCCATATCATAATTGAAAGTCGTCACGAATATCAATTTTCAGTGAATGTGTGGGTGGGTATTATTGACAATTATTTAATAGGCCTATACTAACTATACCATCAGTTTTTAGAAATACAACTACCCGCTTTTTAGAACAATTAGAATTAGACAGAACAAGTTTTACATGCATGACGACGCCCCTGCCCATTTTGCTTTGAACGTACGCCAATTGTTAAATAGAGTATATCCTAAAAGATGGATAGGAAGAAGTGCTCCTCAACCTTGGCCACATCGATCCCTGGAACTTAATCGGCTAGCTTTATTGTTATGGGAGCACCTAAAGGAATTGGTATATGCAACATCGGTACAAAATGTTGAGTATTTGCGAAACCGTATTATTCAGTCCGTTTCAAAGCGTACGACAGAATATTTTACGTCGTATTGAAGGTTGTACTATAGCAAGGGGAGGACACTTTCAACATTTAATTTAATTTATTAGTAGATGTGTTTTAATTATTTCAATTTGTTATTAATTGTTAGTACATTGTTTAACGTTCATTTATTAGTTGTTTAATTCATACTTTATTTCTGATCGGATTTATTTCAACGAACGCCACTGTTGAAAACCAGCTGGGTCTAATTATTTCAAAGTGTATCTTGGTCTACTAAGTGAACTTACCAAGTTTGAATAAAATTGGTTAAAACGTTTTAAAATTATTATTAATAACTCGTTTTTTTCCTTCACATTTTAACAACTTAGGAAATTCGGAGAAAAATCCGCAATTTCGGTCACATATTTAGAAACTATTTTTTTTAAATCACACTTGAAGTCGCTTCTTCAAATCTTTTAAAACACTTTTTACAAGAGGGTCTTCCAAACATGCCAGAGAAATAGAAATGTTGCTTATTTTTTTACACGAAAACCATGCGTCGGATGAAAGAAAATCTGGAGATCAAATTTGCTCGGAAATGAATGAGAATTATAAAAATAATTTTTGTTACGAGAAAAAGTAGTGCCGTAGCATATTTTTCTTTAGAAATATTTAGTTAAAATCCCGCACGAACGCCACTGGAGGAAATAAAAACAAATTGTACATCAGGCATTTAGGACATAAGTTCATATGAAGTTCCTTTTAAAATGAACCCAAGAATCGCCACCTTAAATATTTTACCTTACTTTTGAAACACCCAGTATACAAAATACCACTGTAGAATTCAGAGTTTCCTCCGGGGGACCGGGGGCGGGTAATGTTCTTTTTGGGAGGAAGGGAATACATTTTATATTAAAATGGGTTTTACAAAAAAATATGTATTTTATACAAAGAACTATGAAATTTTATTTATAGAGACCTCATTAAATTCGTCACAAAATTACGTAACAAATTACCTAAATTTTTGTTAAAACATTACTCCAATCTTCAGGGTAAACATGCTTATGATTTTAAGTTATTTTAAGCCAATTTTCTGGAAAAAAATTCATGCAGCCTAAACAGCTCTTTATTCAAAAATCCAAAATAGCGCATGTCTTAAAACATCATTATGAAATTTTAAAATAAGATTTAAATTAATGAGCTTAAGATAAAGAATAAGAAGGTGAAAATATGTGATAATTTCAGTCAATTTTACTATAATTTTAAGTATAGTAATTCGATACCTACAACGATGTATTGTATAAGTAATAAGATTTTATTAAATTACCTTGTATGATAAATTACTTTGACATAAATATGTATTTAAAATTCGCGGTCATGATTTATTCTGGGGCGGATGACGTCTTTGCTTCAAAATAAAAATAGAAAACCATTAATACGCTACAATCGTCAAAATAGTGTTCACGTGTTTAATAAAAGGTTTAATTTCTTGTCATAAGCTTACCCTTAACTTACTATTTAACCAGGCACGTAGCCAGGGGATTACTATTTCCCCAATGTTTCTATCCGAATTTTCTTCATTGTACCTACAATCTGACAATAATTTTCTCTCTTCAGCTCTGGTTTCTTTTTGTTTTCTTCCCATATTGAAAGTGTTACCTTGTACACTCCAGCAAAAATACTTTCTGTAATGCAGATTGTAGAGCTTGAACACTGACACTAGACATATTCTATTCTTGCGTTCATTTATTTTATCTTGGATAGCTATGATTAATGTATAAAATTTTTGGGACTACAACATAGATGTATAAATACTTTTGCATGAAGTTAAATTATAATATTTCCGCAAAAACTCTTAAAAAACATTTTATTATTAAGTGGTGTAAAGCAAATATTATGTCGTATATAAATAAACTACACAAAAAATATACATGATTTGACGACATGATATAGTCAATATTACCGACATTTATTTAAAATTAAAGTGAATGAATACTTTAAGGTATATATATATATATATATATATATATATATATATATATATATATATATATATATATATATATATATATATATAATATATATATATATATATATATATATATATATATATATATATATATATATATGTGTGTTTTCATTCAGGGTGTACATCCGTTCACTACCGTCGTTCTGAAAAAAACAGTTTTGCTGACATTTCGCCAAAATCACATTTGACATTTTCTAAGCTTTCTTCCTCGCGTCCGAACAGTAGTGAACGGATGTACACCCGGAATGAAAACACATTGTATTTTTCCATCCGTGAAGGAGCAAAAATCAATATATATATATATATATATATATATATATATATATATATATATATATATATATTTATTTAAAAATTTAAGATATTCGTAATTAATTAGCCAAAATAAGAAGAAAGTTGTTTAATACAAGGTCTTAACTCTGTATTAAACTGTATTATAGTAAACCTTTATAGTATAGTATATAGTATATAGTAAAATATTTTAAATTTTTAAATTAATTCTAGTTACTTCTAAATTTAAACACTATATTACTGTGTATTTAAGGTACTTAAACCTAAACACAATAGAAATCGGTTTGATTACTTTATACGGTATGTTAACACTAAAGCTATCCATTTTAATTTTCAATATTTCTAAGTACCGCAAAACTTCTCTTTGTTGCGCCATAGCTTGAAAACTGTCCGATCGAGACCGAAATGTTTTGCAAAAATAAGTTAATAGAACCAATTATTATCTACATAAAAACTGAGGAAGTTTGGTGGCCACCGGTTTTTCAATGTAATTAGTGCTTGATCCTTTCTAACTCTATACTTTGATAATTTTTTATTCCAGTAATATTTTTACTGTACTTATGGTATTTTTGATATGTAGACCATTTAATTAAAAGTTACACTTTTTAATTTTCAAAGGGGAATACATATACATAGGTAGAGAAAGGTACCCGCATGAGTACGGAATATTTTTTCCATAACATGAATACTTTCACACTGTAAAGATATTATTTATGTTGATATTGTTTTGTATTTACCATTTTTTGGAGTGAATGCAGTTCCATTCCACTAATTATATGGCAAATGTATATGAAAAGACAAGAATTTCATTAATATGCGAAGATAGCGGAAATTTCTCTTATACGTAAGTAGAAACAAACAGTTTTAATATTTCTTAATGAGAGATAATGGGGAGTACTGTATTTTTGTATGAATATATTTCGTTTAGTATGTAGACCATACACACAGCAATAATAAATGTATTAAGTACTAATTATGTACAGTTTGAACTATTATGATAATCTTAAAATAAATTAAATTTCTACTACTAAAAACTACTTAAACGGACTAAGTTAATAAATACATTTTTGAATTTGTTCAGTTTCCTGTATACATTTGACAATATTATTCAAAAACCCGTTGATGCATGTGACAAGATAATCATTTTCAATCAAAGGCAATTATTTTCACTTTCCTCTTAAGAGAGGAGTATTGGAACCGTGAAAAAGTCACCTTCCCAGGTTTTTACAGATCTTCACGTTTTAGGGTCCCTAGATGCCAATTCAATTCCGTCGCTTTGTCTGTCTGTTCGCTTACCCGATTGACTTTAAATGTTGGTCAAAAATTAAGGGTCCTATGAATATGACCTGGTAACATTTTGGTAAAAATCCAATATATCGGAACAAAATGGCGACGACCTGGTAAAATGTAAAAAAAAATATTACTAAAAAGGTAAAATAAAATTTTGCACAAAAATCAAGTGTTTCGTAGAAATAAACTTCTGGTATAATTCTGGTACGAATCCAAAATGGCGAAACAAAATAGCGGCTCAGTAAAATATTTAATAAATCAGCCTGTAAAAACTATTTGTTAGACTAATTTCGAACTTTGTACAATTAAGTGTGATATATAGTAAATAATAATAGTGGGATGTGTGATATACAGTAAATAATAATAATCCTGGTTTTTCCTGACGTTTTAGAGTTACTAGATGCGAAAAACATGTTTTCTCAATTCCCTCGCCCTGTCGGTCTGGCAGTTCTCGACATAGCTAAACTATTTACCCGATAATAACGCCCAAATCATCACTTGGCAAAGTTTTGGTAAAAATCCAATATGACGGAATAAAGTGGCGGCCTAGAGAATTGTTAAACAGTTATTACTAAAAAAACTAATTATCCAGTTTACCTCAAATTTTACACAAAAATCAAGTATTACATAGAAGTGAATTGGTAACATTTTGGTACGAATCCAAGATGGCGAAACAAAATGGCAACCTAATAGAATACTTAAAAAATCAGCCTCAATAGGCACGTAGTCAGGGTGGGTCTGGACTCCTCCCGAAACTTTGAAAATATGTTGGTATAAGTAAGCTTCTTACTAACCCCCACCGATATGAAATTCTTGCTTGGACCCCCCCGAACTGAAATTCTGACTACGTGCCTGAGCCTCAAAAAATGTTTTAATAGACTGTTTTCAAATTATGCGCAAGAATTAAGTGATATAATAAAAAGAAACTGGAAAAATTGTGGCACGAAATCAAGATGACCGAACAAACTGACGGATAAACAAAATGTTTAAAAAATCAACGTTAAAAACCTTCTTATTCAAATGATTTCACATTTTCCACAAAAATTAGATTAAAAAATCAGTGTAAAAAAAACTACTCATTCAATTTGTTTTTAATTATGCTCAAAAATCAAGTGTGCCATAAGAAGAAACTAGTAAAATATTGATTCGAATCCAATATGGTGGAACAAAATTGCGCTGAATAAAAATATTTGAAAAGACAGCATACATGTGTTACTAAATGGCTATGTGCGGAACTAAATCGGGTCATACTTCACTATTGTCAAGAGATGCTTCATAACGAGGGAAGTTTCGGGTAAAGGAAATTTACCGATTTTTTTTTTATAAGCTGCTTATGCCGCTTATGAAACGTACATTAATGAATGTTAATGTTATCCATTTCAAATGGTACGAATTCGCAAAAGACAAAAAAAAGATATTGATACGAGTAAAATAAGACCAAAAAATCGGTAAAATCGCTTTTACCCACAACTTTCCTGGTATAGAATTTCACTACGTACAATATATGCATATGCATATAGTTATTTGGTAATAACTTTATACAAATTCTATAAACTGTAATTTGTTTCAAATTTTTAATTTATGTATTATTATTTGATAAAGCCTAGCAATCTAAAACCTTTAAGTACTGTGTTATCCATGTGCAAATTGAATGTCAGGTTATAAGATACGACGTAGAATGTATGAGATTACTGCAAGTCGGGGCACTTTACGTTTACTAAGATACTAATAAGTCTTTTTTACGACTGGAGTAGGAAGAAACTTGTAAAAATAATTTTAAGTAGTCTGCATATAAAATGCATTTAGCAACTTTAAAACAAGATATTGTATCGTTTATAGGCTTGCGGGACACCCAACGTTACAACAAGCTCGTTTCAAACTGAATCAAGCACGTTGTGATCTGTTGACGTTGATTAAATATTAACTATATCAATTGTTAGAATGTTAAATTATTTTACCTAAAAAGAGTTTATAACAATAGTCATAGTCATAATGTGTGACTAGTTCAGGTATTGGCTACAGTGTGGCGACACAATAGGCTGTGAGAAATGTTATTTCGCTCAGTGTGACGTAAAATGAGAAAGTTTCAATGCAAGGATACTATGGGGATTATATGCTCTTTCACAGGAATTGTAATATATATTTAAGCAATAATTTTGTATGCTATCGTGTTTTAAATATCGCACTGCGTTTTTTCTTAGCCCAGGTTAGGTCTTCTTTTGTTAATGTTATTGTTTTTACTGAACCCTACAGAAGGTAGTGGTACACGAACAACCGAAATAAAAATGGAATGCTAACTTTTGAATTATCTTTTGACGGGAGTAGCTAGAGCTGTTTTCTAGCGCTGAAATTGGTTGAACCAAGATCAAACAATTTCAAAACGTTACATTCTTGCGTTGAACTAATGATGTCACATCGAAATTGGTTTAAAATATTTCGAAACACAATCTTTTCACATTTAAAAACCAACGTCTGCTTACGCTGTCAAAATTAAAACTAAAGTAGGCCGTAGGGTTTATCTGGTGTTTATGGCTATTCATTAATTAGAAATATTTAAAATGTATAGAAATTGTATGTAATATGGCCACTGGTCAAAACAACAAACATATGGTACATATTTAGAAAAGTAGTCAAAGTTTCTAATGGTGGCATGGTATGTCTACGTTCGTCGAAAGTTTTCTTAAGAATTTTTGGAAAAGCTTTCGACCCATACGAAATAATTGAAAAAATCAATAAAATCAATCAATCAAGTTCAATATACTGTGGCAACCATTCTTCACAATCGATTTGCTGTCGCAAGTATCCTATAATTACCCAAGAATTTGCTAGATATTTTAATAATGTTCCCACTACGAAACTGATAGATAAATATGGTATGGTCAGTCAAAATTGTACTTCGCCATCTTATTCTTTAGGATCAATAAGAGTTGACGAGGTGACAAAGCATCAGGTAAATGATATTATAAATAATTTAAATGCCCCTAAGTCTTCTGGGTTTGACGAAATTAATTTAAAATTGTTAAAAGCTATACCATTTTTGATATTGGAACATAACAGATTTTATAAATCATAGCCTTAAAAAGGAACATTCCCAAAGATATTGAAAACTTCTAATGTTGTTCCCGTTCACAAAAAAAATGATCGTAATAATATCGAAAACTATAGGCAGATATCGCTGTTGAGTGTGTTTTCAAAGATGTTGGAAAAGGTTGTTTGTAATAAATTGGTTGATTTCGCAGGTTCGCTAAAAGTGCTAAATGCACGCCAACACGAATTTCCCAGGTAGATCATTAGAGACGACAATTTTCAGTTTTCTTAATTATAGTTTCAACAGTATTGATCGGGACAAGTATGTGGTGTCTCTGTTTTTCGATTTATCAATCGCGTTTGACACAGTGAATAGGCGATTTCTGCTTTCCAAGCTTTATAACATGGGCATTCGGGGTTTATTATTGATTTGGATTGATTACTACATGACTGAGAGAGATTTGGTGATAAAATACGGTGGTTATTTTTCTGAACCGGGGTCAGTTAGAATGGGTGCTCTCAGACCATTATTGTTTATTTTATATACAAACGACTTGCCGGAGCATGTGAGAGGCGATCACATAGCTATGCATGCCGATGATACCACAGTTGTGGTAAGTGCTGATAATATGTGCAGATTGAGTGAAAAAATACGTGCAGTCAGGAGCGATATGGACAAGTGGTGTAGAGCAAATGATTTAATATTTAACGAGCAAAAAACAGTGTGTATGAATTTCTATAATAGAAAACCGATACCTGGATACTTTGCGCTTCAAAACGACTTGACAATTGCAAAAAATACTAAGTTTTTGGGGACTACATTGGATTCTTCTTTGTCATTTTCGGATCACGTAGACCATGTTTGCTCTAAGTTAAATTCGGCGTTTTTCGCGATTTTAAAACTATCCTATCTAAGTCCGTTCTTGATCAAGACAGTCTATTAACAATTTATTATTCCTTAGCATATAGTTTTATGTCTAACAATGTTATTTCTTAGGGAGCGGGAAATACAAGCGAGCGTGTTTTTCTGGGTCAAAAGAGAATTATACGGCTAATTTTTAGCTTACATCCACGAGAAAGTTGTCGAAATACCTTTATTTTCAAAAATGTTCTAACTTTTCCTTCCCTTTATTTGTACAAATGTGTCGTATATGTGAATAGCAATAAAGCTCTGTTTTCAGGGTTAGGTTTGGGAACTTATAGAACCAGGGGAAATTTCTTATTAGAAGTGCCTAGACACAAGACAACCATGTACAATTGTGTAACTTTTTTCAATTCTTTACCTCGTGAAATACGTGCATTAAATGGCAATAAATTTAATAAACGATCCAAAGTATTTTTTGCAGAAACAGCTTTGTATTCAACAAGAGAATATCTAGAACGAACAAATTGACTTTGAATGTTTGACTGTGTTTTTGTTGGTTCAGTTAGTCTACAAGTTGTTTTTTTATACTTTTTGTTTATTATACCTTTTATTTTTTTGATTACTATTCCGATACATTTTACGTTTCACCTGTCTTGTTTTACGTATTATCTATATCACAACCTGCTACTTTATTTGGAAAAATAATTTCTGTGATACTACAAATATTGATTGTAGCTTTTAGATATTGCTCTACAGAATGTATTATATATTTTCTTGGGGTCCCACGACCATTTTATTTTGTTTATATTTTACTTTATGTTCTTATTTTATTTATGTTCTTTATATTTTAGTTTATTTGTTTTATTATTCTATACTGTTTAGTTTTAAATCTTACTATTCTGGATTTAGTAAATTTTTATAATAGTATTAGTAACTTAAGTTTTGACGACCCTATGTACTATCTGTACTTTTGGTAATGTATATCTACCTATTTCATCTATCTATCTATCTATAGCATTAAGACGAATAGTAAATATAAGTAGTTATCTTTATGGGACAGCCATTTCAAAAAAAGAGGCCTTATTACTGAAAGTTTGGTAATGAGCAATAGAAGGATTCATTAAAATCAAACTATAAAAATAGAACAATAAAAAACAATGTATCATCAAAACTCAAAACAATTCTATTAGTTAGCTTTTCTTCTGTCGGCATTTTGATTTTCTTGCAGTTTGAAATAGTGACGTCATTTTAAAACCATTTTAAACCAAACAAACAAACAAACAAACAAACAAAAGTATGCTTTATTGCCGCAGAAAAATTCTACAATTTTATGGACAAAGCAAAATATACCTAAAAATAAGACATATCAAAACATTAATCGAAAATAATTTCGACAAGTCAGTGCTTTTTTTTTTTTTAAAATGTAAATTATCAATTTACCAAATCGTAAAACACACGTTAGAATATAGCATAACATTGCAAACAGTAAATGAATCATGATAACCTTATAAAAGTAAACAAACACACATGTACGAGGTGAATAATTTCGATGACATTGAAATCAAAATTGCAACTATGCGACCTTAAACTCTATGTTATTATAGTTATACAAATAATTGTGATGTTAAACAGAAGGTATATTGAACTAGTGCAGAATGTAGTATACAAAAAGAATTAAATTGTTTTTAATCCAATACCAAACAAAAATAATTAAGTTTTAAGTGAATGTTCGACAGTTCTTTTCCCTATATAATGATTTACAAAATTCTATGCTATGAGTTAGGACATGACTCACAAAAGATTTAAGTAAACAAGCGAGTTTAGTGACAATTTAAAGAGACTTACTCACTGAAAAAAAAATCATTAACGCTGTAAAGTGGTCTCTCAATGAGGTATGCTTTGGTGTTTTTTCGAAATTGTGCAAGCATAGGGATAGATTTTAAATGTACTGGCAGATTGTTGTAAAGTTTTATGGCGTTGTAAATAATTGATTTTTTTATTAATTCTGTGGAAGGAATGGGAAGATAAATATCATGCCTAGAGTTTCTGGTAGGGTATACATGTTGTGGCCTTTCTGGGAGGGTGTTTATATGTTTTCTCAGCAAACATACCGTTTCCAAAATAAATAATGCAGGAAGTGTTAATATTTCATGTTTTTTGAAATAGTATTGGCAGTGAGCTCTATTATTTAGACCAAACAAATAACGAATGGCTCTCTTTTGAAGCATAAAAATACTACGAAATTGCTCGGTGGTACAGCAGCCCCAAAAGGGAAGGCCATAGCGGAGGTGGGATTCAAATAAAGAGAAATAAGTGAGTCTGGCAGAAGGAACGTCTAGTTCTTTTGAAACTGATCGAATGGCGAAGCAGGCGGTAGAAAGTTTTTTAGTTAAGGTGTCAATATGATTAGACCATTTTAGGTTGCTATTTATATTTAAACCCAGGAATTTAACCGACTCTACGTATTCAATATTGCTGTTATGTACCTGAAGTGGTTGTAAAGTTCCCTTATAAGATAACGCCACCGTTTTATCGACGTTAAAACAAAGCATATTGGAATCGGACCAAGCCTTAATTATAACCAAGTCTTTGGAGATACTAGAGTGTAAAGACGTTGTATCAAAATCACTCCATGTTATGCTTGTGTCATCAGCAAAAAGGGAGATTCTTCCATTAATTTTAAGGTTCGTGATATCATTAATGTATAACAAAAAAAGAATAGGTCCCAAGACTGAACCTTGAGGAACTCCACTTGTAATCAACTTACAATCAGAATCGGAACCATTAGCCCTTACAAGTTGTTGCCTTTTTCCAAGATAAGATTTGAACCAATTTAAAGAAGTACCACGAATTCCATAAAAATGTAGTTTGTTTATCAGAATTTCATGACTAACACAATCAAAGGCTTTCGCATAGTCACAAAAAACTGAGGCAGTTGGGTGGTTGTTATTGAGAGATGAGTAGACGCCTCTAAGCAACGTGAACATGGCGTCACTGGTGCACTTGTTGGGTAGAAATCCGAACTGCTCCGGGGATATTATCTGATGTTTCAGGAGAAATGGCATAAGACGGTTCTTCAGTAGCCTTTCGATGATTTTTGATAGCACTGGTAGTAGTGCAATTGGGCGATAATTGCAAGAGTTAGTTTTTTCGCCGCCTTTATGAAGTGGAATAATTATAGCTGTTTTAAGGCAATCAGGGAATACACATTTTATAAAGGACTCATTTATTAATGTTGTAAGGGCCTCTATGACTGGGAGTGGCAAGCTCAGGGATATTCTAATTGATAGGCCATCAGTGCTACACGAAGATTTACTTTTAATATTATGTATTACCTTCAATAGTTCAGTGTTGCTAACGGGACTTAAGAAAAAGCTATCAGCTAAATTTTTTGAAGGAGGGAGAAACGAAAGAGGGTCCAAACTTGGCGAGATACTAGAGGTAACATTTTTGCTTACATTAATAAAATAATCATCTAGATCATTAGCCCCTGGCAAGATCTGAGTCACAGGGTTTGATTTGTTTCTGAGGTTATTGATGATGGACCAGGTTTCTTTTGAAACGTTATTAGAGTTTGTTAGACGTTTTCGGTAGTGTAATTTTTTTGGTTTGAAAGATGTTTTGAAATATTAGCGCCACAAGAAAACAGCTTAGATTTCTTCTATTTTGGATCACTTGACGTATTGACCAAACTCGTACAGTAATATATACGTTTATTTGTGCGAAATATAAACAAAGTTGGTTAAATTTTTGGTGTGAAGCCTGGTGGCGCTTTTGTTTAACAAAATTTAAATTTTTTTATCTAGTTGTGTTTTAAAAATTAAACTGCATTTTGGTTAGCTCTGGTTAGGTTCTTTTTTTTTGAGGTTATGTAAAAAATTATATCTATTTTGAAACAAAGAATAGTCTATAGCCCTAGGCCCCATAAGTACTTAATCCGGGCCTGTGGTTGAGCTCTACAACATACTAAATATATATTTGACTGAAATTACTTTTTTTATGAGATTAATGCAAAGTCTTTAGTTTAGAGCATTTTGACTAAACGTTAGAATAATTAGTAAAATTGAATATGTAAAAGACATTTCTCTTCTTTACTTCTCACTCTGTATGGCATACATGCATGTATATATATTTAAAATTGCCTTACCGAGCTTTTTAATTTTTAGGTGCATCACGATAGAATTGGAAAAAAATATTTTTTTCATGCTACACAAATTGGCTCTTCAGTTTCGCCATATTAAATTTCTGTTTAATCGATATAGTTAATGATACCCTTGAAAATAGTACCAATCTTTTTACCCCTAGTTCATTAAAATCTCTTTAGCCGTTTCGGTTTTACAACGGGGTTACATTTTTTAAATAAATTATTATATTTAGTGAGCTTTTTAATATAATACCCATCACGATGAGTTGTACTAAAGAATTACTTATCCAATTTCCCTCAAATTTTGCACAAAAATCAAGTACTATGTAGGAATTAACTGGTAAAATTTTGGTACGAATCCAAGTTGGCAAAACAAAATGACGGCTTAATAAAATATTTAAAAATTCTGCCCTACTTAATTGATTGTTTTCAAATTTTGTGAAATAATTAATTGTAGTATAAAGGTGAAGTGGTACAATTTTGGTACGAGTTCAAAATGTTTGTAATCGTGAAAAATCACCCTCTTACATATCTTCATGTTTTAGCGTTCCTAAATGCCAAATATTATGTTTTATCAACTCCGTCGGTGTGTCTGTCAATTCGCGGCTTAGATTATAACTACTCACCCAACCGACTTCAAATTTTGGTAAAAAATTAATGGCCGTATGGGGATGACCTGGTAATATTTTGGTAAAAATCCACTATGACGCAACAAGATGGTGGCCTCAAGAAACGTTAAAAAATTATTACTGAAAAAACTCATTATCCAATTTACCTCAAATTTTGCGCAAAAATCAAGTGTTATAGAGGAATGAACTGGCAACATTTTGGTATGACTTCAAGACAGCAGATAGCAAGATATTAAAAAAAATCAACCTGAAAAAACTACTTACTAGATTAATTTCAAATTTTGTGCAATCATTCAGTGTGGTATAGAGATAAACTGGTAAATTTGTGGTACGAATTCAAGATGGCGAAACAAAATGACGACCAAATGAAATGTTTGGGAAATCAACGTAAAAAAATTTTCTTATTCAATGTACTTTAAGTTTTGCAGGAAAATTAAATGTGATATAGAGATAAAGTGGTCCGAATTAAACATGACGGAATAAAATAGCGATGTATCACTGTAAAAACTACTTATTCAATTTATTTTAAATTATGCCCAAAAATGAAGTGTGGCATAGGTTTAGAAACAATTTTGGTAGGAATCCAAAATGGTGGAACAAAATGGCGCTCAATAAAAAAAATGTGTTACTAAACGACTATGTACCAAACTAAATTTGATCACACTTCTTATTCCTAATAAAGGGAAAGATAACGATGTAAGTTCCGGGTAAAGGAAATTTGCCGATTTTTCTAGTATAGAATACTTTACCTTGCGTGATGGTTAAAACTAATTTTAGAAAGAAATAAAGTGTTTAAGAGCATCAGAATTATGACTTCTGTTTGGATCACAAAGTTTCTAACTCGTTAGCGGTTTTTTTCTAGTATCAATTCAGAAAAAAATAAAATATTGTCTAGGTCCATAATATATATCATTCCTTTCCCGGTTCACAATAGTGTCTAACATGTCAGGTGGATTTTTTAAATACGTTTGCACCAAACAAAGAAATCTAAAATGTAGAGAAAAATAATATAGTGTTTAGGAGCATCAGATCTATTACCCGTTTTCCGTGTCATACAAATTTCCAACAGCTCACCAGAGTTTTCTAATATTTATATCTAGTATTTTACCGTACTGTGTAGGCAAACGAAGATGTATAAAATTTTAAAAAGCAGCGTTTAAGAGCAATAAAACTATCGCTCGGTTACAGGCCAGCAAAGTTTGTAAAATTCAGAAAAAACAAGAGATAGTTTTTAGGAGCATCAGAAGTATTACACCTTATCCTGGTCAGCATAATTTTAAGTATCGTATATTATGTCGGATGCAGGGGGCATTTAAAATAACGTCAATGTTACATGTTTTATAAATAACTGGTAATACCTGATATCGGGGTCTTCCAACTACACTTGGGAAAACAGCTCTAGGGGCATCGTCTCCTGCAAATCCAGCTTTACACATGCCAGATCCATTATCAACGACCAGTGCTGATACATCATCGTCGCACATATTCTAAAAACAACCGAGAATTTATTGATTTAGGAATTCCTTGCGATTTTTTAATAATAGCTAATGGGTTCATATGAAGTTGAAGTTAATTTAAAAAAAATAGTTTATTTTAACTAAAAAAGTTCGAGTGTTCATTTTGGAACCATATAAATTTGAAGAAGATATTCGCACTGAAAACATTTTTTTAATGTTTCAAACCTTTCACGTTATAACAGTTAGCCTCACGACAAAGTGAAATATTTTTGAATTAAGTTTAATTTTAGGGAATCACTTTGTATCTTCAGTAGTATAAAATTGTAGTAAATCTGTTAATAAAATTGATAAGGCATCCTACCTTGTATTTTATAATAAATCAGATCAGACAATAAATTTATAACTCACATAAAGACGCACACACTTAAACTAAATTTGCTTCAATAAAACATCGGACTGCAAAGATGCGCTTAGAAATTGACGCATTAATTAATTTTAATGTGAAACGTTCACTGATTTTCTGACCGTTATAACTTTAATTGCTTGTACTCCATATTTTGCAAATAAAATTTTTACCAATCATTTTTACTGTATATACGGTTTACTTCATTTAAATGGTCTTTATTCATCTCATAAAGCATGATAAAGCATTGGCAAAGCTACACTTTTACTAAGAATACAGAGTATTTCGAAAATATACAAAGTATGAAGGGCAAACTATATAGAGGTGAAAAATTGTTATGAATGAATATAAATCCAATAAGGGTTCGTTAATGGGATACAGGGTGTTAACAGTTTTAAAAAAGTGTTTAATTTAACTCCCTTCTACATTAGTTAATTTTAAGAACTTTAACCAAATCTACACCGAACTAAGCTCAAAATGTATCTAAAATCACAGTAAAGAGTTATTTATTTTAAATATTTTTGAAAATGTATCTAGTTTGGTCAGAAATGTACCAAAATTGGTTAATATCGGTGAGATTTAAGAAAAAATTTCTTTTACTTCCCTCGTAAAAGGGAAGTATTGTATTCGCGAAAAAATAACTCTTGCGGAAAAACAAGTTTTATTGTTGATTATAAATATTTCTAAAAATATATTTCACAGTTTAAAAATAAACTGATGAAATACTTCTATTCAAAATTTGGCTTATACGGGTATAACGTAAAATTATAAATTTACTAATATGGACGGTACCTAATAGCGATGTCCGATTTGGCGTCCAGTCAAAAACGCCGCGCATAAGTTTAGGATTATTTGACAGGATCAACAATAGTTATGATAGTGCAATTGGTTAGAGCGATGAATTAGTGATCCAGAGGTGCGGGTTCGATCCCCGCTCGTATCATAACTTAATATTTCTAAAAAACCAATATGTTATATATTGATAAAAATCCAAAATAGCGGCATAGTGAAGTGTTAAACAAATATTACTTAAAAAGTAATTATTCAATTTGCTTCATATTTTACACAAAAATCAAGTATTACGTAGATATCAATTAGTAACATTTTGGTGGATTATGGCGAAACCAAACGACGGCCTAATAAAATATTTCAAAAATCACAAACTGCTTACTTGATTGATTTCAAATTTTATGCAAGACTTAAGTGCGAACTGGTAAAATTGTGGTAGGAATTCAAGACGGTGAAATAAAATGGTGGCTAAATAAAATGTTTGTAGTCCTGAAAAGACATCATCCTTTCAGGTTTTACAAATCTTCACCTGTTAGCGTCCCTAAATGTTAATTCTGTCGGTCTGTCTATAGGTATGTCTGCCAATCTGTTTGTTCGCGGCTTAGCTAAAAAAATTTTAATCCGATTGACTTCAAATTTTTGTCAAAAATTAAGGGTTTACCTTAAATTTTGCACAAAATGGCGGTCCTAAAAAATCAGTGTAAAAACTACTTATTCAATTATTTCAAAATAAGCCCAAGAATCAAGTGTGACATAAGTATGGTGCGAATCCAGTATGTTGGAACAAAATGGCGCTCAATGAAAATGTTTGAAAAGATAGTATGTATGTGTTATTAAATAACTATATGCACAACTAAATTAGATCACACTATACTATTAACAATAAAAGGAAAAATTCCTAACGAGAGAAGTTCCAGATAAAGAAAATTTACCGATTTTTTTAATTACAAAGCCCGTGATAATAAATACAGTCTCAGTCGTCGTTGGAGAGTTAAACATTAGGAAAATTAGGAAGCAGACCTACTTCGTAATAATTCCACTGAAATCTACAATTTCTTTGTTATTATTTATTCATATTTTTTAGCCACTTTGTCCGTATGGTGTTATCTTCCATAGAGGGGCTGAGATAAAATTGTTGCATTGAAAATCTCGGTTTATTTATATGCTAAATAATTATACATTTCCGACGATCTCACGATTGACCCATTAAACCTTAAAAAATATGATATTGGTTTTGTAGTATCGCAGCTTCAAATGTCTACTTTTTAGTGAGCGTTTTGTTTTTTACTACCCTCGTAAAACATGTTTTCTCAATTCTGTCGGTCTGTCTGTCTGTTCGCGGCATAGCTAAGAAACTACTTACGCGATTGACTTCAAATTTTGGTCAAAAATTAAGAGTCATATGGGAATGACCTGATAATATTTCAGTAAAAATCCAATATTGCAAAACAAAATATCGGCCTAGTGAAATTTATTTATTATTACTAAAAAACAAATTTTCTACAAAAATCAAATATTATGAAGGAGTTAACTGGTAAAATTTTGATATGAAACAGCCCCTCAAGAAAAGAAGTCCTATTTGCAAAAATGAGACTAATTAGTTAAGAATTAGTTTGAGGTTAAAAGTTTAAATTAATCTAATAAGTAGATATTCCAGGCTGATTTTTTAAATAATTTATTAAGCTGTCATTTTGTTCTGCTATCTTATATTCATACCGAAATATTACCAGTTCATTCCTATGTAACACTTCATTTTTGTGCAAAATTTGATGTAAACTGCATAATTAGTTTTTTGAGTAATAATTGTTTAAGGTTTCACTAGGCCTACCAAAATATTACCAGGTGATCTCGATATGACCCTTAATTTTTTATTAAAATTTGAAGTCAATCTGATAAGTAATTTTTAAGCTATGCCGTGAACTGACAGACATACAGACGAACCGACAGACGGATCGACGGAATTGATAAAACATATTTTTTGGCATCTAGGGACGCTAAAACATGGAGATAACCTAAGATGATTTTTTTATATTACAAACATTTTATTCGGCCACTATTTTGCTGTGCCATTTTAAATTAGTGACCCTGAAACGTAAAGATCTAAAAACATCTCGGAGGGTGATGTTTTTACAATTATAATACTTCCCTTTTACGAGGGAAGTAAAAAAGCACAATTCATGTATGTTCTTTAATGACTATGTGCAGAAGTAAATAATATCATCCTTCACTATTACTAATAAAGAAAAATGGTCATAACTAGGGAAGTTCCCGGTAAAGGAAATTTACCGATTTTTTTTTTGTATAACACAGCATTTGGGAATCGTGGGAATTGGTAATTTTCCTAAATTTTTCCTTGTTTTAAAATAATAACTGCTCCTTCAAATTCATAGTAATGGCAGCAACTTCGTTTTCTCATTGTTTTCTTTTGTAAATGTTTTAGACTGAATTGTTTTAATTATGATAATTCAACCTTAGTATGATAATTTTGTTAGTTATTTATATCACTTTGTATCCAATTTTTTTTTAAAGAAATTCACATAATTTATTTTAGCGTGGTCAAAAATGAACCCGTCCCTACTATTTTCTTTAGAATACTCTCTGCTCATTTTAAGATCACTCACAAAAAATCTCCACTCTACTTACTCCAACACCTTCCCAAAAACTCCTCCTCTGGGTAATTTATATCTAGAACTTCATATACAATAAATTCAAGAAATAACAACTCCATTCTACTGCGTTATTTGCGTTGCATCCCTAGCAGTAGTATAGTAGCCTGGCTACGAATGCAACAATACTACAATGTATCGGCAGGGGTGGCTCGCCAGGGGACGCCTACATTTTCCAATTTTATATAATTTACTTGAAAATAAATATATTTTTAAAATATTAAGCATTTTATAATCTACATTTCTATTATAACAATGTAGTATGTTTTATATAAATTCACATTATTTATTTAATTATACCATTATTTTCTATCAAACTAGTGCGTTATATACTCATAAGAGTGACCTGTTGAGGAATCAGAATCAGCCATAACAAATTACGCTTCAGACTCTCCCGCACGCCGCGCCGGCTTTCACGCTTAGGTTTGTTTACGACAGTTGTTATGGCAACGCAGTGGTGAATATCCAAATAGAGATGGGAGTGGCATAAAACTGCTGCTGCAGGCTGCAGGCGCTTGTTTGCTTGTTATAGAATTAATGTAAATTAGTGCGTTCGGATCATCGGAGGCGGAAGCAGTTTTGCATCGATCGAATGGAATCGAAATTAGCTTTAAGATATAGGTACATAACGGTTTTTTAAGAACAAAAAAATATATTTAAAATCTTATAAATTTATATTATTTCCCTTAAGTGGTTAAAAAGGCACCAAAGCTATGGATAATTAACATCATAAAAATGTAAAAAAATAGCCATTTTGGGCGTGGCACCAAAAAAAATGTTCGCCTGCAGCGCTATTTTTACCTACGGCATTATGCACCTAGCTACGCTGCGCTTCACCCGTGTGTATCGGTTCTTTATACTTGTAAATATTTCTCTAAAACTTTAAGGATGCTATTCGATACTGTAGTAAAAAATATCCATACTTTTAAGTGTCAAGAAACAAGTACTTAAAATTTCGAAATATAAATGAAAACAGAAAATACACTTTCTCTAATATTTACTCTAGGTACAGAATAAGTGTTCAGAAGAAAAGTTTAAAAATTAAAACTGTAAAAAATACTGACATTAACGCTCTCAAGAATTGTGACGTAAAACAAACAATCCTAAAATACAAAAAAAATCTCAAATCCTGTACAAATAAAACATACATATTTTTAGTATAAGAAATATTATTGCCCCATACACAGAATAGAAATAAACTGTTATTTTGATCTTACTAGGGCAACTTATTGTATCTGAAAAAGAGAATCTTCATTTTCTTGAATACGAGCTTAGGCCCAGAAAATATTTCCTTATTGCAAACTGTAGTTAATTAATAATCAATTGTCCTTTTTAAATGACTCAAATATAGCAACAAAGCACATGGAAAAACATTTGATTACTTAAATAATCATCAGAGCCAATAGAATTTCTTTGGTATCAGAATGTAAGTCTGGAAAGCAGATAACTGAATATCTTCTAAACGCTGTTGATATACTCATTAGCCGATACCAAACAAAAAGTATCGATACCAATTCGGTATCATTAGAAAACATCGATTACATCGCATTTTCAATACTAAGTAATAGTATCGATATTCTGTAAGAATCGATAGTTTCGTTGCATCCCTAGTCCCGGCTTTTCAATATTTTTTTTCGAGAAGTAGCAAGATTAAATAGCTCGTTCATGGTAACGCTCTCAGAGCGATCACTGAGCGATCAGGCGGGTGAACGCGGCCAATATTTTTTTTCGAGAAGCAAAAGCAATGGCGGCGTTCACCCGCCTGATCCCTCGTTGTTTAATTTGTTTAGTCACATTCTAATGAAGTATTTTTTCTTACTTTACTATAACGTATTACAATAATAACTTTATAATTCTTATCCATTTGCCTAAATATTAAAATATTATACTTATACACGGCGTGGCGGCTCGTGGTGAGTTATATTGGGAGGTCAATAACAAATTTAAAAACAGGCATACTTAAAATAAAAATAAATATCTTATCTTTAAATTGAGCTTTAAATTCTCTTGAAGTTCAGGTCTACTCATCGTTCTTTAGAATTGGAAAACTGCCGAATAACACGTTCGTTAAAATTGCACGCACATATCTTTTATAAACGATCTTTCTCGAAAACTGGATACTTAACGTTGCTAAACCGGATAGTCTATCTTGGCCCAACTCCTCAACAAAACTTATAAGTCCTCGAAAAACCCCTGGATTTTCAGACAAAGCCGTTTCATCATATAGTACCAGCTCGAATGCCCCACAAAATTTTACACAATCTATAATTTTGTTTGAAATATAACGATTTTTGGATACATTTTCATTAAAATCTCTAAAGGATTTTCTATAAGCTGTGTCTAGCTGAGTGCGAATATCAATATTTCCGACCGTGGCATAGTTCACCGAACATTTCATGTGATCTGCAGAAAACGTATGTTTTTTTAATTTTTTCTTTTAAGTGGTTTAAGTCATTAACACCGGTTTTGCACCATAATGAGACCGACGAGTCCCTAGAAAACAACAAAGTTGTTTAATTTTTTGCACTACCGACGTTTTATTTCATCTACGTTCACAACTCAAACATAGACCACCTTGAAATTGGTTATTTTTGCAAAATTAAGTTCGAAAGCACTTTTTAGTGGTTTATTTTTTTGCACTAGTCACTACCTATTTTATTTCCTGTATATTGCCAACTCACACACGGATCATAAAAAGAAAAAAATATATATTAGAAAAAATAGTATATAAATCAATTTGAATCGATTAAAAACGTTCGAAACAATATCGAGTTAGAATATCGGCCGCGCGACCTCTGAACAATTGAACTTCCGCATGCAGACGTGATGCCGCGACCGATCGATCAAATTATGAGAAGAGGCCATTTGCGTTCGGCTGCCGCTCGGTAGCTGTGAAATCTTCGGGTACTTTCGTCAAACTTTAAGGTAATCAGGGCAATTCTGACTGCCCGCTAGATAGTATAGCGTATTTTATTATGCCTAAGGAACTGAACAAGACCATTCGAACCACCGCGCGCGGCTAATAGTGTAGCGTATTTAACTTTTCCCAAGGTTCGCGTCTTATTACAACTATTATTACCGTTCGATCAAACGAATAATTTATTTTCTAAAATATTTTTGATCGGTCATTGACCAAATGACGCTGTGGAAGAGCCGCCACTGATTATACACATTAGATAACAAAGAAAACACAAATCAAACAAGAAACACATTGCTGAAGGTATCTATACAATAAAAAATATTGGTCGGTTTTAATAAAATAATAGCAATTTTTAACCCTACACGCCGGCCTTTTTATTTTACTTATTGGTTGACTGGAAGTCTTACTGCATTTCCGCAATTGGGTTAGTGAAATGTAGTCTTTTAAAATATGATCTCATGTGCTCGAAACAGCCATGATTTTAATCTGTTTCGCAGCTCCGAATCTCTTTAATTGTTCATTTGTTGTCGTTGCTTTTAAAATTGAAATTTCTGCAGTTGAAGGAGACAGACTTTTTATTTTTTTGACGCTTTGTTTAAATAAGTAACAATTTGACTTGAATTTTTCAACAAATATTTTTACAGGATTTACATTTTCTGTATTTTTAGACGCGTTCAAATCAAAAGTGTTTGCGGAACACGCTTATTTTTACCAAAACCATCAGAAACAGCCTTGACAATATTTGCCCCATTATCTGTGACAACAGCTGTAACTTTCGATGAAGAGATACCCTACTCTTCGTAAACTGCGGAAATACATTCACCTAAATATTGTGAAATATGACTTCGATCCAATTCGGTTACACCTATTGTCACAGAATTTCATTTATTGTCCTGAAAACCTGTAATCCCTAGGAAACTTTTAGCAGTGTTGCCAACCTGATTTACAGAGATGCGACATTTTTCTACTAAAAATTCTACTAGATTTTTTTAGTCTCACTAAAAAATTCTACTAGATTTAATATCGGTAAAAATAATCGAGCAGTATTTAGTTAAGCTAAAATTCTAGGCTTAAAATTACATTTTATTGGATGTTGCTTATTTTGCTTCACATATAACATTCACGGGTGCGTGCGGCTCGTTATGCGGCTTCGAGTTAATATTAAACATCAAATGAAAGACTTGTTTTACCCTTATTTATTAATACTTGAATATTAACGAATAAATGCATAACGCAACAAAATTATTAAAATTAATATAGATTACAACATAATTTTTTAATTGAAGTAAGTTAAATGACAACAGAAATATATATTCATCTTTAGGTTCACCCGTGGGTACCTCATTATAGGATACGCTTATTTTATTTTTTCTATTACATTATCAGAAATTTTGTAACTATTGCAGCTCAAGTTGTAACTGAGAGCATTGGAAGTTCCATTCTATTTCTTAATTTATTTTTGACTAAATTCATTACGCTAAATAATCGCTCGACTTCCGCATTACAGTGAGGTGTTATTAAAAGCTCTAAATCGAATTTGGCGTGTTCTTTAAAAGGATTTTCGTTTTTGAAATTATTTACCTCATACCGAATTTTTTTTGCATGCAGAAGCTCGCACCATTTAAACAAATTTATCGATTGCCACTGATTCTGATTTTTTTCTCTTAAATTTGGATTTTTCTAGTAAACTAATTAAATTTCCTTTAATGGGCTTACAAGCTTCATCAACACTAGTGCAAGAAATATTTTTTAATATTTTTATATTATCGGGCAATCTGATTTTTATTTGTTCTATTAAAGTTAATAAAAAATTAATACACTTTTCTCTTAGTTGTTGTTCTTCAGAAAACCCTTTTTCTTTCATTTCTCTTAATTTAGTTTCAAAGTTATAACCCAAATAGCAAAAGTTATCAACGTAATCTCTTACGTTGATTTCCAAAATATTTTTATTTCTTATTGAACCCGGAACATAAATTTTGTTAACAAAAGACTCTAACAAAAACATCAAAGAGTTTAAAAGTTTTGCTTGGTCGATATCATTGGATTCAAAAGATTTATTTACTTTTTGAACGTCAACTAATATTGGACGGATAAATGAAAAAAATACATAATTAATGTCATCATCATACATCTGATATAAAATATCAACTTTATAACATTTTTCATCCGCTTTCGGAAAAGTGAGTCTTTAACTCTAACCATCGATCAAAAATTCTGCTTACAGAAGTATCAATTGATAACCAACGCTTATTGCATGATTGGACAATTTTAAGGGGATCGTGGTTGTTATTTAGTAATTAATAAATTTGTGCATATGCGGCTTGTCGAGTTGACGATTTACTGAACCAGTTGTATTGTTTCTTGTATTAGAAATTCTAAACTTCGGGGTAAACACTCCTTCGCAGGAAAAAATATTGCTAATTGCAGTAAAAGGCACACACATGTCATTAAAGTCAAATTTGAAATTTAATTTTTTAATTTTTTATAAACATTATTAACGCTTGTCACTACTGAAGCATTATCTGTACCTATTCCTACCAAATTTTGAAAATTAAATCTATATTTTCTTTGAGTTTCCTTAATGCTCTCAACTATATCATCAGCAATGCTAATTTTAAGAATGATGTCACAATTTTATTTTGCTTAGTACTAAAATAAATTATAACTATTCCAAGATACTTTTGAACTGAAATGTCTGTGGATTCGTCTAGTAATAGACTATATTTATTTTCGCTTACATCATCTCTAAGATCTCTAGATCTCTCCGAGCCCGTAAAACTAGATTTGCAAACATCTACTAAGTGGTCTGATAAATTAATAACTGTGTGCTGAGCTATAAATAACGCTAAATTACCCTCAGCTCTCTTGGCCTCCGATAAACTAGTTTATTTGGAAAAGAAATCATTACCTCACGAAACGGTCCCAAAAAATATTTTCATTTTGTGTGTGCTTTTTTGAGCTGGCGTGATTCTTTAAATCGGCATACCGGCTTGTCAGGTGTACCCCACAAAACTTACATTTTGCCACAGTGCAGGATGTAGTTTCCGCAGTTGTGAGCCAATTATTTAATAGCGGATCCTTCAACCAGGCATCTCAAAATTTTTGTTCATACTGTTTTGATATCTAGTAAGGATATTAAAATACAGAATTTATTTTGATTAATCGAAAAATTCTCTTACCTTTATGCTATAAAATATTCCGAATGGATACGGCACAGAGCAACAATTCAAACATATATGTAATACAATTTGGTATTGGGGGAATCCCATTAGTTTGCTCCTTGCTCAACTTTCATCTATCTACCATGCTCGCCAATTTAACGAAACGAAGGATATATGGCTGGTGCCATATATGAGACTTTCTCTTTAATATTAGTTTCAAAAAGCCGACTTGTTTGTGGTTGTTGCCTATTAAGAAATGTGTTGCCATTTTTTTCCTCTATGGCTAGTTAATAATTTTTCTACTGGAAAATCCACTAGCCACTAGGCATATTTTGTTTCAACTAAGGCCGATCAAAATTCTACCAGATCTGGTAGAATTTCTACTATGTGGCCAACACTGACTTTTAGTGGTTCTTTCGGTCCAAAAATCGGCTGTCAGCGTAATATTTGATATGTGTAGAAGTTTTTGTTTATACATGCAATAAGTTGAGTTACTTTTTTACGTCCGGGAATTTGGTAGAGGAGAGCAACTGTCTTCATAAATCATCTAAAATCCTCCATTTCTGTTACATTTAAGGGTGCGTTGTCTTTGTCCACCATGAAAAGTACAGTGTTTGTAATTTTCGCCGATTTTGCCTCTCATTTTGCAAAATACATAGAAGGTGTAAGGGAAAACAATCCAAACTGTATACACTCTCTTTTAAAGACTAGCAATTAAATATACCTTTATTATTTACCTGAAAATGACTTGTGTCTAAGAATGTTGAGCTAGTTGAATACTGTCGAAATTTTTTTTTATCACAGGAACATGGTGTCCTGAAAAGTGGATGGCACAGCTTCGTTTAGTTACAGTTCTATAGAGTCTAAAGAAAATGTTGAGCTCGGGGCAACTGGTGACTGCGACCTAACCTTATTTATGTATTTTATAGGCTAAAATATATTTTGTAGTGGTGAAATTATAAAATACAATAGTTTAAGCTTTATTTATTAGTGTATCATACAATCTCGTATTGTTTATTTAATTTTCACATATACTCCAGCTTTAAAATATTCAGTGAGGGTAGTGTCCGGTGCCGGGAGCAAACTTTGTCCCGGTATGGTACCGGGAGCCACGTTAATGATCCCAAAGACCAAAATAGAAATTAGACAAGCTGGTAGCTCAGTAGTACGGACAATGCTTTGGGAAATGTGATGCCAGGTTTGAATCCTGACAATTTGAATTCATTTTTTCACTCTATTTTGTTTTTTGTTAAGTTTTTGTAATCCTGATTTGTCAAATAATTAAAAATTCATTCGTTTCATTCCATTTACGTCAAACTTAATTTTTCTTTATTTATTTTTCCCTCTTTGTTAGATACTTTCTTGAAATATGGGTTATAAACGGTTATATTTAGTCCTAGCATTAAAATTAGCACTCATTTTTGTACTACAAATGTGTTTGTGTTTCTAAGTTTTGTTTTTGTAGGTTAAGTTTTAGTAGTTTTTACATAAAACGAATACAGAAGCTTCATTGTGTTCCGCGCGTTAATGTGGATGTGTTCGGTTTAAATGTTTTTTTTTAATTGTATTGTGTTTCCAGATGTTTTCACTTTATAATGGCATAATTTGCATCTCTCATCTAAATTTGTTTTCGCAAAAATGTTCGTTTTCGTCCATTTACGTCGAACTTTATTTTTCTTTACGTGTTTTTGTGTGATTTGTTTGATACTTTTTTGAAAAATAGGCTGAAAAAGAAGAACGCAAATTATTTTACATTTATTCGTGCAAAAATGAAGTACCAAAAACGGAAGTAAAAAAGAAGGTATACATTTTGATACACAAGTGATAATTTTGGGGTTTGAAGTAAATACGTATATTAAAAAAAAATGGTTCAACAAAACGCCGAAAAATAATGTTTAAAGTTAACTGTGTAATTTATATAGTGTTTCACCTTTAAGTAAGTGTCACACACATTGAATTTGAAGTGAAGTGTCTTAAATTAAGACGCAAGGTTGATTAAGCATTATTCGATAAATTGTCCAGTACTAGTTGTAAAAATCTTTTTATTGAGCTATAAAACCATTGCAGTCTGCAGCTAAGAGAATTCCTGTAGGGACAGAAATGAAGCATTTCGGAATTATCTATGCCTTTCGTTTGTAAAAATATTTATATATCCGTATATGAGAAACAGTATTTACGACCAAATTAAACCAAAATGCTTAGCCTAAACCTAAACTTTGAAGTTTAAAATTTAAATTTTTAATATAAATATAAGTATTCCAAACAATATTTTAAATTATAAACAGAACCAGCAGTGACGTGTTTATAATGTCTCAAAAAATTGACTGGGCGAATTATGTTGCTCAAACAGAAACCAAAGTATGCCGGTAATCTTAAAGCTTAACCCATTAATATATTTGAGAAATTTTAGCTCTCTAAAGTATCGGTTAAAGAAGACAATATTGGACAGCCTGACGAAGATGCTCCAGAAAAGTTTAGTCCAGCAGAAGCTAGTCTTCTTGCTAAAATTATTCGTAAAGGACTAGTAGAGAGTAAAAATGACATTGAAGTTCAACGAAAAGACCCCAAGTCTCCTTTGTATTCTGTTAAAACTTTTGAAGCTTTAAATTTGTAAGTAGAAAAAGGCACTTTTTATGTCTTGTTCTTTGTACATTCTTATACAAAACACTTACGCATTTTAAGAATTTTACAGATGTTAATTTAGGGTTGTAACCTTTTAAAAATATCAATCCGGTGTCCGGTACACCTAAGGAAGATGACATCCAACTATCTAAGACTAAAAAAAAGTCCCCACCTTGAAGCCTTAGCACTGCTAAGGAGTTTTTTCTTAGGCATCATTTAATAGTTGGACTGTCCTAGATGGATGATGGGCAACCATCAAGTGCAAAAAAAACTTCAATTAATTCTGGATGGTCCTGAAGCCCAGAGAAAAACTTTGGGTAATTTGGTATAAGCTGCGATTCTGAGAGAATCCCAGTTTAATTATTTGTTAGCCTGGATACTGGGTCTCATTAGAGAACAATTCAAGCCAAACCAGGACAGGTGGCAACCATACAGATACAACTGCGATGCATCGAGAGCTAATATTCAATTCATCAAATTAAAAAAAGTGCATCAGTGAGCCTCTGATGATAATAAAACTATGGAGTTCAGCATACTTTTGCCGATTTTAAAAATTTTTAATTCACAAGTAAATTTTGGGTCGCTGACCACAAAGGCAAAGTCAGAATTTTTCAGCTATGTTTTTTTAAAACTTACCTTCTTTTCCTCTTCCTTCAGTATATTTTTTATAGGAAATTGCAGAAATATACAATTAGAATATGAAAGTAACACCTATTTCCCAATTTTTAACATCTTTTTTATTCTTGTAATTGTAATTATTCTGGAGTGAGAATGTTAATAGGAAAATAATGTCCTGGTCAAATATAATTTAATTTTTCATATCTTTCAATTATATAGGGTGTTAAATAGTCCCTAATAGTCAAAGTCTTCCTAAAAACTAGAGTTCAACTGATTTACGAAATTTTCTAGGTACATTTTATTTGGCGCAATTTTGTTCCGCCATCTTGAATTACACAATTTTACTACTTGATCCCTATGCAACAATTAATTATTGCACATAATTTGAAATCAAAGCGTTAAGCAGTTTTTTCATGCTGAATTTTTAAATATTTTATTAAGACGCCATATTGTTCCACCATCTTGTTAACATTTCACTGGGCCGCTATTTTGTTTTGCCATATTGGATTTTTACCCTAATGTTACCAAGTCAATCAGGCAAGTAGTATTTTAGCTTCAACGTGAACAGACAGACAGACTGACAGAATTGAGAGAGCCCTTTTTTTTGTCATCTAGGGACCCTGAAAAGTGAAGATCAGAAAAAATCTTGGAGAGTGAGTGTGATTATCCCTTTTATGAGGGAAGTAATATATAAAATTTTGATATCCTGTAACTTGGAAACAAAGAATTTATAGAGCCGTGTTCATAGGAACTTTTTTAGTATTATTATTTTCATATACAAATATATATATTTCGATTATTTGGATTTATGCAAAATTTTAACATTTTCCACGTAAAATACACACTAAAAATTTGATTGTTTTTAAATAATAATCTTTTGAAAGTTTTAATTGGCTGCAAATTATAAATAACTTTACTTAAAACAAAATGGTTTTCTCTCATTATTATATTCAAAGTGTGAAAATGTCAATTTTCAAATATTGATTAATCAAAGTCAGTCAGATTGTCAAGGTGGCAAAGTTATGTAGGTATTTTTCTTAAAATTATAAACACATTTTATATTACATTTCCTATATCGAAATCCAATTGATTTTCTAGACAATGACATTCGAATAATTGGACATATATGCAAGGTAACTTCTAAACGGTATCTTACTGAGCACTGGTTTTAAGATGGAGAGAGACTAAAGTATTAACACTAGCAAATTATAATTTGGCTTCGTTTTCTGCAACAAAAAATAGGATGGGAGGTGCAACAGCTATTTTTATAAATACAGATTTTAAAGTAAAAATTTTAGATTTTTTATATGAAAGTAATATTGAAAAATGTATAGAACTTAGTGGTATTTTTATTGAATAATTTCATTTGTATGTATTGAATGTTTATAGGTCACCTTCTAGCGATTTTGGTATGTTTTTCACAGAATTGGAGACGTATTCTGGATAAAACAGGAGCTGATAAGAGGGTCATAATTACAGTTGATTTTAATTTTCATCTAGGGACTGTTAGGGTACATAAATACTCCAAGTAAGTCACTTTATTGAGGCTGGACAGGTTTATTCGATGGATTTAAATCTCTCTGTTCACCTTGGGCAAGTTGTAACTGTACTGATTAGCTGTGGTCGAACTGCAGTAAATTGTTCAAAAAAAGTTTGTCAACCTCTTACACATGAAGTTATGAATTTCTATAGTTTGGTAGCAGTTACATCTTGGGAGTTCCTAAATACAAGGAAGATCAGTGATGAAAAGTTTTAGAGATTTGTGTCTGTTCTTCAGAGGGTGGTAACATTAGCTGGTTCATTGACAGACTTAGAGCTGTAAGCATCTTAAATTGCTGAGAAAAGTGAGTCATCAAATATATACAAAATTACTCTATTCGAATGTACAAGTCTTATAAATTGAAATATAAGGAAGCTAATAAACAGGCCAAAATTCAGACAAATGACAGGTTGATTAATTTTTCATATAACCCATCTTGGTGCATATGGCAGATTATAAATCAAAATAGAGGTACTTCAAAAAAAAAAAATGTGTCACAAACAATGTATTTGGGAAGGCATTTAATAGGGGGGATATTTTGTAACAGCCTTAAGAAGCCATTGTCATACTAATATTTAAAAAGAGTGTTCCAGAGGAGCCTGAGAACTACAGGCCAATCTCATTGTTATCTGTGATATTAAAAGTTTTTGAGAAGTGTGGCATTATGGATTTTCAAGTTTTTTAATTCTATTAATTGTTTCACAGATAGCCAGTTTGGATTTAGGAAAAATAGGGGTACAACCATGGGTATGACAGATCTTGTCTCACACATACTTGCTTCATTTAATGAGCAGAATCACTGTTCTCAGATTTGAGTGCATCTCGCACAGCTACACTAGTGTGAAGCTTTTATCATCATACCACAAAGATTTATTCTAGGTCCATTGCTTTTTTTAATATATAAAAATGATCTTCCATTTTTAGTTCCAAATACAAAATTCACATTGTTTGCTGATGATACCACCATCTCAACTACTGCTGAGGCAGTTGATTGTGCACTCGAGAATCTGCCAGACTGCAGACGAGGACTGAGCATTGGATCACTCTCAGCCAGCTTCATATGAATGTTGAGAAAACCAATAGGGTGATCTCAATGAGGGATACAGGCACAACAAATAAGGGTTTGCCATATTTCACGTTTTTAGGTGTTTGTATGATTCATTTTTTGCAGGTAGTAGAGTCTGTTGCCATCGGTTTGAGATGTTGTCTATTTGTGATGAGGAGCTTATAAGGCTGTGTGTCTAGTACTTCGGTCTCTTTTACTATAAGTTATCATATGCAATTCTCACATTAGGGCATTCACCGCACTCTGTAAAGATTTTTAAGTTGCAAAGGAAGGCTGTGACGATTGTCTCAGGAGTAGGTACCAAGATGATTGCAAGGAGGCTTTTAGATTTATGTTAAAATTTTGATATTACCATCCATTTTCATCCTTGAAAGTCTCATGCATGTAAAATAGAACATGGAAGAGTATCTATCACATTCAAAAATACAACTTTATAATACTTGTGGAAGACAAAATTTGTTAGAATTATTGTCGTTTAAAAGGAATCTGGGATGACTCAAACTAGTTTGGACCACAGATCTTTTTACAAGCTCCTCATCGCTGTAAGAGACCTTAAACAATGTTTATATAGAATTGATCAATTTTGAAGTAAGTCTAAACATAATATGATATTTATATTTATAATTTGAATGCACAGAACTAACTTATGCTTAAACTTATTATTTTGGGTAGTTACTGTTAAACTTTAAAAGTTAACATTAAGATTTTATATGTATTTGTTAGTTTCTTTTTAAATTCTACATTGGATTATAAGTCGTTCTTGACTTTGACACTGACTTTGACTTGTTTAGATATAATATGTAATTTGGTACCAAATAAACTATTGACTATATTCATGCACCCTGAATATTTTAAAATGTGTTTAGATAATGCCACTCTTAATCTCCTTCAACTTTCATATAAATTTATCTTCTTTTCATCAATAAGAGCAGATATTGACCGTGAGCACAGTTAGGCTAGTAAATAGAGATTTTTTCATGACAAAAATAATAACCGAAAACCAAGTGCGCCCATCAGACTTAAGATAGTCCATAGTAATATTGTATTATATTTTCCACTCCCTACTATCATTTTTTTATAGTTTTATGAATAATTGAATCCAAAAAATCGCGTTTTCTTTCGTTTGTGGCTTATAAAATCGAAACTAATGAAGCAATCGTGATGGTGGAAAGACAGTTATAGAGAATTATTAGAACAGGAGAAAAACCAGAAAAATTAGGTTAGGTAGTTCATATCTATTCATATCTCTGTTATTTCTTAAATTGTAGCGAAGCCCTTTGCGAAATAATCGTTATAGATGTGTAGATACCAAAACCAGGTGGTGTGGGATTATTAATTTTTGCACAATTGCGATTTAAATTTTTTAATGCACTATTTTTGGGCGTGCCTGGATGGGTCGTGGATAATCCGATTTGAATTTTGCAAAATCATATCGAGAGTAGCAGCATCGTACCACAAAACGTATATTCTCATTTCGGCTAAAATTCTGTGAAATACTCGAAAAATACTTCCAAACATGACCAAAAACTGTCAGACGTGAGAAAGTAGCCAAGTGACGGGAGAACGCACAGTAACTGATGAGAACCGTAGTACTCAACTTTAATTATCTCAGCAACTGTAGAAGCTGTTGGATTTTTTTTATATTGGGGTAACTGAACCCGAGAAAACCGATTCTTTACTTAAATTGCCCAAAGAATTAACGGGAATGCTGCTATCGGATGTTTTGCTACATATCAAAACTTTCTATATTACCTAAAATGTTTACATAAAAATTCTAAAACAGTAAAGGTTTGGCGTCACAAAAACATTTACCATATTTGGTTTACAATATTGATTTTTAAATTAATATACATGTAATTAATAAAGATTTGTATTTTGTTTATATTTACTTAAATTAGTAAAACATACAGTTTATGAGGTTTGTGTTTTATTTACAATAAAAATTATTTGTGTAAGGGGCAGCACCAACAGTAACAAAGTTGAACCGACTACATGGCTCAAGCATTGCATCGATCACCCGTGGAAGTGCTTTAAATTTAAGAGTCTAGAAACTCCTGAATATGATATGGTTCTAGGTTCACAAGATAGTTAAAAATATTTTTCCTGTACACTCTGAAACCCGTGCCTAAGAAATTTTTCATAGTTTCTGGCAGTTTATTATAAAAAATTATATAATGGAGATCTCTCAAATAAAGTTATCCGATGAATAGGAATATGATATTTAGACGTTCTGGTCTCAAACTCAGACTCAAAATATTCTTTATTGTCAGAGTAATCCTGTTAACAAAGCTGTAAAGAAAGTTAAAAGGTTAAAAAGTTATAGAATTCAAACATCCCAGCAGATAAAAGCAAACAAAAAGAAATCCTTATCTAAGTCAAAATACAAAAGTCATCAAGAAGTTGTATAAAGTCATTCTAAATCTAGCTAAAACTAAAACAAAATAAAGTCATGGTTAAAAACATGTAAAAAAACAAACAGGTAATGTGATAATAATAGAATAGCAGACAACATGCTCGCATACAGTAACAAAAAATGGGTTCCACCCTTAACATTACAACTTGTCAGAAAAGTATTTCTCTAAATTGTAATATGCTTTTTGTTCTAAACGTCTAGAAATTGATTTTCAGAATAATTTTAAGTCACTAACATTTCTCAGTCTTAGGGGCAAGTGGTTGTAGATCTTTAGACTATTAAAAATAAGACAATGCCTAATCATGGCCGTCCTGGGAATAGGCAGGGAGAGGTTGTTAGCTTGGCGGGTGTTATATTGCGTTGTGTTATTACGATACTGATCGCGTCTTTTATGTATAATATACACAGTTTCAAGAATAAATAAACAAGGCAGAGTCAGGATTTGTGAGGAAATAAACATGGGTTTACAATGATTGCTTAATCCCGCCCTATTTAAATATCGAACTGCCCTCTTTTGCAACACAAACACTGAGTTAAACAAGTATTGAGAGCACTGACCTCAAAAGGCTATACCATATCTTAATTGGGATTCAACAAGAGAAAAATATACCATCCTCGCTGACTGCCCATTCAATTCTTTAGATGCAATTCTCAATGCAAAGCATGCAGATGCCAGTTTAGAATTGAGATTTATGATATGTTCATTAAATTTCAGTTTGTCATCTAAAGTAACTCCCAAAAATTATACAAAAGTCTTAGATTCTATTAAATGACTGTTATCAAGTGTTAGTGAATCTACATTACAGCCGAAAGCTAAAAGATTTGTTTTTTTAAAATTTAAGCAAAGAAAATTTGATCTACACCACAATTCCACCATCCCAATCTCATGCAACACCATGTCCCCCAGGACCGTACTGAATCCCTGCCAAAGAATAGTCACATCATCGGCGAACAAAGTAAATTTGCCCTGAATATCCAAGAATGATAAGTCATTAATGCAAAGCAGGTAGAGTATTGGTCCCAACACTGACCCTTGAGGCACACCCCTTCTAATCTTATGGCAATTCGAGAGGAGGTCATCACATTTCACTCTCTGAGATCGTCCACAAATATAAGTACTCATCCAGTCAAGAGCCACACCCCTAAACCCATACAACTCCAACTGCCGCAACAGCGTTGTGTGACTTATGCAATCGAAAGCTTTTAAGAAATCACAAAACACTGCTGCTACTGCATTTCTGTCGTTGAGACCTGAATACACTTCCTCCAAAAAAGTGAAAATTGCGTCAGCTGTTCCCCTGCTTTACTGAAATCCAAACTGTGAGTCAGAAAGTATATTGAGACATGACAAATAAGCTATGATTCTATCTTTAATGAGTTTCTCAATTAAATTTGATATAGAAGGCAGCAATGCGATGGGACGAAAGTTTGAAGGATCATCAAGTTTACCACCCTTGTATAGCGGGATGACAATTGCTCTTTTTAAGCATTGTGGAAATACTCCGTTGGCAAAAGAATGGTTAATCAAATCCAACTTAATTTTTATTTTTTATATTCATTAAGACTCTATACAACTTTTCAAAGCTAGTAGAATCCAAGACAAAGTTTTCCAGAATAAAAATATCTTTTAAGTAATTTAAAGGGTCATTCCCAGAACTCAAGTTATATGTAAGACTTTCTGCAACTGAACTCTTTGTTTTGGCACAGGTAAATTATTTTTACCACGTAATTCATTTACGATTTTCCATTTTTTCCTGGTCATGTTTTGAGAGTTTTGTCAGTCTTTCCCTGTAAAAATATTCTTTGACCAGCTTTAAAGTGGTTCTATAAATGCGCCTATATTTGCTGATATAATCAAGAATAGTAGTTAGTGCATATTGGTCTGCTGAAAGGGTTCAAAATATTTGTTTTATGCTTGTAAAAGAAAATGAGAGCTTCATAAATGTATACAGCACTAACAGTTAATATATTGAGTTGTTTGAATCGAGTTCTGCGTGTTTCATTGGTTGGCATTCCTAATAGAACTCAAAACCTTTTTTTGGGATAACAAAAGGCTTAACTGCACCTTCTCCAGATCCCCAAAATATGATATCAAACTTTAAAATTGAGTAAAAGTAGGTATAATATACTGATTTTAATATGTTATAATTTGTCATAACTCTTATAGTATATGTAGCCGAGCCTGGTCCATTTGAGGATTTTGATCAAATATACAAACCCAGAATCTTAGTAGATTCCTAAGAAATCATGGTTCTTGAGATTAGACCGTGTTAAATTGGAAGTACTATCCGATGTTTCGCCGTCGATTGCACGAGGCATCTTCAGGGATCTTTACTCCACGAGATCCGAACACTGAATGAAGAGATTCAGGCGGGCTTTTATACCCGACTTCTGCTCGCCAAACCGTGACCCTGTGTTAATATCAGTTTCCACGTGTGATGTAGACCGTAACCCGTATGTCTATTGAAATTGTTTGTATCGTTAAATATTTCAATAGATTCTCTAATTTTTTGTTTATAAAAACCAGGAACCGATGCTAGAACCTTGGTTTCCTTTACATTTATGAAATGGCCAGGTTATGCTGGTGCTCAGCCACAGCAGATTGAACAATTTGTTTATTTTTAATACATCGTGTTCATGTTCCTTAAGTCTAGTTGATATTGAGCGTCCTGTTTCTCCCACATACACTTCTCCACAGGAGCAAGGAATTTTATATACTTCTGTTTGGAAGGGTACAATATTTTTCGGTTATCGCAAGCATTGTCCAATCTTCTTATGTGTATTGAAGATTGTACGTATGTTGGACCGCCGAAGTAATCGTCCTATTTTGTCTGTAGTGCCATGTATGTAGGGAAGAACAACACTACCTAATGGTGGCTCTTTATCATTCTTCTTTGGCGGAGTTGGATTACTATATCTTTTAATTGAAAGCGTAATATCTTCAGTGCAATAACCATTCAATCTAAGAGCTTCGGTCAGTTTCGGATGTTAAAGAATCTTGCTCAGAAATCGAAATAGCTCTGAATTATAGTGAGTTAATAACCGATTTCTTTTGTGCTGGATGGTGATGGGAATTTGCATTTAAGTATCTATTTGTATGCGTCGGTTTTTTATACACAGAATGTCCTAATGTATAATTTTCCTTTGAACACATACATCTAGAAAGGGAATTGTTCCATTAGATTCAATTTCCATTGTGAACTTGATATTATGATGTTGCTGATTAAGGTGGTCCAGAAATATGAGGAGATTATCCTGTCCATGGCCAAACAACAAAAGTATCATCTACATATCTGAACCAGTGCTTTGGTTTTAGTGGAGCGGATATTAGAGCAATATCCTCAAAGGCTTCTATAAAGATATTCCCTACCACAGATGATAGAGGAGATCCCATAGCTGCCCCTGAGGTTTGTTCATAAAAAGTTCCTTGAAAAATGAAATAAGTAGATGTAAGACAAGCTTCCACTAGGTCTATTAAGTTCTTATCCAGAGTATTATTATCCAGTATGTCCGATATAATGGAAATTGAGTCGTTGACAGGAACATTTGTGTAAAGTGATTCTACATCAAAACTGACCAACATATCTTCAGTATCCAACTGGATTGTCTTAAGTTTTTCCACGAAATGTGCAGAGTTTTTAATAAAAGAATCTGTTTTTCCAGTAAATGGATCTGCCAAGGGAGAATGATAAAGAGCCACCATTAGATAGTGTTGTTCTTCCCTACATACATGGCACTGCAGACAAAATAGGACCGCCGATTACGATAATATTTAAACATACAAACGATTTCAATAGAGATACGGGTTACCGTATAAAGCCCGTCTGAATCGTGCTCATTCAGTGTTGAGATCTCGTGGAGTAAAGATCCCTGGAGATGCCTCGTGCGATCGAAGGCGAAACGTCGGATAGTAATTCCAATTTGAAACGGTCTAATCCCAAGAACCACCTTAATTGACCAAAGCCGGGACAGCTTCTGTTCTATGTTAGTAGATCCCTCTATCTTTATGTCAAAATTACCTATTGTTAAATTCTGTGGAACTTGAGATCTTGTTCCCGATTCAAAGATGATCAAACCCGACTTGGACTTATTTAAAATTAATCCATTCTCGGCAAACCATGACTCAATATTTTTAAGCATGTTTTCAGATACTATAGTCAAATTGAGAAAATTTGGATCTCTGGTTCTCAGCAGAACGTTTGTAATTCTCAGAACTAATTGATATGGAAACATCATTAAGAAAAATTATGCCTGACTTGGCGAAGATCTGAATAATACTTGGTTCTGTCAAACAGATATGATTTAAACCACTCCCATGCACAACCTCACAAGCATATATTCATGCTGAATGTTGAAGGCTTTGGCGATGTCGCGATATGAATGTGCGGTACACCTCCCGCCTTCCAAATTTTCTACTACACTCTGAACAAACTCAAATATTGCAGCGTCAATACCTTTTCCTTTCATATAACCATGCTGACATGGCTGTCTCAAACACCTTTGACATAGATGGAAGGACACTTATTGGTCTCTGATTTTCCATTAAGGGCCGATCAGTTTTTTTGGGAATAGGTTTATCCAAAGCAGTCTTTAAAAGACTCGGAAATATACCAAATTGAAGGGAGCTATTAACCACATATGCACTAGGATTTGCAAGTTCCAAAGCACAATACTTCAATACGGATAGTGGTATCTCATCATATCCACTGGTCGTTATATTTTTAAGGTCTTTAATTATGACAACCTGTTCAATAGTTACTGGTTTGATAAAAATGGAGCTGTTCCGGTCAATAATGTCGCACGAGAAAGAGATATTTTGATTATCTTTTAGTAGATTTCGCTTTTCGCTGCTCCCAAATGAGAACATATCCATGAGGCTTCCAAGTATGCTGGAAGACAGTGCGTTAAAAAATTCAAATCGCAATTGTGCAAAAACTAGTAATCCCACAGCACTTGCTTTTGGTATGCATAAAGTACATATCAGTACTATTATTTCACAAATGACCTTCGACTTGAACAATAAAAAAGATATAAATTTTCGAAAAAAAGGTTTTTTGGCTTTTTCTCCTATTAAGTTGTGTAACTATATCATATTGTTTGTTATTTTATTCTCTACAATCCAGATTATAAATCAAAATAAAGGTACTTCTAAAAAAATGTGTGCCGCAAAGAATGTATCTGAGAATGTGTTCAATGACTAGTTCATAAATATACATTCATGAATATACACACATATTCTATAGCTAAAAAATGCAAATTCTCAAAGAGTATCCCAATAATTAAGAATATTACAACCCCGTAAAATTTATTTTCTTTTAGAGAAGTATCTTTCAACGAAATACAGGACATCATCGTTGGTTAAAAAATAACAATAACAAAGATATCTATAATAACATCAAATTATTAAAGAAAATTAAGCATTTAATTATTGCACCACTTACCAAACTAATAAATTTCAATATAAATGAAGGGATATTTCATAACAGCCTTAAGAAGGTCATTGTCATACCAATATTTAAAAAGGGTTATTCAGATGAGTCTGAGAACCACAGGCCAATCTCAATGTTGTCTGTGATTTCAAAAGTTTTTGAAAAGTGTATGGCATTATGGATTCTTGGAGTACAATTGTGGGTATCACAGATACCATCACTGTTCTACGATTTGAGTAAAGCCTTTGACTGCATCTCGCATGATATTCTTCTCTGCACAGTCAAGGATGGTGTCATCAGAAAGCAAGATTACTGTTGGTGTTCCGCAGAGATCAAAACTAATAATCTCAGCAATTTTGGTATGCATAGAGTACATATCAATAACTATTAAATGGTCTTTACTACAACTTGAGAAATAACGGATATCAATTTTTGAAAAAAAGCCTAATTTTTCGGTTTTCCAGTTCTAATGATCCAATCTCTAATAACCTTATCATATTGTTTGTAATTTTATTCTCTACAATTCATCTCTTTACACCATTAAGATTGCTTCATTAGTTTTGATTATATAAGTCAAAAACGAAAGGAAACGCGATTGTTTTGCATTAAATTGTACATAACAAATTAACAAATGATAGTTGCGAGTAAAAAATATTACTATTTTTGGCAACAAATCACTGGTTTTTTGGTCTAGTGATTTGCCTCACTAATGTATAACCCCATGTTCGTTATTTAAATGTTAATAATTTAAAATGTGCCAGGGGTTACTGTTATTAATAAACGAATTCTATCCATTTATTTTAATAAGCGTTTACTGAATGTTTATGGCATTAATAATTAATTAAATATTTAAAACTGAATCTTCTTACAGTTAAGCAAAAAAAAGTATTGTTATGATAATTTACAGAACTTTAGAAATATTTAAAATTTGCAAATAGGCATAGCATACAATTTTAGCCAGCATAGCTAAAAGCAGCTTGTTTGTGTTAGGTAGTCACCAAATATAAAAAATCTAGTTTGAGCTTAGATTTTGATTTAAAAAATGTGAATAAACATAACAATATATAAATATAGATTCTAAGATATATTTATATGAAAGTTGAGGTAGGTTAAGAGGGGCATTATCTGAACATATTTTTAAATATACAGGGTGCGCCAAAAAAGCTTACTTAAAAAGTTTAATACAAAAGATATAATTTAAATTTAAATTATATCGGGCATTCAAATAGTTGAGAGGTGATCAAGCAATATTTTTTAAATGAGTGTATTTTTTTCTCAATATTCTAAACCCATTTTTTTATTACATTCCCTATAACATTAAACAGCAAATATCCAATGTGGCGTAACAAAAAGGCGTTCTAGTGAAATATTAAAAACTAATGCAATTTACCTCAAATTTTGCAAAAAAATGTAGTGTTTTATGAAAAGAAACTGGTAATCTTTTGGCATGATTCCAAGGTACTACTTATTAAATTGATTTCAAATTTTATGCATGAATTATGTGTAGAGATAAACTGGTAAAATTGTGACTATACATTTTGCACAAAAATTAGATGTGATATGTGGATATACTGTTAAACTTTTGGTACAATTTTAACAAGTCAGCAGTTCTATGGTGACTTTCGTTGGTCTGATCTCGGATGATAATCAAAGTAAACCATCGCCGCGCGCAGTTTGGACTTTGATAGGTGACTACTAGGGATGGGCGATATTAGATTTTACCTACCATTAGTTATTCCCATCAGTAGTTCATTGTTACCTATCGATATATTTGCGACAAAATTACTGAAGTGCAAAAAAAAAAGGCATATGGCGCATAATTTGCTGGTAAATGTTCTAAATTTGTAATCCGTTTATACATAACCAACGATGTTCTCGACTACCTATCGATATCGGTTACCTATAAATATTATCAGTTACCTGTCGACATTACGGCTCACGTATCGACACCTGTCGATAACTATAGATATACCGATTATCTTTTTATTTACCTTTATTGTTCGAAATGTCGTCGATCTATCGATAAAACGCACACCCCTAGTGATCACCCAGGGAAGAATAGGTAGTAGTTGTTTTAGAGATACAATAACGATCGTGGCAGTACTACCGCGTTCTCTATAAAAGCTATTGTGAAGTGCAAATGCATGTTTCGGTATTTGGATAACGTCGACAGAAACTGACTTCGCGCCCTTTAATACAGGGCATGGAGGCACTAAAAAAAAAGGCAACCACGTTTAATGTAAAGGTGCTTTATTCTTAGACCTCAGGCCTTTGTGGTTTGTCGAAACATAAAAATAAATGACTTTACAAAATGGTCTAATAAGATTAAAAAAGAAAATAAGTGCCTAAAAACTACTTAAATTTATTTTAAATCATACCCAAAAATCAAGTGTGGCATAGGTAAAAACTGGTATAATATTGATACATCCAATGTGGTGAAAAAAATGGGTCCCAATAAAAATAGGGACATTATATATTTGTTACTTAATGATTATATGTGGAACTAAATTGTGTTAAACTTCACTATTCCTAATAATTCACTCGTTATGAATCACGAGGGAAGTACCGGGTTAAGGAAGTTTACCAATTTTTTTGATAATTTAGTATTATTAACAAATTTAAATAAATTATATCCCAGTTTTATGCTACAAGCTAACGAACAAACTAATGATGTAGGGATTTTTTAAAAATTAGGTTTTTCTATTACAGGAAACCAAATTTATTGAAAGGTGTATATGAAATGGGATTTAATGCTCCATCAAAAATTCAAGAAACAGCTCTTCCTACTTTATTAGCTGATCCATGTCAGAATTTGATAGCACAGGCTCAGTCAGGAACGGGTAAAACAGCAGCTTTTGTTTTGGCCATGTTAAGTAGAGTTGATGTTTCAAAGGGTTATCCTCAGGTATTATTTCTTTGCAAATTACTTTTTGGGTTTAAAGCTTATGCAACTTACTTTTTTAGTTCGAAGCTTTTGTCATAATAAGTATGTAATAAGTACCACAGGATTCATAAGATATAGCATATTCTATTGTTGGCTAAAAAAGTAAAGTATTAAAAATAAATAAAAATGGGCTACTATATATATATATATATATATATATATATATATATATATATATATATATATATATATATATATATATTCTCCCTTGAGGTTCTGTTATTATATCTTGTTTTCATCAAATAAATGGTGCTTCAACCACTGATATACATTATTTTTAATGTCACAGTTTTAAACTTTTTACATAACATTGTTTGATCAATGGTGGCTACAGCTCTACAAAAATAAAAAACAAACTAATATTTTTTTCCACAGTCCGAAGAGCACTTTCACCTGAAACATTTATTCTAAACCCTGCTTGGTAGGCACTATCTTTTTTTTTTAAGTAGTCTGTGGACTGTTTGTTTAGTTTTACCTGACCTCTATTAGTTTCTGATATGTATATTGGAATCATATTTTCGGCGGAATTTTGTATCTATTGGTGTTTGCTTTTTTTTTGTGGGAAGAAGGAACAACTGTGTAATTGGTTGTTATTGCGCGCGTCAAAATACTACTGTATTTCTTTTAAATATGTTTGACACTTTTCTTGTGATCAGCCAATGGAAACAATTGAAATTCATTCATGGTCACTTTACAACTATCCATTTTTTCACTTACCATTTCAATTTGAAGGTGACTTATTTTACCTGTC
Organism: Kuschelorhynchus macadamiae; assembly: GCA_030620095.1. Lineage (NCBI taxonomy): Eukaryota > Metazoa > Arthropoda > Insecta > Coleoptera > Curculionidae > Kuschelorhynchus > Kuschelorhynchus macadamiae. The sequence goes on from JAUTXW010005489.1 coordinate 1,453,989, forward strand.
ATTGATTCTCTTATGTACAAATTAATTTCCCTTGCCATTTGTGTTTACTTAAGTTTGTTATGTTCAATCTAGTTCGTTAATTGTATATTCTGGTTTTTACAAATAATTACATGCATATATAGACTGTTTATTGTAACTAGTGGAATTTGTATGAGGGAAATTGGGTAAAGATGAATTTACAGATTTTTCCAAATTATTGCTGTCATTTTAACAAGGTTAAGGTTAAACTTACACTTAATAAATACAACTTTAATTTATTTTTTTCATTAAGTAATTAAACAGTATATTTCTTTCATTTAGGTCTTGTGCCTATCACCTACTTATGAATTAGCCATACAAACTGGTGAAGCTGCAGCACACATGGCAAAGTTTTGTCCGGAAATCGAAATGCGATTTGCTGTTCGAGGAGAAGAAAGTATGTTATTGAAATTTTTTGTTGATATATCTCTATAAATTAGAATCCTGTGAAAAAACAATTTAAAATTTAATGTTCTTGTAAAGCTTTTTGTTGAAAAAAGCAAGCAGAAGCAACATACATTCTAAAATATTTTCTTCATTAAGGGTTTTTTAGAATTTATTAGTATTTTCCCCTAACTTTCTGATTCATCATTTTATACATACCAATTAAATCGCTATCCATCTTTTTGACTTTTAAAATATAATTGCATTTATGTTTTCACCAATTTTTCAACATTTTAGTAAAATAGTACTATTTATTCAGATTAAGTGATTTTCCCAGAAGTGAAAAATTATGGGTCCATTATTTTGAAAGATGCCATTTTTTTACACTAATTCTCTCATCCCTACTCTGTGAGAATACAGTTGAAAACACAAGATAGTTTTATTGTTGTTATATCGGAATACAATAATGGCCACTTAATGGGTTAATACTTAAAAAAATTAACTTTAGTCAAGAATATAATAACTAAATAAAATACTAAAAATACAAATTTGCCAACAATCCAAAAAAATAGGAATTTGGCTGGCAAATGTTTGGGTGAATTTAAAGTTTTTTTGCTGACCACAGAAAATGTGTTTGCATTGTCAATCACATTTGTAAAGAAATTCATGTTCAGGAGTTCCACAAGGTTCTCTCTATGAACCTCTATTTTTTGACCTATTTAATAATGATATTGGAGATGTGATTGATCATTTAGAATATTTTTTATTTGCTGATGACCTAAAGCTGTGCGGAGAAATGTAATAAAAAAAAATTTAAAAATAAATTATGTATTATTTGAGTGATTGCTTTCTTTAGTTTATGGGTTTATTTTAGTTAGATGTTGTTCGAATAGAAAATTAATTATTAATTTATTACACTGATTATCATTGCTACTCAGTCAGGCTAGTTTTATGGGCGCCACCACTTTAGTAGTTGGACATAAAGAAGGAAAGAAAAGATAATAGATCACTACACTGTTTTGTACAAGTTCTATGAACCAAAGATAATTTAGGCTTTAATTATAATCCCTAATTAACATAACCTGAAAAGTCAAAAGATAAACACAAAAGAAAGAAGCTAATTTTTAAAAACCCTCAGATTGATTATCTGAGTGTTGCATGTATGTAATACCAACAGTGACTAATTAAATCATAAGAAAAGGTTCTAGCTATAGCAATTTTAAATTTACCTAACCAAATAATGAAAGTATGCAATTTTAAACCTCAATATTTAGGTCAAACATTATAAAAAAAATATCAGTTTAATTCAGTTATCCAAAATATTATGTTACGTAAGATAGTAAATGCTACAATAATTAACTAAAAGTGAAATAAACCAGTATTTGGTTATTTATTTTTCAAATTTTAACCAATAAAACAAAAAATGTAACAGAATGACATTAGTGGAATAAACGAAATTTGTAACCATTAAGAATATATATCCCCAGTTACATTAAGGTTAATTATGTAACTATTTGAAGCATAAATGAATATTCAAATTCAAAATTCAAAAGTATTTATTGTCTAACAGGAACAATCCCAATACAAAGACAATTATAGATTAAATTAGCACATAATAGAAACTATTTAAGTATTTAATGCAAGATAAAATTTAAATCTTATACACATAAATAATTTATAAGATTCAAGTTGATGGTACACATATTTACACTAAGAAAGAAATGACAATTAATATATAACAAAATAGAATTAGAGTGCATTGACACTCGAGAGTATGCTTTTCTTAAAACTACTTAGACTTAAGTTAAACATATCAGTTTCATTAACTAAAGTTATTGAATTAAAGTACAAACAGGCTCTATACAGAGGCGCCTTTTTTGCAAGGTTAGTATGACCTAAGGGTTGATAAAATATTTGGTGTCTACGAGTGTTAGTTTGAGGTACCAAGAAGCAAAGCTGAGACAACAGTTCAGAGGAATCAATCATGTTGTTACATAATTTATAAAAGAATTCCAGACTTGCACAAATAGTGGTATTCCTAAGAGATAAAAATTGGAACCGATGAAGAAGTAGATCATGATCAAAACCTCTTTCAGGATAGACACCATCCCTTTTGAAGGCCAGGTACTTGAGGAATTTTCGCTGGACACATTCAAGCCTATTAACATGGACATTGTAGGTAGGAAACCACACAATGGCCGCGTAAAGTAGCCTGGATTTAACCAGAATTGTATTTTTATTTTTTTTTTTTTATTTAAGTTTATTAGTCTGAAGAAAAAATACATTTTCATAGATAGGTCAAAAAGGAATTCAATAAAATAAAATACGTTACATAAAAGAAATACTTAACATAATAATACATATTAGACTTAAAACATACAAGTATCAACTACAAAACATTGAATTAAAATACCATTAAATCTACACTAATAGTAAGTTGATCTCCTTATTCTCTCTTATGGCACTTTGAAAATCAGTCACTGAATAAGGAGCAATGGCTGTTAAATATTTTTTTAATTGAGTTCTGAACCGTAATGAATTCAGTTGCCTGAAAGCAAGAGGCAATAGATTGTATAGATCTATGCCAACAGTGTTATTCCTATGAAGCCTGTTCTGTGGTTTTAAAATATTTCCCTTGTGTCGGGTATCATGGTCATGAATGTCTGAATGAGTGGTGTGTTGATGAATGTACTTTTTTAGGTAACATATTCAAGAACTATCTGACCAAAGAGAGTCATTATTAAGTCTCGAAGAAAAAGAGGTTTACAACTCTCTGTGGATTTCATGTTAAAAATTATTCTGATGGCTTGTTTTTGCTTCATAAATACTCTCAGCAGGTTAGTGTGCGCTGCATCACCCCAAGCCAGTATTCCATAGCTCATTCTTGCGTGGAATAAGCCATGGTAAGCTATCAAAGCAGCATGTTGACCAGCTGTAAAACGTACCCTACGCAGTGCATATAGGCAAGAAGAGTCTATTACAGAGAGTATTAATATGTTCATTCCAAGATAAAGCAGGATCCAGCTGCAAACCCAAAAACTTCAGAGACACATCAGCTCTACCACCGGTTAATCTGAACTTCATGTCTAATGTTTTAGACTCATTTAATAGGAGCTTATTTGTAGCAAACCACAATCTAGCCTCATCAAACATCCTCCGAGATACATCAGACAGAATATGATCTCTATTACATCTTATAATAAAACTGGCATCATCTGCGTAGAGCAAGGTCAAACACTGACTGTATGTTATTGAACCTGGGAGGTCATTAATGAAGATAAGAAAAAGTAGGGGTCCTGATAGACCCCTGAGGTACACCTCTCTTTATTTGTAAGGATGAGCTCAGCTTACCGTTGATGAAAACTTGCTGGTGTCGATTACTAAGGTAGGACTTAAATAGGTCCAGAGTTATCCCTCTAACACCATAGTGCTCCATTTTACTGAGCAGAATGCTGTGGTCGACACAGTCGAAGGCAGAGGTGAGGTCTGTCAACAAGCATTCACTATCAAGACCCGCTTCAAAAGATTCCCACAACTCTGACAGCCTACACATTGCATCAGAGACAGGCCCCCACGGAAACCATATTGACCATCTGAAAAAATGCTATGTTGAAAGAAAGAAAATACACTCTCATACATACTGACTTCGAAAATTTTAGAGAAAATGGGTAGAATTTATATTTGCCTATAGTTACTCATATCATTGTAATCCCCTTTTTTGTATATAGGAACGACCCTAGCCACCTTCAATGCATCTGGGAAACGCCCTTCAAGCAAGCAGGCATTTATTGTGTCAGCAAGGGGTTTGATATACCGACTGCATGCCCTAACAACAAGGGAGTTAACTGAGTAGATATCCTCGGTTTTTTTGTTCTTTAATTTTTGTATTATGATCTTAATATCATCTGGGGTTACTGGCCTTATAAAAACAGAGTGTTGTTGCTTATGATTTTTACTGTTCAATACCACAATGGCATCAGCAGGAGTCACTGTTAAGGATTGTAGAATGTTTTCAGCATTGTTAACAAAAAAAGAGTTAAACTGATCACGGCTTAATTCAGGTAATATTTTTGATTTTGTATAGTCTCATAGTTAATATACCCCATATGCACTTACTTTTATTTTCAGATTGATGTATTTTACTACTGTAAAATAGCTTTCAGAAGTTGCACGATATATTTTACTATATTCTGTATATACATTTTTATTAATGTCGGTAGGATATTGTTTATAATATTCATAGAAAAATAACTTTAAGTCTTTGGATCTTTTAATTTGAGTTCAGGGTTTTGATTTTTAACCTGCTTGGGGAAGAAGTGTAAATTATAATAATAGGTGAAGGTAGTCAAGAAACAATCAAGTTTTTTTACAGCAGAGTCAGCAGTATAAACATCCCTCCACTGTTCACTACTAAGTGAAGCATTGAAGGCAACTACACTGCTTGCACTGTAAACCCTTCTATAAACAATATCACTGCATGCAGAGTCATCCGGATGATCAAAGTTAAGCTGCACAAGTTGAGCCAGATGGTCTGACATACCTAAGTCCAGGGTGAGTCCTGGACCTGAAATGACAAAGCTAACAAATATATTATCCAAACCACTGAACCGTTCACCCTGATGCCTAGTGTGGGAATATATGGTTTGGGTAAGACCAAAGGAGTTAAAAAGTTCAAGAAGCATATTCTTTTCCCTGTTATCCCCAAGAAGGTCCACATTAAAGTCACCCCCCACCAATATGTTATGTTTGTGCTTCAATCTACTGCCATGTTCGAACTGTTTGCAGAGTGGAGGAAAATATATCTAAATTTGAGACAATTGCCACAGACAGAAGATTGATACTTTTTGAATAACAAGCAGCCACCTCACAAGTTCTTTCTACAGAGAAAGCTACCAGTTCACCCACCTCGACATTATTTAGCATCCCTCTAGCATAGATGCAAGCACCACCATTTTTGGCATTCTCACGGCAAAAGCAGCTGACAAGTTCAAACCCCAGAATAGGGAAGCATGATTTTTCTAGTGTTAAGCCAGTGTTCAGTGATAAGTATTATATTAATGTGTGGATTATCAATAAGAAATATTTCAAGTTCATGTATTTTGTTACGAATACATTGGATATTAATGTGTAAAACTGATTTCAATCTAATGTCTATTTCTGGAATAACGAAAAAAATTGAAAGGTCTGATTACTATATCTTTTGGCCATGTATCTGAGTTGAAAAGTTCATTTTTTAGTTCAAAATTGGCTGTTACTTTAAAAGACTTATAGGTCTTGTTTGAATTACCTTTGTTTATTTCCTCACATTTTATGTTCTCACTGTTAAGTTTGTTAATAAGATAATTTTCTAATTTATTTTCGGTAGTATTGAGAGAGAATAAGGATGCGAATACAGTACATTGTTTGGTTTTCACAACAGCCCTTATATCATCATCGCCTAGGACTTTGGATGTCCCATGTTCAGTCCTTGGACCACCAGAGTATTCTTGAGGGTCCTTATTTCCATTTTTTTGTTGTTTACGGTTGGAATTTAAACTGTTAATTTGATGAACCTCGTTATTTACAGTAGAGGGTTTGATCAGGGAGTAGCAGGAAGGGGTTTGCTATAAACTTGCTTCAATTTTTTAGTTGTTGTAGCTGATTTAGGGTGCTGCAAGTCTTGATGGCCAGAGGACTCAGTATCCTTTTCTTGAATTTTAGCTTTAAGAAGGCTAATATCACATGCAAATTCATGACTGTTGATTTGATATTTTATGCAGGATGCTATTAAAAAGACCACTAGATCTCTTCCTCATTAGACCTAACAATAGTCTTATTACAGGTTCCATTATTAGTCAAGTTAATGTCCTTTGTGAGGAAGAGATATTAGCTGATTTAATGCTGGCCAAATTGCTGTCCAGTTTAACGGCAATTTGTTCTTGCAATTCTCTCAGAAGTTCCTCCTTGATGTTGGAAACGATCATGAGTTCTAATGTTTGAAACTGCTAAATTAATCTTCTCACATACCAGAGCAGAGTCTTGATTGAGTATGTTTCTAATATCACCGAGTTTTGATATTGCTGTTAATAGATTTGATTTCCTCAATACCCTTCAGTAGCAACGTCACCGCCTCGCCTAGATTCGAAGCCGAAACGTGGTCACCAGTACACTGTCTGCAGCAATCAACACAGATGTACTTAATGCAGAGTGATCTCATTAGGGCTACTGCCTTATGTTCAGAACCAGTCAGTGACGAACATTTATAGCACAAAACATAGCTACATTTATCACATTTAGCATGACCATAGCTCTCTGTTTCCCCTGCAGAGCATTTATTGCAAATAGCTGCCATTGTCCCGATATATATTCACTGACTAAACTTGTAGATAGCAATGCGACTAGACAACTGTGAGAATTTTGATGTACTCCTCAAAAATCCCAAGGACTTCAGAGCCGATCGGACAGTCTCATCTATATGCAGACTGAAAGAAAGTCGCTTGTCAACTGTAACGCCCAAGTCACGAACCGAATCACAATCGGGAAGCAATGCGTTACCAAGAGTGTAGTTATGGTGGAACTCATGATGAATTATAGAGATCGTCATTTTCTTACATTTTTGGATATTTAGGGGAAGATTGTTTAATATGCACTAACTATGGACCCTATCAAGGTCCTGCTGAATTACCATGCAGTCATCCTGATTACAGACAGTACGAAAGAGCTTCATGTCGTCGCCAAAAAGTAGACAGCCGCCGGCAAGACCCTCAGTGATGTCATTAATAAAAATGGAAAATATAAAAGGAGCCAGATTACTGCCCTGAGGGGCACCACTTGTGGCGATATATTCATTTGATTTGAAGCCATTGTAGTCTACAAACTGGATCCTATTTGCCAGATAGGAGATAAAAAAATTGACCAGATTTTCATGAAACCCCATTTTGAGCAGTTTTTGTGCTATGAGACCGTGATCCAACTTATCAAAAGCCTTCGAAAAATCCGTATATATGACGTCTAGCTGTTGTCTTTGATTAATGGCTTGGTAGGCTGTTGATAAATGACGTCAAGTTCGTGACAGTTGATCTCGAATGGAAAAAGCCATGCTGGTTTGGGGAGATAAGATATTTGACTTGATGGAAGAGTTTTTCATAGATACAGACTTCAAAGGCTTTAGAAAAGTTGGATAAGATGGAAATAGAACGGTAGTTCTCAACACATCCCCGATCACCTGTTTTGAGTACTGGACAAATTTTGGCAAATATTTCCAACGATCAGGGAAAATACTGGTGCGGATTGATAAGTTAAATAAAATAGTGTAACCAGAACTGAGTCACAGTCACGTAAGATAAATGATGGAACTCTATCGGGCCCTGAAGTTTCTTTGTTTTTTAGTTTTTTTAAACCAGATAGGATGGCGTTGTTACTGAGGGTAAGTAATGTTATATTTTGGGACCCTGCATCAGCATGAGAATTTCCAGAAAATATAGAGGAGTCGGTGTAAACACTTTTAAAGTAATGGGCAAATGCGTTTACTATGCCGTTTGGAGATTCAATGATAGAACCATTGTAGGTGACAGATCCTGGGATACGGGATCTGTTGCGTCTTTGTCGAATAAAGTTCTAGAACTTTTTTGGGTCGCGTCCAATAGAATTTTCACTGGTACTAATGAAGACTCTATATGCCATATCAATCTTTACTTTTATTGAAGTTCTTATCCTTTTAAAAGCAGAATAATCACTCAAACAGTTTGTACTCTTCCATCTTTTATGCAGCCTTGTCTTAGATTTAATATCATTAATTATATCCCTTGTATACCAAGGCGGGTAAGAATAATTATATTTATGGGGAGCAAACAAAGGGACTGATTGGTCAAGAATGGAATAAATTCTATTATAGAAGAGGTCTACCGCGTTATTAATATCTGAAACTCCATTAAGAAAATCCCAGTCGGTTTCCCAAACAAGTTGGTAGAGTAGTGGAAGGTTGGCTTTGCGGAAGTTGTAGTCTCTATTAGGGGAATCGTTTGGAAAGTCGACACAATTATCCTCCAAGATACAGTTAGATACAATATTTAGCGTAGGATGGTAACAATCCTCTGGTACAAGCGATATGTCATGTTTTACAACGGTGCAAAGAAAGTTTGAAAGAACCAGATCAAGTATGCCATTGTAATAGTGTGACATTATTGAATTGAGTTAAATCAAGATATGAAAGAAAATCTTTTAATAAACTTAACTTTTGGTTCTGACCATGATCTGCTTGGCAATATTGAATGTTAAAATCTCCTAGTAATAAAATCTTATTGTTTTGAATAAAGTCTAGAGTAGATAAATAATCAAATAATGTTTGGTAAACATCTAGAGAAGAATTGGGTTGAATGTAAATTACAAAAATGTATACATTGGCTGAATTCATAACCAGCCTACAACCCAGAACATTGACCTCGGGAATGAGTTCTTCCAGCTGAGTTAGGTTAACTTTAGTTGAGAGAATATCCTGTCGAATCCCCAGAAGTGTACCGCCACCTTTAGATACATTCATGGCTTGGAGGTTTCTATCCTTGCGATAGACTTGGTAGTTGTTGTTGAACAATTCACAGTCATGCACTCCGTCCTGGATCCAGGTCTCGGTTACCGCAACCAGATGATACTCAGCCTCAGATACAGCTTTGAAGAACTCGTGGGATTTGGTGTTCAAGCCTCGAACATTCTGGTACAGAATGGAAATGTCCCCATTAGACAATTCATTTAGTTTAAATGCTGACCTTTAGTGGATATGATCTTGGGTAAGCCGTTGCTGTACACCATCTTTATATCTGATTCTCCAGCTTGTAATCGCTAATTGAGTTCGTTTTTGACCTTGCGGTGAAGCTGCAACTGCTGAAAAGTTTTGTCGTCACTAACTGACAAGTGGTTCAAGTTGGGGTTTGATTTAAGTTTTTTGGAATTCCTTTTAATAGCAATGGCTGATTCGGCTGAATTGCATATTACCCTGACTGGCCTACGTTTGTCATCGGTTCGTTTACCCAGTCGAATGACATCGATACTGCCTTCAGCTATATTAATGTCAGGCGCACAACATTCGATAACCTCTAAAGCTGTTGTCTTGGTCAGATGTAAGTCTGTTTCAGGGCAATTAAAGATCATAAAGTTCTTTTTTCTTTTTTCTCTATCATTATATTCTCTAAAATACTCTTCAAAGTTAGTGTTACTTGCAGCAGAGTTTACACTTGTCACGGCTGCATTTTTATTTCCAAGATCATTTTCAAGTAAAGCAACAGTTTTTGATAGGAGATTGTTGTTGCTCTTTAACAGCTCATTCTTTTCCTCATATAATGGAAATAATCAAAAAAATGTGTAAGCAATCAGCTATATACAAAAACAACCAGTTACAAATAGGTTAATTATGTAACTTTATGGAATAGAAAGACAATAATGGAATTAACAAGATATGTAAGCACTCAGCTATAAAAAAAATAATGAGTTACAGAGAGGTTAATTACGTAACTCTGTAAAACAGATTGACAATATTGTAAAATTGCAATATGTATGCCAAAAAGCTAATACAAAATAAAAATTCAATAAATGTTCGATGCATGAGCACTATAAATTAGTAAAACTTTTAAGATGCAAGAAAACTATATTTAATTTATTTGACTGCCAAAAGCTAATAATAACTTATAATCCAATATGTCGTTGTTTTGATCTACAAAATTAATAAAACGTTTAAGCAGAGTTACATCATTGGAGATATTAAAAAATGAAAACTCAAGTATCAATCGGTGGTTATATGTAAAATATTGAAAGTATTAGCGGTACTAAAAAGTTTATCTAGCTGTGCTAAGCTTGGCTCTGTTCCTTGAATTTGAAAGCTAGAGTATTTATCAGCAACATTAATTTCAATAAGTAAGTAATATATCAATAAGTTATATTTTACGTAAAAGACTAATAAACAAATAAAATTATTATGCCACAGTAAAAAATAGTCAAAATAATAAATTATCAGGAAAACTACTCATCTTTAAGTTGCAATTTTCCAGAGGAATTGAAAGCTTCTGGACCTCCCAAATGCTCAAACAGGAGCAGCGTCTAGTCAGTGGAAAAGTGCCAACAGAAAATGCCTAGGAGAACAGCAAATCATCACACGGCAGTAGTAAAACTATCCCAGCTTCTAGACATCCAAAAATCATCTCCGTAATATTCTGCAAATCTGGGAGATGGAGTTAAAAACACCTGCACTGTAGACTCGTCAGCCTTCTTAATTTTTAATTATTATTAATGCCGTTTCGGTAGCTTTCCGCAGTTCTTCCATTGTTCGGTGGCGGGTTTTATAGACCTTGTCTTGTATATAGCCCCATACGAAAAAATCCAGCACCGAAAGATCGGGAGATCGCTCTGGCCACCTTATTGGTCCATTAGTCGTTATCCACTTTTGAGAAAATTGATTTTCCAAAAACGGGCGTACTATATTAGAATTATGTGCAGGTGCGTCATCTTGCTGAAAGAAGATATTATCTAAATGCGCTAGAGGAACGTTATCCAACAACTCCGGTATTACCTCCTGCAATATTTCTAGGTAACGAACCCCTGACAGACCTCCTTCATATATTCGATAAACGAGTTGTGTGTCCAAAATATAGCATGCTACACTAAAGCCAAATCGACCTTGTTGCTCCCGCTCAAATACTAAATGTTTTTTTTCCTGATGTCAGTATGTGGTTTTTTGTCTATTAAAAATACCAGCACTTGAGAAATGTGCTTCATCAGAACATGTAACCATATATAATTTAATTAAAATTGTCATGTTGGTTCTTTTAAACCTTCGAGTTAATACAAATATAAACTAAAAAAATTGATTGAACCCAAATTAAATTAAAAAATTCTTTCCTAAATTAAAAAAAAGTTGATTGTTCCTAAATTAAAAGCCTGAAACAAAGAAAAATCACGTGTCAGCCACACATGCATGATATCCTGTGACGAATCTTTTACCTGTTCTTCGGGGCTTATATTTCAGGTCGTTGCATTTCCTCCCACATACAGAAGATTAGAACTATATCATTATTCTTTGTGAAACTAATCCGACAATGTCGCGTGCTACCTATACGGCACAAAATCACCAAAAAAATTAAACGTGGCAGTCAGCTGACTTCTGCTGAAAAATAAATAACTTCAAGAGCAACAAAAAACAATGGACACGACCTCTCTCCCTCGATAAAATTAATTTGTACTTTCTAGCATACCCAACCAAAATTCAATTCACTAAGAGTATCGAATATATCAAATACAGTGTTATACTCACTTTCTATAAAAATGTAATAAACATGGTCGTAGTTAAACTTTAAGAAAATTAAAGAGTATTAATAATAATTTGATTTCTTTTTAAGATAAACTTATTAAATTTGCAAATAAGTTGTAACAAACATAAAATGGTTGTTACAGCGATAGAAAAAAAGTAATATTCAATATTTGCAAGAAAATCTGTTTTTCTGGTCAAAAACTAACGGCTTGAATTTGAATGTTAACAATGTAGCATATATTCTCTTCGGAAGCATAATATTAATCATAATCAATATAACCTAGGTGATATACTTCTTGATTCTGTTGCAGAGATTTGGACATTGCCAGATAGTAAACTTATATTTTATAATCATATTAATAAAATAGGGCAACTAGGTTTGAAAAACCTGGGCTTGTTACTAAACATAGCAAATGTTTTTCTCCTAATACCTATAAATTGTTGTACTGGTCAGTGGTTTGCTCGGGTTTAGAATATGCTTCGGTGTTTTGAGCACAATATATCAACATAATGTAGAAATAGAGGCAATGCAGCACATATTTTGTGCAACTTCTTATTTAAAGCTGTAATAAATATTTATAATAACGTTTCATATAGACTATGATTCGATAGCAAAATAATTTAATGTGATGTCTCTGGAAATACGCGGTATTATTTCCTGCCCACCACTGTTATAAAAATATGTGTTTTAATACTCTCTATAAAACTCATAATAGTATATTGTTCATCATCCTATTTCGCCATGTACATTATGGCTATTTTATTTTACTATTTAGTCTGCTATTCAGTACTAATGAATTGGATCTATTCATAGTTTGTCTGGTCTGGTTTAAGACTGCAGATCAAGAGACAGTAGTAATGTTTATTAGCTAGAAATTTTTTCAGTGTTTTTTATTGTCACCTTTGAAAGATGGTATTTTGTTAGTGTTTTTTTATAAATGATGTTTTTTATTTATTCAGTAATGTACATAACAGGCCTGTTACCCAAATAGCACATACAATGAGAAACAATGTAAAAATATTATGTTAATGATAAAAAAAAATATATATAAGTACCTAAATATACCTTAATTGTAAAATCACGGGCCGAAACATGCAGTAAAATAATAATAATAATACTAATATATGTACCATTGAAATAAATAATTATATAAAATAATAATTAACAGAACAGACGCCTTGAAAATTGGCGCTGTCAAAAGATTGGACTTTTGTTTCGTAGTAGTTGGATCTTGTGCAAAGTATGTTGGTTCCTGGTAATATACTTTGTTTTAACACTAAACTTCTAAAAAGTAAGATTAATTCTTTGAAAATAATATAACATCTTCTTATAGTTCCGAGAGATACCAAACTGACTGAACATATAATAATTGGTACTCCTGGCAAAGTTCTAGATTGGGCACTGAAATTTAAGGTATTCGACATACAAAAAATCACCGTCTTTGTCTTGGATGAAGCTGATGTCATGATTGCTCAACAAGGACACCGGGATCAATGCATCAGGATTCACAAGTATGTTTTTCACTTTTTTCTACATTTGCATTTTCAGTGAAGTCTCCAAAGGCCTATTATATTCATTAAAGGTGAAGGTCACATGATTTAGTAATTTTCAAACATTTTTAAACCCTGACAAGATATATTTGAAAACAAAAAAAAAATTAAAAAAGTGATCTTAAAACAAAAATTTTATGTTTTTAATGTGTGTTATACTTGGCTTTTTAGTTAGTTGAAGTATAGCCTAATGGGCAAGCCTTTAAGCTAAATTAATTTTAATTCTAAAAAATCTTGAAAATTGAAATTAAATTTGTGGTAAGCATATATTAAAATATCCTACATCCGCATCTAGAATTCATATTTGCAATACAAGATCTGAGGGTATACTTAGAGTAACAAAAAGTTAATTCACAAAAAAAAGTTCAGATTTTTTTTTGCATTTGCGCTCATAATCAGGTTTAATGTACTTTTGTGAACAGTCATATGCTCGTACATATAAGAATGATAAAAAGTTGTATCGAAAATGAAAAGCAAATTTTAAAAACATCTAAAATAAATTTAAAGCTATGAAAACATTGCTCAGACCATTACTAGGTTTACATGAGGCAGTCAAATGTATTCCTAGTGAGTGACTTGGCTTAGCGAACACAAATAGTCAAAAATGTAAATATGTGTTTTTAGGCAATTAAGTTCTTCTTGTCAAATGATGTTTTTCTCAGCCACATATACACAGGAAGTAATGGACTTTGCTGAATACATCGTGAAAAATCCCATTGTAATTCGACTAAAAAGAGAAGAAGAGAGTTTGGATAATATCGCCCAGTATTATGTCAGATGTTCTACTCCAGAAGAAAAATATAATGCTGTGATAAATATATATGGGACATTGGGTATAGGACAAGCTATTATCTTTTGTCATGTAAGTTTTTTTTGGATTAGCATGCATATACTGTGGAACTTTCTAACTTCCTCATAACAGACATTTTAACAGTGTAACTTACCCCTATTCGTGTCCATATATTCCGAGAACAATGAACAAATATTCTTCTATTACCCTGCCAGCTGCCATATTATTTATAAGTATAAGAATTGTCAAGAACATTTGATCAGTACAAAAAGTCTTTAATTTGCTTTTTACTTACCTGCGCATACAATCCAGTGTAATGTGTTTAACAGTCATGTATGTGGGTAAGTGTGTATGTATCCACTGTTTGTTACCACTGGGGTAAATATCTGGACAGATTTCGCCTGTATCCCGCAAGTGTTCTTAAGTAGGTTTGTACGCAATTTTGTCGCAACATAGAAAAATAAATATTTTTATAATTTACAATGATAGGTAATTTAATTTAAATCATGTGTTTTCATTCCGGGTGTACATCCGTTCATCACTCTCGTTCTGAAAAGAACAATTGAAGACTGAAAGTGTCGTTTAAATAACTATAAACAATGACGCACGACCGTTTAGATATAACCTTCGGCTGAGGACTCTATAAGCAGAAAAAAGGGTTCTTCAGAGAGTTGAAGTATAGCCGTTCTTCACAAGAAAATATTCCTAAAAGCACTCTACGGGAAATTTTGCCTGAACAACTATCTCCATTTCATTTACAAAGAGTTCAAGCAATCAAACCTCAACACTTTAAAGTTAGAGTAGAATTTTGCCAATGGATGTAGACAAAATATTATCAGAACTGTTTCTTTATTGATAAAGTGTTGTGCACAAATGAAGTAGGATTTCTGCGCGAAGGCATAACAACCATGTGTGTGCTGACGAAAATCCCCATTAGATTTTTGAAAGACGATTTTATAAGTTTTTCATTAACATTTGGGCAGATGCTTTAGGAGATAGATTAATAGGACCCTATATTATACCTCAGCCTTGAGACGGGCCGGCATATTTAAATTTTTTGATAAATATTAAGCTTGTTTGGCTGAGAGGTACCATTTTGATTAAGAGCAGAATATTTTTGATGTATGATGGTGCTCCAGTAGTTTGATGGATCAGGCAGGGTGGGTCCATTGCATGGCCTCGTTATTCGCCAGATTTAAATCCGTTGGATTATTTTCTTTGGGGCTATTTAAAGTAATTGGTTTATTCGGTTCCTCTTGACAACTTACAGCAACTAGAACAGCGGGTGTAAATTGTTGCCAAGAAATATGGAATAAATAAGGGGTTTTCCAGTGATTTAGAATGAAGCGCCGTTTAGAGAACTGTATTGAGATGAATGGAAGTCACTTTGAACATTTATTGTAACCTTTTTACTTACCTAATATTAAACTCCTTGCGATAACTAATTTTGAGAAAAACCGCTTCCAAAACGATATACCGTTTGGCAGAGATTTGGATTTTTTGTATATCTTTTATTATTGTTAACACACAAAATATCAAGAATATACCAAAAATATTTTTTGAAAACCAGTGGCGTAGTTGTTATTTCTATAAAAAATATTTAAATTAAATAACTTTATTTTAAATGAATTAATTTTTTAATTAATTCTTAAGTTCGTTGTTATAGGAATATGTTACTTGGCACGATATGATCTAAAAAGAACGTACTTGAGCCGAAATCGCTAGAAATGCGATGCCCGAATTTATATCAATATGCGTGGTAATAGTTCTGATAAGCCCATGTTCTGTTTGACAACGTTGCACACCGGTATGCTATAATAACTTATATATCACACAGATAAATACTTCAGTCTAAGGGTTACACAGGTAGAGATTATCGAAATAACACACTAGTTTGGCGGGAAGCACTATCACGCAGAACAGTGTTACAGACCCATTTTTATATTGCCAATGTTAATGAATATTTTTGAAAATTTTTGAAAATGTTATACAACTACATTTTTTGTGGAGCGCAATTTTTACCGTTTGTCGGCATGAGTTTCTAAGGGGAAAATGTACAGTCTCTGCGCTGCTTGACTTTCTCAAAAATGTTGAGGAATGTTATGAGAACGGTGAGTTTACAGGGTCAGTCTTTTGGTACTTGTTGAGGGCATTTGACCGTGTCTCTCATCTGCTGCTACTTACGAAGATAACAAAAATTATGATAATTTAACTCTCTTCTTGGAATCTTTGGGATGTGTTTTTGATATTATAGCTTTGTCTGAAACTAATGTCCTGGACTATGAGGATAATTTTAATTTAAAAGGGTACAAAATCTTCTAAAATGAAAGCAAAATTAACAAATGCGATGGTGTTTTTTTGCAAGTGAGTGTTTTACTAAAGGAAAGCAAGTAATTACCAAATAAAGAAACAAACACAATAGTAGGTATTATCTCATTATAGATCTCCTGCACTTAATACAAATGATTATATAAATGCCTTAACTGACTTATTTGGTCATAACATGTTTTTTTGTAATATTCCTCTTCCTGGGAGATTAATATTAATATATTGGATACTCAATCAAGGGTTGGTAATGGTTACTTAAGTTGTCTTAATAGCTTTGGTTACCTCTGTAAAGCCAATAAACCAACAAGAATACATGCTCTGAGTAGTACATATATAGACCACATTTTTATGAGAATGCAAAAAAAAACTTGGAAATAATTTGATATTGCTTGACAGTTCAATGTCAGACCATCATTCATTCTTACTAAATATCAATCTGGGAAACGATTTGTATGATGATAGTAATGACAATGAAAAAAAATTCTAAAACTCATAGATTACAAAAAAAAAAGGAATCTCTTGATACAGAAAACTGGAACTAAGAACCATATTACTATGGCTATAACTGAAAAGCCTATTGCTAATAAAAATCTATCTGTTTTTAAACTGTGAAATATTTTTTTATAAATATTTATAATCAACAGCAAAAGTTATGGTACGAGTGGGGATCGAACCCGCGCCTCTGGATCACTAGTCCATCGTTCTAACCAATTGCGCTATTGTATCACTGATAAGCAATTCGTTAGAACTTGTACATATTCAAACCCACCAGTATCATAACCATTTTTGATCCTGTTAGAATATTTGGCAGGATCAATAATGATTATGATATTGGTTGGTTTGAATATGTACAAGTTCTAACGAATTGCTTATCAATGGTACAATAGAGCAATTGGTTAGAGCAATGGACTAGTGATCGAGAGGTACGGGTTCGATCCCCGTCGTACCATAACTTTTGCTGTTGATTATAAATACTCTGGATCATCATATTCTACTAAATAAATTGAAGAACATTGGTATAAGGGGTGTGGCACATGATTTATTTAAATCTTATCTTACAAATAGGCTTCAAAAAGTAAATCTGAATTCTAATATCAGTTCTGAAAATAAAGTGGATTATGGTGTTCCACTGGGTTCAGTGCTTGGCCCGGTTTTGTTCACAATTTACATTAATAACTGAACTAGTCTGTTACCCTTAACTAAAACTGTTTGTTTTGTGGACAATACCATTCTGCTTTGTAAAAGAGTTACATGGGACGAAGCATTCCATGAGGCAGAAAAGGCCATTACTACTGTAACAATGTGGTTTGATCTAAGCTCATTAACTTTAAATGTTGAAAAGACGAAGTTCATGATTTTATGAATTCCAGGTGGGTGCCAAATAATCAGTTTATCAAGATTCACGAAAGCGATTGTTATAGTTACAATGGCGGTTTGACTAGGAGGGGGTAATGAGATAATTACCCTCCGCCCAGACTGGTCAAACATAATGTGTAATTTACATATTTTTACGTGAAAATTACGATTAAAAATTTGGCTACGAAACACTATAGCACAAGAGCGGCCTGTTGGATTAGGTCTCTTGCATATCCATAGATAAAGTATTGATGTAAATATAAACAATATACTTTATAAATTTGCTGCAGGAAAAAAATTGGACGTTATTCTAAATCTTTTTATCAGAGGCTGTTTTTTTACTTATGCCGCGACAAGTATGATAAAAAATATACAGAAAGGTTTCCTAAATCGCCCTTGAGGCCAATGGGTTGTTAATTACTGCCGCGTCCGAATATGGTCAAATACTAGTCTTTTATTTTTTATTTACTTAGCTACCAACCTATATATAGCAGATCTAGGCTAGAGTATAAATTTAATAAATGAGGAAAAAATGTTAGCAAAGCGCTCTAATCCGTCAATTTAATTGTTTGATATTTTAATGTATCTTGCCTTAGGAGGAAAATAAAATAGATGCCAAACAAAGTGCAAGCTACATACACAACCAAAAAAGCATATTATCCAGCAAGAACCACGATGCGGCCGGCCGAATTCTAAAACAAATTTCAAATGATATTTTAAAATATTCACTTGCACTTATATTTCGTCACCACATTTAAACATGTAACATGGAGTAAAAATTGCTAATATAATATATTAACCATCATTAGTCATGACTAAAGTAAAAAACTAACTAAAGTTAATTTAAAAATAAGTAGCCTCATTTTATAATAATTATAATTAATACCTGTAAAATGGTAGTATTCAGTTGGAAAAAAATTTCGTGGATACGACCACATAAAGAGGGGCCGGTGTGATATAAGCTACGACGAACGTTATAGCCGAGGTAATAGCATGGGATGTATGCGAACGTATTACGTACCGCGTGAACTAGTGTTTGTGTGTGTTAGTAAAGCAATTATAATAAGGATACCTACATATTTTGTTATGTGCCCAGAAAATAATCAACTACATTTTGGTTTTGTGCGTTTTTAAGATTTTTGCAAAATTATTTTTGAAAAATATTTACTTTAAAAAGATAATTTTCCCAGTATATTTTCTGGTACGGCCCGGCCGCCCCTGACGAGCCGTCACTGACTGACAGTATCAAATTTCAGGTAGTGTATTTCGATCGTTTTTTGAAATGGTACAACTACTCTGATTTTGTTAAGAATAAACTAATGAAACTTGTATATACATTTTATGAACTGCCTAATTAACTAGATAAAAAAACCAACATTAGTGTGTACAAAGTCCTTGTCAAATCCAACTTAACTTATGGAATCATTTGTTGGGGCTCTGCCCATAGATATTCACTTAGCAATATAATTATTGCCCAAAAATATGTATTATGTTTAAGTCAAACCATTACTCTTCTGAATTATTGTTCAATGAGTCAGGAGACTTTACAATTTCACAAGTTTTTCATAAAAAACATCTTAAGAGTTTCTTTCAGTAGAAGCATATGTGATAAACTCATACATAAACGCACCAAACATACGGTTTGATGCTGCACAAAGAAGTCTCAAATATGTGGCATCCTATAATTATAAATTTACTACCAGCACAACTAAATAATGTAAACCTTTTATTAATATCAAAAGTAAGCTTAATAAATGGATAAAAGACAACAAGGGGGTAATTGTTGGGGGCATATGATGCTTTTATCAATGGTGTTTTGGACCTGATTGTTTTGATTTGACCCAAATAGTCCAATTTTCATATATGCCTTCCAAAGAACTACTACTATTCCAATGAAAAGATCAGGATATTTCTGCAGTACATTTTGCATTTGCTATGTAGATTCTCTAGCAGAGCATTTCTGTAGGGGCATCTCTTGCTGCATATCATTCACCGGTGCATTCGAGAATTAGATATGGGATTGTAGTGTCTGGGGAGTTGGCCGCGAAGTCGGTCGAATCTCAGTGCTTCAAAAATCCATCCATAACCTTGGGCGACGGGACTCCTGCAGACAATTATTGAGAGAACTGGGTATTCTCCCAGTTACTTCAACTTCCATCTTTGGCCAATGTGTTGTTAATTACTGCCGCGTCCGAATATGGTCAAATACTAGTCTTTTATTTTTTCCGTTTATTTCTTCAATGATAATTACTTAGCTACCAACCTATATATAGCAGATCTAGGCTAGAGTATAAATTTAATAAATGAGGAAAAAATGTTAGCAAAGCGCTCTAATCCGTCAATTTAATTGTTTGATATTTTAATGTATCTTGCCTTAGGAGGAAAATAAAATAGATGCCAAACAAAGTGAAAGCTACATACACAACCAAAAAAGCATATTATCCAGCAAGAACCACGATGCGGCCGGCCGAATTCTAAAACAAATTTCAAATGATATTTTAAAATATTCACTTGCACTTATATTTCGTCACCACATTTAAACATGTAACATGGAGTAAAAATTGCTAATATAATATATTAACCATCATTAGTCATGACTAAAGTAAAAAACTAACTAAAGTTAATTTAAAAATAAGTAGCCTCATTTTATAATAATTATAATTAATACCTGTAAAATGGTAGTATTCAGTTGGAAAAAAATTTCGTGGATACGACCACATAAAGAAGGGCCGGTGTGATATAAGCTACGACGAACGTTATAGCCGAGGTAATAGCATGGGATGTATGCGAACGTATTACGTACCGCGTGAACTAGTGTTTGTGTGTGTTAGTAAAGCAATTATAATAAGGATACCTACATATTTTGTTATGTGCCCAGAAAATAATCAACTACATTTTGGTTTTGTGCGTTTTTAAGATTTTTGCAAAATTATTTTTGAAAAATATTTACTTTAAAAAGATAATTTTCCCAGTATATTTTCTGGTACGGCCCGGCCGCCCCTGACGAGCCGTCACTGACTGACAATATCAAATTTCAGGTAGTGTATTTCGATCGTTTTTTGAAATGGTACAACTACTCTGATTTTGTTAAGAATAAACTAATGAAACTTGTATATACATTTTATGAACTGCCTAATTAACTAGATAAAAAAACCAACATTAGTGTGTACAAAGTCCTTGTCAAATCCAACTTAACTTATGGAATCATTTGTTGGGGCTCTGCCCATAGATATTCACTTAGCAATATAATTATTGCCCAAAAATATGTATTATGTTTAAGTCAAACCATTACTCTTCTGAATTATTGTTCAATGAGTCAGGAGACTTTACAATTTCACAAGTTTTTCATAAAAAACATCTTAAGAGTTTCTTTCAGTAGAAGCATATGTGATAAACTCATACATAAACGCACCAAACATACGGTTTGATGCTGCACAAAGAAGTCTCAAATATGTGGCATCCTATAATTATAAATTTACTACCAGCACAACTAAATAATGTAAACCTTTTATTAATATCAAAAGTAAGCTTAATAAATGGATAAAAGACAACAAGGGGGTAATTGTTGGGGGCATATGATGCTTTTATCAATGGTGTTTTGGACCTGATTGTTTTGATTTGACCCAAATAGTCCAATTTTCATATATGCCTTCCAAAGAACTACTACTATTCCAATGAAAAGATCAGGATATTTCTGCAGTACATTTTGCATTTGCTATGTAGATTCTCTAGCAGAGCATTTCTGTAGGGGCATCTCTTGCTGCATATCATTCACCGGTGCATTCGAGAATTAGATATGGGATTGTAGTGTCTGGGGAGTTGGCCGCGAAGTCGGTCGAATCTCAGTGCTTCAAAAATCCATCCATAACCTTGGGCGACGGGACTCCTGCAGACAATTATTGAGAGAACTGGGTATTCTCCCAGTTACTTCAACTTCCATCTTTGAGTAAGTAGATCATATTAGGACTTGTTGATCAGGTCAAAACATCTTCCAATGACGCCAGGGGCATATTTAACTTGATTTGCAATAGGCCTAATTATTCTTATACACAAAAAATGTTTTACTGTTCCGCAATTAAAATGTTTAGCAAACTGCAAACTGAGCTAAGACAACTTCGTTTAAATAAATTTAAAATCTGGCTCAAACGGCTATTGGCATAGAGCGCCCATTACTGAATGGAGGAGTTTCTCCGTGATTCGATTCCTTATTAAAATTCATATTTAAATGTTTGATTCATGTTCTTTGTTATGCTTTTTTTTTCTTTTTAATGATAGTCTGTTTTTATCCAATGTATTCCCTTTGTTATCTATCTTTTGTATTTATACATTTTAATATAAAACAAATTTTTTACTCCCTACCGGTATATTTAGATTCAATAAAAATTATAAGTATACATTATTAAACACACGAATTTAACTGTAGTGCATCTCCGGGTCCGAAATTACATTAACGTAACTGGGTACAATTGAAATAGTTTTTTTTTGTTAATAGGAAGTTTTTATATGTTTACAGTAGCAAACAAAAACCATAATAGCGGCAGGTTGATTTCTGTGCGTGTTGTCAGGTTGTGTGCTCTGAAATAAGGAACTTTTAAAGAAAAATATATTTAGTAATTTGGTTATATTACAATAAAGAAATTCAATGTTTACTTTTTTTCTCAGAAATGAAGAAGTGTTAATTGTTAAGTTGTTTTTTATGCGTAAAATGACCTTTACTTAGACATGTTAAAATATTTGCAATAATTTCCCTTTCACTCTTCAAAACCCAACATATAACTATTTACTATTTTTTAGAAGAATTCAAATACAACGTTATTTGAGCTACTTGAGTCACTTAGTGTAAACGACCCAAGTTTGCAGACTAAGTTACTAATGTTTTGAGATAAGAAATAATCAGTTGGGGTCAATAGTTTTTGCAAAAATAAATATATTTGTATCTGAAATATCCAGTTAATCTTGTTCATTTTTAGACAAGGAAAACGGCAGCTTGGCTATCCGAAAAAATGACAAAAGATGGACACGCTGTAGCAGTTCTCAGTGGGGATCTAACCGTGGAGCAACGAATTAATGTCCTAGATCGTTTTCGAGAAGGAAAAGAAAAAGTCCTCATTACTACAAATGTTTTATCTAGAGGTAAGGGATATTTTCGTGTAGGGCTCATTTTGAATTATGAACTTCTTTTTCTTGATTCAGTTGCCTTTAAATTCATTTTTTGTATCCTCTGACCAATAGTTATACCCGGAAATTGATCTGGCTTACAATGGTTAAATACCAATTTGACATACATTTTACTTCCCTTGTAAGAGGGAGTTTAAGCTCAAAAATAATGTGCAATGTGAATATACTGATAAAACTTTTGTAGAAATCCATTGTGGTGGATCAAAACGGCAGCCTAATGATATGTTAAAAAACTAACTTCCAAAAAACTGCTTATCCAATTGCCTTGAAATTTTGCACAAAAATCAAGTTTTAAACAGGGATAGACTTGTACAGTTTTAGTGCGAATCCTGTATCCATCCATTTCCTGGAATGAAATCTTTTTATGGAGGAAAATAATAGGGGACATAATTTATTTGTTATAGACTACGTTAATAATGTTAAGAAAAATAATAAATTCAAAACTTAAAAAAAATTTAAATAAATTACATTTTATAGAATTTGTACAAGCCAAATAATTTATTGACTATGTACTAAATTATTATTTACTTAACATATATAAACTATTTTATTTCAAAACTTATAAATAAATTAACTTTTTTTGAGTAAAACTTTTTACCCCAACACGCCTGGAAACTAGTAGTAAAAATCAGTATATTTAGCTATGCAGTGTCGTTCGGAATATAACTATTTTATTTAAATATATTAAACATTCTCGTATTTAGAAGAAAAATATTTTATACAGAAAATTATCAAGTGAGTTTGTATCTAATAGGTGCACATTTTCAACAATACGTTGATTTTTTCTTTGTGAAATTATTTCGGGTATCTATCGTATGCGACTGAAAATTTACCAAAAATTCGGTTCCCCTTCTCTCTTTTTTTTTATTTAATCATTTACGGAGTTCTAAACATAAATTGAAAATAAAAATAAATATTTTATAATATTTATGTTACATGTATATATTAATATATAAATTGGCATATTTTAAAAAAAGTTAACTCAGGTTAGGTTTGCCCCGGGCTTAGGGACAGTTTTTTGTGTACATACTATCAGCATAAGGGTATAACAATTGTTGCTTTTATTTAGAATCTATAAATGAAATTGTTAGAATGATGCAATCAGATTAAGAACGCTTTTGTTTATAGTGGGCCAGTAAGGGTTTGTTTAAAGAAGATGTAATGTAAAATAATGGGTACGAAAAAAAAAACACAGTCAAGTGACCGTCGGTCGTGGTTCGGAGCCCCAGTTAAGATGTATGTTTCTCCCAGTTGGGCCTCGTCACGGAAAGAAGAAGTTAATGCTTAATAAAAAAAATCGGGCTCCTTCAAATGTGTTTAATTTGTTAACAGAAGTTTAACGAATTTGTCGTTTCGACTTTATAAATATTATGATTACAACCAGAACACAAATGTTAAGCGAATTTTTTATGATTTACAGGTATTGATGTTGAACAAGTTACCATAGTGGTTAACTTCGACTTGCCAGTGGACCTACAAGGGGAGGCTGATTGTGAAACATATCTTCATAGAATTGGCCGCACCGGACGCTTCGGAAAGAAAGGGATAGCGATCAATTTAGTAGACACCGATAATGCCATGAGAATATGCAAAGATATCGAAAAACACTTTGGAAAAAAAATTCATTATCTAAACGCAGAAGATTGTGATGAAATTGAAAAAATTGGCCAGTAAATGCTATTTATGGAATTAAGTTATGTCACAGAAGCTATTAACTTTGTACCAGAATTGGGTTTTGTGTTATTTAATGTTATTTTGGAAAAGTACTATTTATTCACAATTCTTAACTATTTTCATGATATTTTAGAGCATTGTAAATAGCTTTTTTCATGCAGAGTGTTGAAATTTTCTCTGATAATTTATGGTATTTAAAAAATATTAATTCATATGAGCATGTACAGGAACTAACAATATATGAGAATCAAAGTGTAAATTAAGAAATAAACATATATTTTCTAGAATATATTTTTTCAAATTTTATTGGATGTTATTAAAATATTAGGTACTTTTTTGTCATTATTGGTTTATCTGTTTGAATTTCTGCATCCATCACTATTTTAGCATAGCTATGTTTTGAGCAACATCCGTTCAAATTTTTTCTCCTAATTGGTCTTATTCCGAACATAATTTTCTTTCTGTTAAGTTGTATTAATTCCAACTTTTTTAAGGAATGTGTCTGGAGCATATGATAGTGACAGCAAAATACATTGGGTACAAATGTTGGCATGAAGTTATCGGGGCATATTATTATACATATAGGACTTTCAAAGTGATAAGCGAAAAACATATAATAAAGGCAAATTTAAATTTTGTAAAACCCAATCGACTAATAAATCTAACAAAACAGCATTAAGACTAAGTCAACAAACGCAGAATAGACATACCTCAAATAATTAAAGCATTTAAACTTGCAAATTTCGATATGTTATTTCATAAGTCGTTCATTTTTTACTCTAAATATTGAGAGTTGCGTAGGCGTCACTTCAATCGCACACTGAGTTATAATGAAATCAGAAATACCCATTAAGAACAATCAATTAAATCGCATACAAATGTACAGAGAACCCAATAGTACAGAGGCCACCACGCTTGTGAAATTTCTAATAAAGTTTGACATGCATAAAATGAAACGGGAATTGCTCGATATTTGTCGAGTCTGGTCTTCCAGGCAACTTAATCTTGATCATATTCAAACTCAACTCACTTTACTCAATTAAAATTAAGAGGAAGTCATCTTATCTTCATTATTTAAACCAAAATCTTTAACATAACTGTAATAGCATTACTTCTACAAACAGACTATTCCGCTCTTTAAGAGATAATACAATTCTGTAAAGAGGTGCAAAAGTTGCTCTACTTCTTACATAAAGTTAACAGCGACTGCCGCCCAAAGATGTAATACATAAACAGGTTTCCAGTTTCACTGAAATGCCTGAATATGCACCAATAGAGGGCTTTATAATGCTACCAATATAAAGACCGTCGCTAAAAAATGTTTTAATTGAAATGAAACTAACAATCTAAAAAACTTACATTTTGACGTTGCAAATAATAAATAAATTATTAATATCATAGTGAAAATGACCATATTCCTGGCCCCTGAGGAATGCCAGCCATGATTCTTCCCGTGGAATATTATTCGTTATCAATGCACTTCCTTTGTCGCGTTAAAAAAAAATTAATGTTATTCAAGCCTAGAGTTGCTCAAATCAAATTATAACCCTCGAATAATTTTAGGGGGACTTAATTAAGAGACATATCTCTTTTACGACTCTATGTTTACGCTACTTTGAAACATAATTAAGACTGTTATGTTTAAGATAACTAAGTACTTGTATGTGAATAGACTTCTTAAGCACATTAGAAAGAACAGGTAGAAGATTAATTTGGGTCACTAACACCTTTTGAAGTGGAAAAACTATTGATTGCCTCCAGAATCTTGAGAAGTAGATACATTCTATTAACTATATACAAATATATGAAATAAAAGACATATATATAGATTCAAAATAATTTTCTAATAAGGTAAATAATTGAGATTTAGCAGAAAAACATTGGGTTTGTTTCCTAACTGGGCTTTGATATTTCCCTTTCTGCGCAGTTAGGTTACCATTTCTTCAAATATTGTTTCACTGGATGCTAGAAAGGCTTGAATCTATCATTCACCTAAAGCATGACTTGGTTACATCACTTCGTTAAAGCTCTAATGATTTTTTAATGCTTATGGTGTCATCCTGCACTGGACAGTTGATGAGAGATATTTGACAGATGACACGATCAGCTAGAACGTGCGCAGACAAATAATGGCGTAGACCACGTTAGTGCTAAATATCTGACGTCAAATATATCCAGATAAGAATCTTCTACGGGAGTTCCTGTTAATTCCACTTGCATAATTGTTTTCAGGCCTATTTCATGCGGAAATAACATCCGTATCTAATCGGCAGTAAAAAAGGTTTCATTAATACAACTGCATTATAATTACATTGTTTAATTATTCAGTTAAAAACTTCAACAATGAAAATTCTCTTAAGTGTTTCACTACATATGGGAAACATTTTTATTTTTAAATATCTAAGTTATTTCCGTTGATCGTTCATCACAGCTAACTTACAAATCGATTTATAGGGAATAATCAGAAAAATGCATTAGGAAAGTGTTTAGAGGCATGCAAAATTTGATGCGAAAATTTTAATAATTGTCATGCCTCGCTGTAACTTAGCAAAAATTGCACAATGTTGTTTTATAAGATTGCTGTGAATAAAACTATAGAACTTCTTAATTGTTGAAATTTTAGCCTTGAATTTAGAATCTGGTAGTTAATCTATATCAATTTCAATCAAAAAACGTTTTTTGATACTTTTTCGGTCAATGGCATTTTTTCTCACACCATATCGTGTTTAAAACTTTCTGGAGACATTCATTGTATTGTGTAATAAAATATTTTTTCATTAGACTTTTATCCAGATCCATATTCATATTTTTCCATATTCATACTTATAATAAAAGTCAGTGTGAGAGGGATTGGATTGATGTTTAAATACTGGCCGTTGATGTCAATATTGCTCGCCCAGTCACGATTATTTACGTGCCTTGAATTTTTGAAGTATATCCTATATGCAGGTAGTACAATGATAAAGAAAAACACCTTTTTGTGGACGATGGATAAAATAACAATAGATGCAAATGTGCAATACTGAACCTAACCAGAAGTCAGTAAATAAGGTTTGTCCCTTTCTTCTTCCACTCCCAATTCACTAAACACAATATTAACGACACATCTTTGTTCTATTTCATTTATTTCATCTTTCTTTCGTAATGCATTCATAACGTTAGTGCACTTTTCATTCCAACATTCGCAATTTGCTAAATGTTGATTAACTTGGAATTATGATTGGCAGTAACAGGTACTTCACAATATATGCAATACAGTACACTCCCATCAGAAGTAAAATTTGGAAAAGCTATCACACAGTATTTTTAACGATGTTTAAACGACTATGAGTAAACTAAATCTAAAGAAAAAAAATATTTGTAAATATTCCTAAAAGGCTGATAAGCACAAACAGTTTTATTGGAGGCTCGGTGGAACCTACGGTTTAAAATATCCGTTCGGGTTGTAAGAATCAACCGTTTTTTGTTATGGTCGAAATGACCTATTTAAAATTTATTTTTATTGGTGTCGACATCTTTTTGCAATAGCCGAAATAGTTAATTTACCATTAAAATGATGCATAAAGTCTAGACCATAGATTTTTTTTCTTGAGAAACATTTTTGCCTATATGTATATAATTTATTATCTGAATTATTTGCTGAATATATATTTATCTACAAAAATCACTAAAATATGCTTCCATATGCAAGTATAAAAGTATCCTAAGCCCAGTTATAAGAATCCTCAATTTGTAACTTAGTCCTTGATCGCCTCTTGAGCTACCCCGATTCCGAAGAATTCTACAAAATTTCTTACACAATGAAGATCTTATCATACATTTTAGGAGAAATTTTTCTTAATCTCAGCAGAATGCAAAGGGCTGGGGGAGCTATGGAGGTGATGCTTTGCTGGTTTCCATTAGATATTTATTTAAGTTTAACGCGCTTTATTGACTATCGCAAATTGTGACATTCAACTAGCAATAAAATGACACTATTTTACTACTTACAGCTGAAAAAAATAATATCGCCTCTGAGAAAAACCACATGTTGTAGCAGACTAATAAAAAAAAGTACCCTTGCAATGTAGAATCAAAAAACAAACTGACATATTTGACAAGATGTCGGCCAGGGTAAATATTTTTAGACTAATATTAAACGAAAATCCGTACGAATCAATATATCAATTTTTGTTCCTCAACAAATGTTTGTAAGTTAGACATTTTGTAACTTCATCTTGTAGTTTCTTTTTCATCTTGACCCCTTCCCTTGAAAAAATGTCTAACGGCGCCCATGCCAAGTAACGAAACATATCATACCTATGTCATTGTACCTTTTGGACGGCCGTTATTATATTCCTGCATTAACTAGGTCATGTGTGAGGACAAACGTTTAACAGCGACTTTGACGTAATATAATTTGGTACATCGTCAGTTACTTTACTGATTTTTAAAAGAAAATGTTTTTCCGTACATATATACAGGTAAGAAATAAGGTAAACAATTAGAAAATGCATTAGAAAATTTTAAAAGATAATCAAAAACAGAATGATCTGCTACTTTCTACTGAAAAACATAGATGTTTAACTAATATAGATTTTTATTTAAAAAAATCGTAATATGGCAAAAATTATAGTTATCATCACATTCCGAGTCATTGTAGGAACACATTTTTTAATTAAATGGCAGAGGGCACGTGGGGTACGCACCCCCTCGCTACTCAATATTTTATACTATTAGCAAAATCTTGTTTTATTAGTGGCAATATAATATGCAGCGGCTCTTTATTTAAACTCTTTCATTGCCCGAACCAAGAGCGAGGACCTCTTATGTCAGTGGATATATAAATATTGTGTTGGCAAAGTTAAAAACATGTTGGCAAAACTGAAAACAATTATTAAAGGCTAGTTACATTAGGTGCAGTGTGCCAACCCTTAAGTCTTAAAAGCCTTTAAAGAATCTGTTTAAATATTTTGCTATAATTCTCTTAGTTTTGGTTGCGGACTTTTGATGGACCTAATAAAAAAAAATGTTGAACGTGATTTCATCTCGTGAACTGAAGATATTTCATACTTAACATTTAACTGTTATCTGTTGTTGAAACGGACCGAAGTTTGAGGGTTTTGTCTGATACACTGCTTCATAAATAATTCATTTGTTTTTGAAAATGTAACACTCCAGAGTTCTGCCGGATTTATTGCGAATAAAAATTACGTCGCAAATAAGACTTATGTATGTCGTATTTCTCTTAATAGCTGCATTTAAAACTTAAATATGACATCATCACCAGTTTTCTTGCCGACTCGAGTAAACTACTTAGCAATAATTGTATGCTGGCCAATAAATACAGTTCCTTGACATCAGCTTTTCAGACGTTTATATACTTCTTGATGTACATAAATACAAGCAATTAGTCGTGTTGTATTTTTTTTCTTCTAATTGGTTCACTTTGTGAGAAGCAAATTTTTGTTTAATATATGTTATGAGTTCTCTGTTCTTTTGCAAGTTGTAGTTTTAGATTTTAGATGAATGTTGAGCTATATTAAATTTGCGCATACTTTATTTTTTAATAACTTATATGTAGTAGATAAATATTTTTTTAATTTTTGATATGAAGGCTGCTTATGAATATTTGTAAAAAATAAAAAAAATAATTAAAATAATAACTTAGACACAACTTTTCGTAAATAACTTTGGAAAAGAAATTAGAAGGTAAAATATGCAGATTCAAATTTAGCTTTTGTAAGTCAAATAACTTTAAATGAAAAGTGGTAAGTCAGACCGACATTTTTACACGTTATGTATGAATTTTCGTTTTTGCATTTTAATAAATATATACCTGAAATATATAGATAGAAATATATATGGCCGAGGAAGAAGTTTTTCTTATTTTGAGAAATACTCTGTAATAGAGAAATTCGGTGAAAGTAATAATTTATAAAGAACCAGGCACTAATGGCATTGAAATATTATTTAAAATTAAAAATTGATACATGGCGGAGATATCGACATAACCCTTATGTAATTTTTGAAAACAATCAATGCTACTGACTATTTTTTAAACTCTCTTACTGCAATTAGAATCTTTTTTCAGTTTTTGATATATTGGTAAAACAATGTTTTTTTGTGTTTTTTACAGAAAGTATCGTTTATAGATTATGCCCCTATCTCCGCCTCTATTTAAATTTAGAAAATAAAATATATATTTTACAAAATATTTTCAGCACCTTATATCTCCAAACCCAGTGATTTGAGGAGCCTGTTAATATAACTTTGTCTTTTGTGTTGGAAATCTTCTCCAGCTGTGGGCAACGTCACTTGTTTAACCTGTATTAAACTATGTTTTTGGTTTGGTTAACTACGAATATTTTAAATTCATTTTAATGACTATTAAAAATCAAACACTTGTTAGACATTTTATTATACTCCTGTGAACTTATGGACTTACGGCCAGTAATAATTAAATAATGCATTAAGGGGATCTTTCACGTGTAAAAAATTCAGGAAGTTTTACCGAAGACGTGTTTCAGTGTAATTAGTGCTTAGTCCTTTGCAACAAGAGCAGATATTTTGTTTTATTTAATAAATTATGTGTTTTGGTTTAGATTGTCAAATTATCCCATAATATTTTAAAAAAATTATATTTCTGTTTTCATTGATATTTAAAACATCTTTCTCCAGCAATTTTATGTTTATGTTCCAGAACACCATGTATATTATATTAGGCCTAAAAATAAAATAGGTTTATCAGGAAACAACATTGTTTAAAAGGTTATAAAGAACAAATTATGTGCAATTTCTATTAGATATTTTTTTATATAGGATATGCAAACCTGTACATTTTTATTTACTTGGAATAGATAGTAATTAACTTACATGTACTATTACTATTCACATATTATATGAAAATGCATTTAAACAAAACGTATTTATCCCATTTAAAATGTATTGTAAATAACTACAAAGGCTATGTACTTTTAAGTTTATGGCATGTTTATGTAAAATAAAGAATAATTTTTCTAAAAGTGCAATAGTATGAATATATATATATATATATATATATATATATATATATATATATATATAAGTTAAGTATTTTCGACCGTACAGAAATTACAAAGAGGTTTTATTTCGGGTCTAGCGGTCCGTGGGAAAAAAAAAGAAGAAACTCTTTTTATCTTAAGTGCTCAATATTTCGCCAATGTTTATTAGCTTCATCAGGAGCAACTACAAAAATTATAAAGAATAGGTCCAATTAGAATTATAACATTAAAATGATAATCAAAAGAATAAAATATTGTCTAGATATACATAGTCAATACATACTTAAAAATTACTTACAAGATGTTAGAGTCAATAATTTTTAAATTTTAACATTTCTACTTTACAACAGCTCAAATAATGTGGCGTTTTTAATGATAATATTCATGTCCCAGCAGTTGGATTGCAAAAAAGGAGAACAAAACATTAGCTACACAAGCCTTATCTAGATGTTAATAAATTGTACGAGGTGAACTAGTCTACGGTGTGCAGCTAAAAAGTATTGTTACATAAAATTTAAAAGATTGCAATAAATATTGCTCAGCTGATTGGTATCTGATTTATAATTAATGCAATCCTTGTTCTTTTTTATGTGGTACATTTCCAAGAATAACCTTTTTTTGCAATTCGATTTCATCTCTAAAATTTTAACATTGGAAAAGTCAAAATTGTGGCCTGTTTTTTGATTGTGTTCAGCCAATGCACAAGAGATTTTTCCTAAACGGCAATCACCTTTGTGGCCGGTTATTCTTTGCCTAAGCCACTGAGATGTTTGCCCTATATACTGTCCATCACATTCCAAGCAGGACAACTGATACACAACGTTACTATTAAATAATAAGGGTGTTTGATCTTTGACCCTAGAGAATAGATTAAAGTTTTTTATTGTATTATATTTTGCTATTTTTATGTGTGAAAAATCTTTGAATAATTTTGCAATATTATTAGTTAGGCCACTTATAAATGGTAGTTTTCTATATTTAAGTTCAAGCGGTTGAACCTCTTCTGTATGGCCATCATATGTATTTGAATTATAAATCAGTTTTTTTAGAATATGTTTCGGATACCCATTATTTAAAAATATCTCTAATAGTTTTTTTAAGTTGTCTTTCATGGCTATTACTGTTTTATATTTTTGATTCTTTGGATGGTTAGAGAAATAATTTAAAAATCTAGTGGATGCTGTTGGTTTCTGATACCAATCCAAAATAATTTTATTTTCTGGGTTCCTAATTAGCTTAGTGTCCAAAAATGGTACACTACGTTGGTTTTCTTTTTCAATAGTAAACTGAATATTTTTATGAAATGAGTTAAAATATTGCAAAATAAGTTCTGTACTGTCCTCCGGTACCGAACAAATTACATCGTCCACGTATTTATATATAAAAGGTATCTGAAATTGCAAATTGGGGATAACATTACTAAATAAATTATCTAAAACTATTGTTGCAAGAATAGGGCTTATGGGTGCGCCCATAGGGGTGCCAAAAATTTGTTTATAGAACCTATTATTAAAACTAAAGTAAGTGTTGTTAAAGATAAATTTGATTAAATTTATGAAATTATTTTTTTGAAAGTGTGGTGAATTTTTTAATTGTTTCCCATTTAGTGTTTAAGATGTCAATTACTAGATTACAGGGAATATTAGTAAATAAAGACACAACATCTAACGAGACTAATACATAGTTATTAGGTAACTGAAAATTATTTATAATATTAACAAACGAAAATGTGTCTTTGATGTTGTAATTAGTTTCATTTCCCAAAGCATTTGTTAAAATTTCTGCTAAATATTTTGATATATAATAGGTTGTAGAATTAATAGAGCTAATTATTAGCCGAAAAGGGACATTTGTTTTGTGAATTTTAGGTAAACAATATAGTTTCGGGGAAGATGAATTATAAATTATAAGTTGTTTATATTCTTGTTCAGTAATTTCTTTGTTCGTTTTTAAGCTTTTAATCAAATCATTATATACAGTTTGTATCGAGGTCGTTGGATCTTTAGTTAATTTGTTATACGTGGAAGTATCTTGCAACATTGTTTCGGTTTTTTGTATATACTCACTCTTGTCAACAGCCACCGTGCAACTACCCTTATCCGGTTGTAAAATGTAAAGGTTAGGATGGAGTTTTAAGAATTTTTTAGTTTTATAATATAATATATTAAATTGATTTGATTGTTCTTTATGTGAGTTATGCATAAAATTAGTAACTATGTTAGTAGCTCGCGCTCTTATTAAATCCTTGGAATGGTTAGGGACATCATCTATAATGCTTTCGAGGTCAGCCATAAAAACATTCGATCGAAAATCTTTGCTTGTGCTTGATACACCAAATTTTGGTCCCAAAGAAAGAAAGTCTACTATTTCGGTAGGAATATCTACAGACGAAATATTTTTAAACCACTTGCTGTTGTCAATAAATATACGATCATGTGAGAATTTTTGTTTGTTTTAGGTTATTGAATTTTCCAATGTTTTTTTGTCTTAGTTTTTTAAATTTATTATTAAAAGTGCATTTCAATCTGTTTTCAAATTCATTTACAATATGATGTGGTAAAATTTCTAATAATTTAGATTTTATTTGTTTAGTTTGCTTGATATTCTTAGAAATGTTATTGCATGTTAATCTAATTTCTAGTGAGATCGTCCTTTTACAACATCTTGAAATAAAATTTTCTACTCTGTTATTAATAATAAAATCATTACCTGTAAACAACAAACTATGTACACATTATTAATACTATCACGAACGTGCCTAGGCTCACTGTTTGAACTTCTACAACGCAACAAAAAGATTCTCATGTTGGTATTGTTTATATGTGTAGATGTGTATATCTAGATAAAATTTTATTCTTTTGATTGTCATTTTAATGTTATAATTCTAATTGGACCTATTCTTTATAATTTTTGTAGTTGCTCCTGATGAAGCTAATACACATTGGCGAAATATTGAGCACTTAAGATAAAAAGAGTTTCTTCTTTTTTTTCCCACGTACCTCTAGACCCGAAATAAAACCTCTTTGTATATATATATATATATATATATATATATATATGTGTATATATATATATATATATATATATATATATATATATATATATATATATATATATATATATATATATATATATATATATATATATATATATATATATATATATATATATATATATATATATATATATATATATATATATATATATATATATATATAATATATTTTTTTTGTTGGCTTTTGTCAACTTTCTCAACTGGTTACCTGTTATGGTGAAAGGATTTTGACAAATTTACCTTTTAATTTAATTGGTAAAAAGAGCATGTTTGTGGACTATGTATCAAATGACGTATCAAGTCTGTTGTTATAGGTGTTTGTCGAACTTCAAATCGAGTACTGGCAAATTCGCGTAGGTTGCTTGTTTCCTGGAAAATTTGGCGGGAGAATTGGCACCGTTCTTAAAAAACATATTAAATATGGGTTAACAAGCCTAATATGGTATCGTCATACAATTTAGGTTTTAGCTGATTGGGCAAAATAGTGGATAATTGTGAAGTTTTTAAATTTGCCTCTAGAGGTACTTTTAGTAATAATTATTAAGTATCAATGTCATCCACATATTGATCCAGAAATATCAAGATAATGTTTAAGTTCCACTTGAGAAAATTACAAATAAATATTCGAATTAATCTGTTTTAGTCTAGTTGCCACACACTGAAGCCAAAATTTTAAATAAATATTTGTGAAAATTTTAATTTTCATATAGCAAATTTCAACAAGATACTATAAAAAAATTTAAAAAATATAACCCGCTCCATGTGCGCTTGCCTCCTTCCCTGAAAAATTCAGTTATCGAATATATTTAAAATTTAAATTTAAAATTTTCACTTAGTTGGACTAAGTAATTAAGCCTTCATTTTGTTTCCCATCATAAAGTTTAATCAAAATTTAACTAATTTAGTTTTCTATCACACTTGATTTTTATCCCAATTTGAGGTAAATTAAATTAGTTTTTTAGTAATATATTTTTTTAAAATTCCATTAGGCCGCCTTTTATCGAATATTATGGTAAACATTTGGTTTTGCCCCCCCCCCCCTGGACAAAATCGAATCTTCTTCCGACCGCTTTTAGGGTTACATTTATATACCAAATAGATTATAGATGACTAATCATAACGTTGCTAAAGTAACATTCTTTACGTTGATTTTTTTTGTACGTATATTTAATTGTTTAAAAAAATAGTGGTTTATTTATAATTATGTTAGATTATGGCAATGCAGTTTTCTTTTCACTTTTGATCATCATCTTCTTATTTTAAGGTCAATATTCGTGTCTCTTGATGGTCTTGGTTTCAGAAAGGTGTGAATTATTGGTGAAAATACATCTTTGTTGATTTCCTTATCCTTATTATACCCTACAATTATAAAACATATATTACCGTTTCAATAAGTAGTAGTGAGTGTGAAATAAAAGCAGACCTCAAGTTTATTTTCCCCTTTACATTGGCTCTCTTTCTACAAAGCCAATCATTTGTTTGTGCTTCTCGTTTTGTTCCGTGTGACAAAGGTAAACTTTTTTGAACAGATTAAAAAAATGTCCAGTGCTCATTTTGATACTAAACTAATAAAGCTCCTATTTAAAAAGCAACAATTTTAGACAATTTTTTACAATCAGCAGTACTAGAAAACCATGCAAGTCAGGTTATTTAAGACCTGACTTGCATCAAATTAACAATAATTTGAATTACATCGCAATTAATGCCCGTTTGTTTTATTCTTTGTTTTCTTAGTTTATGGTGGAAAGTCACTAAATATTCTTAATTATAATATCGCATTTTAGCTGACAGTAATAAATGAATGACATACAACGGGCGCTCAAAAAAAATTACGTACTTCAGAAACGGGCCTGGTATATTGGCCCTTACAACAATGATATGCTTGAAATCCGTTGATACAAAGCAAGCTAAGCCTATTTTAAGAGGAACTTATAGCATAGAATAGAACGAATTAGAAGAGAATAAATAGGTGTCAACGTAACTAGCTAAATTATTGGAATCTAAACAGACAGTGGGCATCTGTTAATAGCCCAGAAGAGCTATAAAGTAGATACCATATAATTAGTGAACCATGAACATTAAAACGGAATCCTTTTCAAAAACTTTCTATACACAAAAGTGCATATAGTTATATGCAATACTCAGCTCTTATCTATTCCTTACTAGAAAAGTACATTAGATTAGATAAATATTTTTAGATTTTCTAAGTGAAAAATCATCGTTTCTCCTATACTCACACCAACGGTAAAATGTTACATTAATTTATTAAATTTATCATAAGCTTATGCAGCCTACTAATTTTTTGTATATATAATTTATAATAGGTTCCTAATTTTAGGTCC
The DNA here is from genome assembly GCA_030620095.1 of Kuschelorhynchus macadamiae. NCBI lineage: Eukaryota > Metazoa > Arthropoda > Insecta > Coleoptera > Curculionidae > Kuschelorhynchus > Kuschelorhynchus macadamiae. The sequence goes on from JAUTXW010005489.1 coordinate 1,490,959, forward strand.
TCATACAAGTTAAAAATTTGGAGAGCCAGTGTTTGTATTAATAATATCTAACACAAAAATGAAACCATACCTGTAAAATAACTAACAATTAGTCCTAATGCAATTGCTCCAATGGTTCCCAACGGTGTGTAATACATGTAAGAAATTCTGTATAATGCGAATGGTGTTTCCACGGGCTTTGAAGGTATATCAGCGGAGAGTGTTATACTTAAGTATTCTGCAACCCAATCAGCACTGCATCCTTCTACGGAAATTGGTTTTTGAGGAAATCGTATAATCCCGTGGGCTATTTGTGCTTGCGAACCCACAGAGATCCATGTAATAAGAGCTCCACTTAACAGGCCACCAGCCAGGGCACCCTAAAATTGACACACCAAAAAAATAATTCTTTAATATTTATAAACTAACTTTGGCTAGTGCTATTATGTTATATTCTAGTGAAAAGTCAAACTTATTAAAGTCTTTTGTGAGGAAGAGTTGAAATGGATAGTGGATATCTTTAAAACTGTGATATTTGTAAAGACCCTCTTTAGATCCCGTTCTATTTGTTTTATGTCAAAAATATGCTTTGGGTTAACCTGCTTTCGAGATATTTTGAAATTTATGTCGATCATAAACGGTTTATTTTTTCGGAAATTCCAAAATGATATTCAAGTGTTTGGAACTTACGAGCCAATTTCATACATCAAAATAAGGGATAAAAAATTTCTTAATCTTAAAAGTTTCGTTTCAGAGATATTTTGATGCGCTAAATTAATTATTAAATGCTTAATAAAGCTATCGGTCGTATCTCAGAAACGGGCGTTTGCTATATTTACATAATATATTAAGAAATCATGGTTCATGGGATTAGACCGTGTCAAATTGGGATTACTATCCGACGTTTCGTCTTTGATAGCACGAGGCATCTTCAGGGATATTCACTCCACGAGATCTGAACAATTAATTCAGTGTTCAGCTTCAGTTCTATGTTGATATAATATTATATAAAATATATAATAGACAACCGAATAAATTTGGGGAAGAAGTAAATTAACGAATATTACGAATTATACCTTCTCACGGTTTATATTCTTGTCTTATTGGTGTTCTTGATGTTAAGAGTGTGGTGGCCTTCTTTTCTCTACTCTATTTATTATCCCCTTTTCTAGTAGGTCAACACACGTAACCTGTTTGTACACAGTTTAGCTTACCAATATGGCCCATAACGTACTTACTTCGAGTACGGCCCTGTTGTTGGTCCTCTTCAGGTTACTTTCAAGGGTCCGTAGCACCAGGCACCTTATTTATCCCTTCTTAAAACTATACTTCTTAAATCCTAAGTTGATATATTTACTCTTTAGATAGTAACATTAATTCAGGTTCCGAGCTAAGGTAATTTTAATTATGATGTTGTTATACGTAATAAGTGAAAGGGAGCTTTTACGGCATAATAACTTTAATGGTTTCCAATAAAGTCATTTAATTAAAATTACTTTAAAAGTTTATTCTACTATCTCTTTTCGTAAAGAATTCAATTATAATTTCGTTAATATTATTTGATCCAGTACACTTTCCTATATTTATTCCTACTGTTAATTAAAGTGAATTATTTTCAGTTACCCAGTTCGCATTCCTATTTCAAACAAATAAAACTTAACTTAATTCCACTAGATCTTATAGTCAGATTTTATACGCTACGTAACATCTAATGTCTTAACTCAATAGGCTCTCCTTACTATTCCTTTCTATAATTCTTAAGTCGAGATAAAACACTTAAGTTCATCTGACTAAATTCCTTTTTACTAATTTATTTTCAAATCAATAAAATATCTAAACGCACGACTTAGCAATTTTCTACCTTTTGAGATTAAAGGTGTTCTTGTGTTTCGACCACTTTGATGTATCGTTAATTAATTATGCCTGTTAAAATCCCGATCACCACAAGAGTTTAAGAGGCTTGAGTTTTATGTTTCACCGCGGCAAATTTTTAGAATGTGTCATACTGGTGTTATGAAGTTAGGTGGTCTGGGAAGAACTAAAATTGAATGTATTGTGGCTAAGAATAATGATGATGGAATCTCTTTACATTTTCAGCAAAGAAATGAAAAACTGTTTGGCTACATAGTTACTGTTAGATATCTAACCAAACATACACTGAAGGATATGTCAGGTGAGAGGTAAAACTTAAAAGTTAACAGCGGCAACGTTGGTGGATAGTTGGCAATGTATAATCACAGGTATAATGTAAGTAACACGATGTAACGTAAAATAAATAATAAAAAATATTCACAGAGTTAACTGTGTCATTTATTTAAACAATAAGATAAATATAAAGTGCTCTAGCAGGATCTATACAAACAATAATTAATATGGCGCAGTCTGGAAAGAACTGAATTAAGAAAAAAGAAATTGTGAGGTTAGGGAACGACGTACCCCAAAATATAAAATAAGCCAAATCCAGATAAAATACAATGGATGATAGTCGGGGAATTAGCCCAATGCGGACGCACGGCAATGTGGCAGAACATTGGCACATGTGGTGAGGCAGATTGAAAATGATCTCAAAGCCTTTGAAGTTACAAAAAAGTCTCAGCGGTTCACCCAGCTGTTTAACTACGTAGGCAAAGAAGGTTTTAAAATATTCGGTATCTTTTTTACATTTGCAGTCATTTTAAGCCAAGAGTTCTTTTTCAGTAGGCAACACTCAGGACAAACCCTTGAGTATTTTATTGTATCTGAAAGAACAGGCACAAAAACGCAAATTTGATAACCTGGAAGAGGGTTTGATCAATAAATTAAATGAGGTTAGGAGAAACGGGTTAAGAAAGAAGAAAAAACTTCTCGAAGATGACACCCTGTCATTCGAAAAAGTTATAAAGCAGTGCAAAATTCTAAGAACAAAGTAAGGAGATGTACCCGGGTACAGAATTTGAACAAGAGGTTAATGCAGTACACTACAAGGGAAAACACCAAATTAGGGACAAAAGCATGGGATTGGAAGTTTTCCGATTCGTCTCGTCGAAAGCAGACCTCTGTGTTATTAACATAAGTGGTTCCACGTGTTCGGTTTTGCTGCTTTATTTCGGGGGGAAACGAGAGACTCAACCGCTCAGAGTGGAAACTAACGACCCCGCAAGAAAGGGAGCAGACGCTGTGAACGAGTGAGGCCTAGTTGTTCCTGCATTCTATCCCGTTTGTCTGCCGCAGTTCTACATAGAATATTAGCGTAATGGCCGCTATGTGGCGGGAGTGGGAGGGGTAAGGGGACAGCTTGAAAGAAAAGGTCATCTCGTGAGACCAGTAGTACTCTCAAGGGGCATCTAGTGGAAGCCAAGATGCATTTCAAAAATAAAAAAGTTGTTTGAAAGATTCGGGGTGTTCGGGAGCTAAGAGCTCGCCATCCGGACATCCTACCTATTAGGCTGGAGAATGGCGCTGAAAGCAAAAAAGTGGCAGCTGACTCCATATTGAAAAAGAAAGAAAGAAAGAAAGCATGGGATTGGAACTATAAATAATAAAAATAATGCAAGTGAAAAATTATTTCATGTACTAAATGTGGAAAAACGCATGATTTAAATAAGTGTCATGCTTATGGCAAATTTTGTCTAAAATGCAGAAAGAAAAACAATTTTTCTGTATGTAGAAATTCTACATCTGTACCAGAAATAAGTCAAGACAATGAAATTAATACATTACAGAAGTAAATAATTCAGTCATTTTTGTATATTGGGTCTATAGAAATAATGCAATAAAATAATTGCATATTTAAATTAAAAGTAGGTACAGGTGCTATTTGAAATGTTTTGTCTATTTAAAATTATGGTTATATAGGATACCAAATAAATTATAATATTCCAATCCAAGGTCCTATTCAGGGGATAGTCTAAAAGTGGTAGATATGTATGAAGTAAATTGTAAGAAAAAAAATAAAATTTGTAAAATTGAATTCTATATAGTGAACAGCAATAAAAAGCTATTTTAGGCTTATCATCATGTATAAATTTAGATGTGATAAAAAAGACAGAGACCTTAAAATGTGAAAATAATGATTATGAGGAGTTAGTTAATAAGTTTCAAGAAAATTGGTAGTTTACCAGGTAAATATAACATAAAACTTGAAAATGCACAACCAGTTACCCAAGCCACAAGGAGGGTTGCACGTCCTTTGTTGCCTAGTTAAAAGAAAGTTTAATTGAATTAGAAAAACAAAAAATAATTGCAAAAGTGGAGTAAACCAGATGGTAGTCTTATTTACATTTGAAAGATTTAAACAATTGTATATAAAGGGAACAATGATCAATTCCAATACTGGAAGAAATAAGTGCCAAAATGGCGGATGAATAGGTTTTCTTTACATTGGATGTGTTTTATTGGCATTCCATTTGGACGGTACAAATTTTTAAGTGCACTATATGGTATAAAATCACCGCCTGACGTATTTCAGCTTAAGTTTAGGGAAATATTTTAAGTTGTGAAGGTACAAATAGATAATAAAAATAATATGCAGCTATTTGTTGTGGTTTAAGTAGATTTTATGAATATATTTTTGGTAAAAAAGTAAAGGTGGAAACGGATCACCAGCCATTAATTACTATTTTTAAAATGTCATTAAATAAATGCGAATGTTGTTACGAGAACAAAAATATGGTATTGATGTATATTATAAGTCAAGTAAAAAGATAGTCGTTGCAGATGGTTTGTCAAGAGCGTATATTCAAGATATAAATAATACATTTGATAATGAGTTGCAGGCTCAGGTATGTTTAGTAGTTTTTGAAATAAATGCAATAGAGGCAAAACTAAATGAAATTAAGACTTTAAATGATCCAACTTTGCAAGATTAAAAATGGAATTTTTAAAGGGGACCAAAATAAACTGTGTTGTGTGTCATTAAAGGCGAGTTAACTGCATGAAAATTTAATTTTAAGAGCAAACTGGTAATTCCTGAGTGTTTGTGGAAAGAAATGCAAACAAAAATACTTGTAAATAAATGTTTGAATTTAACAAAACATTCAATTTTTGGCCTACAATGTCAAATGCTGTGAAACAAAGGAAAGGTTCATGTTATATGTGCCAAAAATTTTCTTAATTCCCAAACACCACAACCACTAATATACCCTTATTACCATTGCATAAAGTAGGGTGTGGTCTCTTGAAACTATATGATGAGAAATATTTACTTTTAATTGATTACTTGTCAAAATACATAGAAATCGAAAATTTAAGCTGTGACACATATAGCTTCACCATAGTTCACACTATGAAGACAAAATTTGCTAGACATAGTATTCCTGAAGTAGTTATTTCTGATGCTGGACTTCAGTTCTTGTCAGAAGTTTTTAAAACTTTGTAGAGTGGGAATTTACTCACATAATTACTTCTCTCATCTATGCCCATATGCAAACAAAAATATTTTTAAAAAGTTCAAGAAGAGGACAGTGACATATATTTGGCCCGACTGTATTATAGAAATATGTTAATTTTTGAAAACATTTCCCCTGCTAATTTGTTGATGCCCAGGAACTTGAGAACTACTGTTCCTGTAACTGAGCAAACCTTAAAACCTTTTGTAATAGATACAATATATTCCAAGTTTTTGGAAAAAAACCATCAGGCACAATATAACAGTTAGACATGGTGTAAAAGAGTGAGCAGACATTTTATCAAATACTAGAGTGATCATACAATTAACACCAAACAAAGACATTTAGGTGCCAGGGAGAGTGCTCGAAAAACTTAGAGGTAGGTCATATAGAGTAAAAACTGTATCAAGTGCTCTAGCAGGGTTGATACAACAACATTAATTAACCAATCAGATGTTTTGGAGTGTGGTTGCTGACCACTTCACCAACCTTTACAACGATATTGAATCCTGAAATTGTCAAGATTATTTCACCTATAAAAAATGCTTCTACAATAATGACTAATTCCAGTTTAATGGAGGCTTTTGCGACTGCTGATTCTAGTGTTGTTCTTGTCGTTGTTTGATCATGCCATATTAACGTCCGTTCGTTATGTAGTAAGATTAATGACTCAAAAACTCACGTTAGGCAGTAGTCAGCGCTTCTTACTGCATTGGCAGTTAGGAGACCTGGCTGAATTCAAGTATCCCCAATTTTATGTTCGGTATCCCGGGCTATTCTCTTATTTGTGATGCAGGGGTGGTGACGTCTGCATGTGGACATAACGTTCCCAGTTGTGTCAATCTCGGATGATGGTGGCAGCAATATGAAATAGGTTGTCTTAAAGGTCCATAACCCGATTCTTTGAGAAACCATATTTTTCAAACATACCTAACGTATTTAATTAATTACATGCACTCCGCCAAGTGCCTATCTAAAATCAATTTAAATAATAATTTAACACGGGTGAAAATACCACGCTTACTTTAAAAACTATCAAAATTTATTTCTACAGTCTCATCATACAAATTTTAACGCATCAAATATATTGTCGTCCGCCAAATAGGTACTCTAAGTAATACTGTTCCATTTTACTTCCACGAAATTCAGCCGAATATCAGCGAAAAACATTCTCACAAAAAATATATACATGAAACAATCGCTTGCCTCTAAAAACAAATTTCTATGAATTGTAACTCTGCTAAAGAAATTCCGAAACGCCGCTAAAGACATCTCAAAAGAGATCGCTAGTATAAAAAAACTATTTAATCCTTAAAACTCAACATCAATGTCTCTCTGCATATTCCAAGCAATTTCATCTTCGAATATATAATAACACAATTCAAGCAAAATTTGAACTTTCGCTCTTTTCTTTTGTATACCCATCCCAACAACATCGCATGTCACATTTTTCGTTGCAACCAACCAGTTAGATACACCAACAGAAACGAGAGGGGACGGGAACTCTCTTTCCTGATCTAAGAAAGAAAGACGCTTATCTTTCTAAATATTTTAGATTCGCAAGTTGAAGTTCAGTGTTGAATCTTGAAATTGTCGGTAGGCCGGGTGTGCCTCCGCATTTTTCGTAAATAAGAAATCTCTTATTAATGTAATTAATTAACACTAAATAGTACAGTTTGTGCCATTAAACTCATTGCTCGGCTAATTGTGCCTCCGCATTTTTTGTAAATACGAAATCTCTTATTAATTTAGTTAATTAACAGTACAGATTGAAATGCTGAAATTGACACAAGGATTCAACTGGAATAACAAAATGATTGCTTTATAGCTAAATGAATTATCAGTGAAATATAATTCAAATCAGGTGAATTTCCTTCTTTGTGCCTAGTGAAGGCAGTTTTAATAATTAATACGTGCAAAGCAAATTACATTTCCAAAAAGTGAAGACAAAAACTAAATCTTTTTGCTCTCGTTAAGTTACGAAAAACTTGTTCACTGACTATACATTACTTTTGTTGTAAAGAGTCTTGTTTAACTAGTGAAGTGATATTATTATATAGTAAGAATATTTATTATTTTAATATTTGCGTATTTATTTTGCATCAAACAGATGTTATTATTTGTCACCTAAATTCTAGAATAGAGGCATGAATGGGTAAATGAATTAAATTTACTTTTAAACATGTATTATAAATTGATTTTTAATTAAATAACTCTTGTTGTTATGTGGTTTAAATATCCGTTTTTCGTTTTTTTTTGACATAAGCTAAATTTAAATTAAAAAGTATTAATCAGAATTAGAAAAGGAATAGCAGTTCACAAAAAGGGGTAAATTAAATTTGTATTAAAACCAGCTCCCATGAAAATAGCGGATTAATTATCTGTTGTTATTAATTTTAACAGGTCCTTCGTGAAGAAACACATTAAAATAATTTTTTTTCTAAACTCTTTTAGGTTGAATTGCTAAATAAATAAACTACTTTTCGCTGTACTGCTGGCTACTGCACGCAGTATTATGGACCATTTGCAAGCCTTCCGCCTCAGCAACGTTATGTTAAAACTGCAAGAGATATTTATTGGCTTCAGTGTGATTTTGATAAGGAAATATTTATAATTGGGCGTAACATCGAATTTAGAACGATAAAATTAGAAGTAGAGTTGTCCATTTTTACGGAAATGCCGCCTTTTTTACGGCACTATACCGCTTTACACTGATCCTTTGTCTCCATAACTATAAAATGTGAGAAGTTATATCGTAGTCATGTCAGTGCGTGAACCCGTTTTTGACCGAAATGAATTTTAAGTTGCCTATACACGACATATTTTTTTTATATATTTCATATAAAAAAAATTGTTTTTTTTCTAACACCTCTGTACGTTTTCATCTCCTGCGTGCAGTTTTTCCTCAAATTAAATGGTCTAACGTGTGCCTTCAACAGGCCTTCTGGTCAAAATTATTATCAACTTTATCCGATATCATGCTTGATTTATTTGGCCAGCATAGGTACTGAGACATTGTTCTTGTGCGTGATGTAAATATTAATCTTATTAACATGCCTATGTCAAAAATATTTTAATTATCTAATAAATATACTCGTTTTTGCCCTTATTCGTTTTTTCATGCGAATAACTGATTATTGTTCTTAATATCTTATTGATGTGAAATAAATCGTCCAAAAAAGCAGTAAAAACTTCTTTCAATTTTTTTATTTATATGCATTGCGAAGATCTCACGCCAACCAATTAGATCACTCTCCCGGCAAAACTTAGTTTTGTTAAAATTCCTTAGGTCACGGACAAACTCCGCTACATTGTCCAAAAATGCTGTAAAATCTTCTTTTAATTAAATTACATTGTGGACGGGAACTAAGAAAAATAATAAACTTATAAATTCATGTACCTAGCTTCTTCGATCAGTACGCTTCTATTATTTGGGTAAGAGACCGCCCTAGAAAACTGATACTTTGGCCATGATGAAAGTCCTTTAAAGAGTGAGCTAGGCTATAAAAGATCTGGATTAGCAGTAAAAATATTCCTTTAGGACATACTGCTCTTAAAATAGAACAAAGAGCTTGTTTTTCTCAAATTCTCAGAAGTTGTAAAAAGAATCCCAAATTACTATGGCCCCATTTGTGTAAGTGGGTTATTGATTGAACCTTCCCGCCTTTGTGATCTAAATAAAATTAATAATGTTTTTATCGACTCGGTACAACGTCTGCCTGCTGACCCAAACTAACAGCTTTGTAAATCTGACGGTGTTTCTGCTAAAATTCTTTGTCGCTAAACTGCTGCTGTCATGGACAACTAACAGGACAGTCACTCCTCGTAATATTCTTGAAAATTGTTTTGAGTGCTATTGTCACAGCACGACCTGTCTGGACATGTTAACGGCATTTGACTCGATATATCTTGATTGTATATGAGTTACCTTCTTAGTCACCAACAAAAAGATGTATTCAATTCACATACTATTATAGCGAAATCTGATTTAAGGTCATATCTGGTGTACTATAAGGTTACACCCATCTTTATGCGGATAATATTTAGGTGTTTTTTGATATTTCATCTAATGAAAGAGTTTTGGGTCAAGATCTTCACATAATTAGCCAATGGATAAGGGATAACGGACTTTCACAGGCTTGGAAGCGTCAGCATATGTTTATAGGCTGAAATAACCACTCCGAGAAAGTTGATCTTCAGCTCTTAGTAGATTCACAGGCATCAGGACCCGTGGTTAAACTTAGCAGTCTGCTAGGAACCTGGGGTGACAACTGATTGTAAACTGATATTTTAGGATCATGTTTTAAATGTGTGACGCAGCTTGAAGAGTTCCCTGGTTTTCTCACTTTCATTTTACTGATGCGGCTTATATGGCCTATATTTAACCAACGAAAGTAGCATTAGGGTGCAAAAGATACAGAATCATTGAGTTTGTTTTTTTAGTCTATGTTTCCAGCTTTGCATATATTTTTCCGTATATTCGCAATCTAAATTTTCATAAATTGAATGAGATGAGATTTGTTCACTTTGCCTGTTTTGTGTTTCCAAATACTAGATCTAAGTAACTTTTTGATAAATTTGCATAATGTTCTAAAATTATATAGAAATATGTAATATACAGGGTGTTACAAATTAGATGGGAGAGGACTGATTCGAGGTTGGTTAAATTAGAGTAAAGCTGCACAGTCGTGCAATGTCGAATAATAGGCCGTTATTTGGAGAGATATTACAAAATAAATTTCACATCTCTGTAGCCAATTTTCCTCCTCTACAAGATAATGCACCAAGATTTAAATGCCGACGTTTCGTTTTCCACAACTCCATTTTTTTAAATACGAACCTAGATTTTTTATTTCATTTTTAACAAGCGTCCGACCTGCCAATACCAACGATGTATCACAATTAATGTTTGAACTGGAGATTTAAGATTTTCCCGTAAGAAACAATGTGTTACAAAGAGACGAAAAACCAACATTTTGCCAAATTCACGAAGGATAATTTTAAATACTCTAAATGTTTAAGTGCATTTCATCATTGGTTTTAAAAGGTCAAACGCTTGTTAAGAATGAAATAAAAACTCCAGGTCCCTATTTAAAAAAAATTAAGTTGACGATGAAATCTCGAAGACGAAACTTCGGATTATAAATCATCAGCATGTGCAACATCTTATAAAGAAGGAAAAGTGACTATGAAGATGTAAAATTTATTTTGTAAGATGTCTCCAAATGCAGCCTCAAAAAAATAAAAAGGAAAATGAGGATTTTCCGTTTTTCATGGATATCTTCGGAAGTAGTTGGAATTTTTCCACCTTTTTCAACGACACTTTACTCGACATTAAATTGACAAACTTTGCCCTAGTTTAACCAATTTGGTTTTTAAAATGCCAATGCTATACCATCAAATTTGTAACACCCTGTGTATAGTTGCTGATCTTTCAAGTAAAGCTAGATTGTTTAAACGACTGGAGATTTACGCAAAGCAGGATTTTTGATTTTGTATTTGAATTAACTTGTTTGTGATTTTGATATAACAAATATCCAAGGCTGGCTATTTTCAATTTTACGAAAAAAATCAGTTATTATGCTCGATATTTAAAAAAATAATTATTTGTTGTACAAATTAAAGGTAGTCACCCCCACTTCATTTCCTTCCTAAGCAGAATAATTTTCCCCTAGAATGACACCTCACTATCACTATTTAAATAAAGCAGATACTTTATAGCCCTCGTTTTCACATAGCATAGTGTTGCTTTTGTATCTAAGAAGAAAACTAAATCAAAATGAAATCTTAGCTTATACAGCTAAAATGTCACGAAAATTTTAATTTTAAATTAATATTTATATGGTATAAATTCAAAATTAATTCTTGAAGTAAACTATTGGAGACTTCTCTACACCAATTGTTTTATAGCAGCTAAGTAAAGGATATATTTATTTTGTATGTGCAGGGAAAAAGTATAGCAAACAAAAATGTATTTTTAATGAAAAAAGCACTGCCGTAAAAGGCAATGTATTGAAAAAAATAAAAGTTCTTACACATATAGCGGAGTCAATAAAAATACTTTAACCTCTTATACCTAATAAGGTTTTTGTCAATTTTCTCAGTTCTCTCTTAAGATAAAAGAACATAAAGTGTTAATGCCTGTTTAAAGAACATATACGAGGTGGTCTATTTAAAAAATAAATTTCTTGTTTGTTTTTTCAAAACACCCACGATGCGGCTAAAATACTACATGTAAAACCTTGCATTGTTTATTTTATTCACTACATAAAAAAGTTAACGGAGAAGGGAGGAGATGCATGTCAAAATAACAATTATTTTTACCTCTGATGTGGCTCCGGGAAAGAACATCCCCAATGAAAACACTCCCAATAGAGGTCCTGCGGTTATGGCTCCAATACTACCAGCGGCCTGAATAAGTGTTCCTAACTTTTCGACTACAAATACTAAGCCAACACAAATAGCGCCAATAATCACTACTATTACTTTCATAAGTAAACTAGCTTGAACTTCAGTCAATGGTTTTTTTAGTCGAGGTTTTATTAAATCCTCAAAAATTACTCCAGTCATCGAATTGAGTCCGGTAGACATTGAGCTAAAAATATCAAAAATTGAAAAATATATTAATTAAAGTCTATTTTAGTAGTAATTGCAAATTTCGAAGGTGCTTTCTGACTAGGGTTGTCAGATTCATTAGTCTAAATTCCAGGACAGTTTTTAAGAACAGGAACAAATTATCCATCCGCATTCACATTCACAATTGAATCAAAGTTTTTTCACTATGTTAAAAAAAATTATGTTCCTAAATAAAATGATGTTTTGAGTACTCTTTAAACCGAATTAACATAGAATGTTAGCTAGACGTATTTAGTTTTAACTTAATTCATAAACATTTTTATTGGGTTTTTGAAAATGCATATATAATAAAATTGAAGAAAATACTTATTTTTAAAACGTGTAAAGTTTACATTAGCATGTGGTCTCTCAGAACTCATTAACATGTTAACTCTCCAGAAAAAAAGTAACATGGCCTGCATGTAAATAGTCACTCAAATATCTCCAATATATTTAATTGTACTGAGAACCTAGCTATTTTAAATAATATGTACTGTTGGGGCATTTTGTACAAATTAGTAAAAAAAATAAATGTGGAAGATTTCGTCTAAACTATTCATTTCCGGTCCTGTTCCTAAAATTGACGTTGCTTAACCCCTTTGAATAGCCAAACTAATTTTTTGAATAAACTAGATTTTGGCTCATTAGTTAAAGAAAAGAATAAAGAAAATAACCAATTTCTTTCAGAATATCAGTTGTGCAACATACATCGATAATTTACCATGGCAACTGATCAAAGTAATAAGTGAGAATTTATCTGTCAAAAAAATTGTAGCGATAATTTTGCCGTCAAATTTTTATTGACAATTATTGTTTACAAATAGATAAACTAAAAATGTGCTATTTTACCTCTATTTTTTTGGTAACTAAGGGTAACAAAATAACGATGCTAAATAAAGTTCTAAAACAAACGAGAAATGTGCGTCAAAAAATTAGATTTGAAGACTTTAAACTACCACAAACTAATAGTGCGACTGAAAATGGTATTCCCATAAATTCAGTCAAGTCGAAGCTGTCAGTATGAATGCAGTTTTCACTATTTTGCCAGAACAAAAATTATATTTTGGAGCAACACCTCTCTAAAACAAACTAAACGAAATCGTCGCAGATTGGACCTTTAATATGAGGAAAACGAACGGAGATTTAAAGAGTCGGTAATCAAGCCAATGTGGAACAATACGGGAAAACAAGTTCAAAAGTATTACTTTAAGAAATGGAACATAATATTTGATCCTTTTAAAGACATAACATTTGACTCATCCCGAAAACTTGCGATGCTAAACGTCGTATTCTACAAGGAAATGTTGAGAAAAGAAGAGAAAGTTCAGCGCCCTCTTCATTATTTGAATGAAAATACCCAATTTCTGGAAGAAAGATAACCCAAAGGGCCTTCAAAGAAAATTTTACCATATTGCTGCTGTTAAATTAGCCTGGCATGGCGATGAATGAAAATGGTGATTCAAAAAGGAAAACTACAACGACGGATCATTTACAGGTAAGCACTATAGTTTTTGCTACTACTTATCTTTTAATTGGCCTTACTTAAATTTGTCTATAATGTTTTATTGTCGCTGGAAGAATCGAATATAATCCTGTGTTTTCGAAAACCACACAAGCAGGAGCTAAGAAATGCGCCGATAGTAAATAGCTAATAAGGAATACCAAGGATCCTGAACATTGTCAAGTTCGCCTTTTTGAAAAGCTTCTTAGTAAAAGACCGATCAGTGTTCAAACACAAAAGTTATTTTTAACTTCAAATCCGTTTTTTATGAAAACTTAGCAATGGTATAAGCAGGGGCGGATGGACTCTTTCAGGCCGGCCTGGGTTACCAGGCAACCGGCCCATAGGAAAAAAACTAAGTTTTTCTAGGCACTTCGTGGAAAAAATGGATATGAAAAAAAAATATCTTTTAAGTATGCAAATTCATGTAGGATATATATTGCCTATATTGGTAACAAGAAAACTACATATGAACATACTACAAAAAATATCTTGATAAGTATGATAAGTATAACAGTATATATCTAAGCATAAAACAAATAAAACTTCATAATGCACCTAACAAATGTAAAAAAAATCAGTCATTGTTAAGGAACACAAAATAAAAATAATATCAAATAATAAATTTCTACTGTGATAAAATCTTTGGAACCACATCGTAACGCATTACTTATACTATGATAATAGTGAGTGATAATAGTGAGTAAACAGACTACTAAACCTAATGAATAAACTACTACCTATAAGGAATAACAATAAAAAGTCGCGATGAATTTAAAACAAACCTAATCCCCTTCTTCTCTTTGTTACGATAATAGTTAGTAACTTAACAACCTACGCAATAGGCTACTTGATCCAGTTAGTTCGTTAATAATATCCATTATCAATTTTGCTAAGAATCTCTCTTTCATAATTATGAACGATTCCAAGTGTTCATCACTTAAAGAATTTCGAAATCTGTGTTTGAAATATTTTAAAATTGAAAAACCACGCTCGCAAGGTACTTTTGTAACAGCTAATGTTAAAGTAAATTGGTAAACTAAGGATAACTACAGGTATGCATTTTGAAAAATGTATTTAATTATGGCGAGATAGCAACAATGTAAACAGTTTTTACAAACAGTTTCTTCCACTCCACGTTGACATCTTTTGAAAATATTCCTGTAAACTCATTTTATAAATGGGCCAATTCCTTATAAAATTATTTAATTCTTGTTTTATTTTTGATGGTTGGATTTCTTAATCGAATTGTCTAAGTTTACTTGAAATATTTTTTAAGCTATTTTCGGATACACCATTGTTTTTCTAGGTCAGGAAAATAATTGGATTAAATATGACCATATCTGGGCATAGAGACATATTTTTTCATACCGTTTTTCAATTGATGTAATAGCATTGTCCATTATAACGTAAAATACGTCGATTTTGAATTTTTCTTTTGTATTACGAACAGCTTCATCTGAACACTTTTCATCGACGTCCTTTTTACTTTTCTAATTCTATTAACCGGGAAATCATGTTCAATATCAAAATCGATACCTCGTTTTTCCATTTCATCATATGCCCAAGATAAAAAAATTTTCGAAGAGGCTTCGAATGTTTCATACATCTTGCCTCTAAAATAATTAAAATTGTAAACATTGTTGAAATAGTCTTAGAACTAAACGTAAAAGTGCTTTAAAAGATATTAAAGATATCTTTTTTAGACACTCTATACAAATTTAAAATTCATAACAGAAAGATACAATGAGGCAGCTGTTGTCCAATGTTGTATCACTTTCTGTTACTTAACGGTCGCATTATAACATAAAGTGACATATAATACACATCTTGTCTGTCAAATTTTCTTATAACGCTACCGTTATCGTTATCAACATTTAATATATTACCCTGGTATGCGTCACCTAGTCGAACGAAACCGAGGCTTTACATTTATAGGTTAGCGAAATAAAAACCTGTTAAATTACAAACCTGAAAAAACCATATTCAACTGCAACTTACCGATATGACAAACCTCTTTTTCCAATCAACTTAAGAATGTTAATCACTCTATGAAAAACTTGTCTATTTTGAAATACTTTTGAATGCTGTTTTTTTAAAACTTCTGGAGAATAAAATAATCTTTCAACAGTTTTATCAGACTTGAATCTAAAATACGATTCCAGTGATTCCACACACCGAGAATCCTGAATTGTAGATTCATGCTCTTGAATTCGTTGATAAACATGTCTGCAGTCCGACATTCTGTCGTTGTAGGAGATCCATTTCCTTTGGTATTGTGCTGAGCATGTTTCGGGTTGTCTATTAAACACTTTATTGATATCAAAGGATGTGCTTCCTTGATTTTTAGGAACTTGTGGATGGTATACAAAAAACATTTTCAGTTTATTATTCATTGGCTTTTTAAATCGGTCAGATACAGGAACAAATAAATATTCTCGATATTTTTTGATGTTCTGGTCAGGATCTGTAATAGCCTCACTGTCATCACCATTTGCTCCTGAGCTATTTCCACTCGTTATCCTCGATACAACATTCGTTGTCTTCTGAGTCTGAGACACTAATTGTGATTGATTTAAAGTAGAAGCTTGACTACTTGTGTTAATTTTCAAAAACGTATCTAATGAGCGGCATTTTGCTGCTTCATCCAGCATCTTCTTTCTGTATTCTATATTCGAATAATTGATAAGCTTTTCGTAGACCATATACACTTTCACTTTGTGATAATAGTTCTAGGCATCCGTCGGCATGCAAACGAAAATGAGAAAAAAATGCATAATAAATATCGATTTATTATAATTGATTGAAATAACTGATCGAATAAATTGTTTACATACGATAGGTATAGTGGATTTCGTGATTAACAATAAGTAGCAAAAATATTTATTTTATATAAATCAGACAGACCGGGCAACCGGGCAAATGCCCGGGTGGTCCCATCCGAAAGAAATGTTGTTTCTAGTTGGACAATAGATTCTGTTGTGAAATTAAATTTGGACGCAAACAAAATACAAATCAATCAAACCGGATAACAGCAGTGGCGTACTTAGCCAAATCAGGGGTTAATGAACAACAATTAATCAAAATAACAGGACATTCCAACACGAATTCAATAAAACCGTATCTATCCATGGATAATCAGCACCACTCACAAATTATATAAAAAATCTTGGCAAAAGTGGCATCGAAGACTACGGTATCGAAAAAAACGAAAAAAAGCAAAATCATGTTTATTGTAAGAAACGTCTCAAGTCGCCCCAAGAGACAGCATCTCGTCAAATCATGTTCCTTTTAACTTGATATCAAATGTATCTAATGAAATGCATGATGAAAATACTCCCAGCCAATATCAAAACTGTACATTTTATACTAATTGCGTTTTTGATAAAAAAGGTTTAAATTAATGTGTTCTTGATTTGTTTAGTAAGTCACTTATTTTGTTAGTTGTATTATGTTATGGTGTAAATAAAATAATCCAAATTAGTTTAAAATTTAATTTCCACTCGTGATACTCTATTAATATATCACTCGTGCAACAAAATTTTCTGGAAAAATTTATGCACTTGTAATATTTCTGTTAAGAATTTTGAAATTTTTGCATCTTTCCTCCATAGATCAAAAGTTTCAACACAAAAATGTATGAAATTATAAGAATTAGTAATTTCAGTAATTGTTTTTATTTATTTCCGCATGTCTGATTTCTTTTAAGTTGAATTCTTATATGATGCAGCCAGAATTTTGCGACAATATAGATTATGTAGGCCCAAAGAATCAACAATTTCCCAGCAGACTGGATGGCCTGTTCTCAGAGCTATAGAAATACGAAATATGGCATCATCCAAAAGAGGACTTACAGAAGGAAATGGGAAAGCAATAGCCAAGCAATGTTTTCTTTTTTGGAGAGCAAGTAAACGTGATTTTTCTTTTAAATCATCAGTTTCAGAAATTATTGTTATATTTAAAAATCTAAATAATGAATTTTCAAGTTTACCGAACAGCTGTTAAAACAACAAATTGCGATTGGACGAATACCCCATGTCATTTAACGCACATAATGAAGCTCCAAAGAAAACCTTTTTGATACATGGCGAAATCGCTCAAATCTGATATGATGTTTTGTATGTAAAATTCGCTTTTGTCTAATTTTTATTAAAGTAAAATCAGTCACTTGAAATAGACATTACTACAATTCAAATGTAATACAAAAAAATAGTTAATACGTTAAGCTAATTCTCTTACATGTAATTAAAAATTTATTGTGTTTGTGGGAGTACCAATAAATAAATAAATGAAATAAAACAAATAATTCAAAAATTCAACCATCTGCAAAAAATTAACTGATATCGCCGATCAAATGACTGGTAAAAAGTTTTTTGATGTCAGTGGACCGTCAATTCCTTGCCGATCACTCGTGTGATACATTTTCGACGTGATTTTATCAGTTTGTTCGATTTGTGAAAATGGCTCATATTTACAAAAATAATGAACTCGTCTTCAAAGTGCGGCTGCTGCTTCGCGGTTATACGCGGAACGCTTTCCCTGGTTTATAAATCTTGTTCAGAGGGCAAGACAAAATGGTGATTTAAGGAAACATCGTGAAGGACATGTAGGAAGACTGAGACCACTTGACAATGTCCAGAAAGAACAATACGTTTTAAATATTATAGATGAAGAACCATCAAGAAAATCAGTTTTATCCATTTCACGTTCAACGTGTACAAATGCTACCTGCAGACCATCCCCGTGTAGTTCAGTTTGTGAGTGGCTCCTACAAAACCACGCAACTGATCAACAGTTTTTCTCGAAGAATTATTTCTGTAAACGAGGTATTATTTACTCGAAATAGGATCAATAATTACATACTATTCAAAAAACAATTTACCAGACCCTTTAACTAGAGAAAACAATCTTCACTTTTTGCAAAATCATCTGTCTAATCTCTTAAAAGAAGTACCACTTCATTTTAAAAGAAAAGTGCCAGAATTCTTAGATGCTACTTTCCCCAACAGATGGATTGGTCGAAATAGGCCAGTTGCGTGGCCACCTCGATCACCAGACCTCACTCCATGTGATTTCTTTTTATAGGGTCACATAAAAAATTTATTTTCAAAACGCCGGTAAACACATGCCTCGTTACAATGGTTACGACGCGCACAGCATTGCGTAGGAGAAAATGGTAGCAACTTCGAACATATTATTTAACTTGGGTCCTAGATATTGCACCTTTTTTACTAACCTACTAACACAAATGGGTAAGTATCCCGCTTAATTTTGAGTTAATTAAAAAGAGTTATTTGAAAAAGTTGTTTCTTTTAGGAAGTTCTGACACAATAAAAAAATAACTTAAAAATCGCGAATTTTACATACAAAACATCATATCGGATTTTAGCGATTTCGCCATGTATCAAAACGGTTTTTGTTTTTTTTCCGAAAACAGAACGTCGTACGAAAAAAGGTCAAGAGACGAAATTTGCTCTAAAGTAAATGAATATTTGAAAAATATTGTTCATTTTAAGAAAAAGCAGTAGTTTACTATTTTTTTTCTTTAAAAATATTCATTCCAAATCCCGTTTGGACGCCATTGGCAGAAATTAAAAAAAATCTTTTACATCACTAAACGTCATTTGATAGTAGAAAAGAGTGTACCAAATTTCATAGAAATATATACAGTGGTATGAAAGTTATCATAAAAAAAAACATTTGTTTCTTACAATTTTAACACCTTGTATAACAGAAACTAAGAATTTTAGAACATAATTTTATTTGAAAAATTTGTTTGTTTTTTCGAATTCTATTTCCTGCTAAAAAAATATCAATTTGAAAATCACCCTGTATTTATTTGGCAATAAATATCTTTATAGATATTGTATACATTATTTTAATTCGAGAGTTTTGTTAGAGGTAAGTTCTGAGTACTTGGGTATAAAAAAAAGTAAAGCCTTTTGAATAGAACTTTCCTCATAATGAAATTTTCTTTCTGTCAAGAAAAATAAAACATTAATTTATATAATGTGTATGTGCAATCCGTTACGAGGAAAATTTCGGATTAAAATCAATTTTCCGATTATGTTATTAAAATCATTTTTATTGTATGAGAGGTAAACCTTCATTATTTATTGTAAGTGAGGTAAACATACTTTCAAATTGTATAGTAATTGCCGCCATAAAATTTAAACTAATACTAGTTTGTTACCTTAATGCTGCGCTGAAGACTCCACTTACAAACATCCCTGGTAATCCCGGAATATTGCCAACAGAATCCATTATAAAATATGGTAGAAGTTGATCCGATTTATGTATCCAACCTCTTGTAACAGGATCACATTTATAATAGGAAGCATATATTACTAATCCCATATAACAACACATCGATACTAATGCCCATAATCCTCCAACTAATATTCCTATTGTTCTGTTGGAAAAAAGATCTTTTCAATTTATCATTCATCAAAAATTTTATTAAACTAAATAGGTACATGTTTTTTTTTATTTTACAGTTTTAAAGTAAAAAAAATAACTGTAATACTAAAAAATACCTTAAATACCAACCTAATGGCAAAATAAAACAAATACATTTTAGCATGATGTGTAGAGGAGGCGTGGATAACAACTAGTTCAAGTAGAACTATTCATGATCTATTTTATCAAAAGCAATTATGAGTTTATGCCAGGTGGCTCTTTTTCCAAGACGTACGTACCAGTATCACTTTAGACTTATGGATTGAATTAATATTTTTTGCATATGGTATCTTTGACTATATTAAATTAATTATTTAAAATGTTTTTTTTCTAATTCGATCGCCCTTTATAATATAAACATGTGTCCAAAAACGCCTTATTTTTAATGTAAGGGTGGCAAAGTTTTAATCACTCATTTAAAAGGGAAGTAATGTAATCGTGAAAAAATCACCCTCCGAGATTTTTTCAGATCTTTACGTTTCGGGTATCTAGATGTCGGAAAACGTGTTTTTTCAATTCCGTCGGTGTATTTATCTATCTATCTGTCTGTCTGTCTGTTCGCGGCATAGCTAAAAAACTACTTACCCTATTGACTTCAAATTTTGATCAAAAAATTAAGGTTCATATGGGGATGACCTGGAAACATTTTAATTTATTTAAAATTTTGCACAAAAATCAACTATGATGTAGGAATCAACTGGTAAAATTTGGTACGAATCCAAAATGAAGGAACAAAATGGCTGATTTCAAATTGTATGCTAGAACTAACTGTGGTATAGACATGAGCTAGTAAAATGGCGGTACTAATTTAAGTTGGCCCAACAAAATGGCGGCCAAATACAATGTTTGCAATCGTGAAAAAGTCACCCTCTCAGGTTCTACATATCTACACGTTTTAACGTCCCTAGGTGCCAAAATTGTGTTTTATTAATTCCATCGGTCCGTCTGTGGGTTTGTTTCTATGTCTGTCTGTCAGTTCAGGGCATAACTTAAAAACTACTTATCCGATTTACTTCAAATTTTGAGCAAAAATTAAGGGCTATGTGGGGATGACCTGGTAACATTTTGGTAAAAATTCAATGTGGCAAAACAAAATGGCGGACCTAATGAAATGTTAAAAAAGTTATTACTAAAAAACGAATTATTCAATATATCTCAATTTTGCACAAAAATCAAGTATTGTGTAGGAACTAACTGGTAAAATTTTGGTACGAATCCAAGATGACGAAAAAACGTCATAATGGATTGATTTCAAATTATGTGCTATAACTAACTGTAGTGTAGAGATGAACTAGTAAAATTGTGGTACTAACTCACAGAACAAAATGGCGGCCAAATAGAGTGTTTGTAATTGTGAAAAAATCCCCCTCTCAGGTTTTACATTTCTTCACGTTTTATTGACCAAAAATAAGTTTTATCAATTCCGTTTGTCGGTTTATGTATCTGTCTGTCAATTCGCGGCATAGCTTAAAAACTACTTGTCAGATTGGCTTCTAATAAATTTTGTGCAACCATTAAGTATAACAGAGATAAACTGGTAAAGTTTTGGTACCAATTCAAGATGGCGGAACAAAATGGCGGCCATTTTTTTTAGTCTTATTCGTCTGACTTTAAATTTTGCAGAAATATTAAATGTGATATAGGGATAAACTGGTACGAAATCAAAATGGTGGTGTATGTCACTGGAAAAACTGCTTATTGAATTTATTACTTGCCTCGTAAAAGGGAAGAAATCGTCTTATTTTTTTCTACGTTTCGGGGTTTAAAACGTTACGAAAAAATCGTCTTCCTGAAGATTTTCAAAAGATTTTTTTTCAAAGAGACAAAGATATTTATTGTTATTAAGGATTTTGAAATTTATGTTCTTGTAGACAAACTATTAAAAAAAATGTTTTAAAATTGCACGCAAGTTTTTTAAACTAACATAATACCATCATCAAAGTGATAACACAAACCTCTACATATATAAGAAGGATAGTCATTTGTTAGTTATATTCTTCAAAAGTTATGTACTTTCAGCAAACATCTTTGTTTTTTCTCAATTCCGTCTGTCCAGGCGCGTATACAAGGGGTGGGGGGTAATGGGGGCAATTACTTCCTCCATATGATAAAATTATTTAAAATTGACGTCCACAGATTTTGAACATTGAAGTCATATAATATTACATTGTACGAAGAAGCCTGTGTGCTATATGAAAGTGCCTACCTTTTTTTTTGGTGGTCAGTTTTGTTTAATGCATGAAAAACTTATAAATTAGCCCTCCTATAATGGAAAGCTGTATACGCGCCTGCGTCTGTCTGTCTGTCTGTCGGTCTACCTGTTCGCGGCACAGCTAAAAAACTACTTAACCGGTTGAATTAAAATTTTGGTCAAAAATTAAAAATTATGGGAATGACCTGACTGCATTTTAATAAAAGTCCAATATGGCGAAACAATATGGCTGAATAGTTTAAAACATGATTACTAAAAAACTACTTATCCAGTTTACCTTAAATTTCGAAAAAACTCAAGTGCTAGTAATTAACTAGTAAATTTTGATACGAATCCAAGATAGCGGCTTAATAAAATATTAAAAAATTCAGCCTGAAAAAAACAACTTAATAGATTGATTTCAAATTTTATGCAAGAATTAATTGTGGTATAGAGATAAACTAGTAAAATTGTGATACTAATACAAGATGACGGGACAAAATGGCGGCCAAATGAAATGTTTGTAATAGTGAAAAAAATTGCAGGTTTTACATATAAGCAGTCGTCCAGATAAAACTTTCACATGAGTACTCACCTTCCTGAAGATTTTCAAAAGCTTGATTTTTTAGTACACTAAAAGAACAAAGAGACAAAGATATTTATTGTTATTAAGGATTTTGAAATTTATGTTCTTGTAGACAAACTATTAAAAAAAATGTTTTAAAATTGCACGCAAGTTTTTTAAACTAACATAATACCATCATCAAAGTGATAACACAAACCTCTACATATATAAGAAGGATAGTCATTTGTTAGTTATATTCTTCAAAAGTTATGTACTTTCAGCAATTTTCTTACATTCTGGCCGATTTGAGAGTAGGCATTGCCAAACATCTTTGAACCATGGCTTGATTTATAGAACAAGATGCTAACCAGTAAAAAAAATTGCCTATCGTAACAGTCCAAAAGGAGTGACGAACTGTGGGATCTATATCCATGCTGAAAAACAAGAAATATGATGAAATATATGACAGAAAAAAGCATTGTAATTTAATATATAACCGACATTATGTCACATTATTTAGAGTGTGATTAATACTTGTGTCATTATGACACAAGTATTAATCACACTCTAAATAATGTAGGTAATTAATTTTTTATTTATTTATTTATTTATTTTGGAAAACTTTATTCAGCACATTTTTTTTCTTTTTCGGTAAATAAGACGTTGAAAAGTGACACTGTATACAATTTGTTTAAATATGAATTTTTTATGCAAATCTTACTATCGTGAAAATGAAATTTAGCAGCTTTTCTTGAGCTACGCTCATATCGAAGGTAAGACAAGATATTTTGAAAGATTAAATGCTTCACCACTTACTTAAAAAAATCAATTCTTTCTCCTTCGACATTTCTTGACCAAACCTCCCTCATTCCTCCTACTTGGATAGTGCCTATTATTACCGTAATTACTAAAGCACCAAACATTATTACGGTCTGAACCGTATCAGTCCAAACAACGGCTTTCAGTCCACCCTAAAAATAAAATATTGTTAACAGTTTTTGTACCATTTTAAAGTTTGATTTAAAAAAATAACTTCTAGCTACTACAATAGTCGTTCTTCTTGACATAATATTATCTTTGAAGCGCTACAGACCCTGTTAAAATAAATACCCACTAAAAGTGAGAGTGCCAAAAACCAGTATATGTAAGCATATATAAACATTGCCTCGGGGAGGTTTTGAGACAATGAAAATTTTCAAAAACCAACAAAAAAGTCTTCACTTTCTGATTTCTATAACTTTTATATAAGTGGACATTGTGAGGGTAAATAATATGGACAACCAAAAAAGTTCCGTCTTTCTTTTAGTTTCAAGTAAAACGGCCTCTAGGGATGGTTTTACAAGCCAATCGCGGAAAGGGAGGGTTTTACCAGCCAATCGCTGAAAAAAAACGTCGTCCTTAATTTATACTATTTCTATCATTTTACCTTAAACAAAAGCGACTCCCTTTAAATACGCCACTGCCAAAAACTGAAACAGTGCTGAGTAATATTAATTTACAAAAACGGAGATCCAACAAATGATACAAAAGACCCATAAGGCTTAAATTTTGTCACATCTTTATTAACTGTTTACAAATACACCTACCAACCGTCTAAAGTAAATTGTATTTTTACCAACCTGCTTCCGAAAATGCTTCAGTTCAAACGATTATCTGCAGTACACTATCTGGCGATAAAGTTACGATACTAGCTACCATAAAAAATCTACCAGAACCAGGACGTAGCATTTTATTTTGCTAGTTTAATTAGAATTATATCTTTTATGTACACAAACTCTGAAAATTTTTGTATCAAAGATAATTTTGTTAAAAAATTCGAAGAAGTTCTAGAATTAATTAATAACATAATCTTAACGAAATGGCAACTCTGACAGCTGCTAAAGAAATTGCTTATACTCTAAAAACTTTCTCGGGGAAACCTCAAAATTCAGAATTTTTTATTAATTCAATAGATAAATTCTACAATAGATATTATACTGGCACACCAGACGAGTCTTTACCAGAATTCGTTTTGGCTACAATTTACTCAAAAATAATTCACGAAGCAGGTAATTATTTACTTTGCCATTCAGAATTCATAACCTAGCCATTGATTAAAATAGAGCTTCGGTAAAAATTTGGCGATAAAATAAATAAGCATACTTTAGCACACGAACTAAACTTTTTAACTAGAAATAAAAATGAAACTAGATAGACTTAAAATCTTAAAAAATAGAATAATTTTAAAAATAAATACTGAAAATCTAAATCAAGCTTCCAAACCCGTTCTAATTGAACAGACATCTATCACCGTTTTACTTGTTAATGTAACTAGTGAATTAAGAACAATATTGCTAAGTAATAATCCAAGACATTTAGACGATACTTATATTGTTATACTAAATCATTCAAACATAAAACAACAAATTAACACAAAAACAAACATGCTCAGAAACATTATGCACAACTCACTTCAAACTGAAACAACACATAATAATCCATCAAAACCTGTATTCAACCTTTCCAAAGCAATTAATATTCAAATGCCTTTCAAAATCATGTTTTTTACCTAATAGTCTAAACAGACATTTTCAACAAAATTTTGCAAAGGTCCTTCAAACTTCAAAAATCGGCATTCCCTAGCCAACCAATAAATATTCAAGAAAGACCCATGTCACCACAAAGGTTTAAAACTAATCAAGAAGTATTTGGTAAACCATTTAATGGCTTTCCCAAATACCCAACTACTAGACCTTTGGATCTGCCTAAACTAATGTCCGGTGTAAGTCTCCAGCCTAAGTAATTTTTTCATAGACCCCTAAATCAAAACAATCCAAGGCAAAATTTCTGGAAAGATAACTCATAAGCTAACACCTTTCCCTTCACTGAATTAACTCACCTAGAGAACAATCATCCAACAATCATGCACAAAACTATGATTATTATGAGTACTCCAAATTACCCAATGATTGTTACAGATTTTATATTCAAAATTTACCTGAAAGCCTTTTGCCAAATTCTGGTTCTTATAATAATGCAAAATTAAAAGAAAATTTTCAAAGAGACACTCCTTCCTAGATTTGAATGCTTTCGAAATTAACTCTCTACCGTATATCGAAATCCAAAACCCACTTTTGAAATTATTAATAGATACCGGTAGCTGTACTTCCCTGAACAGATTTTTAATTCAAAGCATACCTTAGTAACTCGTACAGGAAAAAAATAAAATAAAATTTCGTTTACTGTAAGATTTTAATATTCAAATCTATTTAGAATTAATTTTGTTTCATTTTCACGACTGTTTCGATAGTACGCACTAGGTATTAAAGACGAACATTTAATTTGAATGTCGACCTTACAAATAAACGTATATATAATTTAAGAAATTACTATACCAAAACTAGCATTTTAAAACGAATATATACTTCTTTGCCTCGTATTGCCGAATTATATATGCCACATATAAAAAATGATTATATTGAAATTCTACCTTGCCTTTTGAAAGTCGAAAATCAGCACGTCTCCTTTGAAATTGAAAATCCTACGAATCGAAGTATTATGGTTCACTTCAAGGCTTCCGATGTAGAGAAGACGTGTCTTCCTTTCGACGAATCCGAAAAAGGAAACTTTAATATGGAATAAGTGACTTCTGAAATTAATTCTTACAATGCTGCTATTTTGCTGAAGAATCCCAAAACAACTTTTCTCTTATAACATACGATCATCTAAATCTAGAGGAAAAGAAAGCACTTCAAAAATTATTTTTGCAATTTCTCACTATACTTCATAGACCTAACGACAAATTGACTCTGACAAATCACAACTCAAGTAAAACATAGATAAAATTCTAGTTGATACTAAATCAAAGCGATATCCTTACATCAATAAAGAGGAAGTCGGAAAACAAATTAGCCAAATACCGGCTGATGGAATCATCAGACTCTCTTGTAACCCTTGGTCCTCCCCAGTCTGGATAATTCCGAAAAAAGTGGACGCTAATGGAATAAAAAAATGACGCATTGTTATCGATTATGGAAAAGTAAATATAAGAAAACTTCGGAATGCCGCTATAATCTAGTAACTTTGTTTGAATAGTGATAAATTTGTATAAATTGCTATGGACGCATTCAGTTATGTTTAAGTTTCGTTTGAGTTAGCTAGAGCAAATTTAACTTTTGGGTTTGGAGATTATCATAATATAATACGTGAAGTTCTTTATAGATGTAAATTTTCTAAACACTGCGCCCG
This sequence comes from Kuschelorhynchus macadamiae, assembly GCA_030620095.1. Classification (NCBI taxonomy): domain Eukaryota; kingdom Metazoa; phylum Arthropoda; class Insecta; order Coleoptera; family Curculionidae; genus Kuschelorhynchus; species Kuschelorhynchus macadamiae. The sequence continues at coordinate 1,517,862 of JAUTXW010005489.1, forward strand.
AGGATTACAGTATTAGGCATTTAAATTCTGTCGCTTCCCAGCAAAACCCATTAAACTCACTTTTCTTAAGATTTATTATCAATTTAACTGTCTCGCGAAAGTAGACCTTCGGGAAAAGTTACCCAGTTAAGCCAAAAAGCCACAGAGTTACTCCACAGGATATATGACATAAAGAAATTTAGCACATTAAAAACACATATATAAATGCATATTTCGACCACCAACCAGCACAAAAAACATGGCACCAGAGATAAGATGATCCCGAGGGTAGTCAGTTGAACATTTATAAAATTAAAATACGGGTTACCGTCTATATCATACAATGAAATTTATGTTCAAATTAAGTCACAGCTCGGTAAGCACAGGTCGCCTATAAATGCCATAATATCTTTGAGCTAATTCATTGTTTTAATGTCGTGTAGTGAAAATTCTTGAAGTTATTCCATTTTGAAACATTCTAATCCCGAGAATTAGATACCAAGGAAACCTTGGAACACTATCAACGACAAGAACCATGATACTCTTTTTCAGGAGGATGCTCACCTACGACGAAAAGTAACTGATGTGAAGCTGAGAGAAAGTCTGGGCTTATAGCTTATTTCACATTAGTGAATAAATAGGTAGCTGGGCTTTTTAAGTAGGTCCAGTACTTGCCTTATATTTAGCACATTTAAAAGTTTTTTTAACTTTTAACCCGTCTGACTGTTTACACTGGTCGAGATTGACATGCTTTTCAAGCATTATCTCTTTATTCCACCGTTCGCTTCACCAATGTACACTAAGCTACCCTACCACCACAAATAGAAAATAAATATGAAAATTAACATCCTTCAATATACTTTCAATGTCGACAGATGCTTGTCAGTGTCAAAATTTTGTTCGATCATTATAATCAGTCATAATTAACGTAAGTTCTGATTTATATTCACCACCAAAATACAAAAAGTATAATAGCAATGGAAACAGTAACGAAATTAAACCGGAGTAATACCCTCTTTTCAATTGACGAGAATGCCTGCGAAACACAAGACAATGAACATCTATCCATACAGACTAGTTCGCGGACGATAATTTACTCTTTCAGCGAAGAAGATGAAATATTGTTAATTATGTTGATGGTAGCTTTAATGATGTCGGTGTTATTTCCACTATTAATGATAATTTCACCATTTCTTTTGTTCGACAGTCCTACGCTGACAGTTTTAGTTATTTTGATAGCTTTAATGCCTGGGATATTATTATCTTCCGCTGATTTTAGAGGATTATTAGGAGATCTGTTAGATAGCTTCTTAGAGAGGCGCTAATTTACTTACCAATGTCGTATAAAAAATGCAGACTATGCAAACTACTGGCGTCACAAGATGTAAGTTAATACCTGTAACTAAAAAATAAAATAATTAGATTTTGCAGTATATTGTTATTGCTTATTAAATAAAATTACCGATTTCTCACCTGTATATATTTAAAATTCAGTTTTGTCGCAATGCCATTTGGGCTATTATTTTATTTTCAATAGCTCAACCTAAATGACGATTTCCGGCAAATAAGGAACAAGTGAAAGTCTAGTGATAATGTTAATTTATAAATCATATACACCCGCATTCACTAAAGAAGTTTAAATTTAGACCAGGTCTAACTTGACAGTTATAGGTTTAAGATGACATTCTCAACAATTAAACAACTAATTTTTCTAAATGTAACAATTATGAAATGGCAGTAACATAAACAAAGCATAACTGAGGTACTAACAGTTTTAAGTACCATGGAAACTAGACTTGGTTTAACTCTGAAACCTTTTTAGTGAATACGGGGGATAGCATCCAAATTGCTAGTTGTACAGGCTTTTTTTTACACGTTTAAAAATTTTTTTGCAGTGTAAACACTAAAGTAGCTTGGAATAAACGGGAGCTTTATTTTGAACACTAATAATAAAATAATAGGTTAATTTACTTACTTAATGTAATACTTGCCTTGACTGAAAGCTAGTGCTGGCACGTATATCACTATGGGTATGTATAACAACATCTTAGTTAAAAATAAACTTGTCCCCAGAAGACGAACCGTGTTGTTAAATCTGAGATTAAGGTACTTAAAAAAACAACTGCTTAATTTGTTTTATTGTATCATTAGATCCATTTTTAGTACTTACTTCATAGGTTGATGTTATCTGTAATTTATAGAATACTGGAAGAACTGCATACGCCATTATAATAGCAACGAATATTTCCGATATAAGAGTCATCCAGAACTGTGTTCCATACGTATACATTTCTGCTGGTAAACCAAGAAGACTTATTCCTGAAATATAGCTGGAATAAAAAAAACGTTTATCTAAATGATTACTCTTTTGAAAACTAATAAGAAAAAAATACCCACAAATACATATAAAATATATTAAATACATAAAATAAATTGTATCAAATCAATAATTGTAGGTACCTAATATTACATTATTTAATTAATTGGCTTTATTCCCCTTTTGGGTCAATAATTAAACCTAGATGTAAAATACATTTTATATTTTATTTTATTTATTAACGAGTAGTAATAATTTTAATGATTTATGGTGCCATAATATAGAATATTTTATCTAAATAGTTCCATTCATTTTAGTATAGATCATTTTTATTAAGTCAGTATTTTAGAGCCATAGAGATTGTTAAGAATTATTTTTTACTCAGATATGGGAAATCTTGTAAACGATCAATATTCAAATCAAGTATCCCTTTAGTTCTTTGATGTGCAGATATGAACATGATAGAAGTATGCATTTTTAAACAATGATTTTAATTTTATGTTTATTTTATGTAGGAGAGTTTAAAATTGTTATAAAGTATTCCACGTCTCCTCTTTAGCCATTTTTAGTTATTTCGGGATTACAAAAAAAACAACCTGATCATATTTAAATTTGACCATTTGTGAAACTGCCATGGTTTTCGTACGTACGGGAACAGGTAAAAAAGGATTTAAATTTTCAATATCGATCCCTGATAACTTAAAATCTAACAATTTGTAAAAGTGTTATCTGGAAACAGGAAAAAAGAAGCATTTAAATATACAATGTCTAAAGCCTTTTTTTATGAGGCTGACCAAAACATTTTTTTTATCCTATATAAAACATTAAAGTGTGAAAACATACACCTATATAAATAAAAATATTCTTTTTTCAACTCATCTAGTTCATTAAATATTTGTTCCCTAAATTATTTTGTTTAATGAATGGTCCTTGGTAACTATAAGTGGTTGTGAAGTGACTCGTTGGCCCTCATAATACTTATTTGAAAGTCTAAACGTATTAAAAAAATTAAATTTTTTGGAAATCGACTATTTTTATGGTATACTTTCCAATTATAAAACAAAAAAAAAGAATAAATTAGTTGGCGCAACGTCCCGGTTGTGTAATAATTACCTATTTTACGATAAAGCAAAGAATTCTTTGGGCTAATGGGATAAATAACTCAATATGTTTCTTTTTCACATAGGTTCACAAACTATTCCCTATGGGACTCCTCGGAACCTTGATTGCCTCGCAACTCATTTGATGGTTGGTATCGTACTCCTTTAAGGTAGAGGGGTCTCAACTGGAAGCATTCACCAATTCCCACCAGCCCAAACAAAGAAAATAAAAAATAAGGTGCCCCGGTCCATAAGATGAATTCAGTTTCCAACTTCACAACACTGTCCTAGATTTCAGTTCGCAGGCAGGGATGTTCTCAACGTTGTGTACAAGCACCGCTATTCTTCCACACCGTTACCTTCGAAGAGGAGCCTTAAAACAAGGGGTGAGAAGTTTAAAGTCGAGGTCTGCGGGGATCTCTGTATGTTGATATTTTTAGGACCTGCTTTGTCCTGAATTTAGGTTCGCGTTGAGAAACAACGCTTCTAACGAAAAGTAAAGGTTCTCCATCTCCCAAATTCTCATAAAGCGTGGAGGCTCTCAACTCCAATTAAGTCTTTTTGCCTTTGATGTGGCCAGTGGCGCAACTAGACACCGACTTTTGGGGGGCTCAAGCCCTGACATTTATAAGATAATATTGATTTGAAGATAAAAACCAATTTTAAAGGAAGATGGATTTTTTGTACATGATATTTTTTCCAAATTAATAATGCCATGTAAATTTTCGTGTTAACTTTATCTTAATCTTAACACTACAATGTATACAAAAAATTTAATAAATTTGCCATATTTCACCGTTTTTCGTAATATTACCTCTTTTTTATTTTAAATATGTATAATCGAAAAAAAAAATAAGAATCTACGCCAAGGACTTTTTTAATGTTATATTTATCCCAACTATATCTATTTTCAATTTGACTATAATTGATTTGGCGTTCTCAAAATATAAAATATTTACGGTTTTGCACCTTTAAAAAAATGAATTTCTACGCCCATGCCATCCTAAATCTAAATTGTTGAGACACGTTTCTAATCTATTTCTTGGTACAAGTTTGAAACCAATTAAAATGCGTTCTCAAAATATGAAATATTTACGGTTTTGTTCCCTCAAAAAAAAATCGAATATCTACGCCCATGACATCCTAAATCTAAATTGTTGAGACACGGTGCTTATCTATTTCTTGGTACAAGTTTGAAACGAATTAAAATTTTACCAGTTCATCCAGTTTTGAGTAACATTTTGTTTTACAATTTATTAGGCCGAATTTTATCGTACGGCTGTAATTTAATTATAAACTCTCGATATTATCTAAGTTTTTATGTCTCTTATTATTTTTTAGACCATGACAGCTGTCAAGATATATATATATATATATATATATATATATATATATATATATATATATATATATATATATATATATATATATTTTTTTTTTTTAATAAATTACGACACTTAAATTTAAATAGAACGATGAAACGCGTATATAAAAATTTTAAGGCGTTCAAAAGTTACTTGCTTTACTTGACCTGTTAAATGAAAACCTGCCAATGTGCCTCCTCCTTTTTGGTCTACCCCGTATAATGAACAAACATTATTTTGATACAAAAAATTAAATAACTTTGGGAAGTTTCGGCGTTTTTTGGAATATCACCTCAATTTTATTTTAAATATGTATACTCGAGAAAAATTAAATATCTACGTCAATGGCTTCCATTATTTTTCAATGTTAGAACATTTACCCCACCTATTTCTGTTTTCAGTGTGACTATTGTCGGTTTTGCGCCCTAAAAAGATGATTTCTATTTTTACTCTTTTATACCTCTTTCTCAAACTTTTAGATTCCATAACTTCAAAATAAGCGCGCTCGCCGATCCTCGAGTGACCTCGACACCGCTGTCTTTCCACCTTGAGCGAAAACTCGTAACCTGGTCCCCATATACGAACATAAACATTTTGAATGTTAACAATGTTTCAAATACCCTCACACCCGCATGATTTTGTACACTCTAAGAACCAGTAAATTTCGTTTTCGTAAGTCTCCAATTCAATTGGTCAAAAGTATACGAGGTGTTAAAAATTAGCAAAAAAAGGAGGATGCAAGAGAAAAATAAACTACGCTACGGAAGAATACCTTTTTACCCATTTTTGCAAACAAAATGGAGTTTAAGTGTTATTTTTAAAAATATATAGGCTTTGGAACACAGTAAAATATATTCCAGTTTTTACTTTACCTATGTCGTAAGTATTAACTATTGTAACAGCAAAATCAAAAGTATCTCAAAAAACATACTTAAAAACACTACTCAATGGTGCACCGCCACAAAATAAGAACCTGACGATCCATCGACAATAGTCGGAATGCTCTGCTTTGCTCGTAGAATCACACCACATCACATGTTTTGGTTGACCCTCGCCTCGTGGGGGGGGGGCTAATTCCGAGGTTGGGGGGGCTAAGCTCCCCCTAGCTCCCCCTTAGTTGCGC